>PVIW01000017.1:0-622500 GCA_004026585.1 Noctilio leporinus
CCCCAACCCCCTTCTTCACGCCTGCGCAGCCTGCGGGGCGGGTGGGTGTAGCAGCTTCCGGTTGCCCTCATCCTCTGCCAGGCTTCCGACAGCACCCTGCGGGCGAGGGGACCCTTGGGTGTGCTCCTTTGCGACTACATCCGGCAGGTGGACCGGCGACCTCACTTGAGCAGCATCCGGTGGACTGACTTCGCGAACGGGAGCGAGATCACGAGGAAAAGGCGGCTGTTTTGCGGAGCCGTTGATGGTCCGCGGAGCTCCGGCGTCCCGGGTCTCCCGGCGCCTGTGCTGGTAACGGGGCAGGAAGACTCCGGCGCCTGGGGCTGTGCTACCTGCGAGCGCACCTGGAGCGCGGCCGTGCAGTTGCCTTTTGGGAAGCAAACGGCCCATTTTTGCAGCCCCGACGCGTTTCCTGCTGGACTGTCACGTTGGCACTTTTCCATGTGGTCACGTTGCTCTGAAAACTAAGCGCACCTTGTTGGGGTCGATCTTTTGGCATCATTTCTAAACAGCACGATTTTAAAACAAAACAGAACAGAAATCCTGGAAAAACTCATTACCCCAAAGACCATCTTATGTTTGGATGAAATAGTTATGACCCAACTATAGTGGTTGAAATGTAAACTAAGTCATTATTACAGGGGAAGTAAACCCCTTATATATTAGCTACTGTGGGTCGTCAGGGGCTGTCATGGAGGAGGGGACTGGCTCATCTTTGGACCGACAACTTTTTCCTGATTTATAAACTGATAACGTTTTGGAGGTAGAGGGGGGAAAGTGTCATTTCTCCTGTCTGTATTTACTAGGAGAAAGTACTGGAAGGTCAACTTTGTGCTAACAAGGGGAATTTTAGAATGGTTGGTAATAACGTATGTATTTTAAAACTCTGTATTCATTATAAACCTACATTTTACTTAGATTCATTATGGAAGTTTTGACCGACTATTCACCGTCCTTTTTTTTTTTTTTTTTTTTGTACAGGAATTTTGCTTGGATTCAGCATCTATGAGCACAGGATAATTTTCATTAAGATGTAACCTAGATTCGAATGAATTACTTCCCAGCAACAACTGAAACACATTCTAATGCTTTTCAAGGCTTAACTAATAGCTGTGAAAAAAACAGTATTTATTGTCCATTAAAATGCAGAACTATCCACCCCTCCTTCGAAGACCTTTACCTCCCAAGCTCCCTAAGCTGCCTTTAAATAAGAAGGTCCATACTGGTATGTATAGTAACCGGATCTGTTGTTAACTCTTTTTTTTTTCCTAGAAAGTTCTCAACCTGCACAGCTCAGAATCACAATAGTTAAAGGCACTCACTTGTTATAAGATGACAGCATCCAATTCAATTTTCCAAGTACAGTGGATTCTCATTATTTGTGGGTTCTGTAGGGATGAATTTACCTCACTGCTAAAGTTGATTTGCAACCTTCCAATCAGTATTGTTCTGTACTTTGTCCTTTTAACAACAATATATGATGAAGAATGCTGCAGAGAAGTAGATGGAGCTCTGTCTCCCTCCTTTTACGTCAGGTGCAACTGTGCAGGGGAAGGGTGTAGATGGTACATGTATGGTACCTCTCAGTCACTCCGGAGAATGATGAGGTGTTGTTTTCTCCTGATAGCATATTCTCCTGCTCTCTAGTAACGGTTTTCTGTGAATTGCCCCTCACTTGGGTTGTGGTGGGGGAATTAACCTCCTCCACCTACCACGGGGATAGAAAGATCAGGGAAACACATAGCATGCCAGTAGCATTAATCAGAGGAAATCCTCCCCAAACATAGGTCCATCTCTAGCCATCTCTTGTGTACAGATGGCAGGCAGATGCAAGTTAGGCTTGTTTCGGTCATCTCTTTGCAAGTGTGGCAAATTATCTCCTCAGTATCAATTTTCTCCTCCGTAGAATGTAGAGGGCCGCATCATTTACTGTACCCAACTTAGACAATAGGAAACAACTGTCATTTAACATTCTGTCACATAGAAAACATATTTGATGTAGTGAGGAACTTCAGAATGTAGGAGACATGGTACATTTTCTGGGCCTACGTTAGAAAAGAACGCTTGATTGCTGTAACCTCCATGAACGTGTGTCAGCCTGAAGCCAGCACCAGAATGTTACCATGTTCCAAAGACACATTGGGCTGACATCTGGCCTTGAAAAGAAATGGAACCTTTGCTCAAAGAGTTTCAAGGAAGGAAGAGATGGTGATCAAATAGCAAACGTTCATCAAAATTATTTTTCCTCATGCCTACCACCAGAATTGTGGTGGCAACTATTCAAATATCATTTTTATAGCTATTCTTGCCCTCAGTTATGTGTTTTTCAAGAGTAGGCTCCCACCCTGGCTGGTGGCACAGTGGGTAAGGCACTGGCCTGCAAACCCAAAGGTTGCTGGTTCGATTCCCCCGCCAGGGCACATAACCAGGTTGCAAGCCAGGTCTTCAGCCAAATCTGTAGCTGGAGGCAAGTAAAAGGCAACCATACATTGGTGTCTCTCCCTCTCTGCCTCCTTTAAAAATTATAAATAAAAATCTTTTTTAAAGAAAGAGTAGGCTCCCTACGTTTCATAAACCTAACACAGGTTAGCCCCTTCACTGCTCCAATTCTTCATTCAAACTTTCTCTCAGTCAGTGAAACATAAGTTCCTAGAGCTGAGTAAGTACACACAGAAGTATTTTTAGATGGTGAGAAAGGGCCGAGTGAATAAGAACAGTGATGAGTGGTAAGACATTATGATCTTGTCCCTGGCACCTTGATAACTTTAATCTAATTGTGCTGTTGTTTTCTCTTCCTGGTTTAGCCACGACTGATAAAATTGAGCCACCATATGCAAAGTTTACTCATGATGAAACCACCTTAATTGAAAGAGATGCAACTAGTTTTCCTGCTATTGTTTCAAGAAAGCAATTGCAAACCTCTGTCCATACCCAAAATTTCTCTCTCAATATTCACGTCCAAACAAAAATGGCCGCTACTTTGATACTCCCCAAATCTCCTAGGGATATGTATTGGAACATTCCAGAGACAGCTACTGGTTCCATATTTTTTCCAAGGTGCCATTCAGCTTCCACTCGAGTTTTTGGGAAAGAAACCAAGCAAATGGAAAGATCCAGAAAACCAAAAGAAGAGCCATGGAAAATAGAAAAGACTTACGTTGGCAGCGCATTCAAAGACATCCCGATTCCCTCCTCCATGGAATCCAAACCTCCCAGGACCCCTTCCCCAGTAATCGTGCCCAGATCCGAGGACACTGGCCCCCAGTATTCACCTTTCTGGAGGAGCAGGACCCCTACTCCGAAGCACCTTCCGACAGAACGAAGCACAGCCAGGTCAAGCATTTCCCCAAGAATTATGTCTGCTCAAGCAAGACACCAGCAGCTGGACCATTTCCAGCAAAACACAGCGGTGCTACTAAGTATTACTAATTTTCCTGATGCTATTTTCCTACCAGCACCAGTTTTGCCAAGGAAACCTCGAAGACAGACTGAAATAGGTATATCCATTCTGAACGTGGTCTGGAATAAGAGGGCCAAGGAGAGCCAAGGGAAGAGAGAAGCAGGCCAGCCCATGGTGCCCCTTGAAGTTGGCAGAGCGGGGTGGTGAAGACCCGTTGGCCTGTACATTTCCTCGCTGGCCACAGTGCGGTAGTGGGAGTCCTGACAAAAGGGGGAGTTGAGGGGGTCAGAAAATCTACCAGGGAACAGTGGGGATGAGCAGTCATTCAGAAGGTGAAATCTAGATGAAGTCTAGAGGCGGGACGTCCATGCTAACGGATGGCTTCATGGGCCCATTACCATGGTCGAGTCCAACTCTTTAAAAGGAGGACAAACGATCATGAAATCCTCATCCCCTGCACGCAGACTTTCACAAGTATCCAAAGGTTGCCCCATTTTTTCCCTTCTTCTTTCTAGAGATTCAGGTGGCGGAAAATGCAAACCTAGAAGGCACTGGGAGGCAGAGCATGCCAGTCCTACATGAAGGTAAATGCCAAGGTCATTCTTTTCAAAAGCTACGTAAGATGATCTAGGCAGGTACTCCCGGCTCTGTGTGCTTTTGTGTGTGTGTGCGATTCACACGTGTCTCACCTCATTTTCAGTTCCTTAAACCATTTATTTATTCAGCGGCTATATTTTTTAAGTACTGACTCTAAACCAAACTGTTTCCTGAGGTTGGGAACATAAAGGCTGCTGTCTTCTTAATCTGGGTGGGGCAGGGAGACACGCAGTAATGAGCGACTTGCCATGTGCCAGTCACTGTTTTAACCTTGGTAACTGAGCAGAAACAGATGAAAAATGATTTTTTCAAACATGCCATGTTATATGTTTGAGATTTTTCTTGTTTCTTGAGGTACTTGCAGTACTATAGACCTCCCTCTTATCACCACTTTTCCTGTACCCACAAAATGTTCCCATATCCTGTCATCATTCTCATTTATGTTTATGGACCTTCTTTAGCTCTCATTTTACTTCTTTGACCCAGTCATCATTTTGTAGCATATTGTTTCATCTCCACTTATCGGTGGTTTTTCCCGCTGTTACTGTTTTTGTAACTGGATTTCCAGTTTCAAAGCAACATGCTCAGAGAATATGCTTGGTACGGTTTCAGGCTTCTTAAATTTGTCGAGGCTGGCTTCATGTTCCAGCATGTAGTCTACCCTTGAGACTGTTCCTTGTGAACGAGGAGAAAATGTATGTTCCAGCGCTTTGGGATAAAGAGCTCTGTCATGTCGATTACTCCCATCGTGTCTCACGTGTTACGTAAGATCTACGCTTCCTGGTTGATTGTTCCGTCTGGGTGGTCTGTGCAGGGCTGGGAGCGGCATACTTAGGAACCCTGCTACAATTACCTTTTTGTCCGTTTCTCCCTTCAGGTCTGTTAGTTGCTTTATATATTTCTGTGCTCCATGTTGAGTGCATATGGATGGAGGGGTGCTCTTCCTTCTAGAGGTAGCATCCCCTTTATCATTACAGAATATCCACTTTTTCCTCTCGTTACCGCTTTCATCTTGAAATCTGTTTTGTCAGATATAAGTATGGTCGCACCTGCTTTTCCCTGGGTGCCATTTTCTTGAGTATTCTTTTCTACCCCTTTGCTTTGTTCCGTGGGTGTCTTTGTAGCCGAGACGTTGAGATGTGTCTCCTGAAGGTGGCATCTAGCTGTTTGTTTTTGTTTGTTTTGACTCAACCAACTACTCTGTGCCTTTTAATTGGTTAGTTCAGTCCATTGAGGGTGAGGACAGATATATGAGGATTTCCATTTTACCCTTATTTTCTGGTATTGCTGTGTCTTTGTTTCTTTTCCCTTCTGTTTCTTGCTGTTTGTTTTAGTTGGGTGGTCTTCCATGATGTTTCCTCTATTTCCTTTTTTATTATGTTTCAGTTCTAGGCTTTTTGTTTAAGTTTATGTAAAGGAAAGTTCCATAGACCCTACAGTCTTTTCTTCTGATTGCATCTTATCTCCATTCACCTGTGCCCGTTGTTTTTACCGCCTCCTCTTTTATGTTTTTGTTGTTGCAACTGATCCTTTTATGCTGTGAGTTCATTTCTCAATTGTAGTTGCTACTGTCTCCTTTTTTAAAAAAGGTTATTTACCTCCTTTAACTTTTGTGTTATATTTAAGTGTTTGACCCCTATTCTGAACAAGAGTTGTAATTTCCTGCTTCTGTCTGTCTGTTAGTCGTCTTGCTCATAGTTTTCCATCTTTTTGTCTTTTTGTTTCAGATAGAAGGGCCCCCCTTCAGTGTTACCTGTAATGTTGTTTATCTGGAGGTAAATCTCAGCTGCTGTGTCGGTAAAAGTCTCCGTCTGCTTCATGTCTAACGGATAACTTTGCGTATATATAATTCTTGGCTGGTGATCTCTTTCTCTCAACAATTTGAATATTTGCTTCTACTCTTTCCTACTCTTGTAGGAAAAATTGGCTGAGAATCACATGAGATTTCCTTCAGAGGTTATGGTCTTCTTTTCCCTGACTGCTTGTGTGTTCCTGACACCAGCCCAGACTATTTTTGATGGAGGTGAAATCTGCAGGAACATGATAAAATGAATTTAGCTGATCTCTGTCTGGCTCACTCCTGAGTTGCTTGGCTTATTATTTTCTTTTCCCCCTTTCTGGTGTGGGAGTCTTGGAGCTGAGGGAAGCACTGAACTACGCTGGGCATTGGAAACATGTATTTTAGGTAATAGTAGGAAGAAAAGTGAGGTTGTTCCTTGGGAGGTAATTTCTATCTTGAGTTATGCTTCCACGATGCCCTTTATTAGTTTTGTGAGGCAGGAAGTTGTTTATGTAGTTCATAGTCAATTTTTGAAAATATTTTTACATATCGTATACAAGGACTGAGATTGGTGGAATCCAAATGATGGAGGTAGCAATATACGCGCATACGGTGTCCATTTCGAAAGGCGGTTGTGCTGTATAATATATTTTTTAAAAACCGCAGCAGCAACAGCACCCACTGCGGACAGCAGTGACGGAGGCTGGGTGGGTGAGGGTGACAGGGTCCTGTTCCCATGACTTCACTGTTACCATCACACAAGCACCTTTCGCATCTCACCCTAGGGGATAACGTTTGTGTCATGTACTGCTTTGTTTATTTAGGTTCCATTAAACCTGGAAAACGCTATGAGAAAGAGGACAGAATTGTGCGTGGGGAGGGTTTTAAGACTGTCACGGCCACGCAGTATGAGACGGTAGCAACCATGGCTAACCTGGCTGCTCTGAACTGCCAGCGGTACGGCAGGAACGCGCTTAACCTGAAGGTACGCCCCGTCTTCCCACTGGCCTGCGTGTCGTCCCGTGGCCCCTTGTTCTTGCTCTAGGTTTCCTCGTTCAGGTTAGTTTGTGTGGCATTAGAGATTTCCCAGGAACACGTTCAAATGGCACCTCTAAACCCGTCTGCCCTAGTTTGCCTTCATTCCAGTTTTCACAAATGCTCAAATCCGAAGCAATTCTATTGGGTTGGCCAAAAAGCTCCTTCGGTTTTTTTTTCCCCCAGAAGATGGCTCTCCTAGCGCTTAGTTGTCATTAATTTCATCCGAAACACTTTTGTTAGATTGTGTGTAATAGCTCTCATAACCGTGTGCGTTACAAAAATAATAATAATAATAATTGGTGAACTTTTGTGTCGCCATTTTAATACTGAGGCTGGAAGAAGATAAGCCACATTTGGGGGATCTGAAGGTGTATTATTTTAGGAAAGGGGAAAATGCAACCGCATGTGTCCGAAGTGGTCTGCGGAGTTTCATGCTGGAGATTTCTCACTAGATGATGCTTCACCGTCAGGTGAGCTGAAGTGACAGCGGTCCAATCAAGACATTAACTGGGAACAAGCAACGTTCTACCACGTGGGCGACGCCCGACGTACTCAAACTATCCAAATCAAGAGAGTTATTGGTGAAAGTGAAAAAATACACGTTTTATTTTATGGAAAAAAAGATACTGACTTTTGGTCAACCCAGTGGTGCTCTTTTCATTACCTAGTATGATTTTTTTTTTAAGTGGGGCGCCCCAGAATCATCATATTTTTAAGTTATCAAGAATCCTTTGGGCTTTGTGCCAACGGTAGCGCTGGGTTCAGTTGGTTTTGCAAGGACCTTCATTCATGCTGGGGACAGTGAGACAAAGGAGGGGCTTATGGGATGGGCCCTCTGGAAACGAGAGGGAGAGTTGAGCTATTCAGATCTGTACCTGAAGAAAGACTTAGGGAAAAGGTGGGAGTATGAGAGACAGAGAGACAGACAGACAGAGAGAACGCCTATGCAGAGGGTCTTTTGTCTTACGCGATTTTATCTATGGTTGAAAGGTAGCAATTTGGGGGGAGATCTCAGGGGGAGATCTCAACAGAACGCTGGTCAGCTTTTCAGGTATGCCCTTCCAGGGTCGTTTTCTCTGCTGGGTGGGTGGGGGGCGGTCACTAGTCATTGCTAAATGCTGAAGGGAATAGTGTTGGCCAGGGAGGTGAGTCAGGCGGGTCAGGGTGCCAGGTAGGCCACTTTGTCCAGCTGTCTGACTCAGTTTCCCCATTCAACTTGCCCAGGAATTTCCCTGGCTTCTTACTATCCTGACTCAGAATTAAAGACATGAAAAAAAAAAAACCACAGATGATGAAAAGCAAAATTAACTGTAAAGTGCATTTAATTATTTATATTTCAACACGTAGAGAACACTCAATCACGTTTGCTTATTATTAATTGAAGAGCCTGCCAGACACGTCACTATACTGACTACATACAATAAACACCTACTAGCATTTCTACTTTGTTTCTATCTTTTATATACTTAAAAAGTTAGTATTGTGACAGACTAAAACAAATGAATGAAAGATGAGTATAGGCTTATTAACTTATTAAGTAACCACTGTTACTCAGAATAATGTGATTTTTTAATCTCGTATAAAACATTTATCCCTTTCTTTTAGGGTTTTTTCATCCTGAATTGTCCAGACTTAACTCCTTTGGCTTTCCAATTGATATATCTTAACTTATCATTTAATGATATCAGTTCCTTTCCTACAGAAGTAAGTTCATTTTTGTTACTGCATACATGCGACTAACTTAATATGAAAAATAATTATCATAAAATAGATACATGATATCCTGGAGTCACTATAAAAGTAAATATATTTTGGATTGCATCCAAAAAGGCTTATTGTCAGGAGCTACAAAAGTATAGGGTATCTTTCTTAGGGAGCCCCATGATCTAACTCTCAAATATGTTGTCTTAATTGTTCCATGTATGTAAAATAATTTATTTATTCCTCTCAAATAAAACCTAAAATAAATGTTTTTGTGTGTTAATCAGCAGTTTTTGAAAACAAAGTTTTGTGACCAGGTAGTATGATGCTGTAACAAGTTTTAGTTATCATCAGTCAAAATAGGATAGTCTGCATTATATTTAAATATATCTAGAATAATCAGATATGGGAATGAGCTAATTCACTGTCACTTTAAGTTAATGGGCCATTATGAGTGATCAGGACAGATTACATTTCCTATTTTGTCTTTCTGCAATTCTTCACTGTGGTTTGCAAACAAAACGGTGAGTCAGTGGAAAAATACATCAGGTGTAGGACTAAATAATGATCCTTCAAATACTAGCCAAAGAGGCATTCGGCAATTAAAGAAATTTTAAATTGTTTTCTAAATGTTCCTTTTTCATTCTTTGAGTGTGCAACATCTAACATGTCTGAAATTGGGACATTTTTTCTTGAATTTTTTGCAGACCGACTAATAAGCTCTTACCACAGAGCTTTTTTTCATACATTTTGTTTTCTTTTCCTCCCTTCAGTGTAGCTACGTTGGCTCACTTTCATCCCCTGCCAGTTCCTTCTGGATCTCATGAACTAACTAAATTAACCTTCTGGAACAGTGTCTCTTCTCTATCTTGAGAATAGTTGATCACTAAGGTTAATTCCACTGATTTCTCTTGTTCTGCAGTTAGTTCCTCCTCCCTCATCTTCGCCGTAATTGCCTCTTAAGAAACCCTGGGTTGGTCAAACAGGGTGAATTTCCCATTTAGAAAGGGACCGATCTTGAGTCAAGGGTATGTGAATGCAGTAGTTGCACTACTTTACATGCCATGCATGTTATGCTGGTCAGTTATTTTGAAGGCTTTGCAAAGGTATTTGAGAGGTGTGATACAGACAATGAATTGACGTTACTATGCTGATTCTACTACATTAGGTCAAAGGGTTTATAAATCATAACAAATAGAAATATGCATGCTTTATTATTCTACTCATGTTTATTTCCCTTTTCTCCTCCTCAGGTATTTTGTCTGAAACATTTACAGATACTGATCCTGAGAAATAACCCTATCAAGACAATCCCTTCTGCAATTCAGCAACTTAAGTTCCTAAGAGTTTTCAACATTGCCTTTAATTTGATTATGTCTCTTCCACCTGGGTAAGGTTGATAGTTTGAAATTATAAACATAGAAATAAAAAGCTTATGATTTAGAACAGGATCAATTCCCTTTTTGAAAGCAACTAGCAACTTCTTAGCTATTTAGTAATTTTTATTCAATTTCAATTAGCTGGATTTTTTTTCATTGTTGTGTTGGAAATATGAATTGTTGTCCTCAAGTTTCTAATCTATGAACTAAGAAATTAGTCTTTATAATATCTAATATCTTTTAAACTTTAATAAAAGTGTTAATATTTGGGTTTAAAAGAGATGGCTTTCCCCTGTACATAAACTGGTAATCATTTAACTACTAATGAAAATTTAAAATCAAAACCTTTACCAAATGCCAAAACAAGATACCTCTTCCAGCAAAAGTTTAACAAATTGAATGTAGGTTAAAGGCAAAGGGACTCAAGTAATTGAACTACATTTTGCAAAAGAAGTTTCTCGTAGTCATTAAGGAAGTGCATCAAAATTCATGTGTAAAGTTATCCATCCAGCATTGTTTGTAACTAACAACCCAACAAATTCTACATTCATAAACCATAAAGCTATTTATTCATTTCAGAGAATAAAAAGGTATGTAAACTCATGTACCATTTCTGTATAAAATGTACATATACACACCACATGTTATATATAATATCTATAAAAAGAAAAACTCAACACTAAGGAAGTAAGAGAATTGCTTGTGGGGAATTTATTTCTGTTTGACTCATCTGTATTTTTCCACAGTAACATAAATTGTGTTTTCCCCGCCTTGATACTAGAATCAGCCATTTCCTTAAGGAAACCCTGTTCTTTCTTCATCAAGGAATGGTATTTAAAAACTGCCTGGGCACTAAATGTCCCCATTGCTGTTGGGGTGACATTGCTTGTATACACTGTCATTGTACAGAGTTAAGAAATATGTGTATGTGTGAGTCTATCTTTATTTCTGTGTGTCTATTTATTTATACAAATACCTTCACATATACACACACAACTACACACAGACATACACACATATATACATATATCTACACGTATGTACATACATATGTGTATCTAAACATAAATTAATATTGGACAATCTATAATCATAATTAAATACTTTAAATAACTATAACTCATTTAAACAAAATGTAAAAATTCCTAAAGCAACTAAAACTTGATCATAAATACATGATCAACATTATTCATTGTTTAGAAATTAGGCCAATTAGTTCAAATTATTGGTTACAAACAAAAGTTTTAAGGAACCCTCACATTTTTCAGGATGGGCCTCATCAATAAATCCACAAATGACAAGTGTTGGTGGATGTGCAGAAAGAAGAACCCCCGTGCACTGGTGGTGGGAATGCAGACTGATGCAGCCACTGTGGAAAACAGTGTGGCATTTCCTCAAATAATTAAAAGTGGATCTGAATTCTACTTCTGGATATTTATCTGAAGAAACACAAAACAGTAATTTGAAAGAATATGTGCACTCTTATGTTCCCTAAGGTGCTATTCACAATAGCCAGGCTATGGAAGAAGCCCAAGAACCCATCAGTAGATGAGTGAATAAAACAGCTGTGGGACATTTACACAATGAAATACACTTAGCTATAAAAAAGACCACTTAGTAAGTTATGTAATGTTCGATCACTGAAACTAGTATCATATTGTATATCAATTGTAACTGGAAAGTAAGGAGAAAATTATTTTAAAAGTTTTAAGGACCTATTTCTCTGAAATATTAGTGTTTCTAAAATTAAGACGTACATTTTTTTATTAAACACTACAGTATACGTACGCACACCAAGGGATGTTTACACTCACAGGAACTTGAGAAAGAACAGCAAACAAAGGCCAGATGAGTAGGAGAAAGGAAATAATAAAGATCAGAGCAGAAATAGAAGAAATAAGAATCTCAAAAAAAAAACAAACAAACCCAAAAAACAATATCAACGACACCAAGAGCTGCTTCCTTGAAAGGGTGAACAAGACTGACAAGCTTTTAAAGAGCCTTCCTTACCTATGCCCGGTCCTGACAAATAGGTAATTCATTTTTTATTTCTCTTTAAGGTTATTTTGTTTGCCCCATCTTGAGGAACTCAATATTTCCTACAACAGTATTACGTTTATTCCAAATGAAATCCAGAAACTCAGGTATTTTGGAAGTAGTAAGTACATACAAAATCATTTCCCCCAAAGGGTATATTTGGTGATGATTTGGTGGGGAAAATTGAGTTCATTCATTTAATAACCACAAAATATACAGAAAGCATAATGTTTACCAAAATGTAATTTGAATGATTGAGGTACAGTATTTTTAGGACATAATATTATCAATAACTATTTAAGGGCAATACGATGAGCACTTAATAGAATGCCGTTATTTTTGTCCATTTTTTCTTGTGTGCACCTGTAGTCATCAGTTTTATTTTTTGTAAGGAAATACGTATAAAAATGCTAATAGTACACAATGTAATTTTAACACTAAGCTCCATTTCTTTCTTGCATTAATTTTTAAAAAGCCTTTGAAGTTCATCGATATCCTTCTAGGTCAGTGCTGTATAATTTTGATTATGACTTTAGAATAATTTAAAATAACTATTAGGGAGTTTAGATTTCAATAAGTCTGTATAGATCCTGATCTTTAAGATACGTGATATAGTTCTAAGCCTCTCCTTACCCCAAACACATAAACACAATGTTGGGATTTTAACTGGAATTGTCCTGAGTTTACATACAAATTTTGAAGAATTTATATGTCTGATAATAAATCTTTTTGTCCTAAGACATGGTATATTTTTTTTTATTTGTTCAGGTCTTATTCTATGTTCTTTATAAGAACTGATGACTCACTACACTTTGTATTTCTTACTAACCTTTCCAAGTATCTTATAATTGTTTTGCTGGTGGGAATGTGATGTTTTCTCTAAGCTTTATTTCTAGCTGACTATAGCCAGTACAGAACAGAGAGAAGCTATGTATTTCTTGACATTTATTTAAAATCAATGTATGTAACCAAATGATCTTATTAGTTTTAATTGGCTTTTACTAGATTGTCTTTGGTTTTCAAGAAATATAACCTTATCTTCAATAAAATTAGATGGTTCCATTTCTACTTTTCTAATATTTATAGCAATTCTTTAATTTCCCATGTGGCAATCTGTCTTTTAACATGGGAATTGAAGTTGCTCACATTTGTTATGACTGATATGTTTATTTTTTGCCTTCCACTTTACTTTTTGTATTTACTATATATTTACTTGCAACTTTTTGTTGCATTTAACTTTTTTCAGGATATTATTTTTTCTTTCTTCCTTGTTAATTTTGGAACTCTACTGTACTTTCCCCATCTATTAATAGCTATCTTTCCTTTCCCACAACTCATAAATACATTTTTCTTTATGATTTTATAAAAGCAAGACACAAGGAGCCCCTTTCCCTGCCATCACTGTCTGTCCCCTCTCCGCGGCATTTTAGCAGCAGTTGAGACTTGACAACACTTTCCTTTTCCCGCTTTCATTCCGGATGTGTTTACCCCTTACCTGAAAACTTGTTCTGCTGGGCCAGTTTAGGAGCTTTTGTTTCGGATTCTCATCAGTAGTGTTCTTTTCATTCTGTCTCTGCATTTAAAAAAAACATGATTTAGCACCTAGACCTCCCATGTGTCCGGTGGGTGGAGCCCTTCTCACAGTGGCCTCCACCCTCACCCCCTCCCCAGGCTTCCGGAGTGGAGGTCAAGGTCCCTGAAGCCACTTGAATTTCTTTTTCTCTTCAAGTGGCTCTTTATTTTTACTTTGGAAAGAGTATGATTTTCTTGTTATCCTTGATCTTCAGGAATTTTATCAGATTATGCTTAAAGCTGTATCTTTTTTTTTTAACTTGTCCAAAGTACTATGCACCCAATTCTACTCTGGTGGGGGGCACAAGAAGCAATTCTTGGGCACCAGCTGGGTGCCCTATAGTGCAACTCAGTTCACGCACAGGGTACCTGGAGGTGGCCCCGTTGTCTTCAAGAACTTCAATTGCGTGGATAAGACGTGACACTGGAATGCAAATGAGACTATAGCCCCCAGCTGCTAATTACCTAGTCTTTTAATTTAATACCTTGATATGGACAGCTGGTTATATAAATGTCTTCACTCCTAATACATTTGACAAGTTGGATCAGATTTGATTTGATTTTTACATCTCTCACGAGTAGCTACTTTTCTGACTGCTTTTCAGCACTCGTGAGAAAGGAGATGAGGGATTGTAGTAAACATCATCAGAGAAGTGGTTTAAAAAATGAGGAAATCAGTCACTTTGGTTCCCTTTGAATAAAGGAAGAGGGTTGTTAGAAGCAATTGGTCCAGTAAGAGCCAAGGGGACCCAGGTGATGCAAAGTTAAAATATAACATGGCTCATAATCCACGTTGATAGTGTGAATTTCACTGTGTCGACTGAGCTTAAATGAAAAGAAAAAAGTAATGTTCAATTTGCCTATGAAAATAAATTCTTTCTATCATTATACAATATATATTGTATTGTGGGTAGTAGACATTCACTCATCTTGCTCTGTTTGTGATTATGGCTTTTTGTGAAGACCCAAAACACATGCTTAATTCTACTATTCATACGAATGAACTAGTTTTTTGCATAATAATGTACTGGTTCAGTTGCCTTTTAAGATAATTCTGTTGATTCTAGGAAGTACTTAAACACTTGTATTTTATTGTTACTGTGTTTTATAATACTCATTTTCAGGACCATTGGGAGAGAACATTATTTCAGTATTATAAACTGCATAAATACCTTTTAAAGTTTGCTTTTCTTTATCTGCAGATCACTTAAAAATCTGATTGTTGATGGGAATGAATTGACATCTTTTCCACCTGGAATTTTGAAGCTTAACCTGAAAAAAATCCAATTGGAAAATAACTTCACTCATCCTTGCTTTTGGAAAGAGAATTCTTTGAACAGCCCACAGAGCCTTATTCACGTTGCCTCTTTGTTCTTTCTAAAAAATAACCTACATAAATATTATGATGTAATCCCAGCGAAAATACAACAGTTACTAAATTGGTGAGCAAATTATGAAGCCCCTTTAACCAAAATGTTAAGCATTCAAAATGTTCTTCATTACAGGCTCAATCAAGGGCAGTTTTATTATGAACACATGTACACAGCCCACACCGCACACCACACATTAAAACAGACACACATTTCTTCTAATGTTGCCGGACCAGGAATCGAACCGGTAACCTTTTGGTTTGCAACACAACACCCAACCCTCTGAGCCACGCCAGTCACGCCTCCTTTAGTTTTCAGAGTTGAATCGTTCATTGGTATACGGGTCAGGTCCTCAATTAGATGGAAAGACCAAGGATGATCAGGGCCCTGTTTTCTGCGACTCTGCATCTTCCGTCGCAGAAGGCGACTAGGACTGATGGAACGTTTCTGCTGTTCCAGCCCATCCAGGTGCGAGTGGTGTCAGGGCCCCCGGCTTGGCGAGGGCTACCGTGTCATCCAATCCTGCAACGTGTTTGGAGCGGTGCACCTTCCGGTTCTGTTCTACGTCTGCTCTTCTTCTTGCTACAGGGACGTGCGTGAGAACAGCGTGTTTTAGACAGTCTCCCTGGTCAAGGAGCAGCTGGCAAGTCTGACTGGATGATCATACGGTAGCTTTTGAATGGCACCAAGCCGTTATTAAAGTTTATTAAAGGGCACAGCTTGGAGCAGGCAGGTTCGGCGGCGAAGGCCTTCCTGTCTTCTCCTGTGACGCTCTGCAATCCTTGCTTCTCAGGGAACTCGGTGACCCTTCCGGACTTGTTGCAGAAGAATTGGTGGAGGTACTTGGATTTCAAAGAAGATCTAGAAAATGCTTCTCAGAGCACAGTTCCTATAAAAGGGAACTGTTAGAATCCTGGGCAGGTAGGAGTTAGCTTATCACTGGCCTTTTCACGCATCCATTCTAAGCGATAAGATAACATTTTCAGAGCCATCGTGGGGTTTTACCTCCTAGGAGCTTTGTGTGTCTACCTGCCTAGCATTTGTGCATTTCTGTGGCAATCTGTCCAGGGCCAACCGTCTCCCCTGTCAATTACTTGAGGGAATAAAAGATTAATTCCAGTCCTATGATTGCCTGTTTGAATTGATTACCCAGGCTCTTAGAAAACTGGTACCATGACTCATGTCCATTGATTGACCTTCATCTCCTGAAGCCTGACACCGCAAGCTAGTGCCAGAATTCACCAGGCCTTCGGTAAGAAAATGCCGTCACACTTAACACCACCGCACTGCAAAGCCGCACACGCACACGGTCAAGTGGAGGCGTTCGGTGTTGGTGTTGGTGAGGGGAAGGTACAAGGGCCTTGTGATGAACCCCCAAGTTCAGAATGGCGTACCTTGTTCATCTAGAGCAGAGCATGTTTCTGCAGTCAACTGAAATCTAAAATGGCAGTGAAATGATCGAAATGCATGCATTTATTGTATCGTCAGACAATGTCAGAGAATACACATTATGTCAGATTTGCGTGTATCACTTAGTAATGTTATTCAAATCAAAGATAAAAGAAGCCAGGCAAATTGGAATGCTTGTATTCTTCTCCTTGAAACTCAGTTTCATTTTAAGCAGAAAGAAGAAAACCTTACCTGAGAGGTATATGCCATATTCTCTAGTTCTCCAGCAAAAATAAAATTATCTAGAAGTAACTACCCGATCACTCAGGCAATCCAGAAGAAGATATTTATAGCATGATAACAAGTAAATCCATTTAAAAATGTAATATACCCGTAATTATAAAGCAGGGTTTAAGAAGTAAAGTTAAAGCCTAGTGAGATATAGCCTATTTTTAAATTATTTATTTATTTTAATACTCATGCTTGTCCCCGAATTATTCCTTAGAGGAGGAAGTACATTTATTTATTTAAGATTTTATTCATTATGTTTAGAGAGAAGAGCAGGGAGGGAGGAAGAAAGAGAGAGAAACTCAATCTATGGTTGCCTTTCACCTGCCTCCAGCTACGGACCTGGCTGGAGACCTGGCTTGCAACCTGGTTATGTGCCCTGTCTGGGGAATCGAACCAGCGACCTTTGGGTTTGCAGGCTGGCTCCCTATCCACTGTGCCACCGGCCAGGGCTATTTTTGTTTTTTATCGATAAGCATAACAAGTTCTTTATTACCCCAAATCCTATGTAAATATTGACCTGTATTTGACTTATTTTACATGTTAATTTTTGAGTTATCTCAAAATTCCTTTAGTGTTGAGGCAGGATCAGGAGAAGCTGGAAAAATTCCTTGGCAAATGGAATAAGGAAACTGAGGCAGGCGGACACAGTGGCCCTGCAATTTACAGCCAGGTCCCCTCCCTAGAAATGACATCCAGGCCCCATTGTGTTTCAGCGCCAGGCTCAGAAAAGCAGCAAAACCAGGTGGGCGAGGCCAGGGCCCGCGGGCAGTGACTAATCGGTAGGGCCCCTGCCCCTGAAGGAGCACACCTGGCCAACTGAGGGAGGGTCCCTGGGTCCCACCAGAGATGGAAACTCAAGGCGACTAGATTCAGCTCCTGTCCCCACTTTCACACAGCAAATGGTATGATGGCTATTTGTGCTTGCCCCTGGGCAAAGCGGACAACACGGAATGTGTAACAGGCAAACAGGTTTTTGAAGAGTAGGAAACAGTATTGCCTTCTAAAGGTGACGGGGACACCAAGAAGCACTGTCCCAGTCTTAGGGGCTAGATCTTGCTCAGTCCAGCAGGACCTCTGCCCAGCAGGGTCCCCCAGGTTCTTTCGGGTTGACAGGCGTCCTGAGGCATTGCGGGCAGGCACCTGCACACGGAGATGGACAGAAGCTAGCCTTGTGGCACCCACTGCTGGGGGTCCCCCAGCTGGTCTTTCCCTGGGCCAGGCACAGAGCAGTTGGAGGCAAGTCCTGGTACAGGAGAGGCACCCGGCCTAGGCCTGTGTGTCTGTCCCTCCGGACCCTCTTCTCACTCCCACACCCTCCTCACCTCTCCACTCTGACCACCTCACTGAGGCCCCGGACGGCTGGACCTCCATCCCACCACCACTACTTGCAGCTCTCTCACCTCTACTTTTGGAAACAAAGGGTCCACTGAGGAAAGTTGCTGAGCCCACACCAAACACCCAATCCAGGCACCGAGTGCCACGAGAATGTCCCCTGCGTAATGCATAGAAGCGGCATGTAGTTTTCTCCTGTCAAAGAATTCCTTAACCTCCTTTTCATGACAATATGCCTGAATTCCGTCGTTGTCTCTAATTTGTATGACTTTGAGGCATTTTAAGAGAGCTATTTCCAGCGCTGAATGGAAAAAATTGAATGTTATACATTTATAGAATTGTACCATTCTATATACAGCCTGCATTTTTCATAAGGAAAGAGTTATGGGCATGTTACTATCTGCTCTGGTAGGATGAAGAATGACCATTCTCCCAGCACCCCACCCCACCCACCCCAAGTTGTCTGTACCCTCATCTTGGGACCCTGAGAGTGTATAATACCACATTGCAAGAGAGACTAGGCTAATGGAGTTACTAGTCAGCTGACATTAAGATTAGGAGGTTATCTAGGCCCTCCAGGTGGGTGCAATGCCGTCACATGAACCTGTGAGGCTCTAGGCAGAGGAACCAGCCAAGCTACTCAGCCTTCTGAAATGCAGAATGTATGAGATAATAAATGTCTACTGTGTTTAAAAAGAGATAGAAAAAAAGCACTGAATGGGACCTGGGTGGGCCAAAGCTACCTCCCTAAAATGGTTTTCAGGCTTCCTCAAGCACATGGGCTTGCTTATCAGCACCCCAAATTTCTATCCCACAAGGGGGGTGCTAATTTTTACCAGGAAAGATTATTTTTTATTTTCGTCCCATAATTATGCCTAAGGATTGTCAGGCTCCCATTGCATGCCAGTTCTCCATTCCTTATTTCTCACATCACTCCATGAAATAGCTCCTATCTTACAGGTGAGAAAACTGAAAGAAAGAGTTAAACAAAAAGGCAGTTTCTAAACATCATTTTAGAGTTGTGCATGTAGACATGCCCAAGGCTCTTGATACAGAAATCCAATATGCTTTCTGGGAAACGCGCACCCGACTCCTGGATACCCCCAGCAGGCTCCAGGGTCCTTTCCACCACACCTTTCAAAATATGTAATCATTTGCTTAAGGAAAAGGGTGCCTCCTTGTAGCTATTTTCATTGCGTTTATTTAAAATTCCCTGTTTTCTACTGGTTTGGTTAGATAATCGTTACCGGATTTTTTTTTTTGGGGGGGTGGGGTGGGGTGGGGGTGGAGAAAGGACAGCATCCACCCAAAATAACGGGATTAAATGCTTCCCTGTTTTGCTTGGGGCCGCCTTGAGATCTTTGCTTTCTCAAAGGAAAGAAAGAAGTTAGCCAAGGACCCCACACGTTCCAGACACGGAGACAGCGGGGTTTGCTCTGTTCCTCTTCTGACCCGCCGGCCGGCGCCCCCACCACCCTCGCCCAGAGACTGGGCACCTGGATCCGAGCCCAACCTAGACGGAGTCTCCCTTGAGCCCCTTTCTCCTTCTCTTGCCTGAACTCATCGCTGGAAGGAAGGGTCACCTTTCAACGTCTTCACGCGCTGGGGGTGTGACGCACCTTGGCGTGATTGCAGCTGTCACATATCCAGGGCCGGGGTCCTGTGCCCCAGGACGAGGAAGGAGGTCCTGCAGGAGCTCCCTCCAGCTGCAACGGGTCTTGGGCTGCCTCCAAGGGCTTGCGTCAGACAGGATGGTGGCTGTTGCAAGGGACAGAGACCACAAACCATCTGCCACCCCCGCCAGGCACCACAGAACACCCTGGTTGCTTCTCTCAACCCCTTCCTGGCAATTAGCACCTACATTGCGAGGGGGGCAGTGCTTTCTGGAAAAGCCCAAACCTTTAAATAGCAATCAAGCACGAGAAAAAGAAAAAGCTGGTTGCCAGCTACGGAAGACAGCGTTTCAATTCCCAGCGGTGATGGCACCCACAGACAGCGTTTCAATTCCCAGCGGTGATGGCACCCACACGCAAGCCGCTGATTTTGATTCAGCGCTAACTGACGTAGCTAAAAGTGAGAATCAGCAGGAGGGAAGCTACCATCTCAAAAGAAGCTGCCTTCCTGCTTCAGTGGGTTTGTGCCAGAGCAGAGCTGCGCCCTTCCAAAGCTGCATCTTCCTAAAGGTGATGTAAAAGGCTGCCCAAGGGCAGCGGGAACAATGTTCAGATGACAGGTACACCCGCTTCTGATGGCTTCTGTAACCAATTCCCACAAAGCAGTGACTTAAAGCAACACACGTGAGCTTACAGTTAGGGAGAGCTGAAGGCTGAAATGGATCTCACTGGACTGAAGTCAAGGTGCCCGTAGGGCTGCGTTCTAAGGAAAAAGTACATTTTCTTGCCTTTGCCAACTTTCAGAGGCCACTCGCACTCCTTGGCTCATGGCCTCCTCCCTCCATCTTCAAAACCAGCATCGTCACGCTTTCTCACGCTGCCATCCCTCTGACTCTTCCTATCTCCCTCTTATAAGGGCCCTCGTGATTATATGGGGTCCCCCAGCTGATTCAGGTTAATCTCCCCGTCTCAAGATCAGTTGATTGGCAACCTGAATTCCACCTGAAACTTTAATCCTCCTGTCGGCATGTGGTGTCATAGCCACAGGTCCCAGAGGTTAGAGTCAAGACATGTTTGGGGGGTTGTTCTTCTGCCTGCCACAAGGAAGGTGCCTGACAGATGAGGTAGGCATCCTACATTCCTGGAATTCCCCAACGTCAGGGCTCTGGTCTTGATAGGACTTATTTACACCTACCACCCACAGGCTTCCTCTGCTTACTTACTGTGTTTGATTATAACGTTGGCTGTTGCCTGTTCGATGTCTTCACTCGCACCAACTGACTCCATCTCTCCATACTCTGAAGTTCAAATGATTTAAGACAGGGCATTTGATTAACATGGTTTATTGTAAAGTACCAGAGGTGGCTGTCTGGACAAGGGATAACCTTCTTTCAGGTCCAACGCTCATTTCTGATCAAATCAATGGAAGACAGGGAGCAAGGGTGACAGGTCACAAGCTGTGGCCAGTGCCCCACTGAGGGGTGAGGGGCGACAGTTATGCAAGGTTATGGGGGAGGGCAGCTTCCTGCAGCAGGAAATGTGCGCAATGCAGATGCCAAGAGAAACCAGCCTTGTCTTGAGACAGACGTTGAAGATTGACAGGTTAGTGATTTATTTACAGTCATCTTTAAAATGTTTTAAATGATTTGTTCAATTGGCAAAAACTAAACCCGTATGAAAATCGGAAAGGTGAAATGTCACTTTGGTGACCTTGTAAAAGCCTGGTGAA
This sequence comes from Noctilio leporinus, assembly GCA_004026585.1. NCBI lineage: Eukaryota > Metazoa > Chordata > Mammalia > Chiroptera > Noctilionidae > Noctilio > Noctilio leporinus. The sequence goes on from PVIW01000017.1 coordinate 21,229, forward strand.
TCCGAAGGCAACGTGGGTAGGTTCTTTCTCAGTTACTAATAATCATTCGACAAGTGAGAATTTATGGGGCACTTACTATGTACTCGCCACAGTTCTAGGTCTGAGATTCCAGAAGCAATAAGATAGATGTGACCCCCTACTCTCTTGCAGGTCAACTAGTCACATTTTAAAACCCTTAGAACATACTAGTTGTTCTTTTGAGTACGTAGATCAAGCAGAATTGGTTTGTTTGGGTTGTTTTGGGTGGTTGAAAATGTTAAAGATGATCTTAGTGAAGACTTACGTAGATCCACACCGTGGAGATGAAGAAGATGGGAGAAACAGAACTGACTGGCTTTGTCAAAGCAGCATGTCATGTTTTTAAAAGGAAGTTTTTTCTTCCTGTTTTGTTTTTTTTTTTTTTTTCTTTCCAGTAATTACAAAGCACCATACTGTAACCTAGGTCGTTTCTGATAAGTCCACAGTGGAAAGGGTGGGGCTCCCCCCACAGGTTTTCAGGCTCTGGCGGTGGGGGAGGACTGGGTGGCGCAGTGGCTAGCGCCTCTGGATCCAGGCCACTTGGATTTCAAAACTGGCTCTTACGTTTACAGGTTCTGTGACTTTGGGCAAGTTATGGAAACCTCATGCCTCAGTTTTCTCATCTGTAAAATGGGTGCAGCAACAGCACCTGCCACATGCGGTTGCTGTCAAGACTCCCCTACTGGGCAATGTGAAGGGTGTGGAGCAGTGCTAGCCGCAGGGCACCCCCGCCCCGCCAGGAGCAGAATCTAGGCTGTCAAAACCCACAGTTGCCGCGGACTGGGGGCGGCAGAGCCGCGCCCCTGCTTCTAGAAGTCCTCACTGTGCCTGTGCACAGGTCCCTGCCGGTTGGGCCCTGAACTTATGGACAAGGCGAGCGGGGGCTGAACTCGAAGCAATGCTGCCACCTGCTGTGGAGGTGGATGTTCTTCTTTTTTCCCTTTTCTGAAAAAGGCCTAGGAATAAAGGCGCGGGAGAAAGGGGACGTGCACTCCAACCGGTCTACCCGCGTGCGCACCGGGCGCCCCCTTGCGGTCACGGCCCAGAGCGGGACTTAGTTCCCTGCACCCCTTCGCCTCACGTCCGCTCAGGAATACGCTGCGGGGTCTTCTCGGTCCCGACGTTGGCGCCCAGACCACGGACTTCTTGCCACCCCGCGGCTGCACTGCGGCACCAGGCCGCATCCAGACCCCTGCCAGGGCCTCAGCAGCCCCGTGGGGTGGAGCCCCGTGGGTGGAACCCCATGGGTGGAACCCCGTGGGTGGAGCCCCTGCCTGCCCCCCTCTCCCCCTCCTCTAGCGCAGCCTCTCTCTCCTGCACATTTGTACCCGGGTCTTCCGCATTCATTTTTCTTTCTGCCTAGGATGCCCTGGCCCCAAATCTTCACCTGTGTCTCTGCCCTTCCTTAGCTAACACTCAGAACCCGCGTCGCTTCCCCAGAGAGACCTTCAGCCATGCACTTAAAAATGGGGCCCCAGCCTGGGCCACATGACCGATGCATCCTAAGTAGTCTTTTCATTCTTGCGGCCAGACAGCCTCGTGTCTGGCTGCTGACCAAGAAAGAGCCGCGAGTGCACAGAAGCCTCCCTGAGGTCCTCTCCTGCCGGGGCTCCAGGGTTGGCGTGGCCCTGGAGGGGCCCATCACCCCGGCTGCTGCCTGAGCATCGCTGCGGAGACTGGGGGGTAGTGACAAGCTCGTGACAAGCTACCACGAGCCCACGTGTCCATAAACACAACCCCCTCACATAACGAAAGGTCCCTGGTTCAATCCCCAGCCAGGGCACAGGCCTGCATTGTGGTTTAGTGTCCCCACCCTGAGGCGTGTGGGAAGAGGCAACGGATGGGTGTTTCTCTCTCACATCAACGTTTCTCTCCCTCTCTTTCTCCCTCCCTCCCTCCCCCTCTCTCTAAAAGTAAATCAATAAAATCTTTTTCAAAAGCTCACCCAGATTATCAGAGGATCCCTTCGGCTGACCAGAGAGGGATCTCAGGCATCAGCGCCAGGGAACTAGGCTCCTCCCAGATGAGAAGCCCCTCCTGCTGGCCGCACGCGAGCCGGGTCCCAGGCGCGGCTGGTACAAAGCGACCCGTGAGTGGCATTTTACAGGGGGTCAATCACAACCCCTTGCGCTGTTGGCTAGGAAAAGAGGTCCCGGACACCGGTCCAGCCGGCCCCAAAGGCCTCCTGCTTTGCCTGGCCACCGCGCGTGCGCAGTGCATGGCCTCCTGGAAGGCTATGTTAATAAATGGCCTTGGAAGACCGTGATAATTTGCTCTTGAGGTTGGCGTTGGTTTCAAGTGACCGGTCCTGAGGGTGAGAGCAGTACAGGAAGCAACGGGGAAGCTTCCCGAGTTGGCCAGGCTCGCTGGTGGTGGGAGCAGGGGTTTGGGGGTCTGGGGGCAGGAGCCCCACACAGCTCCCTCCAATGACACCCCCAGGGGCGGCTCCGCAACTCAGACTCATCTTGAGCGCGACGCAACGGCCCGGCAAACCCTGCCGGAAGTCAGGTTGACAGGACTGACACCCCACGGAAGGGCAGGGAGGCTGCGGGCAGAGCCCCAGCGCAGGGGTTCTGGTTGCATTTTTATTCAATGGAAGTTCCAATCCAGCTCACAAACCAGCTTTACAGGAAGAGGAACCGTCACCCACCTTGTCAGTTACAATTTATAAAATAATAATAATAATAATAATAATAAGCTCCAACACCCGTTAAATACAACTATTCAGATACAATATAAATATCAAAAAGAACTCTTTTAACATACACAGTAGCAGCAAAAACACGGAGCATTTGTAAACAAAACCGCCAGTACCAACCCTTCCCTGCATGATGGAGAACTGGATTCTCTGAGAATGGAAAAGAGACACCGAAGAGAAAGTGGACCATCTTTCGTCTCGATGTATAATAACTTGGTATCTAAGACCACGTTGCCAACCACAGGCACCGTCGGGGTGGCCAGGAGGCGTGCTGGGGTCTCCGGGCTGCACTCCCCGTCAGGTCGCTGCGGGGGGCAGACTTTCCAGAAGTCTCTTCCTGGCCGTGATCCTGGCGCACCGCGGGCACTGGGCCGCCTGGAAACACTGCTTGTGGAAGCAGGCCCTGCACTCTGCAAGCAAGGAGGACAGCCGTCAGCCGGGGCACCGAGGGGGGCTGAGCCCGGAACCTGAGTCTTCCCTAAAGAAGTCAGGCAGGTGGACCGTCAGGGGATCAGAGCGTCTCCTGCAGGCCGGGGTGCTGCTGGCCCCAGCGCTGCCCCAGGGACATTCACCCCCCAGCGGCACGGGAGGTGGTGTCCCTTCTCTGGAAATGGCCCCAGTGGGGGAGCACTGCACACTCAAGGTCATGCCCCTTGCTAGCACCAGTCTGCACCCTGCCACCTCCACACCCTGAGCCTGAGAATAGCCCCAGTGAGCTCTCTCTGCGCTGCCTCTGAGGTTCCCTGCTGGGAGACCCCCACCATCACCCTGCCTGGTGAGTTAGTGGGGGCAACACCGGCTAGGAGGAAGGCCTGCTGATATCACGCGTGAAGACAGACTTCAGGGCCAGGTCTCTCTGGAAACTGTTTGGAGAACGCGGGACTTCCCGGGGCACGGGAGCTGCAGAACAGGTCTGCAAACCCCCGCTGTAAGCAGCCAGACTGCAAACACGCCCCGCGGGCCATATGGTCTCCATGACGACTACCAGCTCAGCCAGGGTAACTCTTCAGTGCTGGGCGCAACCCGCCATCCAGTCACGGAATGGGGCGCTATGGCTTTTCCTGATGTAGCAGGCAAAACAGGGTCCACCTCCACCAGGCCGCCCTCCTCCCCGGACACCCCGCGCTTGGTTAGCTCCCACGCCACATTACAAGCACGCATCGGCATCATTATGATCTAGACGAACGCTATTTAGCTATTAGGAAGCGCGAGCTGATGTTGTGGTTGTTAGGAGGCTCCTAAGTTGCTGTGGCTGCCGCATCGCATCGCGGTACCTGAACATCTTGTGCACGTTGCGGTCTGAAAGGGGAAGATGGCGGTGGTGCTCCGGCAGAATTCACAGATGAAGCCCTTGCCCTGGCACAGCTGCGGGGGGGAGTCGAAATTCAGATCGTCATTGGCCATGTTTACGGAACTTTACCGGCATCTGGTCTTAGGTGCCTGCAATGGCAGCCCCTGGGAGGCACAGGCTGGTACATTCCGCAATGGATGGGTCAGAACCATCAATGCGCCTCCATTCTGCACGGACAGACTTCACCTCCAGGTGACCAGGGCACCGGAGCGAGACTATGATTTTAGACATGGAGTCTTCAACCGTCTGCATTCCCAGGCCATTGGGGGCTGAGCCCACACTGCTGCGGCAGGGCAGGTGGGGGTCCAGGTCAGCCCCAAGCCGGGCTGGGCATTGGGACCAAGAAGTCACTTGGCCCCCAGGTTTGCATCCCGGCCCTGCTACTTACTTACTAGCAGGATGACCTTGGCCTGTCCCTGAACAGCTGGGAACCTCATTTTTCCCATCTGGAAATAGTCCTGCCAGCACTTCCCTAGGGGCTTGTGAAGGTTACCCGTGTCAAGCGTGGGCCCTGGGCGCATAAGGGACAGCTCAGTGACACCCCTGCTGCCTGCGAACCTCACCTCACATCCGGCCACGTGGGCAAGGGAGTCTGCGAGAATGTCCTTGAGTGTGGGCACCAGCAGCCCCTTCTTGACCCTGACCAGGTCCTCCAGGGAGAAGAGGTGGAGCTCTTCCGTCAAGTGTCTGGGCACCTGCTCGAACGCTTTCAACGCCCTGCCAAGGGGAAACAGAGCGGGTTCAGGAGCCCACCCGCCCCCAGAGAGGGGCGCAGGGCCGGGGAGGGGTCAGCGGGGCTTCTCCTGGCGCCCACACGGACTCTCTTAACCTGGTTTTTAAAGAAGGGCCCCGAGAACAAGTTCCCCTTCCTCATCACTTCACACCTGGCGACTTCGCTTAGAAGCTGAGAAGTGAAAATTCCACCCGTGCTGATTTCGAAACACTAAACCAGAAGAGAAACGTGCCTCTTGCGGCTGGCCCGTGCCCACACCCCACCCACGCACCGAGCCAAGGGAAACGGCGTGCTGCCTACACCGGACAGCCGTGCCGGACCGTGGTTAAGTCTCTGCCCGGCCCAGGGGCTCCTCACGCTGCCTTCTTTTCCAGCTCACGCTCTTTTCCTCCGGGAGCCTCCTTGCTGCCCCACTCACATGAATTAAATGCTTTCTGCTCCTTCGGGGCTCTGAACACCTGGATCCAACTCACGGTCCAGCAAGGAACCGTTGCGCCGATGTTCTCTTTGGATCTAACGTGAGTCCCTTTGATTTTTTAATGGGAGGCACAGAATGGATGTTCAAGAAATTGGTGCAGATGGTACGAATCGTGGGTAGTGTTACGTGTGTCAGACAAGAAGCCTGGGGGTCTGAGGGGTAGTTAACCTGCCTCCCTAAGGCCATCGGGCCACGTGACTATAGAAGACTTGCTCCTCTCCAAGAAATCTCATGACAAAGTCACACATCATCGTCACATAAAGATTAGAAATGGAGAGGAGCTTCAGAACAAAACCAAAAGTTTTTAAAACTCTGCTCCTATTACAAGAAATCATTTTAACTCCTTGAGCAACCTACTCTTTTTCCAGTTAAACATTTCTATCTCTGTTAAAAACATTCATACCTATACGTTTACGGCCCTGGCTTCCAGAAATTCTACGTCCAGAGGTTTATCCTAAGGGCATTTCTATGGACGTGGGCAGAGATTCAGCTAACGCCTTGGTTTTTAAAAGTGTTTTTTTAAAAAGAAATGTTCAATTACAGTTGACATTCAGTATCACATGAGTTTCATGTGTACAGCATAGGAGCTCATCTCCCTGATAAGTCTAGTTTGCTTATTTTTCAACCCCACATATAAGTAAAATCATACAGTCTTTGTTTTCTTCTGACTGACTCATTTCACAATTTGGAGGTTCCTTAAAAAATTAAAAACAAAATTTCCATATGACCCAGCAATCCCACTTCTGGATATTTACCTCAAGAAATCCAAACCACTAATTTAAAAAGACATAAGCACCCCTATGTTCACAGCAGCACTATTTACAGTAACCAAGCTATGAAGCAACCCAAGTGCCCATCGCTAGACAGCTGGATAAAGAAGATGAAAAACATATAGTCAATGAAATACTACTCAGCCATAAAAAAGAATGAAATCTTACCATTTGCAAAAACATGGGTGAACCTATAGGGTATTATTCTAGGTAACTAGTTTTTTAAAATAACAGAAAATATTAGAAATATGCAAAATACCTATTAAATATTTAAACTATTAGGCTTAGTGCCTATAAAATATTTAAATGTATTTTAATATTAAGATACTTAAAATCTATTTGGCTAACAAAATCTATTAGTAATAGGACAATACTTAAATGATCATTGCATTGCAGTCTAGAATACTATGTATATATATCGCCAATAAAAGTTTGACATTCCACTCTGTCAGGGGTTTTAAAAAAGCCATCGGTACCCCCACACTCACAGAAACACTAGTCACAATAGCTAAAAGGTGAGAGCAACCAGAGATGGATGGATGGACAGACAATACATGGTGTGCACACTACGGACATTCAGCCTTAAAAAGGAAGGGCATTCCGGCACCTGCTACACCTTGGACAAAAGGTGAGGAAGTTATGCTAAGTGAAGTAAGTGGGTCACAAAATACCTTCTACTTGTACTTAACACCTTGTTGAGCGGCAGCTTCACACAAAAGCTAATGTAGGTGCAAGCATGAGTTAACTCATTTTTGGTTAACAAGGTTTGGGCTTGGATAACCTGAGTCATTTCGTGAGCGGTCACCAATGTGTTATGTAATCAAATTCATAGATACGTGAAATAGAATGGATATTGCCGCACACTGCGAAGAGGGGCCTGGGGTGCTGGTGTTCAATGGATGGAGTTTGGGGTTCCCAAGAGGGAAAGGGGTCTGGAGATGGATGGTGGTGAGGTGTGTGCAACGTGTGAACGCCCTTAACCCACTAAATGGTACACTGGAAGATGGTTAAGGTGGTAAATTTAGGTTATGTTTATTTGACCACAATTTCAAAAACAATAAAAAGGCCGCCGGCGAGAGTTTCTTCATCCTCGTACTGACTTATTCTTCTTAGAGTAAATTCACCATTAGTGAGTCTGAGGGTTTAGTAACTTCAGGGAGACAGGTTGCTGCCCAGGGAGAAGCAAACTGCACTCCGTCCTCTCTGCCTGACGGTGGGATTTGGCACCCAAGGGTTCAACTAAGCCCAGATCAAAACTATGTGGAAATAACAACACCAGAAAGTTCCAAAAAGCAAAACTTGACTTTGCAGTGTGCCACGCATGATGCAGAACTCCCAGGAATGAAATGATCGAGCTGTAGACACACCCTGCCGTAGCCTACGCACAAGGATAGGTTATATGCGAGCACTGTGCCATTTTATAGGAACGATTTGAGCATTTGGGTGCTGTGGGGGACCGGGGGGCTGGGACTAGTCCCCCACAGATGCCAAGGGACAAGGGCACCATGCTGGGAGGCTCTGTGAACCGGAGGGCTGGACCGGGCAGCACGCAGAAAATCAGTGAACCCGTGCAGGCCATCAGTCCCCCCAAGTTGCATCCCACACTGTGCCTGCCAACCCCGGTACCCACCTTTCGGCAAACCGGCAGGTCTTCAATAGCTTCTTGATGTGAAATAGCTGCTCCTGGATTTCCTAATGTAAGAAACAAAATGGGATCATCGCAATGCGGCCCAAGAGACTGGAAAGGTATGTGCCCGATTGAAATGCTATTCCTAGTCTTGAAATGCCGCAACTCCATAAAACAAGCCTGTGAAGTAAAGTCTACACAGCAGGGGTTCAGGGCAAAACTACGCATGAATGTAAAATTTGACACGCGCCTTTGCAAGAGCCAGCCGGGGCCTGGGCCCCAGGGTGCATGCTCCCCCCACCCCCCAAGGAGGAGCAGGCCCCCCTCCGAGGCTGCGTCTGGATGGACCCCTCTCAGCCACCCCCCCAAGGCAGCTGCTCACCCTCACGGCGTCCAGCTTCTTGGCCCTGGCACACGGGCCGTGGCCGGCGTCCCACACGTTGAACAGCGGCTGGTGCCAGATGCTGTCGAGCAGACACTTGGAGAAGTTGCTGACGGGGTACCTCCGGAAGTCCCAGGCGCGGAGGATGCGTGCGGGGATGCAGGACTCGGCGTGGGCGTGGCAGCCGTGGCAGAAGTACCTGCCCAGGTACTCGCAGTACCGCAGCCGCTTCACAAACTCTGCGGGGCACACGGCAGGTGAGCACCGATGGGTGCGGGGTGCTGGCAACCTACCCCCGGGGCCGCCTCTGGTGCTACCAAGGGCTGGGACAGCGGGGCAGCGGCTGGAGGCCTTTCGTCACTGCCCGTTGCCACCTTTGCTTGGGAGGAACAGATGCGGGAAAAGTAGATCCCCCCCCCAGTATAAACCGGGGTGCAGACAAATGAGCATGAGGCCCAGGGTCTGGACTCCCGCCCGGTCCCGACTCGTGTCTCACCGGCAGGAAGGGCGGACAGCAGGACCTCCCCCACGGACCCCAGGCCACAGCAGGCGACACACACGGAAAGCACTGGGTAAGTGACCAAGCACTATGTGTACACTGTTGGGAAGTATCCAACAGGATTCCTGGCTGCCTCGGTGACAAAAAGAATACGTGAAAACGCGCAACGGATGAGGACAGGCCATGCACAGATGGGATGAAGAAATGCACGCGCCCCGTCTCAGTAAGAAGCCAAGACGTGCAGGTTAAAAGACTGAAATACTTGATTTTGCCTCAGAGGGTCACAGACGTGGGGACTCCGAAGCTGGTGAGGCCAGGGTTGGGGGGGCACTCACTCCCAGTGGGACAGGAACCCTAAGGCCCAGAAATGCTAACAGGCGCCCAGAGGTGCAGAAAGGGCTGGTTACAGCACGTTTGCAACGAAGGCGGAACAACCTAAATACACACCAGGAGGCAGCTGGCGAGGGGCACACGGAGAGCCTGTGAAGTACATGGGAGAGCCCAGGCAGCAAACATTCAGTTACGGGGACGGATCGCGTGATCTCGGTCTTGTTTTTAAGAACACGCGTGCCCCGTCGCAAAAGGATCCAACCAAACGTCCATAGCGGGTGGGGGAGAAGGACTCTTGCCTTCCGCCCTTTTCACTTTGCTAAAACAAACAGGCATCTCCACAATCAAATACGTTGACAAGGAAAAGGTATAGAGACCTAACGCCGCACATACCTGGGTGGGTCCACCCAGCTCAGGGAAGAAAACAGCCGTTCAGTTACATCTTCTGCAGATTCCTGCAGGTTCTACGCACAGTTTCCCTGTGAGGACTGTGCAAAAATAAACAAGGCCCGGGCGACCCCAGGAGCAAACCTTTACTGGGCAATTCTGTGCCACACGCCTGTGGAACGGCTCCTAGCTTTCTGGGCCTGAGCCTCAGTGAGGTCGGGACTATGACGTCTCCCAACTCGTTGACAAAAGCACAGGTAGGGAGGTTAAGCCACAGGCCGGAGACACAAACCAGAAGCAGGTGAGCAGGATTCCAACCCAAGTCTGGGCAGGGGAGGCTCCAGGTTGAAGCACTGGACCTCCCTCTCCCTCTGCTGCATTCGCTGGGTGGGAAGGGAGAGGAGCTGATGTCCCTGTTTGCGCACATGATCCTCAGACCCAGGTCACGCGCAGGGTTGATTTTAAAATACAGAGACGTGTGGCTGATTTCCTATCATCCGTGAAGTGGTTAACGTGCCGCCGTGGTGCCACGAACCCAGAATGAGTGAACCCTGAAGTTATGCTCTGGTTCCTGTGAGTCTCTGAGAAAACATTTTCATCAGCCGAGCAAGATGCAACCTCCTTTTTACGTGCGTCTTCTGTTCAAAGGCACGTTACTCAGTATCTGTTGCCGATTCGGATCGAATTCAGGGCCAGTGGCCTGTGGCTCAGCGCTGGTGGGCGGCTGCTCTAGGGTGTAGGTTTTGTCTGGGCCACCAGCCTTCTCTGCTTGGAAACCCCACACAGCACGTCAGCCGTATGCTTGGGGGCATTTGAAAGAGCCAAGTCACCCACCAAGAGCACAAAGGTATTTTTAGAAGGGGACCTGCGCACTGTCTGAACTACAACACGAAGCAGAGGTTTGTTTGCTCAACTTTGCTGGGAACCAGTACAACGGAAACCGAAATTCCGGTGATGCAAACTTTCCCGTTTCGCGGGTGAATGACTGAAAACGCCGTTAGGTATCGATTTTGGAATTACAAATACCTTTCAGGGAGCAGGGAAGCGGAGAGAGGGGTGTATGGGGTGTCTGTACTATTTCTGCAATGCCTCTGTGAGTCTGAAATGATCTCAAAGTAAAAAGCTTTTAAAACGCATCCTAAGACCTGCAGGGGTTTCCCAGGGAAAGTCCAGAGTTGTTTGCACTGTTGCCCCTGCCGCTGTCTCCTCTCATTCTTACCCGCCGGTGACACAGATTTTCTCTGCCACAGCCCTTTGCGTGTGGCGGCTTCTCCTCCATCTGCCGCCCCCCTCTTCCGGGGACGATCACTTCCTCACAGAAGGTCTCGCTGCGCCCACACACCTCCCAGCCCGGCTAACTTCCCGTGCTGTGCATCCTGAGCACGCCCGGCTTTCTTGCATCACACGCGTCACCCTTGATGTCGACCGGGCAGATGGCGGCCCTGTCATTGGGCCCCGTGGGGAGGGCACGGCTGTACCAACAGTGTAGGCCTACCGTCTGCATTTGGATACATTTCGGGAAGTGCTTGATAAGGGGGTGGAAGCAGAGTCATGAGCTCATCACTTCTGACTCGACCTTTACCAAGGCACCAGAACACAGAGGCCCAAGGAGATGTGGTCCCTACAGGACTGGGAAGATGACTGAAGGGAGTAGAATGCCAGGCATTGTCGTTAGAAGCCCAGATGGACTTCTGCTTTCTAGTTGTAGTCACTTTCCTTCCAAGACTGTCCATCAGAGAGGTGGGGACCATTTCCCCATCTCCCTCAGGCCAGACCCGTGGGCTCCCTCCCCTTAATCCAAGTGACTCCCCGTCCCAAGTGGCAACCTGCATTTCTAACTGGGGGAGCCCGATTGTCCAGGCCTCCGTTGGCCCAGGAATGGCCCCCTCGATGGAGGCAGGCTCGCTCCTGGCTAAGCTGTTCAGTCCTTCAGCAACTTCATCTTTTGGGGACCAACGGCGTGCCAGGCACCCTGGTAGGAACGGCGGCGGGAGCTACGCATAAACCAGGCCACGCACCTGCCCTTGGGGAACTTAGGTTCTAGGGCGGGACAAGGACCATCTGGACAAAAATCAGCGAAGTCTGAAAGGGTGTTTTAGGAGGATTAGGTGCTAGAATAACAGGTCAGGAGGAAAGGTAGTGGAACACACGCATGTGCATGTTTATGGCAAGGTGACCATTTTTAGCTGCGCAGCCAGGGAACATGTCATGGCGTCTGAGTGAAGATGTGAAGGAAGGCAGGCAGGCAGGCAGGCAGCCTGGGGGAGGTCTGACACCCACGTCAGGGGTGAACCTGCCTCCCTTGAGGACCAGCGGGGAGGCACGAGGCTGGTGCTGAATCCCAGGTGGGGAGAAACTAGGACGGCCAGCCCTGAGGTCCCAGGGTCCCCTCCAGGAAGGACAGGGCCACGTCCTGGCCAACACGGGGGGCCTCCCGCTGTGTGCACCCTGCCCCTCTTTGCTAGGGTCCCCATACTCACTGGGCTCTACAGGCGTTCCACAGCCGGCGCAGAGAAAGTTCTGGGCTGCGACCACGAGATCCCTCCTGAGTACAGAAAACAACAGGTGCACTTTACAAGAGGCCCACGGAGCCCTTTTCTTGGGTGGAGAAAGAAATGGACACCGGGGTACTTTCCTTGGCTTGAGCCCTGAATTTTGTCATTGTGCCTTTGGGAAGGAAACCGAATCATTCAACTGAGTTTTCTGGTTGAAATCCCCGGGGTCTTTTTAAAAGCCCCTGCTACCACCAAAACTGAAGTCAGGATCACAAGTGAGGCTTCCCCCGGAGGTCCCCAGCGCCTCCCCACTGCTCACACGGACAGGGCAGGGAGGCAGCCCAGCTAGACAGATGCACCTGGGAAGCTCACGGGGGTCCAAGGACATTTGGATAAATAAGAGATGCAGCGTCAGACAAAACTGCGCGACATTTCGCGTGCAAGACCATCTCGTGACGTGTGTTCTACTGAACTGTTGGTGGCCCGATTTCCCACGTGATTTAAAAATATGAAATAAGTTCCCAAATTCGATGACACTTCTGGGTCAGCGAAGACGGTCACGGTAAAAATATGAGGAACCTTACCCGGGTGCCTTTTCTTAACAACAGGAGCTCCCCTTGAGATTACATTTCCTTAAAAAAATACGTGTTCATCGATTTTTGTTTCCCATTGCATAGACACATAGAAGGGGCTGCTCTTTTAACATTATTGCATGTGATCTTTCAGGTTTGATATTAGCCATGTCGAAAATCCCCTCCGAGCCTATTCCAGTGGCTACGTGATGTTCATAATTGAGGACAAGTAGTTACATTCTCAACGTCAGAGCCTCCTCCAAGCCCCTGATAAACGGGGTGCCCGGAAAACTAACTCGGAAAAAGATGCCCAGCTTACCTTTTCCTTAAACAAAATTTTTTATCCTTCCACATATTATTTTTTTCCTTTCACCTACTTCCACAGAGTCAGGGGGGACAGGTCAGGGGCTTGGGCCCGGGAATACAAAAAAAAAAAAAAATACTGGGTGGCTAAGAAGCCAAGTTCAGACCAGAGTGTCTAGAAGGAATGGTCCCCCTCTCTACACACAGGGTTGGCTGGTTTCCTCTCCCTTCTACCTGCCTGCTCTCTTGCAGGTGTTGGAACTACTGGCCCACATTCACAGGTGATCAAGGTCTGACTGCTCTACAGCCTCCCGAGGGTGGAATCCACCATCTTGTCTCCCCGGCACCAGTGGCAACTCAGAGAGAAAATGAAATCACCCCCAAGCCTACACTGTCCCCAGCTTAGAAAAGCACCCAAGCAGACCAGGCCCCGGCGCCAGGTCACAGGACCGTCCTTTCCTCCGGGCTGTCCGTCTCCCTTTGTGCTCAAGCAGAAGCTGAATAAAATCTGCCCGGAAGTTCCTTCGGGGTTTCCTCTCACTTTCAGTCTTGGGGACCCCGAGACCCCCAACGTGGGCGACAGAACCATCACCACTGGTTTAACCGGGCTGCAAGCCCCAACAGCAACCAGACTCACTTCGGTGGCGGATGAACGTCAACTATGACTTGAAATTGCGGGGGCTCCCAGTCTTCGTTCCCCCTGATCCTCGACTGCAGGTTAACTTCCTCTCCAAAATCCACACGCGACTCAAAGTCCCTGAGGACACGCTCTTCGTTCACAACCTGCATAACACAGAAGGGAATTTAGGGGCAACTTAAACAAGCTCATTTCAGGAACCGAGGTGAAAAGAGCACTCGGGTGGGTTTCCAACGTGAAAATGTGTTTCCAGACTTCAAGTTACAGCCAGCAGGTCCCCGGGACCAGCAATGCTTGTATGGATAGCAGAAGCCGGGCCTCTGCACCAAGCTCTCTGTTCCCCGTGAGCCGCCCGCAGTCAGAGGGCCGAGTTCTGCAGAAACCAGCCTGGACTTTCACGTGAGGCAGCCTGGCCCTGGCCGGGTGGCTCAGTTGGTTGGAGCATCACCCAGGGGACTAAAAACGTTGTGGGGTTTGATTTTAGATCAGAGCACATGCCTGGGGTGCGGGTTTGGCCTCCCCAGCTGGGGTGAGTAGGCAGGCAACTGGATCGATGTTTCCCTCTGTCTCTGTCAAACCGATAAACATATCCTCGAGTGAGGACCAAAGAGACCAGGGTGGCCTATGGTATGACTCCTGCTCTACGCTGACCAGCCCTGCTTCATAGGAGACATTTGAGGATGAAAATGTGAATTGCTGAGCATAGTTCCTGGTGCAAAACACATACTCGATGACTTTCAGACTCAACTTTTCCTTTGAGTCCCCCCCAGTGACTACGAAGGAAACACACACATGTGCGATGTGAGCAGCCGGCAAAGCGTGGATGCAGGAACTTCCACGCACAGCCACCTGGGTGGGGTACTTACTACAGAGCTGCCGGCGACCAGGGACACAGCCAGGTGATTGTCAGTGTCGGGCAACATCCAGCATCTCCAGAACACCTGGTACAGCTCTTTGGCTATTAGCTCAGCAGAATTAAAGTTTGGCTCATAAATAGCACTGAAAGGTAAAGATGCGAAAGAAAGTTAATTAAAAGCTACATTCATGAGGAGTATAAGGGTCTTCTCCCTCTCCAAAAGCATCACGTAAGAGACCAGCACCAACCACAGAACCAATGGGCGTCTTACCCACCACAATCCCCCAAGCTCCACAGATCAGCTTTAACTTATCGGGGTACCAAGGCTGAGAGAGTTGGTAATGACAGCCCTGGATTTGGAGCCAGAAGACCCAAGTTCAAACCCTACCTCTCTATTGAACAGCGTTGTGACCAGACATGCACCCCATCAAACCCGGTTCCTACAGCTATAAAATGGGGTTTACAAAACCCCACACCGCCTATCCACGAGGATTGGATAAGGACGTATACAAAAGCCTCTTAAACACAATAAAAACACTGTAGAAACTTGGGTGGTGATGGTTTCATTTCCTTGTAGTGATTAATCCCCATCCTTGGAACTGACTGAACGTGGCCTGAAATATTCACAGAGGCCAGGCGTTCAGAGCTCCTCAGAGGTCATGGCCCAGGGGTCCATGGGCAGGGGACAGCAGAGACAATACCCCTTCTCGGAGCTGCAGGGACCTGCACTGGCTTCTGTGGGGTTGCCACCCTCTCCAGGTTCTGTGGGAAAACGACAGAAAGAGAATCGAGGTGCTTTAATCTGTTTCACTTCGCCGTAGCCAATTTTACAAGAACACCCAAGCGGCCCCCCGCATTTCTGAAAGAACCAGTCACTTGGTATCCCCGTACATTGAGTGTCTTTGGGGCTTCTGTCAGGGGACTGCAAGCGAGTCACCCAACACGGAGTTTAAAATACACTCCTCTGGAATGTCACCAAAATGTCACGGAGGCCAAGCAGATAGACTATCATGAGCATCTGCGTCTGCATTGCTTTCTACAAGTGTGGCAAGAGGGTCTGCCAAGACATTTGAGACCAAAGGAACTTTTCTCTTATTTTTTTACCATCAGGGACGTCATCTGATGTGGGGAGACGTTTCTCTGAATGCCCCATCAAGTGGCGTCACTCAGATGCACGTCAATGCGTGGGGGAGGGGACCCGAGGGAGGTGTCCAGTCACGCCCGAGGGGGTTCTGATCTTACCTAAAATGACAAATTCATCCAGGTCCCTGTCGGGGGCGTCTTGCACCGCATCCCCATAAGCAGAGGCTTTAACCACTGGGCTGACCTGTAACACAGCACAGCCTAGAGAGGGAAAGAGACGGGACTTTCACCAACGAGGAAAAAGTACACAACCTGCAACTCCCAACGGTAAAGATGCGAGGAATAAAAAGGGCCGAGAGGTGACTTTAAAAACGAATGGAAAAATTCAGCTTCCAGAATTTAAAAAAAAAAAAAAAAAAAAATATGCAAGGAGCTATTTTTGGCTGTTCTGAATACGAGTATATAATTACTACAAAATTGTACTCATTTGAATAAACAGAAACGAATCGGGTTGTGAAACCTGGCCGGGTAGCTCAGTGGGTTAGCCGGTCGTCCCCAATATGCCAAGGGTGCAGGTTCGATCCCTGGTCAGGGTGCATCGATTAAAGACAGAAAGAAATGAATGCAGTTGTTTAGGGAAACTGTGCGGCCTGCAGGTGCAGAGAGGCTGTTTGCGTGGGCTTGCTGGTAGGCTGGCAGGAAAAACAGTGCACGGCCCCATCTTAGCCAGGGGGCCACAGACAAGCAGCTCCTTACCTGGGGCTTCTCACCGGTGGGGGCCAATCTCACCCACTCCCATGTTCCTCATACGCTTTTGACCGTGAGCCACAGTAACGTACAACAGGCGTGGCACCTTAGTACACACACAGCCATACACTGAACTGTTTACAAACACTCCAGGAGGCATCCACTGCTCACCCTCACCACGCAGGGACACCTGGGTCCTTTCTTTCTTTTCTTTTCTCTTTCATGCAATGCTCTCACGACCAACCTGCCAGTTAAAGAATGCTGACCTACCTCATGGAATAACATCTATCCTCAAATAGGTCCCGAGGGTGACACTTAACAAAATATGACTATTTGGGTGGTGGAAATAGTTTTACATTTCTTTACCATAGCCATGGTTTTAAAAATGGCATCTAAACGTTAGCATCCATTTAATTACTCAACGAATGTTTGTAAAGTGCCTACCTGGGGCAAGGCTCTAGGCTGAACGCAAATAAAAGGAAAATCCTTGGCCTGTGCTCCCGCAGGGAATGAGCCCACCTTGTGACTCGCTGACACCCAGCACCCAGCACCCAGCACCCCAAAGGCTCCTTGCTGCGGAACGAACCACTTGGAAAAGGATGAAGAGTTGGGTGCATGTGACCAAAAACGAACAGGGGTAAGGCCAGCCGCTGCCAAAAGGAAGTGCAGGATAAAGTCCAAGGGTAAGCAAACAAACACCCCACTTGCCTTCACAGCCGCTGTCTGAAGACTCGGAGGACCCGGACTCCTGCCCTCTGGTATAAAAGGTCCCTGTGGCGTCACCTTGACCATCCCCAGGTGACCCGCCGGCCCCTTCTCGGCCGCAGTTCTCTGTGTGCCGCCAGCAAAGGAGGTCCCACTTCACGGTCTCCATGGCCGAGATCATCGTATCGGCGGCGTGGAAGTGCGCATTTTCCTGCGGGAAATGTGGCACTGGTTAAAAGCCCAATCCGCTTCTTCGCATGGAGGTGTCGTAGGTTCAAAAAATATCAAGAAGCTGTGTTTAAGGGGAGGGAATGCATAAGGAATATAAATGTCCCTTTAACTGAAGTATAGGTCACAGACACCCAGTTTGAAGTCCTTGTGGCATAAAGCCCCAGGTTGGAGGTGGCCCAAAGACAGACAGGTACGGTCACTGATCACGCAGCCTTTCCCAAGGGTTGTCGATGGGACCTCGGAAGCCCCCGGGCTGGTGGCTCTGGGCAGCCCCGGGCCTCTGCCCGTCATGTACTGGGACAGCCTACCCGGTGAAATGGCCAAATTTAAATCAAGACAGCATCATCTAAAGGGTTAACACTCTCTGGTTGAAAAGAAAAAGGCATAGTCACCTTTTCTATGTCAACAGGGAGCATGAATGCTTCTGTGGAAAAGGAAACTGAGGAACGGCTTCTCCACCTGACCCGAACAGCCCCTGCAACAGAGCGAGTTGTTAAAAAGGAGACAGAGAGGTCCGAAGATGACCCAAAAAAACAACACAAGGCTAGGGAGTGGCTTCTCAATGTTGCTTTTTTCTTTTCTTTTTTGTAATTAGCATAATTCCAGAATAAATTGAATGACAGAGGAAGGATGGGCCTTCTGGAGGTAGGGCCTGCCCGGTGCTGCCTTCATGGTCATGGTTTCTGTGATGGGCCATTGGAACAAGAGGCAAGACATGCAGGAACCGTGGGAGGGGGGACCCATGCGGCAATGAGGGCAGGAAGAGAAGAAGGCCAGGGAAACCACCGGAGGGAGATGGAGGAGCAGTCTAGAAACAGGGCCACCAGAATTATGGGATCACTTCCCCACTTCCCTGTCACAGACACCAAACTTCCTGTTGGCAGAAACAAAGTATCGGACAAACATCAGCATCACTTCTCCACCATGTTCATCTTCCCCTGAGCCACTCCATTCCTGGCAGTGAACACAGGCAAAACACGTGTGATCTCTGTCGTGTGGTTTCTGATTGCAGCATTTAAGGCAAAACCTTCCTGTGCGCGCCTGAAGAGCGCGGCTGTCCCGGTCCACTAAATTAGAACAAAATGCTACCAATATCCTATGACAGTACAGCGCTCGGGGTGACAAAGAGAACCAGCAGGACCCCTCAAATCCCTGGCTTCATTCAAAACAGTAGCTGTCCCATGGAAAATGCTGGACACCTTGGCATCAGAAGCCATCTGGGGTGGGCAAACTTCGAAAAGGATGACGAAGTAGTACATCTTGTAGGATATGAGACCCATACAGCACCTGTTCCACCCACTCTGTTCTGCCGCTGTCGTGAGAAAGCAGTGACAGACAAAATAAACAGCCTTATTTGCAAATCAACCCTGGAGGCTGGCTGGCTTTGACCTGGTCCAAGTGTTTGGACCCTGAATAGTGACAGAGCCGCAGCACAGAGCGTGGCCTCCAGCCCCAGCTCCCCATGTCCCAGCTGGGCATCTGCTATGGAATCTCTTGTCTCTGACCCTGGGTTTACCTCTCTGGATAAAGGAGGCAAAGAATGGGAAAGGGTTTGTCAGCGTGTAGATCCTGTGCAAGAAGGGAACTGTGGGCTGCTGCTGACGGCCTCCAAGGCACTGACCAGCTCAAGTGATCTTTTCCCAATATTGATCTCGGAATGGAAGCCCTGCCCCTGCTGCTGGAGACCAACAGTCATAAGAAAGTCCCTTGTCCTTGTGGCTAAAGCCTGCTCTCCCCACTGCTGCCCCGCACGCAAGAGAGAAAGAACCAGATCCCGCAGCACTTTTTAAACCCATGGAATGAGTCCCTTCACCAAGTTGAAGAGATACTCCTGGAAGACAGAGCAGCTTGTTAAAGGTACTTAGGTTACAGGGGTCATTGTCTTTGGGCCAAAGGGGCTGGGGTACCTGTTTGCTGTAGAGGCAAATCTACAGGATACTTTTGAATTGCGGAACCACTCTCTAGGCAGTGAGACAACAAAGGGTTTGGGGCAGGGGTGGGCGAGGCCCTGAAGACCATCTTCTGTCTGTAGCTCCACACTGTGGAGGTGGTTTGCAGGGTGGGGCTGCCTCCTTTCTCCATGTTCTCTCCTCTTGCTCCTCTAGGAGACAACCCAGTAGGAGACTCATCTCCTACTTAGCAACCACTGAATTTGCAAATTCCTCTTTTCCTGAGAACTATTCCAGCAGATGAGCAAAAAGCTAGAAAGGGGACTTATGATCACAGTGTTTCATTTAGCTCAAGTTTGGTCTTAGGATCTTGAAGTTAGCCCGTTGAAAATCTCCTATTCTTAAGCAACCAATACTAAAAGACTATCATCACCTTTGACTTTTCAAAGTTCCCAAGAGAACAAATAAAGCCCATAGTTTAGGAACGGAGGCAACTGGTTCCTGCTGGTGGGAAACAAATATTCCAATGCATACATGCATGCCTACATACATACACACACACATACAAAGTCACATGCACATAGGAACGCAGGTAGCTTTTAAAGCAGTTCCAAAAGCAAAACCTTCATTGGCTATTTGAACCAGCTCTAATAGAAACAAATTAATGCAAAGCATGAATATAACATAATGGCTATTTAAAAACAAGCATGCTGCTGCTAGTTGTAACAAGAACAGTAGCTTATTGACTCTCGAATGGCATTGGCATGGATTCTCTCCATTTCGGAATTTCAGTATTTCAGGAATATGTGCATTATTACCCCGGAGCCATGGGAGCCCTGGATCTAATTTAAAAAAAAATTTTTTTTTAAAGGTTTTGCATAGCCTTTGGGGAATGGGGGTTCCTGGTTTCACACCTTACTCTTTCCTGCTCTCTCTGGCTGGGTACACGGAACAAGCTAGGCGAACTCCCCTCCCGGTAAGCTCGGGCGCGCGGCGGAACCCTCTCCGGCTGGAAACAGCTTCCGCCAGGGCAGCGACTAGGGAGCACTTCCGGTGCGCCCCTGGCAGGCGGAGGGATGAGCTGGGAGCCCCTTTAGACACACAGCAGCTCAAAGGTGGGACGTGGGGCTAGTTAGCAACTAAGTCGTGCTCGGGTGGCCTGTCCCTGCAATCGAAGGAGCAAGGAGGTGCTGGGTGTCACCGGCGGTGGCAACCTTCCGGGCTGTGCGCCCAGGGCAGTGTTAGAGCAGCGCCGCACTGGCTTCCGGTCCACGTGCAAACCCGCGGCCCCTTTGTTCGGGAGGCAGATGGCGGGATGGGCTTTAGACCTTCAGGCTAAGCGTGCGAGTGTGTGAGCAGATAGGGATCGGGGAGCCCCCCGCGGGCGTTACCTTCGCTGGTGGAAGCCGTCGGGCGGCGAGGCTGGGAACCGGCACCGCCAGCCTCGGAACCCGGGGAGGCGGCCGGAACCCCGGAGCTCGGGGGCGGAGGCGTCGGGGGGCAGCGCAGCGGGAACGCAGCGATGGAGGCGCAGTCGCTGCTCCAGGGCCATGCGCTGCCTTCGGAGCCCACGCGGGCCTTGCGCAGTGATGTCTCCGCCACGGCGTCCTCAGGAGGCGAAGGGGACGTGCCCCAGGGACAGGTGGCATCGCTCACAAAGTGGCCGCCCCTCCACCGCACCGCTGGCCCCTGGGGGCGCACGTCCTGCAGCTGCAGACCCTGGGGGTTAACCCAGGCAGCTTTGTGCGTGGTGGACTTGACGGCAGGTTGGCAAGGGGGGTGGTCAGTGTCTAGGAGGCTCGGTGAAGCATCAGCGTCTCCAGAGTCACCGCTGACCCCTTCCAAGGGGTCCACAGGCGAATCCCGTTGGGTGGAAGACTGTGACACCATCTTCCCCGGCTTGGGGCTGCTGAGAATCCCGTTGTCCTATCAGATCAGCGTCTTGAACTCGCCCTGAGGCAACCAGGAGGTCTGGAGAGTTTATCTGTGGTGAGCAAGAATCATTCAAGATCAATAAAGGTTCAAGCACAGTTTTAACTTCAAATTCCTTTGAAGATAAATACCCGCCCCCCAAGGTCTGTACTTTGCAGTAAACAGTAAATTCATTTGGAATTTTAAGTTTTAAAAAATCAGTTATGAACTAGCAGCAAACATATGGGGTAAGAAAGGCTTTCTCAAAGCCTAAAAATAATAAAAGATTGTTTTTAGGGTAAGGATGAAGTTGTACCAGGATGCTGTTGATAAAGCAAATAAAAATGCAAAACACCTGTGCATTATTCCAATACAATTAAATGTCAAACCCAAAATGAGAATACTGTCTGAAAGTGAAGACACATTTTCCTAGTTTCTTAGTTTTATTTAGCTTGAATTTGTATTTCAACAAAGTAGACAACAGCATGTGAGACTGAGGCAATCAATGGCACTAAAAACGTTTCAGGTAACTTCCATTAGCTTATATAGTATATATATAGTATAATACTTATTTGTATTATACTAGCAATGTTAGGATTAGCTGACAATACCTAAAGAACACAGTGTAAAATGAGAATCTAAAAAAATGGTCTGCTCGCTTTAAGCTCAGTTTTTAGCTTTAGCAAACACCAGGAGCTGCACAAAAGAGTCAGCCCCTGGACTTTCAATACCATCATCTTGTAGGTACATGGCTCCCACAGGGATCTTGGTTTCTGACTTCCCCTTGAACTCTGGGCTAACATATTCGACATCCCAATCTGGTGCATCCAAATCAGGCACTAAGTTCCCCCACACCTGTTCCTCCCTGCTTTGCCTCATCTCAACACACTTTCCAACAGCTGAAGCTACAGAACGTAGGAGTCGCCTCTCAAGATATTTCCCTATCTTGAACCTATTAGCAACTTCATAATTATACCCCCTGTTCTAAGTCACCTGGTCCTCTGCTGTTTTCTCAATGGGCCTCTTCGCTTCTGCTCTTATCTATAGTCAAAAGGTATTTGGAGAGAATTTTTATAAACTAAAATCACAATCCCCTAATCGATCCCCCCCCCAAAAGGTTGTCCATCAAATTTGATTTTGTTCATTAGATTTCACATACAAGTTAAGTCGAATGGCACTAAGTTGGACTATTGAAAAATGTAAGAATTGATTTAGTCTATTTTCCAAGTAACCGTGGCTTCGGGAAGCCTGGTTACTGTTATTTAGGGCTGGACATGCTTTTAGAGGGCATCCTTCCTGTCAGTTACATGCCTTGGCTTATGAATGACTTCCTCTCCCAGTCTTGCCTAACTGCCTCTCTTAAAGCAGTTCCCCCATTACAGCACCTTACTTAATTCTCATCATAGGAGTTCGCACTTCCTGATACTTGTTCAGTTGCTGCCGTCATTCCACCCCCAACACCCCAGCTGTAAGCTCTGTGAGAGTGGAGGCCTTGTCTGTCCTCTGCCATGTTACCATGTTGCATACAGAGGCTCAGGAGAACTTACGAATTAAATAAACTAATCCAGCAAAGTGGAAATCAAGTCACAAGCTGGAGAAACAACTTCTGGGGGTGGGTACAACTGCTGTGTCACTGTGGCAGAATTTTTCATACAGGAATGGTGGTGAACCCATGGTTCCCAAAGATAAGAAAATTGTCCCAGCCAACACTCAGATGAAATGAAAGTATGTGTGAAAATGCTATGAGAAACCCTTGGGTTTTGTTGAGGGGGGCCTTCCACTTGAGGCTGTACCTATTGGGGTGAAGCAGATACATCTACATGCCATCCCGAAACCACTGCACAATCTCCAAGTCACCATTCACCAAATACCCCAGAACGTGGCCATGACCTCGGAACTAGTTTATAAAATGCCAAAAACATAGAAGCACAGAGTCAGAAGTGAAGCCCTTCTATTGCTCCAACCCCCACCAGCCCTACTTCATTCCCAGACATCACATTGTTAACCGTCTTATAACTCCCAGACCTTTTTCTCTGAATTAATATACATACGTCCGGTCTGAAAATATGATTTGGTTTCTCTCCCACACATGCAAATGAGATTTTACTGGATGTGTTTTGAAATCTGCTTTCTTTTTCGCTCAGTAGCATGTCTTTCGGGTGTATGTCATATCATTCTTCTTGACTGTCTTACCACTTTAGTAAAAATGTGTCATGGTTTACTTAACCAGACTTCTAGTAATGGAAAGTTATTCTTAGTTTTTCACTATTAAAAATACACAGCAATTATCATCTTTGTTCATGTTGCTGAAAATTGGAATTGAAGACACCAGTGGGACCATCACAGTAAAGACTCATCTGAAATGTTAATTCTCAGTAAGGCCTCCTGGTCACCCCAAAAATAATGGCAACTGTCTCTTGCTCCCTAATAGTCCCTTTCACCTTGCAACTTCTTATTGCTATCTTTCCTCCTTAGCACTAATCCCCATTTTAATTTAACCTCAATGGCTGACCCCCTCCCCCTTAGAATATAAAATCCCTAAGAACAAGTTTTTAAATTTTTCAAATTTTGGATACAGCTTTGTGCCTAGAACCTAGGCACACGATAGGTGCTTAATACGTACATTCTGAGTACACGAACGAAAAACGAGCAGGCGAACACAGAGTATCAAACTACGGTTACGGTAAGAAGTGAAGAAAAGATGCCCCCCTTTAAAATCAACTGGAGATCATGACCTGACATGCCTGCCAGCCATTCCCTGAGACAGGACGCTAGAGGACAGAAGCCACAAACAAGAGCTGAGGGTGAAAGATAAAACCCGTCCCCCTTCCCTGGATGGCGTCTTACCGCACACGTGTGAGCGAACAGCGTGCCTGGACCTCCACCCACGGCCGGGGAGCTGGTTGATTAACACAGCGCCGCAGAACCTCTTCACCTGTTTCTGTAACCACTTCCCTTCACGCTTTGATGGGAAGCAAAGACTCACATCCCCAGAGATGTTGGCAAATGCTCACACAGGCAACAGACCATGACGGTGCTCGATCATGTGACGCTGCAGCTTCCCTCCCAGGGCCAGGACTAGGGCGTTGCAGAACACAGGTCCTGACATGAAAGCACTAGGAAGGAAACCCTGCAGCGGTGGTGGCACCTGGACTCCTTGTGACCAATCTCCCCTTTGGCCATGACCCTTCCGTTTGAAGGGCAGATGGCAATCACGGAGGAAGGCAGGAGACAGTTAAGAGAACCAGGTGGAGTGGGGTCAGAAGAGGCGGACCAGGTGAAGGAGCTACATATTTTGTCTAAAAAATGCCGCATGGCTGCCCAGGACTCATCAGTGACTAAACTTCCTGTCGTCACGGACTACCTCGCTCTCCACTCTCACTGTGCACGGTGATAACTTGCCCTGTTTCCGGTTTTCCTCTGCCCATTTGAGGACCAAAATGAACATCATTAGGGGGTTTTTCCAAATTCGCACCATGGGTCATTAGCAGAAGAAGAACAAAAACCAAAGTCTGACACCCGATCCAAAGCGTTTTCCGCTGGTGCTTACGTCTTCCGTTTGGCCTAGAATTAGCAGACATGTTTCTATTTCGTTAGCAAAGTAATGGCTGGCAGGCATTTCCAGTCATGCTCTAGCAGCGATTCGTTGTCTTTAATGTCATCCAAAGCAACTGCATGCGATTGCACTGTGACCGTTGTCCGACCAGGGTGCATTTCCAAATCTTACCAACACGGCAGCACTTTTGTGCAGCCATGTTCATATTGAAGATAGAAGGAAACAGGCAACGTTTTCAGCGTCTTACTAGGTTTCGTGATCTCAAGAAAGGTAAAAATGCAACTGAAAAAGCCAAAAAGAAAGTGTGTGCAAATGCTGAGAGAATTCTCCATGCCAGAAGTCAAGAACTCCAACCTCAGGGAGCAAAAGGTGTTAGCGGAGTTCAAGGCTGTCAGGGAGAACATGTCTCATCAAATCTAAACTCCCCATTTTCTCCTGCGCCCCTGGACAGGCCCTGAAGCAGCGAGGGAAAGGTAGAGGTCCTTCCCCAATGAGAGGAGGTGATGGGTGGAGGTTCCGCTCCGCAGGCCATGACCAGAAACTGAAACGCGGCCTGGAGGGACAGGCACCCCGCACCTGTGATCTGGAAAAGCCCTGTAGTAGCTTCTGTTGGTGGCCAGGAGCAGGTGTGGACACCAACGCAGTGATGCCTTAAGGTGTTGAGAACACACTTTATACTTTTCAAAACACCCCCCCCCCTCCCCTTATCCACTTCTCACACCAGCCACTGAGGTCAAGGGCGAACTGAAGTTCACCACCCCTAGCCGGCCTTGGGAAAATCTAAGAACCCCAAGTTCCCCAAACGCACAGTTCTTTGCACTTTCCCAGCACGCCTGCCCCTCGAAGATCCGTTCAAACTCCATGGTAACAACGCAGAGAGGGCAGCTCTCGAATATACCCTTCCTTTGAGTCTCAGTTCCTACCGGAGCTAAGTAACTCCTCTTCCGAAAGTCCCACTGTCGGGGTCGCAGGGGGTCTGCAGCGCCCGGGCCGCGCGCTCAGGCCAGGCGGCGCGCAAGGACACAGGCTGCTCGGCCGGTGCGCTGGGTCCAAACCACACTGGGTGTTCGCGGCTCCAGCCTAGCTCGGTGAAGTTCGGGGGTGGGGGTGGGGGTGGGGGTCCTGCGCGGGCGCACCTTTGAGGAACTGAGAAAAGCCACCAAGTCAGAAATGCGGCGCCTGGAACCCCGCGGGGCGCAGGCAAGTCGTGGTGCGCAAAAGGGTTCCCGCTGTGGTCCTTGGGGACCCCAGCCCGGCAGAGTCGCCCTCCCTCCCTGCAAGTCAATCCCTGCAGGGGGGCCGCTGCCTCCGTTTTGCAAAGGCCCTCAGAACTGCCCTGACCTACCCAGGGACCCCTCCAGGCTCCGGTGCCCCAGCCCACACCCCACCTCTCCGGCCACTTCCTTCAGCTCCTCTCTGGCCCCCAGCAGGTGGAAAGCTGAGCCTAGTATGGGCCATGCGCTCTGGGCTCCCTCCGGTGGAGACACCGCGCTTCCCCAGCTGCGCCCGGAGCCCCCGCCCCAGCCCCAGACCAGCAAACCCCCAGCCACCCGAAGAAGCGAAGCTCCGGGGAGGCGGGACGCCTGGGGAGGGGAGAGAGTTTCCACCCTCTCCCCTCCCCAGGCGCGCAGGCTCCGGCTTGCTTAGGAGAGCCCCTCGGCCTTGGTGAAACCCAACCCCACCCGTCACACCTCCTTGGTTCCTGAGCTTTGTCCCTGGTCCTTGCCAGGTTGTGGGACCCTATCCCAGGGATTTTGGGCTTCACTGGCCGGGTGTCTCTCTGGAACACCACCCTCCCTGACAAAGCTTGGCATGAAGAGGTTAAGGAGCAGGACCACATAGTCGCCAGGGCCTCAGGTGGCAGCAAGCAGGAACCAAGGTCTCGAAGCCAGGTAAATAGTAGCGCTCAGTCACCCCGCCTCGGTCCAGGGCAGCCTGTGTGGCGCTTAGGTCTGAAGGAACTCTGGGCATTTGGGGTTCTGTCTCAGGGATTTGCATGGGCAAAGACGGGGAGAGGGTCTACATTATGCTAAATCAGGAAGAAAGGGTGTGGGGTGTGCGCTGGTATTTATCAAGTACCTGCTATGCCAGGTACTTTTCCTAATTATCCTAACCAATCCTAGCAATACCCCGATCGTTCGTTCCCATTTTGCAGAGGAGGCATTTGAGACTTAGCAGTTCAGTGACTTGCCCAAGGTCACCCCAACCTATAAGTCTGCAGAGTCAGGCTCTGAAGGCAGATGCATCGAACACCAAAACCCATCTTTGCTAGCAAGTCGGAGGAGTAATGAGACAGAGGGGCCAACCAAGAGCCTGTTTCAGGATGTTAACAGGAAAAATCACGAAGACCCCAAGGAAAAGAATCTTAAACCAAGCGCAAATGCCGTGCAAAGTAAACTCGTGAGTCTACGAGATGGACAACGAACGCTAACAAGGTAACGGACTGGACAGAGTTTATCAGGGTGACAAAACACACCTGCAGGGAGACCAGGAGATTTTGGTCCACGAAGACAAGGTAGCATCAGTTCCCTGTGAAGCCTCTTTGACATCATCTGAACCAGAACTGGCATAGTCCTGGTGCGAGTGGCTTCCCAGACGTTTGGGCACCCACAGAAAACATCTGGCGGCAGGTAAAGGAGGCCCAGATTCTAGGAGGGCAGCTTTAGGACTGAGAAGCAACATTCAAGAACAGATTAGGAATACCCACGGGAGCTCTGCTGTCTCTGGTGGGGTCTGGAAGCAGAATTTTTCAAGCTCTCTGCCCTGAAGGATGAGCCTTGCAAGACCGCCTGCTGGAC
The DNA here is from genome assembly GCA_004026585.1 of Noctilio leporinus. Classification (NCBI taxonomy): domain Eukaryota; kingdom Metazoa; phylum Chordata; class Mammalia; order Chiroptera; family Noctilionidae; genus Noctilio; species Noctilio leporinus. Next base: position 48,285 of record PVIW01000017.1, read on the forward strand.
TGGTCAGCTGCTGGTAATTAGGCCGGAAAAGCAGAGGCTGACTTGGTTTTGTTTTGCACAAGGAAAGTCATCTTCCAGATCACAGGACCCTCCCATACTCGGGGGTTGAGAACCAGGAACAACTCACCACGTCGGCCAGCCTGACTCACGCCCGGCGGTCACACACAGCTCCGCTGCGGCCAGGACGGCCTCTTTGGAGACGGGAGCCCGACAGCTGCCTGCCCGAACGACTCCAGGCTCCTTCTGTGCCGTGCGCAGAGAGGTACCCCTGTTTTTGAGCCAAGCTGATGGAGTCAGCAAAGGGGAACTCAGTCTGCGCGAAACAGGAAGGAGCAGAAACGAGACGAACTGACCCGTAAGCTCCAGGAGGGGCATGGTGAGCCCGCAGCTGGCCCGGGCCGGAGGCACGCGCTTGCATGGGAGTCCGGCCAAGACATGTCTGAGGCCCTTTTCTTCCTGTCCGTCTGTCCGTCTGAAACATCCGCTGTCCGCAGCAGGGCACATTCAATTCTACTTGTATGAGGAACCTAGAAAAGGCAAATGCATAGACACAGAAAAAATAGAGCCACCAAGGGCTGGGGGAAGGGAACTGGGGCGTCACTGTGTTCCAGGTGCAGTTTCAGTTGAGATGAGAGAGCTCCGGGGGTGAACGGGGGTCACGGGTGCTCATTGTGGTGCACGTGCTCGAAGAGGGTTGAGATGGTCAACATTCTGTCATGTATATATTTCCATAATAGTTCGTATCTGCTATCGTGGTGTAGCACTTCTTTGCAGGGGAAGCCAGATGGGAAGAGAGGGCCCCAAGTCTTTCCTTGCATTTTTCTCACTCTTGCCCTGTTTTGCTGTCCCTTAGGGGTGTCGGAGCCCAGTTGGGGGTTGTGGCACCCCTCCCCCACTCGGAAGGAAGAACAGACCTGCGTTTTACTCTTTGCTTCTGCTGGGGACAGCTTCCGGCACACCCGGATCCCAGGGTCAGACTTTCCAGAGGCGGGGGGCTGACCAGGGCAGGTGTCTTTGGTTTGTCAGACGTGTAGACCTCGGCGCCCCCCGCCCCCCATGATGCCGTCCGACCTTTGTGCAGATGGCTTCAGCTAGGCCAGTAGGACTCAGAAGCTGCCCCTATTCTGGGGTCTATTTTCATGGTGAAGTAGGTGAGATGCATGAAAATGTGGGTCCTGCATGAGCGCCGTGGCAAACAGGAACCATCTGCTGGAACTAAAAATAAGTTCGCACGCTGTCTCGTCCACTAGCTGTGGACCCTGGAGGAGATTCACTTCTGCATCCCTCCCCCTCCCCCACCCCGCCCCCGGACCTACCCTGCCTGTACTTCCCATGTCTCGGGTGTGTCCTAACCTGTTTACCTGCTCACATGGTTTCCAGGTATGAGTGGATGTCATCCTACCACAGGGTTCGGTGGTCTTAGTGCCACAATGCTCACCAGCAACGCCTTCCAGAGGACACGGGCCACCCCCGGGGCACATCTCCCCACCCGGGCTACGAACACTAGTCCCATCAGGCCAGCCAGTGATGCAGTGCAAGGAGCACACAGCCACCTCCCAGGACCCGGTCACCAGGAGCCAGCCATTCACTGTAGGCTCAGCCGTTGATCCTGGCTGGGACAGGATGACCCAGGGGTCAGATGAAAAAGACAACCAGTGCTGGTTTCTAGGAGTAGACATCGAAATTCAGGGAAGACGTAGCCCTATTTTTTGTCTTTAATTCTCTTATGACCCGATTCCCAGTCCTGCTCCCTGACGAGTCCAGTGTCCCTTACCTTGTGGGGTCACTGTGAACATGACATGAGTTGGTCCTCGCCGGTCACTTAGAAAGGCACTTGGCTCCTGAGGGACAGTTGTCATCAGTGGCAGCGATAGAAAGTCAGTGCTCTAGAGTCATTATGATGTGTAACTTTTTTAAAAAAAGATTTTATTTATTATTTTTCAGAGAGAGAGGGGAAGGGATAGGGGGAGAGAAACATCGGTGTGTGGTTGCCTTTCACCTGCCTCCAGCTATGGACCTGGCTGGAGACCTGGCTTGCAACCTGGTTATGTGCCCTGGCTGGGAATCGAACCAGCGACCTTTGGGTTCATAGGCCAGCACCTTACCCACTGTGCTACCATCCAGGGCTCTGTTTATCTTTAAAGTCATTATAAAACAAACAGACAAAAAAGAACGTAGAAAGCGTATCCCTGAAAGGACAATAGCAATCAAAATAATATGTGGTATCTGGATTTCATTGCCATAGTTTCTGCTCCTTCCCCCTGGTGCTTTTAAACCTCCTAGCCAGGGAAACAGTGCTCTGCTGAGCATCCAAATGAGCCACCTTGCTCGTTTGGCTCAGTTCCCCTATTACTGGCAGAAATTTTCCACGTTGTATCCTATCGTCTCTTCTCCATTCCTCATTTCTTCCTCTTCTTCAGTAGACTTCAGTTGGACTTTGAGGGACGTCTGCTCTCAGGTTGTTGACAGGACCCGTCACACTTTTCTTTCATGACTCTCCTTTGTAAAAATAATCTAATGGGACCAGGAAAACCAGAAGCATCAAACCCCAATCCACTAAAATAAGTATCTTATTTACGGGGGAGTCACTTGATTCAGATCCCAGCCAGGAATTCTAAGACGGAATTGGGAACTCAAAATAATAATAAATAAATAAAAGACGGAAAAGGAAACAGCCTTTTCTATTGTCCCCAAGATATTTACAACCTAATAGCAAAATACATGTATACGAAAAGTGACATTTCAACTGTTTAACCCGAGAATGGCACAGGTGGCTGCCCGTGCAGGTGGACAGGTCACCATGGCCACCTTGCTGGCTTATCCTAGGGTGGCTGCTGTGGATGGATCACACCGCGGGAGAGAGGGGACCCCCATTTATAAATGCTGGCTGAGGGAGGGAAACTCTGTGACCTGCTTTACCTACTAACTCTTTGAAGTTGCTTATTGCTCTTCTTCATTGTCTGGTGCGGATGGAAGATCTAGAACTTTCCTCGGGAACCTGAGGCCCCACAGCTCATCCCTGGCGAGCTAGGACTCACACCTGGGCTGTTTGGTCCCTGGAACGGCCCCTGGAGCCGCAGGGTGTGTGACCAGGTGATCGCAGTGGGCCGTGTGAGGTCAAGGGTATGTCCACTCAGGGGCAGAAAAAGAACCATCAGGAAACAGTGCTTGCAGCATAGGATGCTTGTTTTCCCAGAACACTCCGTATTTATCCTGTGCCCTTTTATGCATTTGAAAGGGGAAGGGGAAGGGGAAGGGGAAGGGGAAGCAAGATTACGTGCAGGTATGAGAAACCTCGGTGGGGACTGGACGGCAGGGCAGCGAGTGTGATGTTGGGCTCTGCAGGGTTTGTATGCAAGGTGTGTGAGGGTCTGTTTATCAACCTTTCACTAAAGAAGTTCCGTGGCGACGGAGGCATTGCTGCCCATCAAGACCTGCCCTGTTAGAGATATAGGATCAGCTCACCCCCGCCCAGACTACTTTCCACGGGATCCCCCAGGGCTTCTAAACACAGGGAGGAGACTCTTCAGGCTCCTGGAGACAGCTCCCAGTTTTTCCCTGTTCTTGGTTTCCATGACGTCTTTCTGCCTCCACCTTCAATGTGCAGCCTGTGAATCAACAGTCATGGCTCCTCTGTGCAAAGCTCGGGGTGAATGGGAACGAGTAGCTGCTTTTCCCCAAGGTGGGAAGCCAGGGGTTAAGAAACACACCCACTGATCAAGGGTTTTGATAAATACATAGCTAAATCAAATCGTCGTCTGCCTGTTCTAGAAGGCTGTGAGGCACTGGAAGCATCAAGGAGAAAAAGACCTTTCGTTTTCTCACCCAGAATTCTTTAATCAAGGCCACAACGGGTAAGATAAGGGGGTAGGGAGTGGGGCCCAAGAGAAGAGAGACTAGACATTGGACAAGTGCTGGATCATGAAGGTCCTTATATCACACGTGGACGGGACCCTCCCAGGCTGTGGGATCGTAAAAGGGTTTAATGTTTTACCTTATTGAAGCTTGTTCTCCTTCCTCAGAGCAACTGCACTGGACCTCCCAGCACCTGTCCCGGCTGCTCACAGAAACTCCCAACAGCCTGACTGCCCCTTTGGCAGGTGGGCCTTTCTGATCTGAAGGCAGGAAGAGAGGGGTCAGCGTTGGACACATGAGTCCGGAGGACGTCTTCCTCCAGGGAGAAGCCAGGAAGGAGCCCGTTAGTGGGGACACATTGCCGGGCCAACAGTTTCTCACTGCCGGTCGCTCTTAAAAACGACAGGCCGCTAGAAGGCGCCAGACTTCAGGTTTCTGGATTAAGAGCCTGTGGTCTCCACGTGGTTTAAGGGGTGCGTTTGGTCCCCTACTAAAATTACATACACAAATATTCGTGATCTAGTGCTTAAAGGTGAATATTGGTTTATTCCCCAGACTCCTACTTCAGGTTTAAAAAATCCGAAGAAACAAACAAAAGCCAGCAAACAAAAAATGCATGAAGGATGACTTCAAGTCATTCAGGCCCCCTTGCTGTGAGATTGATACATAAAATAAGAAACCTTTTCTTGGCACTTCTTCCCAGCTCGGCACACAATTCCTGCTGATCCGAGTAAGGGACATCGTGGTACCTGCTGTTTAACTGTGCCGTGAACATAAACTTTCTCTACACACCGAGTCTTTTCTTTAAAAAAACAAAAGGCTACGCCTTGCTCCCAAGGAGGGGGAGAGCGGACAGCAGATGGAGCAGAGATGCCCAGGCATCCTGGGTCCAAGGCAGGCGGTTCGAGGCCGCAGGGGAGCCCTGGGCCGTTCAGCTGCTGCAGGGAAGGTTGTCCAGGACTCACGCTAGGGTGGGCTTTTGTGCAGCTAGGACACCTCCTTGACCTCTGTTTACCTTCCTCTGACTCCACCCGGTTGTTCCCAGCCATCTGTGAGCATCGATGTAAAACTGGTGCTTTCGGCGTCAATGCCAAGTTCTTATCGTTACTATGGTAGGGTGCGTATAATGATCTTTACCTTCGTGCCCACTTTGAGGGGTACCGTTGGGTGGCATGAAGCACATTCACGCCATTGGGCAACCATCCCACCCTCCATCTCAGAGCTTTTCCACCTTTCCAGGTGGAGACCCCCATGGAGCAGTTCTCCCTTCCCTGGCGACCGCCACTCCTCTTTCCTTCTCTACGAACGTCACTACTCTAGGTGTCCCCTGTACGCAGACTCACACAATCTCTGTCCTTTGTCACTGTTGTATTTCACTTGCATGACATCCTCGAGGTTCATGCATGTTGCAGATGTGTCAGAACATCCTGCCATTTTAAGGCGGGGGAAGAAGTCCATTGTACGACATGTCTGTTGCAAGGATTTTCTGAGGGGTCCGTTTGGGGCCCCAGCCACTGCATGGTGGGGCTGTCATGGGGACCCTGGCAGACAGGCCCCCTTTTCTGCCCTCTGGATCAGGGACCCGGAGCTCAGACCTGCCAGGGCCCGGCTACCTCTGCTGGAGGGCCCCTTCTTTGCCCAGGACCTGCTTCCGCTGCTGCCCAAGGAATCATCTTGGGGCTTCTTATCTGTTGGCCAGGGATCCGTCCCTCCGCCTCCCAAGGAAGAGCGCGCTCCGTCACCAAGGGCCACGGACAGGGAAGACCAAGAGAAGGAAGGCACCCAGCTTTGCTTCGGAAGCGGTTCAGGATTCTATGACAAAACATCACAGGCCGGGTGACTTGTAAGCTGGAAGTCCGAGGTCCGGCCCCAGCAGAGACACAACCTGGTGAGGACGTTTTCCGGCTGCCTTAACATGGGCTCTCACACGGTGGGGAGCAAAGGCTAGATCCCGCTCCTGGGGGCGCCCCCCTCGTGACGGAAGCCCCCACAGAGGCCCACCTGCTGGCCTTGGCATTGCAACGCATCAATTTGGGACAGATAAACCTTGAGTCCGTAACCTCTCGGTTACCTGGGGGCGCAGCAAAGGGAGAATTCAGCAGTAAAAAGGATGATGTGTTCAGGGCTTGCAGAACCGCAATCCTCCGTCCCCGCGGTTCATCAGAGACGGGAAAATCAAGCAGGGGGGAGCGCGGTCTTAATCGCAACCGCGAGAAACGGCTCCACGACGTGGCTGGAGAAACTCCATTCCTGGAAGGAGGACATCAAGGCCAGTCTGTTCACACAGCGTTGGATGGATGCCTTTCCGAGCCAGCCAGACACGCGTCGGGGAGCGTTGGCAAAACCACAGGGACTGGATTGAGTTTGAGCACATTTGCCAAACCGGCAACAAAACAATCCATTTTCATTTTCCAAGGGCCTCAGCTGCGAGGCTCTCGGAGGTTGACACTTGCTTGGGTGCAAACTTTCCGGAAGTCTAGAGAGAACAGGGTTGCACTCCGGGCACGGGTCACCGCTAGGCTGAAAGAAATTCCCCTTCGGAATAAGGCACACGGAACGTCCGAACTGAATCAGGTTGGTGCAACAGAAAGCAGATGGCAAGACTTTGGCCCTCCCGTCTCGGAGTCCCGTGGGCGGGGAGCACCCAGGAAGTGGGTGCTGGTGGGTGAAGCAGGCCCTGATTTAAATGCTGACTCAGCCTGTCCTCCCAAGTGCAGCCTTGAGAGAATAATGACATCAAAGGACGTTATGAGAATTGAATCAAATGATAAAGGTAAGCCCCTACGGTAGAGGGGTATTGGTGTTGTTGCTGTGATTGTTGTCACTGAAGGACTTTAGAATTGGATCTATTTTTCTCCTAGCCTGCTGATCTCTAAGCAGGTAGATAAGGTAAGCAGGATGCTATGGGAAAAAAACCCAGTGACCTCTGGTCATGGCATGGCCTTGGGGAAATTGCTGTTATCTTTAACCTCAAAGCTTAGTTGGGTCATCTGTATCATGAGGGTGAAACAGGTATGAACTTTACTCCACAAACTTGGGTGTCCTAGATTCTGTGACATTCTTTTTTTTTTTTTTTTAAATTTTATTCGTTTATTTTTAGAGAAAGGGGAAGAGAGAAGGAAAGAGAGGGGGAGAAACGCCCATGTGTGGTTGCCTCTTGTGCCCCTAACCAAGGACCTGGCCTGAAACCCAGGCATGTACCCTGACTAGGAATCGAACCAGCGACCCTTTGGTTTGCAGGGTGATGCTCAATCCACTGAGCCCCACCAGCCAGGGCAACATTCTTTTATTTCTCTAGAGTCAAGTTAAGTCTGACCAGGATCCTACCCAGGAGGCTGGAAGTGAGTCTTGTCTTGCTGATAGACTCCTCGCCCATGACCATCTGAGAAACCACTCAGTGTCTCTAGTCCCCAAGCTGTTTAACATGTCAGGGAGCAGGTGAGGGGCCGCAGGGGCCTGGGGTGAGTGGCCACTGAGAGACATCCTGCTCCTCCGAATGCTGTGTGTCAAGTGTTGGGAAGATACGTTAGAACGTACAAGAAAATAGTTCTATGATAGATTAGCAACGCCTTCCATGGGGAAGGGTGTTACCTGTGTCAAGGATTTCCCATCAAGTACCACACACGTAGTCGCCGTCCTCCGAGGTATGTTTATGAAGTTGGGTGTCAGGGAGTTGACGGCTTGCTTTGGTGTCTCTTCTTGATAAACATTTCGTAAATCCCACTTCGCTCAGCACTCTTTTGGGGGCCCTGGGTTATTTCGGAGACCTCCAAAGGGTGCTCCGGTCTCTGGCAAGGCGTTCAGGAAGTGGAAGTAGAGATTGCATCAGGGTCTCACCCAACACCTGTCAATCTACTGCAGCCTGTCCCCTCATTTCTCGTGGGCATGCTGGGGGGGGGGGTGGGCTGCCCTCAGTCACTTTGCTTTCTCTGCCCTTCAGAGGCCTCTGCCCCTCACAGTCCTCAGGCCTCTGCGCCACCCCCCCCCCCCCCCCCCCCCCCCCCCCCCCCCCCCCCCCCCCCCCCCCCCCCCCACACACACACTGCCCAGGCTCCTGGCTTTAGCCATCGTGCCTGCAGTTAGCAGAGGGAACTGTACATACATTGCCACTCACCCAATGGCTAATGACAACAGTGTAATTTATGGCATATTTCTATAGATGGGTCCTGGTGTTGGGTGTCTTCCATACATAGTTTCATCTCATCTTTCCCACAGTGCTGTGTGGTGAGTACTACTTATATTTCTGTCACAGGAAGCAAACTGAGATTCCCTTGGTTGGTATCTGACGGGTTTGAACTTCGACTCCCCACCCGGCCCCTGATTACACTCAGGAGAGCAGAGCAGGCAGCGGGAGCGTGAAAATCACCTGTTGAGATGCCGCTCTGCCTTCCTTCTTTCGCTGCAGGTTTTCTTATAACAATGGAACCACGGAAGTTATTGCTGTGAAACTGCCTGAGGTTGATTTCAGGCTCCTAGATTCTGTCTTTTCAGTCTGAGAACAATTGTGAGGCAGGAACACCCGCCGCACTAAAGTGAAAGTGGGAGTGATTCCTATTTCCGCATTTCTCTTTATCTTGTTGCCCCGTTCGTTCTGTTTCGAAATCACCGTGGAGTCTGGTCCGTGAAAGGGTCAGCCACAGAACGGAAGTGTCATTTTGTTCCGGTCCTACTAAATCTTGGAGGGACGACACTGGTGAGTTCCATGACTGTCAGGGGATTGTGCCAGGAAACTGGACCGTAAAGCAAGTGGCTTTTTAGAGGAGGATCTCATAGAACGTTCATCCACTTTCCAGGTGTGTTTATTAATATGCCCATTCACCAAAATGAACGAATAGAGTCGTGGTCTGTACTGGTTCGTCAGTGCCAGGGTAGGGGACCACTGGTCCTTGCGCCTGGCTCCGATGCCAGCCGTGGTGTCCCTTCATCTGGGTTTTTTGCCTTATGGGGCTTGGAGCTGAAACACACCTGAGGCCCTAGTTGTTCATCTGTAGTTTGACCAAAACTCTGTCTCTGGCGTCAGCAGACCCGAGGCTGTGTTCCTGAGATTATCTGATGCTGATCTGAACCTCTTTAGCCTGAGGGTTGAATGCTTACGGGAGTGGACGTACAAGGAAGAAGGGTGCCGGATGAGGCTGGTTTGCAGCAACTGCCTGCCTCAGTTTCCCCATTCCACTTGCCAAGGAATCTTCCTTGCCTTTTACTGTCCTGACTCGTATTCGTCTTATTCTGAATAAGTTTCATTCATTCATCTGAGTGTTTATAGTGAAAGGTTAATTATCCGAGGGAAAAGGGTTTTCCCTAGTTTCAGCTAATCGATTTTGTTAGCCTAATTGGAATTCGGCCATTTCTCGACTGTGTTGTAATCAAACTGTAAAGAAAATTACTACATGATTTGAGGACTTAATATAAAGATACAGGAATCAAGACCGTGTGGTTTTGGATAAAGGAGAGACATATAGAGTCACAAATCAGAACAGAGAATCCAAACGTAGGCTCATACCTATACGGTCAGTTGATTTTTCTTTGGAAAAATATAGAAAGGCAATATTCACTTAATTCACTAGAGAAAGGATAGTTTTTTTTAAAACAAATGTGCTGGAACAATTGAATACCTACATGCAAAAGAAAGAAAGAAACTTGCTCCATACTTTTCCCCAAATATGAAAATGAACTCACAGGAAAAAGCACAAATTTCTTTGTGCTTTGTGGGGAATGAATCAACTGTGGTACATCCATGCAGTGGAATACTACTTCAGCAATAAAGAAACATGAATTACTGATACAGGCAACAATGCAAAGGAGTCTCAAAGGCATTATACTAAGTGAAAGAATTTAGACCAAAACATCTAATTCCGTGTTGTTCTATTTACAGGACATTCTGGAAGAGTCAAAACTATGAGGACAGAAGACAGGTCACGGGTTACTGGGGACAGTGAGTGGGCTGGCTTTCCAGAGGCACTTGGTGTTTTCCAAGACACAAAGGACTGTTTACTAACAAGGGGTGAGTTCCATTGTGTTTCACTGGGTACCTTACAGACTAAAAAGAAGGAAAAAAGAGCACATTGGGGAGACATGGAGCACTTGGCCTGCCTCTCACACACATGCCATACACTGTTCACCTGAACAAATATGTTGATTTCATTGACTTGAGCTTCAGGCAACCCTCAGAGTTAAACTAATGAAAATAAGTTGATAAGCAAGATTCTTGTCCATTTCCTCTTCCTTTATTCCTCTCCAGTCTTTCTTGCAGATCTCTCCCTAGGCGGAGTGGGTGTCCACATCCTCGTTGGGATTCCTCTTTATCTGTAGGTGATTGCCTCCATTTCTACGGCTTTGCAAGTGCCCCTTATACGAGGGAGGACCCAAAACCCTGAAATTCATTGATAAAAAAATTGATTTTACTCTTACATTTTAAACTTCGGCCACCTTTAAAGAGTATCCCCATAGAGATATTTTTTTCCACTGCTCACAACAGTGTTTGAACTCATCTATTTTGATGCCTTTCAGTGCTTCTGCTGTTCTTTTGTTTCACCTCTTCCACAATGTCAAAACATTTTTCTTTGAGGACTGTTTTCATCGGGGGGAAGATCAGGGGAATAGGGAGGGTGGGCCATGAGGATCAGGTCATTTTTGGTCGTAAACTGTTAAACGCTCAGCACGGTGTGAGCAAGAGCACCGTGTAAATTGCCCATCATGACATGGGCCAATGCACGGAAAGAGTCTTCAGAAAAATTCGCTGACACTGAACGCAGCCTCTCACAACAACGCCAGCTGGCACGTTGATCCAGATGGGCTCCTAGATCACTTACCCAGCAGTGGAAGTCTCTACTACCAGGGGCCCAGCCTCCAGAAGATAATTCCAGGGTGTTTTGGGTCCCCTCTCATAAGTCTCAGATCTCTTTTTGACTCAGACTTTTCTTAAACTCTGGTCCAAAATGTAGGACTTGAAACTATCATTTTGTTTTCTTATATACCATGGGCCAGGCATTCAGGGAAAGCTTAGCTGGCAGTTAGTGCTGATCCCGGTGGCATCAGCTAAGTTCCAGGGACTGGAAGTGCCACTTCATGATGGCTTCTTCTCTCATTGCGTTACATCTTGGGGGGATAGCCGGCAGTTGGCACTGACTCCTGGCCGGGAGCTGGGCTGGACTGTGGACCGGTATTTATTCACGGTCCCCCCATATGATCCGGGCTTCTTACAGCATGGCAACAACACTTCCCTTCTATGTCATTGAATTTTATCTAACAGTTTACGTTTTCAAGATGGCGCTCTGAGAAATTCTTTGCCACCCTGTGTCACAGAGCAGGAGACACAGCATAATATGCAGCCTTGTGCCCCCAAAGAATGAAGAATGGGCTTTAGCAGACACTTTCCTGGGGTTACATGTGGGTTTTCAATATGATACGTAATGACTGTGCAGCGTGGAGCTGCCAGCCAGCCTGAGGGTTCACCTAGGAATTATTACATGTTAGAAATAAGCGTCTGTGGGTTTTAGGTTCATGTATTTTTAGGTCCCTTGGCTACAGTGGATGAACATTAACCCTCGCTCACACATCCATCTTAGAGATAAAGAGATCAAACTTGGAGACCATACAACTTCTCCAGGTTTCTACAGCGAGGATGCCAGCACAGGCAATTCAGCTCCAGGTATCAGCTTGCGTAGTTTTCCTCCTGAAATTGGTTCTGCTCCAGTTTCTCTTTTCAGAACTTCAGCCTGTACATTAACTGGCGTATGAGTTTCACTTCTCATTGAAGCGATCCATAAAAAAATTAAAGTCAATATAAGGCTTATACCGTGAAAGGGAGGGCTAATGATAAATAAAATATCAAGTATTGCTTTTAAAAATGGGCTGTTTCTTCTCTGAATGTTACTTATGACCAGGCAAGCTTTGGAGAAAGGCAGTTAGTTTTTGTCCTCGGACAGGTTTGGTCTTGGTGGTGATGGGCACCTCTTGGGAGAGCAAGGGCAATGGGCGATTTTTTAAATTAACTTATTGTTTTGTTACATTTATCCCCCTCCCCATTGCTCTCCCTTGCCCCCCCTCCCCACCCCCTTTCCCACAGCCAGTCCCCACATGTTGTCCCTGTCCATGGGTCATTTATACTTGTTCCCCTTCTTTGCCCCTTTCTCCCCCTGCCCCTCCCCTCTGGAGGGGAGTCTGTTCCCTGTTTCTATGCCTCTGGTTGCATTTGGCTTGTTGGTTTGCCATGGGCTACTGAAGAAGACCTTCAGTCAGATAACAAGAAGAACTTGCATCGTATACAGTTAGGTGAAAACATTAGGCACCAATATCCATAGAAACAGTCTATAAAATATTTGAAGAACGAGATACCTGTTGTGGTCGCTAGTATGACATCCTGTAAGAATGTTTTGCAGGAATTTAAAGCCTTTACTCCAGCCATTATCCTGTGAGGCAGGTAATTGTAGCGATTAAGAGATGAGGAAACTGTTGGATGAGGCAACTCGATGAGATGTGGTAACTCGGGATATACCTCCAGGGGCTGTTTGGGTGGCAGGTGACCGGTGACCCAGCCAGCTTCCCCGATAGGCGACAGGCGTGGCGAGAGGAGGTGGAATGGGTTTCCATCAACAGGACCCCGCCCGACACAGAATGAAATCTGGTTCTCTTAGTCAGCCATGGAATCTAATGAAGGTCGCGTGTCCAGGGCTATGAAGTTCAGCAAAATCCAGCACATACATGTGAGACAGACCTGAATTCTTTTCACAACCTTTATGGTAACTCCTGAGCCTACTTCCTGCAGACAGTTTTCTTAAAATGTAGAGAGCGTAAGGAAAATGAAAATAGAGGGGCAGCAGAGAAAAGCATTGCTAATGGAAATGAGAGGTAATTAAATTCGTGGAGGCAGTTTTAAGGATTGACCCAAACATCAAGAAACATGGAGAAGGTGAGAAGCCATGGCCTGGGTCCACAGTTCAGGGGGGTCACCTGATTCTTCACCAACGCACGTGGGACCCAATTCTCAGAGGTGAGCTTCGTGGCTGGGCCCAGAGATCTTCAGTCTGGGTACACTCAGGGTCCTCTTTGATTTTTCTTTCTTTCTTTCTTTCTTTCTTTCTTTTTTTTTTTGGTACTTAAAGGAGATGAGTCTGTGCAACAGCTTTGAGTTCTTCCCAAAAAACAGCTTTATTCACTAAACCACACATGGAAATGCTGATCCTTGCTCCCTGAAGAGGATACTTACAAGCCGATCAGGGACATTCTTTCGGTTATTAACACCTGGTGCTAACAATTCATGACGAGGATGCTTTGGATAATTATGCATAATTTCACTTTGTCATCTACTTGCAAACGTTCCAAGAACTCAAAATATGGGAAACTCCATCAGCAGGCACCCGGAAGTTACTTACATACCTGGAGGTTGGTGCGGTGTCCCATGGTCACCATCCCCGTAGGAATGAATAGTATGTGGGCTTCTTAGATCCAGACTTAGGCACGGGGTGCAAAATTGGTTTCAATTACTAGGACCAGGTGTTGATTGAGAGTCTCAGGGCCAAAACACAAGCTTCCTTCTCCGGGCTGGGGAACCAGCCCACACTAGCAAGGAGGGTGAGTTGGTATTGTTGCTAAAAACATGGGTCTGGAGCATTTTAAATCCATCAGTTCAATGTCAGAGTAGATCCTTGAAGCGGAGTTGAACCTCTGCTTGGTGCCTAGTGGCCCCATTACTGAAGAAGAGAGTCAAATGCTTCAAAAACCCACCAGCAGGGCTGGTCAACAAGACTGGCTTTTCCCCGTGTGGGGAGACAATTAAACTGTAGATATTTGAGCTCTGTTATGATCAATTTATATTAAAAAAAGCAAATCTTTGCAAACATGTATTCTGAACCAGTTTTTCTTTTGGAGTTAGATCCCAAGTGTGACTTCCATCTTCATTCCCCCCTCCGGTGGTAACCATAACAGCTTCAGGGCAACAGTCCCTGAGATTTCAGAGAAAGTTGCATGAGACTAGCTGTACAAAGGTTTCAAGCACCTTCACGAGCATTAATTTATATATTTATCAGTAATATGCATGTACAATTGCCCTAAAATATTATCTGTATTTTAGTCCTGGCTGGTGGCACAGAGGATAAGGCGCCTGTGAACCCAAAGGTCGCTGGTTCGATTCCCCAGCCAGGACTCATAACCAGGTTGACAGCCAGGTCTCCAGCCAGGTCTGTGGCTGGAGGCAGGTGAAAGGAACCACACATGGATGTCTCTCTCCCTCTCTGCCTCTCTCCCTTCCCCTTCTCTCTAAAAGTAGTAAATAAACTCTTTTTTAAAAACCTGTATTTTAAAACAGAAATAAAAATGCACTGAAGAGATGAACTAAAGGATATGAGAAGTCTAATATGACGCTGTCACACACCAGGAGATTCTGTTGGGCCCCTTTGGGGTGAAGCCATTCCATTGGGAGGATCTGTCTGTCTGTGAGGTTGCTAATGATGAATGGTATGACTGAGCTTTCTAACCACTCATGCCAGGCCTGGAAACGTGGATTTTATTCTTCCCATGCGTTAACCTGGCGACATAGGGCCTGCAGTGCTCTATCTGGGGTGTTCTGGGTTATCCTGATTGATGGTAGACAGCACCAGCCTCAGCAGGCAACGGTGCGTAATCTCAGTAAAGCGGAGCGCCCTGATTTATTCTCTGCGGGGAGAAAACGAGGCTCCAGCCGCTGAGGTCAAAGGACAAATGAACTGTCACCAGATGCTGAATCCGGGAACTTGTCTCACACCTGGGGCTCAGGTTCAGAACCAGGATCTGTCAACTGCCTGGAACTCCAAGGTCTGGGGGTCAGAGGGCCGGCGCTGGGGACACGAACACATGGCTAGAGGCGCTTCACCGAATGGTAGTGGCACAGCCTCAGCGCGCAGTGTGGCTGCCTCATTCCAGGTCTGTAGCTGGAGGCAGGGAAAGGCAACCGTACATGGATATCTCTCTCCCTCTCTGCCTCTCTCCCCTCCCCTCTCTGAAAAATAATAAAGTCTTTTTTAAAAAAAAAAGATTGCAAATAAGTAGGATTACTGTCCAACTTAATGAAATGGTACTTCAAAATATTTGGGACCACACAGTCACTTTGCCTTCATAGTTCTACATGAAAAGGTGTCCATGAAAATGTTCAGTTTGCTGTGTTCATTAGCTTCCACGTATAAGTGAAATCATATGCCGCTTTCTTTGTCTGACTTACGTCACTTGGCGTAATACTCTCTAGGTCCATCCAGGCAGTTGCAAAAGATAAGATGTCATTCTTTTCCCCAGCGGAGTAGCACCCCACCGTGTAAATGAGCCACCGCTGTCTTCCTCACTCATCTACCAATGGGCACTTGGGCTGCTTGCATATCGGGGTGATTGTAAATAGTGCCAAAGGCGCGTGGGAGCCAAGAAGCGCTCAGTCCCGCTCTCTGCGGGCTGCGGAAGGCTGGCCGGCCCGGAGCCTGGAGTATCTTCGCACAGGTGCGGGCAGGCTGCAGAGGCCCGGCAAGGGTCGAGGGGCAGGTGGGCATGAGCACACCCGAAGGTGTCCCCACCCCTGGCCCGACGAGATGGGAACCTGATGAAACCTAGGGCCATCGAGGGGCCATGCCCTGGGCACTGAGTTAGAGGGGCCCCTCTGCCGTGGGCAGAAGTGCGGTGCTGGAGCAAGGAGGACAGAGATGGGGGGAGAGACACCCCAACCTGGGTCTCCCCCCCGAGACCCAGAGAGGGTACATGAGCCTGTGGTGCTGTCCAGAAGGAGGGAGGGCCCTGGGGGACAGAGCCGGACAGAAAAGGTGTGGGTTGACACACCCATGACAGACAGGACATGGGTGTGGGTTGGTTCGTCATGCAGTAAGAGATTCAGACTGGATTGCGAACTCTCATTTATGTATAGAAATGGGGGACTATTTTAAAACATCCCTAAGGACAAGGCCCGTCTCAACGTCAAGGACAAAATGGGGGAAAAGCCACTCCTGACACCAAAGCCACGAGTGGACACTCCGAGCCCCAAGGCAAGGTCGCGTTTAACAGCAAGAAACCACAGGTGCTGCTTGCCCGTCCCCTTTGCGTTGCCCTCCACATGGAGACTGGCCCCACCCTCGCGCTTGACCTACCCATGTCGGTGCTTTAAAGGACGCTGGGGACATATGCATCGGTTCAGACACGATTCCAAATCAAGTCACCGGCTCTTCCAAATACTCGTAAGTTCCTGCTGTCATTTCCAAAGAGCGTGTCAGGTCCAGTGAAGGAAGCAGGGCCAGGGGATCACGGGAAGCCTCCTGGGACATTGGGATCAGGATGTCACCTACGAGCCCGCCCTCCGCGGGCCCCTGGGAGGCAAACTGCTGAGGCTCACAGGCCCGGCTGGAGGGGGGACAGGATTTCTCTGACCCCACCGCCCGCCAACGGTTCAGGAGGTCACCTGTCCTCCTTCAGCTTTTCCTTCCTACGCGCATGATCGAAGTCGCTCTGTGGCTGTGTTTCCTTTGGTGACAGAAAAAAAAAAGAGTCATTGTTTTGAATGCAAGGAACTGAGGTGACCCAAGGTCACCGGTTTCTTCCTGCGACTGACAAAGCCTGTTTCCTGCAGCCCGTACGGACCAGGGTCCATGGGCAACAGCAGTGATCCTGGCACGGGGGCGGCGCTGGGTCCTAGTCACACGCACAGTCAGGCTTTACAGCAACTTTTCCTGTTGTGGGAAAACACACCTAAACCAAATCTATCATTTCACCATTCCCGGTCACCATTCGGTGCCCTGCTGCACATTGAGAATCACATTTTAAAAACAGGGAGCTCTACATGGACCCCTAGTCTCTTTGAAGAAATGTGCTCACAGGGAAAACAAAGGGAAAGCTACATTTTTATTCTAGAGAAGGATGGGAAAATAGGACACTTCCTAGGGAATGTTTGCAGCCTAAGCAAATAAAGAAAACCCCCACCTCCCTCTTTTTCAGGGAGGGGAGGTGCGCAAGGGTGTTAAGGGGCAGACCACTCATCCATCAGCTTCTGGAAAGTTCCGTCCGAATTTGCTGAGTATATTATTATCTGCCGGCCCAGGAGGGAAGTGCATCTTTCCCCACTTGGCCGCCAAGAGCAGGGTGTAGGGGAAACTATCCTGCAACCTGAAGGAGCTGGACTTTGGCGACAGGAAGATGGGATGACTTGGATGACTGACGCGTGGGGGCGCTACATTGGCTCTCTACAGCTTTGGCCTCAGAGTGACCATGTCCTCTCTGGCTGCAGCCCATTGAAAATGGGCGTGTGTGTCACCTGCAGGGTCCCTGCTTCATGGGTTAAAGCTGCGATGGGGCTTAAGAGGAACCCCAGGGCCTCTACAAGCTCACTTCAGTCTGTGACACTGAAGGAGGGGATGTGAGGCTGGGGCCTTGGAACAAATGACCTAACCGCTCCTTCCTCCTGTCCTAACTCTCACTGTTGTCTCCCAGAGGTCAAACTAAACTCCAGACCAGAAGTCAGTGGCACTTGGGTGATGTCGTCTAGATAAGGTCAGTTTCCTGGGGTCCCAGGGCCTGGGGAGGGGATGGAGGAGGGTGAGTAGATCTGGAGCAGCCCATGCAGAATGTGCAGAACATGCAGAAACCTCACAGTGTGCTGAGCACATAGTGGGCATCGGAAAAACAATGAATGAAAGAATGAACGAATGAAGTCAAGAATACCCGAGTTGCTTGCGCGTATTGACGTTTTCACAACAAACTTGACCCCCGGCAAAAAGACGTGCGCCTTGGCTGGGAAGAATTTTTCTCTCCATAACACAGCTTCTTCTTTTTCTTTTTCTTTTCTTTTTTAAACAAGAGCGTGGTGTCCGAAGCTGGATTGTTCTTCCTCTCCCCTCCGAGATGAGCTTCACGGGAAGAATAGCGTTCTGCTTGCCAGGCCAGGAACACTGATAGTTCTGCCTGCAAGCCTTTATCTGACCCGCCAGCAATTACACCTTCAGTTGGGATTAATGACACAGTTACACTGATAGCTGCTATT
This sequence comes from Noctilio leporinus, assembly GCA_004026585.1. Lineage (NCBI taxonomy): Eukaryota > Metazoa > Chordata > Mammalia > Chiroptera > Noctilionidae > Noctilio > Noctilio leporinus. The sequence goes on from PVIW01000017.1 coordinate 66,118, forward strand.
ACTGTTTCCATGCTTTCACCTGCCAACAAGAGCCTTTGGTCCCTTTGCTTGCGCTGCGGCCAACCCAGCCAGAGCCGGGGAAGTTGACATTCTGACACTTCACAGCACAGGGCACTGTGACAAGCTCCCTGGACGTTTGTGCCCGGCCGTGCTGAAGAATAGGCCGGGTTCAGTGCCAGGAAAACGGCACGGAGCGGAGTCCTGGAGGTTTACGCAGAGAGAGCCACCCGTTCTGCACGTAAATGAAGTGATCTTTTCCAAGGGTCAACTTCATTTCTTGTTTATTTCCTACAATTGTGTATTTTTTTTTTTTATGTCAGACACTCACAGAAGGGTTGAATTGAAAGGAGGGTGAAAAGTCTTTCGGTCCAGCCTCCTTGCACACCACCCCAAGTTGGAGAGGCCGGGGCGCATCTCTGCGTGAACCCTTTTGGTGGCAGGAAGCTGTCGGCTACCAACGACAGTGGCGCCTCACTCACTGGCTGCTGTCGGCCAGGGATGGTACTTGCCCGCCTTCTCCCGGGTGCCCTGAGCTCTCCGTGGGGCTACGGCTGTTGACTCTGCCTCACAGAGCAGGAACCCGAAGGAGGGAGAGGTAATTGTCCTGCTGACGTGAAGCTGTGACAGCGCTGAGTTTAGGGAGGAAACTACTGGTTTTTCTCCAGATCCCAAGCCTTTCTTCACCTAGGTCTCCCAGTACCTTTCAGGACAACCCATTCCCACCAAGAGCTCCTCAAATATTCTTCCCCACAGCCCCCCCTAATTTTAGCTAGTTATTTTAAGTTTCACGTGGTGTCAAAATGGGGACCCAAGTATTATTCGTGATAATTCACATTTTAAAAAAGATTTTATTTATGTATTTTTAGAGAGAGGGGAAGGGAGGGAGAGGAACATCAGTGTGTGGTTGCCCCTTGAATGCCCCTCAACTGGGGACCTGGTCAGCAACCTAGGCCTGTGCCCTGACCGGGAATCAAACTGGTGACCCTTTGGTTTGCAGGCTGGTGCTCAATCCACTGAGCCACACCAGTCAGGGAGATAATTTACATTTTATACCTCTTTACTGGTGACAGAGCTCCTTGACTATTCTGTAAGGTAGCGGTTACCATCTCTTTTACCTACGAGAAAGCTGAGTCTAGAGCATTGCACATGGCCACACGTGCAGGGAGGTGGTGGGCCCAGAGCTCCTGATTTTGGGCTCCTTCCACTACACTGAGCTATTGACAGTGAAGAATGAAATAAGCCTGTTTCCACCCTACTTCCTGTCTTGGTGACGTGCACCATGGCTTCCTGATCTGTCACACTTAGGAGGTTTGGTCTTCCTACTACATTAGATATTAGCCCAAACTAGTGCTGGCCCTGCTCAGTCAGCAGCGGTCCCAAGACTGGATCTTGGGGACAAGGAACAGCCCGGATACAAAGCAAGACAGGCCCTTCACTCTTATGCAGCAGTACAATCACCCTTCTGTCTGGTCCACAGGATGCTAAACAGCTGCTTCCAAATATCCAGATGTGTGGCATCGTGTAGAACAAAACTTTGATTCATGGGTCAAATGTTTGATTGTCATCCACCCAATCAACACGTGCTAGAATGTTCTGGCATCCTGCAGACACGATATTTGCTTAGACATGATTAGATTTTAATATTTTGGCTTCCAAAAACTATCTCCCCACAAAGCCCCCAACACTACTTTCCAGGTCACAAAGAGAAACGCGTCCCCCCACATTTTTCAAACTCTTCAATCACTGAACCCATCTGCATCAAAGGCTGACATGTTCTATGGGTTTTCCCTGGTGTGATGAAGCCCCAACCAAGGTAAGCAAGACCTGTTTTAACCTCCTTCATTCTCTCTTTGCTTTTTTATTTTTATTTTTTTTATAATTGAGGTGTAATTGATATATAATGTTGCATTAGTTTCAAGGGTACACCATAAAGATTCAGTACGTGCCTATGTTATAAAATGATCACAGTAAGTCTAGTTAACAACTGCCGCCATACAGAGTTACAATTTTTTTCTCTTATAATGAGAACTTTTAAGCTTTACTTTCTTATCAACCCTCCAATGTTTCTGGTTTTTCATCCTGTACTTGATGTAGGTAGGAGGTCCGTCCCGTAAGTATCGGCTGAGTAAACTCTTTTAGTTATATTGACACAGACTCGATACTTTCCGGACAGATTTCGTAGACTATTTCTTGACAATTATTTCATCATTCTCTCTAGTTGTGTTTCTCTTACCCAGCTCCCTAGAACACCTTTTCCAGACAATTAGCTGTGAGCACTTGGAGTGGGCTCCAGGGAACAAGTCTCTAAGCTCTCTGTCCAGGCCGGGTGGTAGCTTTTCCTCCCTGGGAGACCCTAGATACACCCTGAGCATCTTCACTCCCGGTGGGAGGTGGGAGCCACCTGCCAGCTGCTCAAATTACTAACGGTACCTACGGAGTGTTCAGCCATCACTACGTCCGTCAGTTTGCGCCCCGTGCTTTGAAGACGTGGCATTTGATTCTCTCAAGCAGACCTTTCGGTAGATACCACTGAGCACCAATTTGCAAATGAGGAAACTGCATCTTAGAGAGGATCTTCCCTTTGTTCGAGGTCAGCCAGCCGTGGGGCAGCAGAGCTGGGACCCCTAACCCTCCCCCTTCTCCTGCTTTCCAACGCAGGGCACAAGGCCCCTCCCAGGACGGTCCCTCTCTGTCCTTATGTGTCCTGTGCTACTGGTCCCACCTTCGAAGGATGCAACCAATTCCATCTCTGGGTCTCCAGGGCCGTCCGTTGGTGTTTGCTAAATAAACGATGACCTCAACTCACACAAGCGGGGATGGTGCACGAGAGAACTGCCAACATTTCACACTTTCACAGACTTCTGGATATTCTTGGGCTGTGTCTCTGTGGGTTTCTCAGGAGGACGCTCAGCTCTTGCCTTCACAATCCCCTGGGCATCTGCTTTTGCCTTCATGTGGACAGTGACATTAGCCTTTAATGACAGAGAGGAAAAGAGACAGAGAGAGAGACTGAGAGCTTCCTCTCTGCATCTCAAACCACATGTCCCACAGGAGGACCCAGTTGGCTCACATCTGACACTGGAACCATTACGGCCAGCGATCACATTATTCTAACAAGCTACACCCATGACAACCATGTCATTGGGAGAGAGGGACAGTGCCCCCCACCCCAGTGAGAGTGGGGGTGAGGGGCCAAGCAAAGCAGGCAACAGATGTCCGCATGGTCCACTGACATTAAGGGTTTAAAAACAGTCTTTCACTGGAGTGAGCAAAACCCCATTTCTGCTGTCATCCCGCTCACGGTTCGCAGATTTTAATAAGGGCCTCTTATGTTCCAGTTCAAGTCTAAAGAACCCAGGAAGCACAGGGTGTCAGTTCTAGTTTGAAGGTCAGGAGATTTGAGACCCTGGAAGAGCCAATGTTTCAGCATCCGAAGGCAAGGGAAAAATCAGTGTCCCTGCTCACAGCCGTCAGGAAGGAGGAAGAATTCTCTGTTACTCACAGAAAGGTCAGATTTACTGTCCTCTTCAGCCTTCAACTGATTGAGTGAGGCCCACCCACAGCAGGGAGGGCAATCTGCTTTCCTCAGTCTACAGGCTCAAAGGTTAAGCTCATCCGGAAACACGCTGAGAGATGCACCCAGAATGAATGATATTTGACTAAATGTCTTGGCACCTTGGGGCCCAGTCAAGTGGACACATTAAATGAATCATTCTAACACTTTCACTATTAAATTACATTCATTAAATACTGTGAATGTGCCCTGGCCACATTGGTTGGAGCATCATCCTACACGCTAAATATTTGTGGGTTTGATTCCTGGTCAGGACACATACCTAGGTTGTGGGTTGGATTACCGGCTGGGGAGTATATGAGAGGTAACCGATTGATGTTTCTCCTTCTCTCTCTCCCTGTTCCTCTCTCTCTAAAATCAATAAACATATTTTAAAAAATAAAATAACATGAATGATACGAATGTGCTTAAGTCTCTTTTTTAAATTTCATTTTATTGTTGTTGTATTACATCCATCCCCTTTAAGTCCTTTCTTTGGTAAATGTTTAAAGTTCTTAATTCATTTAACTTCACGATTTTTATTCTTCTAGACTCTTGAAAAAATGAGTCTCTTTGATGAACCATTTGCTGATTCATTTCATCCAAGGTGCTGTCAGGGGTTTTAAGAACTTAAAACTGTATTTTCATAGCTGTGCTCTTTCTTAGATGAAACTGTATCTACTGGGCTAACCCTTTCTCTGTTATACATGCTGTTCCCTCATAAACATCTCTCCTCTTTCTGAAATAAAAATAGAAATAAAAGCGAGGCCTGGGCAGAGAGAATTTTTCAAGATAAAAATCTGTTTGGATTTTCCCATGCTATTTCAAGGTCACAATTCTGTCTATTTGATATTCATTTTACATGCCTGGCTTTCATCACAATAATGACCTATTTAATTACATTTCAGCAGAAACAGCCAGAGAGCATTTCAATGAGACACAGCCTCACTTGCAGGCTTTTCCAAATCCTTGTCCTTCTTTAAGATAACTTCACAGGCAGCCTTTCATACACAGGCAATGATGGAGAATCTCTGCCTTCCGATGGTGTCAGGTACGTTAAAAACTGTCTTGATGTCATTTCCACTCCACACTTACGTCTTCATATGTGGTTCATCCAAATATTTCCCCCACTTTGGGAACAACTTTCTCATGGAGATCCAGCATCTGCCAGCCAGGGACGCTGATCAGTGAAGAAGGTGAATGAATTCTCTTCTGCAGTGGAGGGGAATCGCGTTGATTCCTGTCCAGGGCTGTCTGCCTTTGCTCGAGAGGGGAGACTCCAGGCGACTCCAGAAGGTGCTGGGAAAACTGCTCCTGCCCTTCGAGCCGCTTGGAGAAAAACTGGGAAGAAAACTTCCCTCTCTGGCTCCCCCAACAGCGGAAAGTGACCAGTAGTGAGATGATGGCCGCACTCCGTGTGAACGCAGGGCTGGTGGCAGTGGAAGGACCTTGGGGAGAAGGACAGTGGCCCGAGGACATTCTCTTTCTTCTGAGTCTGTGTGTCTGTCTTGCTCCCTATGTCAACCTAACAGAAATAAATTTAAAAATCGACTACCTGGACTCCTCCCGCCCCATTGCTAAACTGTGCTGGACCCTGAAAAAAATAAATACATAAAAAAAGATGGTGTTCCCAGGAAGACCCTGTTCTCCGTGTTCCTTGGTGGGTTCTGTCTGCCGGTTGCAGAGCAGGGCAAGTTCCGGAAGCTAAATCGCTTTGTCGGATAGAGCCACAGTCCCATTACACAGTGACATGCCTGTGTGAAGGTCTCACTGCCCTTTGTGGGGGGAACCTGGGAGCCTATGAACACGCCGAAGGGGCACCTTGCCTTGCGAGACCCGTCTCTTTGTGCTATTCTGTCTGGGCGAAGGCAGCATCCAGGTGAGGTACGGGTCTGCTGGCCTGTGTCAACGATTGGTGAGCCTCTCACTCCCAGGGCCGGCCCAGCAGCCTTAGAACGCGGCGCTAAGGACAGCGCAATTATGGAACCAGGGGACATCAGCCGGCCACCTGCTTTGCTTCCCTCCTCTGGCAGCGAGACTTGGCAGCATGCATTTGGGGCCCAGACTATCAGCCAGCACAGAAAGCTTCCACCCTGGGGGTAGTGCTTTTCCATAGCTCAAAAAAAAAAGATTCTTAAAAAAAAAAAATCCTTACCTGAGGACACACTCATTTACGTTGTTAGAGAGACGGGGAGAGGGAGAGAAGCATCGATGTGAGACAGAAACATCAACCGGTTGACTCTCGTGTGCACCCTGACAGGACCCTGAAACCCAGGCATGTGCCCAGCCCATGAATCGAACAGAGACCTTTGGTTCACAGGACGGTGTTCCAACCTACTGAGCCACGCCCACCAGGTCAGAGAAACAATTCTTTCAATAGCCATGGGTTAACATTTGGGATAAAACTAAGACTTGCTTAAAGCCCAACATCTAAATAATAGACATAGTTATGCTAATAACAATAGCTAACACCATCGGAGGGCTTATTACGCACTGGGTACCGGGCATGATATAAAGGCATCGAATAAAGAGCCCTGCTCGTATATCTATTGCACAGACTAGGAAATGAAGACTTACAGAATTTCATGGCCTTGCCCAAGATCACACAGTGAGAACAGGAAACAGCTAATGAAAAAAAATACATACTGGATTTTTTGCAGTTTCAGGTTCACAGAAAAACTGAGTGAGAGTGACAGAGTTCCTACCCACGGCCCCTTCCCCGCCTCCTCTGGTTTCCGTATCCTTAACCTCCTGCCTGAGTGCGGTGCATTCGTTTCTGTCCTACAGATCATGTCGGTGCATTATTAACTAGAGCCCACAGAGTTCGGGCTTTGGGTTGCACCTTCTATGGGTTTTGACCGATGCACGCGGACATGTATTCAACATGACAGTGTCACACGGGAGGGTTGTGCTATCTAAAAGGCCTCTGCGCTCCCTGACTGGTGTGTGTGGTGGGTTGCAGCGTTGTCCTGCAAAGCAAAAGGTCACCAGGAACTCAGCCCGCAGTGGGAGGAGGAAGCCCATCAGCCGTGTCCTAATGGCAGGTTCATGTGAGAGGTGCCTTGCGCCATCGGGGCGTGAGTCACACACTGGGAAGCCAGCTGTTCCCCAGGGCAGACCTGAGCACCCACCCATAGCAGGTGCCCACCCCCTGCTGCTGCCATGCGGTGGCCGGTCATTAGCCAACGGCGGAAATGCTGGACAGCACCCGAGCACATGCGAGTCATGACCTTGGCCTGCGGAAGGCGGTTGGGACTGGCTGGGTGGGGATCAACACTGGGGTGTGGCGGGGACACCTGCATGGCAGCTTAGCGTTCAGCATGGGCCCCTGGTCAGCACAAAGAATCGCCCTCACCGGCATGAGCGCAGTGGTCCTGCAGCTCCCCTGATGTACTGCAAGACAGTCCCAATGCCACCCCATTCCCTCTGTGCCCAGGGGAAATGGCAGGGGCTGGGAGAAGACATACTTGCTGCGCGTAAGAAGTTAAACTATTTCCTGGGATGGTCTCATGCACACATGACATCTCTTGAGATTGTTTCCTGCAGGGAAGGTCCGTGCAGAGTCTGAGTTGAGTAGATGATGCTGGACCAGCCCTGGAAGGTTCAGGGCATGCCTACTAGCTTTGAAATGATACGCAAATTAGTCTGTGTAGGGTTGAATGTTCTATTTCTTTTTTCCTGGGCACAGAGTATATTTCTTGTCAAAGAACCTCAAAGGAGCTGCAACCCCTCCCAAATATTTTGTAGCAACTGGTATGGAGGTCAGAGGAACCCAGCCTCTCTAATTACCGCAGAAGAGATCCTGAATAAACATGGCCTTGGATTTTGCCTGACCTTTCAGTGCTTACATCACCCCTCAGCTGACACGGGCACCCTGTCTGCCCTGTTCTAGAAACAAGTAGGTGGACCCTCTCAGGTCCGTGCGCCAGCCCCCACCACAAGCCTCACCAGCATCAGCCCTCTAGACCAGCATCCTAGGTGGTCTCCCTTTGACAGCCATATTCTGGCAGAAAGCGAATGAACCGCAATGACAGAAGGGTAGGAACAGATGTCCAAACAGAGCAGCTAGTGGCATGGTTTTTAGACATGTTGCATTGTGCAACCCACAGGAGTATCAACAGACATCCCCAAGGGGAAAAAGATCCCTTGTGGGCAGAATCAAGATCTCAGAGATAGGTTCATGGGCTAGGCAGGGCAGAAAGTGGAAGATCAAATATATTTCACCCTGACCGGTGTGGCGCAGTGGGTTGGGTGTCGCCCTGCAAGGCAAAAGGTCACCTGTTCGATTCCCGGTCAGGGCACATGCCTGGGTTTTGGGTTCAGTCCCAGGTCAGGGTGCGTAGGGGAGGCTAACCATCGATGTTTCTCTCCCTCTCTTCCTCCTCGCTAAAAATAATGAATTAAAAAATGTGAATATTACTAATTACAAGGAAACACATGCTCTGTGATTTTTTTGATTTAAAAATATTGCTCCTAAATCTCCCTTCCCACCCCCCACCTCCAGTTCTGCACATAGCAGACGGTATAGGTTTAGAGTCTTGACCTTTCAGAGTACAATCCTGAAGGGGCTGAGTCACTACTTTGGCACGTTAATAGCATCCGACCTTTTTATCCCAGGCTCAGGGGAGGCACTGCACCTAAGCCCTTCCTGGGTGCTGGGTTCCACCCCTCAAGACTCCTCCCCGTCCTTGGCCCCTCTCACCTCCACTCCCCTTTCCACTCTCTGGGCATCTTGATCTTCCTCACAGCCTTTTTCTTCTTCAAATCCTCTCAGATTGTTCCTACGTTAAACACTTCAATGAGTTTTTCTCTGGTTAACTTGCCACCCCCCCTTTTTTTTTTTTTTTGCTCCTTTAAATCTCCCCCTCCCCCAACCTCCAAATCTGTGCAGCAAGAAGTTTACAGCTGCTACTCCTAGTCCCTTGCCTTCCTCCTATTTACCATGCTTAGTAAGTTTGGTTCTTATCAGCTTGTCCACAGCCCCATTTTCCAGGCAAGAATGAAATCGCTGGGTCTTAAATGTGGGAGAGGCTATGATCTGGTTTCTTTTCTGCTTATAACAATTTTTTTTAAAGTAGTTTCTAAAATTTTTTCATTCGGTGATGAAATTGATCACTGCTCTCCTAAGAGCCAATATTCTACGCTGAGACTAGTTCTCTTTCCCTCGTTTTCTTGGTAATTTGAATTCCATTAACTTTGTGAAACGATGGGAAGGGAGAAAGACAAAGCAGTAAAAAAAAAAAAAATCTGCTGCCATTATCCAAATAGTTTGTAAAAGGTAATTTTTTTTTTAGACTCTCCAAAAATGAGGCTCTATAGGAAAACAAGAGGGACTAAAAGCCCAACATAGAGTAAATTGAATATATTCGAACTCTTGGTTGCATTGACAGAAAACTAAATGAAATCGACTCAAGCAAACATCAGAACATGTTACATCCATTGCGTATCTCATAGCCACTAAAGATGCATTCTCTGGGCCCTTTGTCAGAATTCACTTCTGGACACACGAAGACAGCCAGTCTGGTCAATGTCATGTGGAGGTTTTCAGAGGACGAGACGTTACAGACTAGGTAGGGTGGAACACGGAGAGGTACTGTTTTTAGAAGGCGTAAAAAGAGTATTAAACAAAACAGCTGTCCATCGTACGGTAAAGAAAAAAGAATAAAGAAGCAATGTAACAAGAAAAACATGGCTTGTTTAGTTCCTGGCATATTTAGAAATAGCTGAGATGAGCGTCAAGGGTCAAGTACTCTCCTCATTTTAGGGAAAAACTCAGGACCATGGTTTGAAAGCTCTATCAACCAGGGACAACCTTAGAACTTGGTCTATTGTGCAATGCTTAATTACTAATATTCATGGTGCGCTTATTACATGCAAAACACTTCTCTAGGTAGTGGAATACGGGGAGGAAGGTTATCCTTGAGTTACCTGTAGAGGTTAAAGATATATATATATTCTATTCTGCTTCTATTCTGCCTACTGTATATATATATTGGGTCAACCTAATGTAAGGACTGATAATTTGTTAAAAAGCAAATCCTACTCTCATCTCTCATTTCCTCTAAAAAATTGGTGGCCTTTTTCTTTAAAAAAAAAGATTACACGCTACATGATGTGTAGATACTCTAAACAATCTGTGGCCAACTGCAACTGCTGTGGGACAGATGTCCTCAGCTATAACCCTGCAAACAGCTCTCAGCTGCCTTGAGCATTGACATTGTGTTCTGTGTTCCTCATTTCCCTTTGAGGGGAGGCCGGCGAGGAAAGGGGAAGGTGGCTAGTTTCCATAAATGATGTAAGTAAACTTCATGATTATTGTTACTATTATTCTTTTCAGGCCTTGGTTTTTAAGGGCCTGGGAGACTGAGCCGAAAAAGGAGTGGGAGGGAGGGGAAGTCTGGGGCTGGGGAGGGAAGGACACCAGTAGGTGGCGTCTGTCTCCTCCGAGACTGACGGTTCTGTTCTGCCTAGAGTCCCCGAAGAACAAGTGCAAGGAGGCCCGCAGTCCCCGCCAGTGACCACGCGCACCCCGCGCCTCAGCCCCGGGGGGAGGACACAAATCCCAGCCTCCTGCCCAGACTATCAGCATTATCACCGCACAGAGCTGCTCCCCTACTTCAGTGCTGTTATTATCTTCCCCAGTTAACTGGCGTCTTCATTGCCGCTACCCAAGTGGCTTCCAGGGACAGCCTTGGGTACAGAGCAAAACCCAAGTCCCGAAAGCAGGGACCTCCCACTTTTCCCATCTCACGGACCCGTAACCTAGTTACTAAAATTCTGCGGCACATCAAAAAATATACTTGTGGCCAACCTGAGGCGGGGGGGGGGGGGAGTAGGTATAATTTTGATTCATTCACACCAGATGGCTATTGTGTTTGGTGTCATTTTTAAAATCTGGCAACCTAGGGGGAAAGAGGTCAGTGCCCCTGAGCAAATGGTCAGCTATTGCGCGTTTTGAAGATTCCCGTGGCGCACCCGTGGCGCTGAAACCTGGGAAAGGAGTGGGGACTTTGTCGGTCCCCCAGCTGGCCTGCGCCTGCGGTGTCATGGTGTGTCGCCTCTGGCGTGCCGGCCTTGACCTGAGCAAACACGAATTTGCCAGCAGCATCACCACTTTGCACGCCCCACAGGGACAAGGAAAAGGGGACGGACGCCGAGGTACCTGTGCCCAGACTCGACTGTCCCTGCGTTATCGGTTTGTCGGCATCACTGGCTCCCCTACCGCCCTTGCGGCGCCCAGTTCTGGGGCCCAGTCAGCCGCAGGCACCCCTCTTCGTAGGCCAATGTATTCTGTCCCCCATAAAAACTACCCTCATTTGGAAAGTCCTTCCGTTCTGGGCCTGCCGGCCGAAAGCCGGTCCTTCCCGTTTGATTCCGGCCTGGGAGCCGGCGGGTAGGAGTGCGGGCGACCTTAGACGAGGTTCTCGACCTCCTCCGCCGACTGGGGCCAACACCAGCCTCTGCTCCCGGGCTCCCGGGCGGAAGAGACGATTCGTGGAGGCGCCCCAGACCAGAGCCTGGCTCCCCGCACGCGTCCGAGCGCGGGGCGCGGTCTGCGGGCTGGCGGCGCGGCCCCTCGGGGCCCGAGAGCCGGAATAGCGCGCGGAACCGAGAGACCCTCCGACCTCCCCGGACCGCACCGTGCTGCAAACCCCATCCGCCGCCGAGTCGCGGCGTCCTAGGCCCGCCCCACCTTTTGTCTCTCACCGCCCGCCGCCGCAGCAAAAGGAAGCGGGGGAGCCCGGCGTCTGCGGGGGACGCCCCGCGAGCCCCCGGGCCGGGACGGCGGGGCTCGCGGCGGCGGAAGCGGCGGAGCGCTGCTGACAGCGGCGGGCGGGAGGCGGGGAGCGCGGGGCGGGGAGGGCGACGCGGCGGGAGGGGCGCGCGGGGGAGGGCGGGGACACAGGCGCGCGGCCGCCGCAGCCCCGGCCTCGCGGGGCAGGAAACCTTCGCGACCGAGCCGCGCGGCCGCCTCGCCGCCAGCCCGGCTCCCCGCGCGCCACACCCTCTCCCTCCCCGGCGCGTGTCGCGGGCCCCGCAGCGGCGCAGCGCGAGGAGCGGCCCCGGGAAGCTGCGGCGCCCCCCGCAGGAGCGGCGGGGCGGGGTGGCGGCCCGGGCGGGGGCCGCGCGAAGATGGCGACGCCGGGAAGCGAACCCCAAGCTTTGGTCCCCTCCCTGCCGGCGCCCGCTCTGCCGCCGCAGCACCACGCGCCCCCGCAGCACCACCCGCTCCACGGAGGCAGCGGGGCCGGCGGCGGCGGCTGCAACCTGCCCTTGAACCGGGGGCTGGAGCGCGCGCTGGAGGAAGCCGCCAACTCCGGGGGGCTGAACCTGAGCTCCCGGAAACTGAAGGAGTTTCCCAGGACCGCGGCCCCGGGGCACGACCTCTCGGACACGGTGCAGGCAGGTGAGAGGGGGTCGGGGCGCGGGCGGCGGGGGGAGCGCTCGTCTGTCGTGCCTGCCCGACGCGGGGGCCCGTCCGCCGGTCTCTCCCCACGGCGCGACCGCGTGGGTACCGGCAAGGCCGGCCTGCGGAGGGCGCGGGGAGCCCCGCCTCGCCCCGCGGCTGGAGGTGCAGCCCGCCCGGGGGCAGCTGGGGCGCGCCGGGCCGGGGCTTCCCACCCAGCGGCGGCCGCGCGGTTTCCTGGCTGGGCGCAGGGACGGGGCACCCGGGCGCAGGGACCGGGCACCCGGGCGCAGGAACAGGGCACCCGGGAGCAGGGACAGGGCACCCGGGCGCAGAGCAGGGGCACCGGGGCGCAGAGCAGGGGCACCGGGCGCGCCGTCTGCGCCCAGACGTCGGCCACCCTGGTGGGGAGACCCTGACAAAGGTGGCGCGCCCATGGCAGAGCCCGCGGCGTCTTCTTGGGACCGCGGGAGGTGCGGCGGCTTCCTCTTCTGCGCCTGTGCGCGGGCAGAGCCCGGGCGGCCCGGGGAAGCTGCTGGGGCTCCTCGCGTTCGGCCCGGCTCACCGCCCACACGGGCTGGTTCCTCCCGCCGGGCCCCGGGTTCCCAGGCGCCGGGTCCTGGCGGGGGCCCAGGGAGGGCCGGCGGGCGGGAAGAGAAGTAATTAGAGTGGGCCGGCTGTCCCGCGGGAGCCCGGCAAGTTGGAACTCGCGCCGGGGAGCTGCCGGCTCTGGCAGGTCGTGTCCTGGTTGACACAGGTCCGAGGCGCCCGCGTTCTCCGGGCTCCGCAAACGGGGAGCGGCGCGGCGGGGCCGCGGGTCGGGCCTGGCGAGCCCTGGAAACGCACCGGGCCTCCCACCCTCCCGTTCGGCTCCCGCGGGGGTGGGGGGTTCCATCTTGGCAGGCGCCCAGCCTTTCCCAGCGCCCCGTTTTCTGCCCAGGCCTCCGGGCTGTCGTCCGTGGGCCCAGTGTCAGACCCTTGGCCTCCCGGATGGACTCTGGGCCGGGTCCTGAGTTTCCTCTTGTGGGAAAAGGAAGAAGTCCAGCCGGGAGCAAGCACTTGGCTTTTGGAGCTAGATGTCCGGTGCCTTTTCCCCCTCTCCTTAATTCAATAAACATTGCTTGAGAGGCCCTAGGGGTAGATTTAGACAGAGTTCTGAGGCCTGGAGGCAGGGAGGAGTCTTCGGGGTCATTACACTTTGTAATTTGGATGGTGGGACAGTCGGAAGTAGAGCAAAAAAGAAGGGCGTTTCCGGAGTGGCACTGTCACCCGCTGGGGCGTCTCTTGATGGGACCTCCAGGTCCCATCATCTCACGTGGACGTTGTTCCAAGAATTGCCTGAATCACCAGCGTTTAAAAACTCGGTTAAGGCCTAGTTCCTTTTTGCCGTAGAGGGTGCTGAAGTCTGGAAGGGCTGGATGTGACTGCAGACATCCAGCAGGGCTGACGTGACAGTGATGACATGTGTTGTACGTCCTGGAGGGGCTTCAAGGTGGGCCTCTGCCTCACTCAGCTTGCCCTGCATTTCCAGAGTGGGGGGTGAACTTGATGTGTCTGCCGTAGGTGGCCAGGTCACACAACAGTGACCAACAGAGAACCCCTGCATCCATTGCTTAGGGGGGTTTCGTTCTAGTTGGAGGTGGTTGGGGCGTTCATGAAGAAACATGTTGCAGGGTGAGTAGGAAGGGAGAGTTACAACGTCTTTGCGTGAGGAAGATGCAGCTGCTCTCTCTGACAGGCGGCTTGTAGCAACCACACAGCACCAATGGTGACTAAAAACCGACATCCAGGGGCATCACATTCATACGGGTGAAAAGTCTTGAAAGCAAACACAGTTTTCCTATTGCTGGCCTATTAAGTGCCATTTTGGGATAACAAGTTCCAAAGGGGGTCTTGGAGGATCGCAATAAAGCCGGTGGAAAAGAAGGAGCAAGGAAGGAACGTGGGTGTGTCTCCGGCTGATGGCAGGGGCTTCTGGAAAGTTAAAAGGAACCGAGGATGGGATGTGCGGAACAGTGTGGCCAAGGGAGCGGGGAGTGTTTCGTTGACCTTGGCTTTCTGAGGTGGCTGGGAGCTGGGGCCAGGAGGAGCTTAGGCAGGCGGGAATATAGAAAGAAGTGCAGTGGGACACATGTTCACCGAGTTGTGTGAGTGCAGAGGATGGTGGGAGGTATGCACGGCAGGATCAGACAGGAATGAAGGAGAAGCCAGCAGTTCCAGGAAGCCATGGAAGTCACCAGACAGATCCAGGTGAGATGCCAAATGCCACCGGTGGACATTGTTCGCCAAACTCACAGGAAAAGGCCTTTTCCCCTAAGCTGGCTGGGAAAGGCTTTCCTAGCGCAGGGGGGATCCGGGTCAGGTTCCGCGGGGTGGAGAGATTTTGGATAGATGTGCCTGTGACCATCCTGTGGTTGGAAAGAGGGTTCAGAAATGTGGACCGAGAACCCGACAGCCTGAGATCTGCGAATAAAACAATAAGAGGGCATTCGAGCCTGTGCTGGGTCCTATCCTGCCACCCGGCTGTCACCATGGGGATCTGGAGGTGGCTGAGGCCTGGGATGGGGCGGCCTTGGGACCAATGCCCTAGACTGAGCCAGCTCACTCGGTGTCTGGACACGCTCAGAGCATCTTCTCCGAGGTTGGTGGGCAGGTTTACCTTGGGAGGCTGACTTCCCTGTCCCAGAGCCGTTTGTTGGTACAGCCCCCAAGTCCCTGGGATATTAGGGCTTTTCAGTCATTGGGATTCACACAGGAGTTGATCAGGAAATCTCTTCCTTCTGAAAAACATGCTCTGTTTCACACCTTGGCCATAAAGATATTTTCATGACAAACGTAATGACACTTTCGAAATCTCATACTTAAAATGTACTTGAAATGTTCTGTCTAGCCCTGGCGGATGTGGCTTTGTGGATTAAGGGCCGCACTGCGAACTGAAAAGTTGCCAGTTCGATTCCCAGTCAGGGCACATGCCTGGGTTTTGGGCTGGGACCCCAGTTGGGGGATAGGAGGGGGTTGGAGAGAGGCAACCGGTCCCCATTCATTGTTCCTCTGCCTCTCTTTCTCCCTCCCTTCCCCTCTTTCTAAACAAAAAAAAATCTTAAAATGTTGTGTCTAGCTATATTGTTTCAAATTGTTTTTCTGCTGTTGATACATTTATTATCCTGCAACTATCACTTATTGTGATACACACTATCATATAAATGCCTAGTTTTATCACACATTTGAAGTACTTGAAGTACGTCTCCATTCATAAGTTAGTCACCTCCTTTTCCTTCCTATTGTCATTATTTTTCTTCTCTCGAGCAATTCCTCTGTGTTCAGGTGTAGAGACTTGAAGAAGTGAAAGTATTAGGACAACTAAGACAACATAGAGCGGTTTGGAGTCACGTTCCGATGTATTTTTCCGCGAGGCTGTGGAGGGTGGGAACAGTCTCCGCAGATGCACTGCTCTTTATGGAAAAGGCAAGAACGCGCTAGCCATGTTTCTAGGATAATAGTGTACGATTATCCTAGAGGTACACAGGGCCTCTGTGGAAATTTGGGTTGTGCCAGTTTATAACGGGTCGCCCAAGATTTGACCTTCATCGTTGAAATGATTTCACTGGACAGCATGTCAGACAGTGCAGCATCTGACCTGACGTCCAGCCCGCATTGTTATTTTAAACTTTAGATAATTGGTTATCTTTGGTGTGTGGGTGCTGCCAACTTACGTTTTTCCTGCTGTGGTTTAGCCGTTCTTTGGTGTAAGCATTTGAAGAGCAGATAGAGACCCTTGGAAATCCACGTGGATGCTGACTCCTTTCTGCTCTCGCTGTTCTTCTGGTGGGTACAGACGCGTGGCCTTCTGTGACGTGACTTCATCATTGCTTGTTTAAACATCAGTTGTTTTCCTGTTTGGTGTGTAGTTTTCCGTTTTCCCCCTTCTTCGTATCTTTGTCTCTACTACTTTATATCTGTTGGCGTAAGTATCAATATATAGCTAGAGCTACAGATAAAGGTATAAAGGCTTGCTGTGTCCAGACTGGGCGGCGTTTATTTTCATGTACCATCTCCCCAGAGCCATGCCTCCCAAGGTGCGGTTATTGAGTATGCTTTTCCAGAGATTTGGCCATTTAAATGGCAGAAATGTGATTGACTCTGCTTACGGTGATTACGGGTTCATTGGTCAGGCCACATCACTGGAGCTTCTGTCGGTGCAGCACGAAAACCCGTTTGGGATGCGATTTTCCCAGTTTGGGTTAGCTTTTTGGAAAATGAGACTTCCCCTTAGCGCAACACCAGGGGACTCTGGCTGGGTTGGGACCTGGTCGTGCCGCCAGGGTTCCCACTTGCGGGCTCTTCCTCCAACCGTGTCCGTGGTTGGAATTAAGGCAGGTTGGTGTTGATTGCAGCATTTATTTCAAATGATAAAATTGTAATATATCATAAAAGGTTTAAGAATGCCAGGTGTAAAACCCAACTATATTCACATATCTGATGCCTTCCTGTCAAATGTAGAACTGGTAAGAAGTCTGGAGTCCTCTGGGACTACTACCGTTTTTTTTTTTTTGTTGCATGGAAGTTTTTATGCCCCAGAATTTTAAGTTGCTGTGTTTCAGATACATTATTTTTTTGCTTAAGAAAAAAAATTAAAAAGCAAGAAAAGAGTGAGCACATAAAGGTCAGCATTCCAAGTAAGCCTGAGTTTAGGACAACTAGGCCTACCAACATAATGCGCACTTGAAGCAGGCTTGTGTTTTCTTCATTGTTCTTTAAGAGCTCAGTAGCGTCCTGCAGGGAGAAGGCGTACATTTGAAAGCCATCTGTTCGCACCAAGTAATTAAAAAAATAAAGTGAGACTGTTTACATGAAGAGAGCTGGCAAACTGAGAATTTGGCTTCTCTTTGCCACAGAAGGGAAATGCTTTCATAGTCCGGTTTCTGCTTATGTCCATTGGCCGTCAAGAAGGATAGAGGTGGGAAAAAGAAAACCCAAGTGGAGGGAACAATGTTTGATTTGCCGAATAAACTTACTGTGCGTGTGTGTGTGTGTGTGTGTGTGTGTGTTGAGAAATTATTGTTTCTCTGTTAATATGGTGTTGACACTGAGCCATCCCAGTTTACCATACCTGGTCCTCTCCCGGGACATTCTGAAGTCACCAGGGTCAGGCTGTACGATTCTAGAATCTTCCTTATTGTTTGCTGTTCTTTCTTCTGCTGGGTTTCCTCCGTCTCTTTGCCGGGGGGGACCTAGGACCCTGAAGATGACACAGGGCCAGCAGCCCTCCGGCTCAGTGAGCCCTGAATTTTTCCTCACTCTTCTCTCCAAATGGCCAGAAAGAAGCCCGCATCTTAGAGTGTTTTGAATCCTCTGGCTTCTGCGAGGGCCTTGGATTCGACAGCCGCCCCTGCTGGGTGCCTTCCTCTAAGATTCCTTCACATTTTCGCTGTTGATGCCCTGCGGCCTCGTCCAGGCCCCTGACCGGGTTCCCCTGACCACGTTCCGTGGGCTGAGCTCTGATTTGATCCACGACGTCCCTGCGGCCTCCGTGGTGGGTTCAAAGACAGCATCACCCCAGTCCCCCTGACTCGGCCTTCCGCTGTTGCCCGCGTTTCCCTTTTCCAGGTCACGCCCCCTCCCTGCCCCTCCCTCACCCTGGAAGACTCTGCGCACCCCCCTCGCTGGTCCAGTCCCCAAACCTGCTCACCAGCGGGCCCCTGTGGAGCCCAGCACTGAGTCAGCCACAGCCTCAAGGCACTTTTGCGTTCTTTCCTTATGGTGCTTTGTTAATTATTGCCTTCCTCTCCTGGTACCTCCCCAGGTTGGGTCCCGTTCCGCCTTGCTGGCCCGGGAGGTCTGGCTGTTTCCTTCATTTTTCCTGCGCCCTCCGTGGCTTCCGCAGGAAGTGCTAGATGCGCACCAGCGGCTCGTCCTGTCTCCTTTCTGCTCCCAGGCTGCTCTCGTCTCTGCCCTGGGGCGGCCTCGGCGTGGCTCTCCCGGCCGACAGCCCCTACCTGGGCAGGTCGGCTGCTCTGCCGGCGTCCTCGGTCGGTCAGCCCGGGCTGCCCAGCAAACACCGCGGACCAGGCGCCTGAAATGCAGCCGTTCGTTTCTCCTGGCTCTGGGCGCTGAGTCCAAGGTGCCGGGTGGCGTCTTTCTCTGGCTGTACCGGCCACCTGCGCCCTGCGTGGTCACACGGCCTTTCCTCTGAGACCTTCTTACACGCGCACCGCCCACGAGCAGGATGAGATCCCGTCTGTGGGAGCTCACCTGACCTTCAGGACCACTTCCAAGGCCTGATTTCCAAACCCCACTGTATTCTGAGGTCCTGGGGGTTTGGGTTTATAGATGGATTTATGGGGACACCGTTCAGCCCAGCCTGCACCGCCCCTGGGGCCGCTGGCCGTGACAGCTGCTCCTCCAGCCAGGGTAAACTGACCTTGGACCTGTACAGGCCACCCTTGCACAGGACTGGGGACAGGCCTGTCCTGTTCACTGTCCCATTTTTAGGGCCCAGCTCAGCGCTCCGGGGGTCCCTGCCTGGGTGCAGCACGTGCCACGGGGCATGGGAATGTGCCACCAAGTAGGGAAGGAGCCACCTTCAGGCTTGAAACTGGGTGACTGGCCCGTCTGGGGCCCGGCGCCCTGGAGCCCTCTGGGTAGCAGTGTGGTTAAAGGTGGGATAGCTTCCCGTCATTTTCTAACCCGCCCTCCGGTCCCCCGTGGCAGACGGGGCCCTTCGTGGTGATGGTGATTTCTTGCTGCACTTTTGGAAAAGCGCAACCTCCCTTCCAGCATCAAATTCTGAATCCGGAGGCCTTGTCATCAGGCCGGGGCCAGAGCCTCTCTGAGTGATTGTCTCCGCTCCAGCCGCGTGACTCACGGTCGGAGGTTCCCTCCCTGCCTCCAGGCCCTCGGTCGCAGGCCTGGCAGACTGGAGGTCCCATCTCACCGGTGTGGGGAGCAGGGGCGGCACGGAGATCTGTGGGGTCCCTCTGGGACTCGAAGGACCTCCAGGCACACGAGGAGCTGGCTCAGGGAACACCCACCCAACGGTGATGGGTGGGAATTTAGATTCTCCTCCATTTTTATGTTTGGTATGTTACCTCCCGGATGTATTAGGTTTTAGAATTTGAAGGAAGCTCCTGAATCTCTCTGAATTTCGGGCTTGTGATCTGTTAACAATCCAAGCACCCCTCTTCCTCCAGGTTGCCGTGGTGACGCACGGGGGTGGGGGCAGCACCAGGGTGAGGTGAGGCTGTGATCACAGAGGGATCAGTGCAGGGGAGCCCTGGCCGTGGGTCTCAGTGGGCTGGCCCGTTGTTACCTGTGCCGCAAAGGCGCTGGTTTGATTCCCGGTCAGGGCACATACCTGGTTTGGGGCGCTGCGAGAGGCAACGGATCAGTGTTTCTCCATCTCTCTCTCAGATCAATGAGCATGTCCTTGGGGGAGGATAAGTCAAAAAAAGAAAAGAAAAAGAGTGGTCAACAGCTGTCATTTGCCTTCCTTGATTCCAGGACGTTGTGCCCTAATTTTCTGCAGGGTAATAAATAGTTGCACGCTGTGAGGACGTCCTGAGCGCCCCCGGGGGCAGGGCTCCCTGCGCGTTAGTCTTCTCATCCTCGAATGGGGTCAGTGCTGATGGTTATCCGGTGACGGTGAGGGAATATGTGTGTCAGGTGCTCTGTCAGTGCCTGGCACTGACCTTCGCCATTGCACGCCGGTACCTTCAGCAAAGAGACTTAGTCTCACAAGGCGCAAAGTGACCGATTAAGTTCCCAAAAGCAGTGACATAAATAAAATGACTAATATCCAGAAAGCTTGAGTATCCATGCTTTCCGTGTGTGTACATGACAGTTCCACTCTTGACAACCTTCAGAGGATAGTAGCGCTGGAGATTTTTTATTATTCCAGCTACCCTGCCAGGGTGGTGAATTGGTTTTCCTTGGGTGATGTTGCTCAGTGAGTTTTTATCAGATTTCCATTCATTCTTCCAGATGACAGTGTTCTTAGGTCTGATTAGATTTTACCAGGATGGGGCTGGTGAGAAGGATGAGGTTGGAGTTGTCCCCGGCCACCCTGTGCCCTCTGGGAGGGTGATGGGGACCCAGGCTTAATTTCAGCCAGTGGATCCGAGCGGCGGTAGGGAGTGGCCAGGGCCTCACGCGAGGGTCTGGAGAGCAGCTCTTTGCCCTCTGCAACCTTCCTGCCATTGATTTAGAAGCTTTTCCAGGTGGAAATTAATCAATTGATCGCCTTTTAAAAAAATAAAAATTTTAAAAATATTTATTTCCAGGGAGAGAGGAAGGGAGAGAGGCAGAGAGGGAGAGAGACATCCATGTGTGGTTGCCTTTCACCTGCCTCCAGCTGGGTACCCGGCTGGAGACCTGGCTTGCAACTTGGTTCTGTGCCCTGGCTGGGAATCGAACCAGCGACCTTTGGGTTCACAGGCCAGCACCTTATCCACTGTGCCACCAGCCAGGGCCTCAGCAATGAATTGTTTTAAAAATTCAACAAGGTGTCTATTATTTAAAAATGTAAAGACACATTTGGGTTTTTATTTTTGGTATAAAATGTTGTTAGACTTCATAATGGATCTCCTATATAAACAACCTGTGTACAATTTATTAGGCTTCATTCCCCCCACTGGGAAATGAATGACTAGCCTTTGGGTACACAACCAAGTTTCCTTTGTAACAC
This sequence comes from Noctilio leporinus, assembly GCA_004026585.1. Lineage (NCBI taxonomy): Eukaryota > Metazoa > Chordata > Mammalia > Chiroptera > Noctilionidae > Noctilio > Noctilio leporinus. Next base: position 86,761 of record PVIW01000017.1, read on the forward strand.
AAGTGCTTGCATTCTAAACACTGTTATTAGATAGTTGTCATTGATTAGATATATAAAAATAAAAATGCGTTTTCTGTTGTCACAAAGATCTTCGAAGGCATTCAGTAGTTGCTTTTCCAGTTTTGTAAAATGAAATAGAACAGCAGCCCATTTTGACTGGAACAGCAGCATGGTTTCCGACTAACTGACCATTTTTTGTTTTGTGTGTGTGTGTGTGTGTTTATGCAAATTGATATAATTCAGAGGAATCTGATTGCGCAATTGAAGGCAAAGATATCTCTGTGCATTTCCGTGTGTGTGTGTGTGTGTGTGTGCTCATTTCTACGTGCAAGCTAGTGCGGTTATGTGCCTTCTCTTCTGGTCTTTAGAAAGCCTGCTTACATCTAAGTTTATTTTACTTGTACCCACCATTCCAGTGGTTATAGCCTTGTAATAAACGCCTGGCTGTGGTTTGCTCAGATATTTGCAATTAATGCTTTCTTGTATCCATGCGCCACTTTAAAGGGTGCCGTGCCCCAATGTGGATGTTCTTAAGGCTGATCTGTTTCATGAGGTTCATTCGACAGCAGAAGACTTGCTGTGGCTCCTCACCCCCGCCTGCAAAGTCCTTAGAATCGGTATGTTTATAAGGAAGACTTGGTATCTCAACAGGAAATGTGCACAGGGGAATTCCAAGGTGATTGCCCAGATGAAGCCCTTAACGTCTGCCTCCTAGAGGATGAGTGAGGAAGACAGGATGGCCAGCTAAGTGCTTTCATAATCAGGGTCCTTCCAGAGTGCTCTCAGGGTGGCAGTGTGTGTTCTCTGTGTCCCAGGGTCTCAGACTCTGTCCCCTTCCCAGCATCACGGCAGCCCTGTTGGTGATCTCTTGATATCATGTGGCGCGGATAAGCCCCGTCACCTCTGATGGAAAGTCTTCAGCTTTCGAATGGACGCAACTACTTTTCATAATTCTGTGCAACACTTTGATTTTTCAAGAGAACCTTATGGTCGCTGTGGACATCACAGGCATCTCAGAAAATGCTCCTAAGCAGTGTCACCTGAAATCCAGGTTTTCCGGGGAGAGTCTGGCTTATTCCTCTTGCCCTGGCACCTCCTTTTAACACGTCCTGATTGGGGCGACAACTTATATGGTCACTCGACTCATGTGGGACCATAGCATCGTCTTTCGAGAATAAAGCACAATGGAGACAAGTGGAGGGACTTGCGGATGCCACCCAGCCAGTTTGTGTCAGAGTCGAGCAGCTTGTCCCAGCCACCTCTGTCCGTGCTGCTGTCCGGCAAAGTAATGACTTGGATGGCTTCTCTCTTTTGCTTTCGTGCCAAGAAACCCTCGTGGGGAAGGTCTTTGGCATTTGTCATTCATCTTAGCAGGCAAGGCAGAGCATTCATTATTCAATGATGAAATACAGCATCCACAGGGAGGAGTTGGTGCCAGATGTCACCACGATTTAAATAATATAGTATAGACATCGGGCGGAGCGCAGGGAGGCAGCAGGGCCCGGGGTGGGGCGGTGGCACCCGGGAAAGGGCGGGCAGTGAGTGCACTGGTAGACATTTGTCACAACCTGCTGAGCTCTGTGCTTACGTTGGGTACATTTTTGTTGCGTACAAATGAGGCCTTGATGAAGTAGACTGAAGAAAGATACAGCTACATCCCTGTTCTTCAGCTGAAGCAGTGGAACATTTCGACCCCCTCTTCAGCTCTCCGCAGGCCACACACCCCTGGCTGACAGGCTGTTTTAAAGCACAGAACGTGGCAGAATCCACGCCTACGATCCGCGGAGCCCCGTATTTCCGTCTTCGTGGGCAGATTCTTGGATCTTCGTGTCTTTTTCTCTGCTGGAGTAGCTCGTTAGCTGTCTGTGTAGTCATACTAATAAAAGAGACTCATCCTCGTTACAAGGGCCATTTTGTTTTATTGATGGGAAAAATGGACCCAGAGCCAAGTTGTCTAGGGCTCACCAGGGGGCTGCAGAGCCCGGGGCCTGACCCACTGGGCTGGGCACCTCCCGGGCGTCGAGGTGTCACAGGGGGTCTCATCCTCCTCTCCGCCTCTTTGCAAAATTTGGGAAATTTTGCTAAGCAACGTGAAAACCCTAGAGTGATGATGCTTCAAGGATGGGATATAGTTTGGCCACAGCATTTACAACCATTCTTCTCATTACGTTGATTAAAGGGACAAAATCTCGATAAAACTTTCCCAGCTGGTCGGTCAATGCAGGGGTTGAGGGGGGTGCAGCATCGCCAGACTGAAAGGCTATTTTGTATAAAGTTCCGCATTCACACCGCGCCCCTCAGGAACCGGGAAGAGCCGCGTGTTCATTCACGCGACGGTGATTTATTCCCCGGCACACGTGGCCCTCGGCCTGTCTCCGTGTGGGGGGAGTCCAGCAGCCAGCTTTGTAGCCAGAACCTCTTTGCCTTGGTTGGGGTTCCTGCCCCTTTGCCTTCCAGCCTGGTGGCCCCGGGCCGGCTCCGTCAGCGCCGTGTTCTGGTTTCCTCGCCCGCGGGTGGAAGGGGTCATCAGTCTCTCAGAGGGCCTTTGGGGGGGGGGGGCAGCACCGAGCCTGACCTAGGACGTAGGCACAGCACTGTCATTGTCAGCTCCTGTTTCTTCCGTCTTCACCTGTTTGCTTCCCTCATTTCACTCCCTCCCTCCCATCTCCATCATTCAGTCTGATCGAAACCTTGGTGTTCTTTTTCTCTGGTAGCAAGTCTTCCTAATCCCCAGGACGGGTCCGGCCCACGGTAGGGGCCCGGTACGTGGTACTGAAGCTCAGTAGGTGACTGGATGCATGTGTGGGTGCGTGAAAGAGGCGCAGAGGGTCCGGGCCGGATGCTTCCTATACGGTGGGGAGCCAATGCGGCACCGGCCTGCACGGGCTGCCCCTCCCTGTAGCGCAGGAGAGGCTGCTGGTATTGCATGGCGCATGGTGACAGGGGGCGTGCAGGGACAGGACCAGGTGGGACAGGACCAGGTGGCACTGTTTTGTGTTGCATGGTCTGGGACAAAGTGGTGTTTTCAGGTTCTGTTGTATGGTTGGTAAACCGGGCACCGTTTCCCTCGTCGTCCACAGGAAGACTTTATTTGTGAGTCCCCTCCTGCTTGGTAAGGCATTTCCACCTCAACGATTTTCTCTCTTCAGACGTACGAGCCATTACGTGCCTGTTCCAGAGTTTCAGAAGGAAGTTACACAAACCTTAATGTCCGAGAAGATTTAAAAAAAAATTTTTTTATTTACTATTTTTAGAGAGGGGAAGGGAGAGAAGCAGAGAGGGAGAGAGACATCCATGTACGGTTGCCCTTCACCTGCCTCCAGCTACGGACCTGGCTGGAGACCTGGCCTGCAACCTGGTTATGTGCCCTGACTGGGAATCGAACCTGCGACCCTTGGGTTTGCAGGCCGGCGCCTTATCCACTGGGCCACCAGCCAGGGCCTGAGAAGATTTTTAAAAAGTCAACCCACGTTGCCAAAAGCTGATTATGAAACACACACTCCCTTGTTTACTTCCCGATGCTGGGAAGTGCTTGGAATTGTCTTTTTATTATGATGTGTTTTCCGTTTTGGTGTATGGGATCTTTATGGGTTTTTCTTCAGCTTTTTCTTCCGTTTGGATAAATTCGGCCAGCCACGCTCTTTTTGGTGGCCGTCGTAATAAAAATTCTGCCTCGTCTGGGCCGTTGGATGAGGTTTAGGTGAAATAGTTACAAGTACATTCTTGAACATTACAACAGCGGGTTCTCTTGGCCAGGGCCGGAAAAAATCAGAGCGAAGACGTATGCCCTGTGGACCAGAAGCACCTTTCTTGTTAGGAGGTGGAGTCTCCTTAGGGTGCGCCCCTCCGGCCCTGCTGCAGGTGGTTTTAGGCTCAGCTCTGCAGCCCAGACCGTGGGGAAGACGGACCATCGGAGGGGCTAGCTTCACGAGAGCCCAGCGTATGTGCACAGTGACTTCATAAAGAAGTCCTACCCCGTGGCCTTGGTTAGGGCGCTGGAGCTGGGCGCGGGCGGGCCTGCTGGCGCAGTTCTTAGACACGCTGCGCAGAGCCTGCGCAGGACCAAACCACGTGCGTGCGTGGGAGGCTGTGGGCGGCGTGGCCTCATTCCCACTTGTAAAAATCCCCGGGCAGCGATTTCCAAGTCCGTGCGCAGCGCTCGGGCGTTTTCAGCCAGGTGGTTGATTGTCAGCAAAGCATCTTGAGCCACAAAAACCACTGGGGATTGATGCGTGCTTAGGGGTCCCTTCGTTGCCCGGTGTGATAAGACCTACTTAAATGGGATGGAATGATACGGGGAACCATCGCCCGGTTTGTATTCAGGGTCGTCATCTTTCTCGCCGTTTAAGGTTTTTTCCGAGGTGCCTGCGGGAAACTCTTTGGCTGAGATGAGACAGTGAAGCCAACACGTGGGGCTGTTGAATTGCTGCCTCTGGTGAACCAGGACCAGATGTCTTTTGGGAAGCGATGACCATGAACTCCAGAAGGGAGGGCGGGCAGCCCTGGCTGGGGTGATGCGGAACAGACCATCGCCCCAAAGCGGCGAACCCTGGACTCGAGGGTGCAGTTGTCTTGGTGTCAGTGGACGTCCTTCCCCCGTTCTGCCTGCACACACGGGAGCTGGTCGGCACTCCTTCCGCACAGGCTGACGGCAGCCAGAGTGCGTGGTAGCCTGTGTGCTGTGGGCCAGGGGAGAGCCACACGGACCAAGTGTTTGCTGTGGGCCTCGTGCTCCTGCGGAGAAACGGCTCAGAAAGGCACCGTGGTCACAATGCTGTGATTGATGCGGGCCCTGAGTTTGAAACGCTGCCAACTCCGGTGCCCTCGGCAAAGTCTGGGAGGACGCTGCGTCTCTCTAGATGGTCTCAACGTCCGCCACCCAGAATGAGAGCCCCTTCTCTGGTCCCCGGGGAGACTGTACCTGGCCTTTGTCATAGGAACCTCATCTTATCACACTTCTCTGTTGCTTTGTCCACCGCGTCCCAGCCCAGTCTAGGCCCACGTTGATGTTTGTACCAGTTTCCCACTGCGGAGAAGAAATTGCCACCGAGGAATCATGGCTTTAAACAAACTACATTTGTTACCCCACCACTTCCCTGGGTCAGGAGGAAGGGCTCCCCTGCTGTGCGTGTCACAAGACTGAAATCAAGGTGGTGGCCGGGGCTGCTATCATGCAGGGCTGGAGTCCCCTTCCCAGTTCTTGAGATTATTGGCAGAATTCAGTGGTAGGACTCATAGAACTCATGGTGACTTTGTCTTTTGAAAGCTTTACCTGATTAAGTCAGGCCCCCTGAGGATTGTGTCCCAGTTGATGAACTCAAAGTGAGCTTACTGGGGACCTCAATTCCCTTTGCCGGATAAGGTGGCATAATCATGTGAGTGGCACCCCATGATGTTCAGCGGGTTCAGAGGGCAGGATTGTGCAGGGTATATAGACCAAGGGGCCAATATCTTGGGGGCCATCTTAAAATTCTGCCTTCTGGAATCTCGATCATGTTGAAAGAACAAATGATTGACATGAATGACTTAGATGGCCGCACAGCCACCAGCTTGGTTGTAGAATGACAGAAGCTATTGGGTTCTTTACTGCAAATTACAGTTGCCAGCATTCTCTTTGTCACGAATGAGTTGTTTTCCAGCTACTACTAAGGCATAAACCAAGAGAAGGAATAGCCACAAAGGAAGGAGGAAAGGAAGAAAAAGGGAAGAAGAAGGAGATTGTGTCTTGGGCTGATTTCAGGTGGCATTTCTGGGGTACTTTGCCCCCCCCCCCCCAAGGCTGTACTCTCCTCAGTTATGCTCCTGGCATGGCCACTGTGGATGCAGAAGGACCGGGGCCCCCAGGAAGGGGATCCCCCCACCCCCCTGTCAGCTTTGCTTTTAGTTTCCAGAAATGGGGTCCGCCTGAGGCTGAAACGGAAACCAAGTGTGGGTTTCTCTTCCATCTCTCCTGACCACGGGCACCAGCCCCTTGGAATTTCCCAGTGTCGAGATGCATTGGGTGTGGAAAGTAGGCTTCATTTCACATCTCCTGGCTTTCACAATCGGTGTGCACCGTGGCCATCTGTGTTTAATTTGGGAGAGCAGCGAGGACGTGTGCTTTGTGATGTCCGCGTGGTGTGTGACATAATAGCCTTAGAAGCTTCCGGTGGAGACAATGGCCTGCTTCCCTGACAGTCCCCAGGCCTGGGTGTCACCCTTGCGTCAACATTGCTGGCGCACGAATAGCGGCTCCTGGAGGATCTCCTCGCAACTCGGAGCAGAATAGGGGCACCGGAGCCTGAGCATGTACAAATAGTAAAAGGCGGTCCGATCTGATGAACTGTCGGATGTGGAGTGCCTTTCTGGATGGTAAGAACCAGCATTGCAGCCAGACGGACCTTGTTATTATCTTTTTCTCTGATAGCATGTCTCTGTTTTTCCATTCTTGTCCTCCCTCCAAAACTCACATGCTGGCCCTTTGGGCTCCCAGGAGAGCGTGGATGTCTTGGTGGCTGGCCTGTGCACGCTGGCCCTGAGCCGGCAGTCCCTAGGTTGGATCTGGGAACCGCAGTGCCATCCGATGCTAACGGCCCACCTTCCCGAAGGGACAGGGAAGCAGACTCTGCGTGGGGAGGGAGGGCTTCTCCTCCTTTTCCGATTTCCACTGGTAGAGCCCCGCTGCAGCCTCCCCGCGTTGCAGAAAAACCTCGTGCGGGGGAAAGGACCCTCTCTTATGAAGAATGTTGGGACGTTTTTCTGGGTGTATCGGTGGGAAACCGGCCGTGTGCAGGAAAACGACTGCATTTTCAAGCATGTGTACGTAGATCTGGAAATACAAACAAACTGGGCCCAACGGACTGTCTTTGGCGACACGGGTTGGGTTGACTCCGCTGGGCAGAAGTGTGTCATGTGCTTAGCTGCATGTGGGCATGGGTGGGGTTTGCAGGCTGGGTTGCCACCTCCAGGAACCCCCAAAACACAACTCTAGCTCTTACTGTCAGTGATGATCAGTCAGAGGACTACCAGTCCCTCCGAAAAGTGGACCCACTGCCCATTTGGCTTCCAGAATTCCATGGAACAAGATCTCAGTGTCCACTGGATTGCCAAGTTCTTTTTGCTCATGGGAATCTAAGGTTCTCTACACCCATAGCTTCCTTCCTTCCCATAGCTACTGTGTTCATTCCACTCGCACCGATGATTCCCCATGTCGATGGTCCATGGACCAGCAGCACGGGCGTCCCCTGGGAGCTTGGGTGAAATGCAGAGTCCCAGGCCCCACCCCAGATCTCCTCCACAGTGTGTGGATTCTAGCCCAGTACTGCTTAAAGAGCCAGTGTGGACTGTTGTGCCTGGTGTCATGTGACCAGCACATCTGCTTGTCAGTCTCCCAGGGCCTGCACCCCGAGTTTCCCTGGGCAAAGATTTTTATCTGTGCCCCTGTTGGCTTTTGTCGTTTAAGGTTTTGGCTCCTCGGATTTGCTCTTAAGAGCTTGAAATCTAACAGGTTATTTTCTTAATTTTAACAAGGCCATTTCAGCCTGGTGACAATTTTATAGTCAAAACCTACCTGGCATCTATTCAATAATGTTTTACAAAGTACCACTTGTCCTGGGATGAAGCTGTACGTATGTGAAATATGGATGGAACTTGTATGTCCGTTGGGAACTGACAGGGAAGTACATTAGCTATTCAGGCTCCTTCCTCCGACGGCTTCCGGACACCGAAGCGAGAGGAGGGCAGAGAATTTTCCATGTGCTTCATTATCGGAAAGCCAAGGGAAATGTATGGGGTAATAGAGATTGAAAAGAAGTAGTCGTTGAAGGGAACTGCTTTTTTTTTCCACAGGGAACTGGACACATTTTGAGCTTTTTTTTTTCCTTTTATGATTAGGAAGGAAATGAGTAGGAACAAGTTGGTAGGATTTCTGAAATAGGTTTCAAAACATGTTGAACCTGTTGGTTGCGGGAGATGTTTTAAAAGTAGGCGGCGCGTGTGTTCTCGACCCTCACAGAACGCGTTCAGCATCTCTACGCGTGGCGACCGTGTTGTAGAACGGAGGGTAATCTGGAGTTCCTGTTCCTGGCTGTGCGTTCATGACCTGTGCATTTATGCGCTCAAGTAATTTCCCTTCTTGAGGTTTCATCTTTGTCTTTTTGGTGGGCTCTGGATTTACTGGGGATAAGACCAAACACTGCCATGTTTTCCCCGAGGCATTTGGTATGATAAGTGTCATTGTGGCACCAAGAGACCCTTTCCAGCTGTAGGACCAGCCCACAAACACTGGGTTTCCGTCTTTGTAAACCCAGTCTTTTCCCTTTAAATGTAAACCACGCATTCAGATTGGCTTGTGCTCCGCCGGTGTCCCCTTTTGGCATGTTCTTGACTCTGTGACCTGCTAGTTCTTGGGCATGAATCAGTGCAGTCCTGGGAAAGATGCTGCACTTTCACATTGATTTTTACTTTTCACGTTGAGGTGTTAAACCTCGAAAGGTCATGTCTTCTTTTCACAGGACCTAGTGCCCAGGATAAAATGTTTAATGATAGTCTGCTAAAGAGATGGCAGGGAAGCATGACCCGGGGAAAGGCCAGTCGGTAGGTCCCCAGAGAGGCTCATTTTGTGCAAGTCAACATTCCTTGGTGCCCAGGAAGATCCTAGGGAGGGCGGCCTGGGGTCCGGGGCCACCCAGCACGTGCTGTTTGTAGCCAGGAACAGCCCCAGCGAGGGCGTAGAACTTGGTGGTGTTTGACCAGCCGGCTTTTCCATTGAACCCCCTCCCTGGGTGAAGCAATCGGACTGCAGCTGCAATCCAAGTGTTGGGGGTCATTGGGGGTCAGGGAGGGCCTTGTCATAGTTGGTTGGCATGAACAGTTTTCCCGGGCATTGTACCTTCCCAAGCAGGAAGGATCGTGGCCCCTTTTACAGAGATGAGACTCACTTTGCCCAGAGTCTTACTTGGGTCTCAGCGGAGCAGCGGGGGACTCGCCCTGGGTCTCCATGGGACCAGGTCCCTAAGGAGCTGGCCGGGAAGGATCTCAGCAGTGGCTTCCAGCCCAGGCCCTGCGTTGTGGTGCGACTGGCTGAGGGTCAGGCATGGCAGGTGTTGGAAGAGGCGGCAGCATCTGAGTCTAGACCTTTCATCACCAAAGTTACATGGGTTGTAAATGTTCCACCAAACGGCACCCCAGGGTGACACTTTGCGTCTCCGTGAGCCCTGAACCTAGAGACCACTGCAGCGGTCCGGTGGGGTGCATTGCAAACGATGTACAGATGGTAATACCGATGGTGGGAAAAAAATGTTGAGGCTGGAGAACTGAGTCTTGGCCTTGATGAATCAAGATTAGGCAGCCTGTCGGGGCAACTTCTGATAACCTTGCAGTGCGTGGAAGACGTTTGAGAAGGACTAGAAGAAAATTAATTAGCGTGTTGGATCGCACTGTGGATGTGTAGTAGGACGTCTTTGACCCCAACCGGCTTAGATGGCCCCTATGTAACGAAAGGGTCTCTTAATAAATGCTTTCTTTGGCAGTTTTGATTAGTTAGGCGTTAGGGACAAATTTCAGAGTAGTTTTTTGTTATCGTTGTGGTTTTATACCGGAGATGAATAATTCCATCCAGTGTCACCGATTGGTTGGTGAAAAGGTGAGACAAATCTACCTTATTGTGAACATCTGTGCTAATAACATCTGTGATAAACTTGAATTTATAAGCTTAGCATAGGTTGGAGAGCTGTGAGAAACAGTGAAAAACATTATCACGTTATTATACACGGTGTATGAAGTTAATCTCAATTGTTGAAATTGGTCAGTGTTCCCATTTAATTTTTAGTACCACAGAGCAGTTAAGGGATAGCAGGGCTGTGATTATTAACATTTACCTTTATTTAAATATAATTTAATATGAAAAAATCAAAGGACTGTGCAAACATGAGGCTGTGTTTCTTCTTTATGGGTAATGCCATCATATATCTGTGAATGAATTATAAACGTTGGTTTATTTTAACTTTTCTGACTTAGCATAATTTATATTTACAGCATGCTGTGCATAAAAGGGTGGAAACCAGAACCATCGAGTTTTACTACCGTCTGAAATCATAAAATGTTTTTTTTATTTACATAGTAAATCTGGGACAAATGATAGTAGAAAACATGTGCAAGTCTGACATAGTGAAAGTGGTAAGCAACTTTAAGAGATAAATAAGTTACCTATTGGCCTGATTAAATAGCTCTGCTAGTTACACGATAAGTCATACGTAACTTTCCTTGTTCACTCTTAATTCTCTTTTTATGTAGATTTTCTTTCTTTGCACATGTTTGAGGTCTTAGCAACATACCCCCCACCCCTAGTTTTTATTGTAAGCAATATCGAACATAGAGAAATTGAAAGAATAGTACATCGAACATACATGTATTTACTACCTATGCTTTTTCTCTGTGGGTATTTTTTTTTGCTGAACTATTTCAGATAAATCAGGGTAATCAAATGACCCCTTACTTCCTTAAATTTCTAAGAATAAGGACAGTGTCCTACCTAACCAGAGTAACGCTTGAAAAATACAGAGATTAACAATACTACTGTCATGATATTGGACATTAGCCGCTATGCAGAACCCCCAATTGTCTCCAATCGGGGTTTATGGTCATTTATTGTTTTTCCTGAGCTGAGAGCCACTCAGCGTTCACGCTTTCTGGGAATGTTATGACTTGAAAGGCCCCCTGACTTTTTTTTTCACTCCCCGGGCATGAGTCCCAGTATCCCCCTGACTTTTATTCCCGACTGTGGGCCACTCTCATGCTTTTCCTGAGCCATTGACTATTGAATAAATCAGGGCCACTTGCCTTGGAGCCTGTCCCACCAGGAGGGTGCCTCTGGTGGGTTGTGTCCCTGGGGCCATTCCGCTTCTCTCGCCCCTGAATTTCCTATGAACTGGACGTCAGGCAGAAAGTCTGGAGGTTATTACTACTTCTAATCTTTCAGCGGGCAGGGCAGGGAGATTAGGAGTAAGTGAATGTTGTCTTTTCAGGGCAGTGTCCTTAAAACACAGGACTCTGTGATACCGAGTCAAGTGGAGAAGAATGATTTTATTGTGAGCTTCTGACGAGAGCCTCTTCCTTATTTTGAAAGACCAGAAGGAGAAGTTAACTGCTCCTCCCTGCGGGCTTCCCGGGCACTGGGCACGAGGACAGCATGTGCGCCCGTAGCGGGCACTTTTCTTTTCCCTCTTTCCTTCCTTGACAGGGGAAATCTAGAGCAGGGGGCCTGTGGCCTTTTCCGGAACTTCTGGAAGCCCAGACACAGTGTTGGCGTGGGCTAATTTATTTTCCTTTTAACCTTCTTCTTAAGTTAGATGGGAAAGGGGCTTTCCGTGTTCAGGACTGCCTTGTTGCTGCTTGGAAGGTGGCTGCTGGCTGGAGTCCCTTTCTCTCTCGTCCTTGGTTTGGCCCCGGTGGAGTGAGGATGGTGTGTGTAGCCGTGGGTGCCCTAGTTTTGAGGAGTCCACGTGTCTTCTCTGAACTTTGTTTCCTATCGCCTGTGCCTTTCCCCCCTAGGTTCTCTGCGGGCTGCTCCCGTGGGGACGCGGGGGCTCTCCTTCACTTTCCAGGGGCTCGTGTGTCGGTTAGACTAGGTCCCTTCCTGCGTGGACACGCCGATGGGCCCTGTGGCCTTAACGTGTCAAGTAGGTGTATTCTTTGGTGAGTGCCCTGCCACAGAGCTACACTTGGCTATAAATGGCCAAGTTACCGACTTGCTGTGGCTCCGGGCCCAAGGCCGGGCATAATTTTAGGATATAAAAACACAGCTTTCGTTGGAAAATATTTACTTTACGGGCCCTTGATAAGGACGTGTTCGTATGTTGCTCATTTTCACAATGAAGGCATTCCTTTCTCCCAAGGTAAAAATAGCCCTTTATTAATAAATAATTTGTGAGGGTGGGAACGATTCCAGGAGGGTTACCATGGCATCGTGGGGATGCCCTTCTGGGAAGACGGGGATGGGATGGCGGCTTTCATCAAGTTTGAGAAAGAAGGAATAGGACTCTGACTATGTGCTTGATCGGTGGTAAAGGCTGCTGCCAGCATTGCCTTTCGGGAGTCCTGCATTCAGCTGGAACGGCAGGCCAGCCACCAGGCTGCTGAGGCAATTACAGTGAGAGTCATGATCTGGGAGAGTTCCCAGTCTAAGCCAATCTAACTAAGGGAGACGTCTCAGACCTGGAAGGGGCCGCAGAAGCCCCCCCAGAGCAAACCCCCACCCAGCCTTGAGGCAGATGAGGTACTCGCCTCTGTTCCCCAGGGAGAATGTGAAACCCAGAGTGGCTCCCTGGTGCACAGAGAGCGTAAGCAACGTGGCCAAGATCACACAGCCAGTGAGTGGCAGGGTTGGGATTTCAACCCAGGCGATCTGATGCCAAAAAACAAGCCAAGACATTTATTGTCTTAAACTTTCTTACCTCTAGTCTTACTGTTTGGCACCAGCTACTTCCTTGCTGTCAGGGGGGAAAAGGTGGAAATGTGTGTTGATCAGTGAAACAAAATAAACACACTGTAGTAAAGCTCCACGCTCATGAAGGAATTGTTCCCCAAATATATTTGCTGATGAGGTTTTTAAGGTAGTCAGCACAAGTCAGACAGGGGTCTTGTTTTCTGGTGAGGGCTACTGGCCCAGAGGAAAATGTAGTGCGGGGGTCCTTACTGAATAATAAATGATGTTTTTACCTCCTTGGAAGTCGCTGTCCTGGGCCTCTCTGAGGGGAGAATCCAGGTGCCCTGGACATGGCTGGAGGAAGAACTGACTTCCTGCCGAGTCACCGTAGGATTTGCTACGGGAAGTTTCCCAGCTTGACTTCATGAGTTCGTGCGACTTCTCAAGCGATGGCTTCATTTAGCACGGTTGAATAAACTCACCGAAATATGAAAAGGATACCTGCCCCGGCTGCAACTTGGTGCGTTCCAAAACCAAAACCCATCGGCTCCAAAACGTCAAGATGACGACAAGATCAAACAAGGCGGTGACTTAGGAAACCTTGATGGGCTCCATCGTCCAGGCTGCGGGTCCGGAGAGCTACACAGTCTCAGGGACAGATTTTTCTCTAAGTCACCTGCGCATCGTTTTCAGTTTGACTGCTTTCACTTCCTCTCCTGTTATAAGCTCTGAGTTTGTGTTCTGGGGGCACCATCGTCTTCATGATGGGTCAGGCCTGGGTGGGTTTTCCCCACTGGCCCCAGCGGGTTTAATTTTGTGCCATTCCTGGTCTTTTATACTCTAGTTCTCTGCCTCCCAGACCCCACAGGGAACGGTGTTCCGTCGCGGTGGGAAACAGGCTTTCTTTCTCTGGGGGCTAAGAGGATGGACAGACTTGGTGTGCCAGCTGTGGGAAGGCACCGGAGCTTTCCTGATGGTGCTTCCTGTCACACTGCCCACGTCCTAGCCACCGGTGGGACGGGCCCCTGCCCTCCATAACGTTTCCAACAGAGACTGAACGGTAGGAAGAAGCTAACTGCTGCAGGCTCTGCCCCCCGAAACTAGCCAGCTGGTCCCGAGCCACATACCACCTTCAACTTCCACCTGCCTTTCTGGTTTCGGTGTAATTTTAGATGACATTTGTTTTTAATGGTGAACCCGGAAGAGAACATGGGTTCCAGCTATGACTCGGGGGAGTTCCTGGGTCATACATAATTCGGTGTTGTGGAACATTTGCCCCTGACATGCATTGGCTCAAGGAAACAACAAGGTCAGGAAAGGCCCCCGGCACCCAGGGCTTGGCCTGCACGCGGAATTCTGCTGGCGACTGGCACGGAGCGGAATTGGCCACGGGACATCCAAGACGGCTCAACAGCTTTTCCTGGACTATTATGATATGTAGGGGAGGGATGTTAAAGGCGGGGAAGTAGTTAAGAATGGCAAACTCCTTTCAGATGAAACAGAATGAGCTTTTTTAAGTTGTGATACCAGAAAGGCTTTTGAAACATCACCAGTTTTGAGACTTTTCAAAAGCAGAAGTGGTAGGGTGCCGCGCTTCCCCTTTGGGTTATACGGCGGGAAAGAAGGTGGAGCTGAGCCCTGAATGGCCGTAGTGGGGCGGGAGTTGAGACCATCCAAACTGCTTCCTGGCACAGGGGTGGAAGCGGGGTACCCTTTGGGCGATGAGCACCCCTGGAGTGTACAGATGTTGTGTTAGAAGGTTGGCCACCTGACACTTAGGTGACGTTATTAACCAACGTTACCCCGATACGTTTCATTAAAAAAGGTTGTTTCTTGAGAAGCCCATCTTGAATACTCAACTTCTTTGATTCCAAGAGAGTGTTCGGCTGGGGAATTCAGCCGCCCTGAAGAAATACGGTGATTTTCATGACCTCCCCGGGCGGAACCTGTCCTGTGGCCCAGGCATCCGCTGTGTCTAGGAGGCAGCATGATTGCATGCAGCCCGAGTGGAATAAACAATAAATCGGAGTCTTCCCTACTCCAGAGAGATGGAAAGTCACTTGTTATTTTGCAAGGATCCTGTATTAGTTGCATTATGTTCGTCACACGTTTTCATTTTGACGCTGGAAGACACACTCCACGTTGCCCTGAATAGGAAGGAAGTAGGAAAACACTGGGCATTTTAAAATCTTGGCTTTTGTCTTACGGATATAGGTGTACGAAAATGAAGCGTTAAGGATAGAGATGTCTTTGTTGTGGGAAGGATGCCAGCGAATTGTCACTTGGAGCGGCATTCACATGGTGCTTTACAGGTGTCCGTAGACAGGGGCCAGGGCCTCTGCAGACGGCGGGACACTCCATGGGGGTAAACAGGCCCCTGGAGAGTGGGTCAGTCCTGCACATGTGCGGGTGGTAGAGACTGGTCATCAGCCTGATGAACTTGGGGGAGCATGTCCCCTCCCCGGGAGATGGTCACGTGTGTGCCCAGTCTGCAGCTCAGCACACTTCAACCTTCAAGTTTCAATAGCTGTCACGTTGATTACTGATTAAGTCACGGGAACTTCCTTGGTTGGCTAATACAGCCGATCCTCATTAGCCGTGGGTCCTTGCTATTTCTTTGTGGGTTCTCCTCCTTGCTGACATGTATTTGCAACTCCCAAGTCTGTATTCCCGGGGCTTTCAGGGTCACTTGTGGAAAATTTGAGGAGCTGGAGGCTGAGGTCAGACTAGGCAACGCCCTCCCTTGTGTCAGCTCTCAGACGGGGAATCGTCACCCTCCTCTCAGTCCTGACACAGTCTTCACTTTTTTTGCTGGTGATTCCACTGCTGTTTGTGTCCCAAGTGTTACTGAACAAAAGTGGGGTGTTTGCCTGCCGGCTGCCACGGAAGTGGAACTTGGGAGGCGGGTGCCGATGGAGAAGGGAAGGGGTTTTACTCGGAGGCCGTGCCGTCTGGGGGGCTGGGGGGGTCCCAACCCCGAGCTCACCTCTTCTGCAGAACCGGAGCCCAACCATCCTCACAGGAGGACCAGCACAAAGCCCAGCGTTCCTGCTCCGTTTTTAAGGACTGTCCCTTGGGTCTTGCAGGCAGGTCTAGGCGGTTGTCCCTTAGCTTAGATTGTTCCCAGCTGCTGTCCCTTCCAGGCTCCCCCCTGGAGCTCATGCATGGCACCCGCGTGGCCATGGGCCATGCAGCGGCCAGGGTCACAGGGTTGTGTGAGCACATCAGTGATGTGTTTACCAGGGGTCCGTCGGGGGGAGGGGGAGAGAGAGAGAGAGAGACCCCTCCTGGAGGACATGGGCCAAGTGGCTACTAAGGCCACATGGCCCATGGCAGAGACTGGTCAGTGCACTGTCCAAGTGCAGGTCGGGAGCCAGAGAGCCAAGGGAAAGAGGGGGCGTCTTTGTCTCCTGGGTTTGTATTGGCTCAGTGAGGGACAGACCAGGCTGTGGCCTGACCCTGTGTGTTTCTGGAAACAGGGGTCCGGCGTTTGCTGGTTCGGTGCCGGGTGACTGCACAGCGGACTAACATAGATCATAAACCGAGTGATGTCACCAGCAGCATGGAGAGTTTGGGAACCTTTGGGAGGCTCAGGATGACATTTGATAGTTGGTCATCACTACAGGCCTGGATATCGTGCGGAGTGGGGCTGGGCCAGAAACGCAGAGCTAGAAAAGTGACAACAAGTTTAAACTTCCGTCACTCCCAAGTAAGTCGGTGCCTCCTGGACGCATCCCTCCACGTGTTCTGGGAACGCCGCTGTCCCCACCTGCGTGGAAGTGGCTTCTTTGAGCACCCCGGGCAGCTGCCCGTGGCCCTCCTGCAGCCGGAGCGCCCTGCTCAGCGTGCAGTCACTGTAAAAACAGAGGCACCGGAACTGGCCTGTCTGGGGAAAGAGATGGTCACGGGTTTATAGAGGTGTCTGCATCGGAGTGGTGGTATTCCACCGGCACGAGAGAAAAATCCAGTTTCAAACACTTCAAGGGAAGACGTTGTCTTTTCTGTAAGCCCTGTGCCTTGTCCCCTGGTGGGTGTTCAGCCTCACCCCATCCCTTCGCGGGCGGTGTGGGGGTGGTGCCCAGAGACTACGAACAAAACAGCCCTGTTGAGTGTTTTAAGGAAGTGCTTTCATGGTGCTATTTGGATAGACAATGAATTAAGGGGTCAAAGCTTCCAGGTCCTTCTGGAAGGAAATCTGTGAGGTCACCAAGGCTGGGCTGGCTTCCAGAGAGCACTGGAAATGTCCTCTGCTCCCAGAGCTTTGGGTACCTCCGTGGTGCGTGACACCCCAGGCTAAGAACACTGTCTGGTATGTATGTCCTTAAATGGTGGTAAAATACCCAAAAAATGTATCGTCGGAGCCATTTGTAACTGTAGAATTTAGCGGTGTATTTCATGTATTCCTGTTGGTACGCAACCCATCTCCAGATCTCTTTTCACCTTGCCAAAAACCCTGAAACTTTGCCCATCAGACACTAACTCCCCAGTTGCCCCATTCCTGATCCTGAGAAATCACCCTTCTCCCTTTTGTCTCGGGATTTGACTATTCTCTGCACTGCATATGAGTGAAATCATACAGCCTGCCTTTTTCTTTGGGTGACTGCTTTATTTTACTTAGCATAGTGTTTTCAGTGTGTGTCCAGGTTGGAGCCTGTGTCAGAATTTCCTTCCTTTTGGAAACGGAATAGTATTTCCTTAGCTATCTTGACTACTTTTCGTTGATCCATTCATCGGTCGGTGGGCACTGGGGTTGCGTCTCCCACATGCTGGCTACTGTGAATAATGCGGCAGTGACTGCAGTTGCGTCAGTATCTGTTTGGCTCTCTGCTTTCTGTTCTTTAGGCAGAAGGAAATTTGCTGGGTCCGATGGTAGTTCTGTCTGTCACTCCTTGATGAACCACCATCCCGTTTTCCATCACAGCGGAACTGTTTTACATTTCCACCAGCAGCGCACAGCGCTCCATTTTCCCCGCATCCTTGCCAACCCTGGCTCTCTGGTGAGTGGGACAGTTCCCCGCGGTTTCCATGCCCACTTCTCTAATGAGTGACGTTGAGCCGCTTTTCATGGAGAAACGCCTGTTCCGGTGTGTTGCCCATTTTTAATTGGGCGGTTTGTGTTTATTGTTACTGTTGTTGAGTTGTGGTTTTTCTTTGTGCATTCTGGGCATTTCACACCCCTTATCGGGTATATGACATTTCAGCATCTTCCATCCTGTGGGCTGTCGTTTCATTCTGTCGATAGTGCCCTTTGATGCAAAAAAGTTTTTCAGTTTGATGAAGTGCAATTTATCTTTTTTGTTTTGTTCTGTTTTCTGTGCTTTTGGCATCGTGTCCAAGGAATTATTGTCAGATCCAATGGTATGAAGCCTTTTCCCCTTATATTGGTTAAAAATAAGCCTGATTGAACCAGCTTATGTTGCATTATCTTATGCTACCTGAGGACTATTCCTGCTGCCTAGTAGATGCTCCGTTAATTTTAATTGATTTATTTTTGTTCACTTAATTTGTATCAATGAATCAGTGACCCTGAAGTCGTTTGATGGATTGTTTGTCATGGAAATCCATATCAGGATCGGAAAAGATTTGGGATAAATGTATTAGCCCTTCCTTTGTTAACTTCTTAGCCATTTCACAGTCATCAAAATAGTTGCTTGAGGTGTTGAAAGGTAAACAATTTAGTAGAGTTAAAAATGTTTGAACAAATGTTAGTGTTACATGTCTTCATTATGTTATATGTTAACTGTTAGCCGTGTTCAATGTTAAATGTGTTAGTCCTTCCGAAGAAAAGGGCCCTGTTTTATTGTCCACACCAGGCCATGGCCTGTGTGACAGTGGCCTGTGTGACAGTGGCCTGTGGGGTGTGGTGTCCTCAGGGCCACCTTCGTGCTCTGCAGAAGGCATTGTCTACTCTCGCAAGGCTTTTTAATGTGAAAACAAGCATTTTATTCTAGTAACGTCTTTCTGGCTTGGGAAGGCCGCTTCCTGTCTTTCAAAACTTGATGTTATTTATTTTTTCGGTCTGTGCCTTCCAAACACCTGCATTTGAAATCTTTTAGGTGCTTTGCCGTCGTTTTCTCAGCAAGTTGGGTGATTCATACCAAGCATAACAGCGTTGCGGGTCAAGACTGTGACCTGCACGGTCAACTCTACAGAGGAAGTGTTTATTTTTATTCATTGTTGTTTGCCTTTCCTTGGGTCACACTCTTGTTTTGCCGCTCCCTGTTACGGTTGTGGCCCCGAACAGAGTTTTCTGCTAAGCCTGACAGCGTTTGCCTAGCTTTGAAGATCATGACCCCCTCCGTGAGAAATACATTTTGTGTCTTGACCAGTTTCTCACACACACACACACACACACGTCTGAACCTAAAGTATTTGTTGCAGCGTGTCCAGTTCTTGCTCAAGACCTGGTTTCTGTTTCGGGGTCCATTGACTTGCATCCGAGTCACATGAATGACAGAGTGTGCGTCCAGCTGCGGTTTCATGGTGGCTGCCCCGATGTGGTGCCCGTAGCTCCGACCTTGAGTTCTTAGGTGTGTAGCCTTGAACCCTCAGCCCTCGCCCACCAGGGGTGCGGGGAAGGGAAATGGGGCCGTGTACTTCTGACCTTAGGGCTTTTGGTCCCAGCGGAACAGAGCTGGTGGTGTGGGAGGTGGCACGGTTTTTGGAGGTGACCCAGCATCATCGTATCACTGCGTGTCGGGGGAATTGTTAGCTCACGTAGCTTCTTCCTCTAGGTGACGTGGGAATAAGTATTCTTTGCCAACCCCCTTGCCCCGTGGCTGGCTGGCACCCAGAATGTGCTCAGCATCACCCTTGTTTCTTAATCGGAGCGACTTGCCTCTCACTCCTGGGCAAACTTCTCCAACAGGCCGGGCCCTCTGCAGCCGCAGAGCGGTTATCGGTTTCCTTAGAGAAGTAAGGGGATGCGGGCAAAGTCGTTGGTTGCTGAACAAATGGGCTCCCTGTTCGTAAGCCACGTGCCTGCGTTCGGTGGCTTCACGTTTTCCGGCATTTTGCACCCATGATTGAGGAAGGGGAAGGCCCCCTCCCCTTTCAGTGTCCAGTCCACATCAAGCGGAGGGACGCCTGGTCTCCAGGTGACATCTGTGTGGCGTGCGTTGCACTTGGACCTGAGGGGGCTCTGACTGGTACGGGAGGAACAAAGTGGCACTGAGGCCATTGGAGGTCCTAGGAGGCCGTCCAGTTTGCTCCTCCTGACCCTGACCTAGGCCTTCCCTGAAGTCTTCTCTCCACCCATTCTCACCGCCTGTCAGCTGCCCTCCTTACGTAACCCACGGCTGTCCCCAAGGCCCGTGTCCGTAGGGTGTTCTTGCCACAACAAGAATTTGGGGAACCCTCGTAGCCTGAGCAAAGCAAGTCATCTACGTGGAAAATGCTGGACGGTAACGCTGAAAACCAGCAATAAGTTCGAAAATGATACCTGCCCTGGACAGCGTCATCCGTTGCTTCAGAGAACTGTTGAAGTAGTGAAGGGTTTTAAGCACTTAAAAACTCTTGTTAATCACCCTTCACCTTTTTAATCCGATGACCTGATCTTCAAAGTGCACGGAAAAGGGGTTATGTTCTGCCTACCCCAACAGCTTTGTTCGTTTGAAATAACGATAGTAAACCCTTTCACTTCACTGATGGACAGTCTCGGGTTTAGAGTGGTAGTTTCTAAAGTCATTCCTCCTTGCTGTTGTAGACCTTTCACAATTAACTTCGAGATTCCCAACCCCTCCCTCCCCAGTTTGTTTAGTTTTGCTGGCTGCAGTTATTTTTTTTCTTGTCTTGTAGAGTAGTGTGGAGGAATAGTGAAAGAATTGGGGGCCGGGGCTTGCCAGATTGAACAAACAAAAGGACACTCAGTTGCAGTGGACGGTCATACAAACAGCGCCTGCGTTTTTAGTCCAAGAGGGTTCCATGCAAGAGTTAGATTTGGATTTCAGGTGCCCAGAGGGAAAACTGTTTAGTGTAAGTATGTCCAGCGCGATATTTAGGACGTAGTTACACTAAAAAAAAAGTGTTGGTTCCTTATCTGAGATTCAAATCTAACCGGGCACTTCTCATCCATCAACCCTACCTGGGTTGCCTGACAGCAGGTGTGGGATACAAGGCCCGAAGCCGTGTTGGGTGGTGGCTGCGCTGGAAGGCCCGTAACCCGGATCAATGAGGACGATGAATGGTAGGCAGTGACGTCACCGTGCGTGTCCCCTGGAAGGGACCCGTCCATTCCTCACGTGGAAGGGGCGCTGTGGGTAGTGCGGGGCAGCACCTGGAAGAGGAGCGCTCACCTGCTCTCCCCAAATCTCAGCCACCCTGAGGTTAAAACACCTTTTCTCCAAGGAGAGTCGGATTGACTTGAAAACGCTCGTGTCTGGGGTTACCTGTGGGAACCCCTTGTGCGCAAAGCGGCCGAGACTTGGACCGGCACACGCGAGGGCTCCAAGGCTCCGGACTCTGCAGCAATCGTGGGCTGTTTCCGGGCTGCTGTACCATAAATATGTATTTATTTTATGAGTTTATTTTACAGCAGCCTCTGCCGTTCAGCCACTCATAGCCCCTGGAGAACCTAGTGCTTCTGGCAGGAGCAGAGGTTCAAAAGTGGTGGCGTGTTTTCCATTCGGGGCTCCGTTGGCAGAGGTTGGGGTGATGCGGGCTGTGTGCCAAGTGCCCCCCGGATCCTGGACTGAATGAAGAGAAGAGGGTGCCAGGCCAAAGAATTTCAGGACCAGGGATCGTACACACCCGGACTGGGGGTCGAACCCACGATCTAGGTATGTGCCCTGACTGGGAATCGAACCTGCAGCCTTTAGGTTCAGGACTTGAAGAGTTTCAGGGATGTTTGGTCCCCACGATTACATATTTTCTTCAGGTATTTGTGGCATGTGCAGTTGTGTCCAGCTATGGTATTCCGTGTGGATGATTCTTAAAGTGTGTTGTCATCACTCAGGGTTACCATGGAAAAATGTCCCTGATGCATTACGTGCCATCCCTGAGGCACCGGCCGTCGCTGGGCCCTTCGCTGCCTTTCCCCTCGGTTCTCAAGTCTTGTACTTCTTCCCTGTAAACAATTTGAGCAGCTCCCCGATAGGTCCCTCCTAGAATAATTAAACAGCGTTTCTTGGAACTGTAAACACGTGATTGAGACCTAAGTTGTGGTAATGCACTTGGCAGAGGGCTTGTGTGTTGGAATGGGGTATTAAAAATATCCTGGAGTGAGTTTCAGTTTTGCAGACGAGGAAGCTGGCCTTCTGGAGCGGATCGGAGCAGTGCAGGTCCGTGTGTCCTGCTGCCAGGCCTTCCTCGTCCCAGATGCGCCTACCTGGGCACAGGACCAACTTCGAAATAAAACAGAAACAGCCCTATACATGAAATTGTACTTACTTGTCTCTTTATGTATTTTATTGTTGATTTCAGAGAGAGAGAGAGAGAGAGGTGTTGTTCCTTGATGTATTGAAATGACACTAACCAACTGAGTCACCTGGCCAGGGCTGTAACATACATGTTTATGTTACCTGTGCCATAAAAATAATGGATTTGTTGTTACAATAAGCTTAACACAGAACTGCCACTGGACAGTTGCCTCTTCCTCCACCCACAAGATGAAGGGTGCCCGTCCTGTCCTTGGGTGTGAGCCTGACCTGTGAAAATGTCACGTGTGGAGCAGCTGCCCCTGAAGACTGCCCTTTATGACTGAGCAGGGCTCCAAAAATGAAAGTAGGTGTGATGTCTTGAGTTACTTCCTTCTAGATTCTTCCCGGAGACCTTTAACTCGTCTTGTGTTGGAGAACGAGGGTGAAGCGTCCTTTGTGAAAACCAAACCAAACCCAAAATGCCCAGAAGAACGTCTCTTGCTGCTGCGGGATGGTGACGGAGCTGAAACATGTGTCTTTCGTGTGTGCCTTTCAGGGTGGCAAGCGCGGTGCTCCAAACTGTCCCCTGGCTGGGACGTAGGAACAGCTCCCTGGGAGGGCTTCTGTCCCCTGCCAATAATGTGTTTTCGGTTGTTGGCCCTTGGATGCTTCGGATGGGAAAGCCGGGCGTGGGCCCTTTGTCCCAGGCAGGGAAGCATGATCAGCTGGACACAACTTTGGGGACCCGGAGACCTTGGTGCCTGTCCTGGACCTGTCACTCACGAGTGGTGGGGGCAAGTCACTTCAGGGGTCCCTGCCTCCCTTTTTCCTGTAGTAAAATCAGAACGTGCGCAGGTTGTGTGGTCCCTTCCGGCGCTGTGCTTTTGTGAGTTGGAGCCTCCGTATTTGAAGCAGGAGGTTCAGCAAAGGGTCCTTTCTGCTGGGCGAGCATGTCTGCCCCTCAGGGAGGAGTACCGGGCACCTAACCGTTCCCTTTAAAAGACATGCACCAGGTCTTGTCCGGGGGCAGTTAACATCCTCTTTCTGTCTGTCTTAGACCCTCTTACTCAGATTCAGTTAACATCCTCTTTCTGTCTGTCTTAGACCCTCTTACTCAGATTCTCCGTAGACAGAGATAGATTTAAAGAAAGTACCTGAGGGGTAATAATCTCTCATTCAAGATAAGCCCCCGAACTATTGTTCACCGAGATAGGGCGTCATTTCCTCACTCAGATTTTTTTCTCATTGAACCAGTAAGTGTTTTTGAGAGTCTGCCGAGTGCTGGGCGTTACCAGGGCCTCGGGCACCTGCCCCTGTCCTGAGAAGTTTCTTTCACACCTTGGTAGTGACATCCCCACGGGCTGTTGTCTGTGGGTGTCCCTGTACCGTGAACTTGGAGCTGTTTCAAATTACGGAGGAAAAGTATTCTTTCGTGTTGGCCGTACTGGGCTTTGCTTTGAAACATTTCCCTCAACTTGCCAAAAGAAATGCCAAAAACTGGTAACTATAGACCCATCTCCTGCATCTCCTGGGACCTGACAGTGCCCTGCGGCCACCCTCTGACGCCTGAGCTGAACAGAGACGGAAGCAACACACGCAGTGTAGCCTTCCCAGACTATGGTAGGGGTCCTTCTTCCCCCGTCAGGAGCATCTTTACCCGTCAGTTGTGTTTTCTTTTTCAGTTTTGCTTACAAGAAGGCCCAGAGCTGAGGGATGTAGGTAGCTGCAAAGGACTGGACTGACTGACTCCACCGTGTTTTCCCGGCCTGGGTTTTATTTTGTTATTATTGTGTTCGTTGAAAGAATAGCTGTTGGATGGATGGGGCTTCACAGCTTACACATGTTTTTTGTCTTCAGTTTCCATCCGAAATAGTTTTCTTCTGACTGGTTTTAGTTTACCGAGTTGGGTTGGAAGCAGTGACCAAGTATTTCCAGCAAAATCCATTAGGGAACTAATTATTCAGAGCAGGCTCACAGTAAGGGTTTGCAAGACAGAGGAGAGGGGATGACACATTCACGTGAAGAAGATACTTCAGACAGAAACCGTCCTTGGTGTAATTGTATTCTTAGGGGAAAAAAATCACACACAGAGCTCGGTGCTGGAAATCAGAAGAAAGGAAAGTGCATGAACATTTGGATGAAGAGGATGTTGACTTGGCATGATGGTAACTACAGTTTTTCCCTTTGGAAGATGGAGCAAATGGTGAGCCTTGTGGATTTTTCACGAATTGAGAGTTTTAGCTAAAACAGATCCGTATGTTGAAACATTTTCTAAATTCTGTACCCACGTACTCAGTCCTTGTGCGACTGCCAGTAACACATTTTTCAGAACGCGGGGATTGCGTTTTACTCCTTTTAGTATCGATTCAGTATATGAGGCCTGTCCTGCAAGTATCCAGCCGACGTCAGCTTAATTCAGGCAGCCTCCACGGCCGGTACGTTCGGAACAGACCTTGTGTCTTCAAACAAAAAAGGATATTTCACTTCCTTTTGGTTCGGCAATAATTTTTTTTTTAAGATTCTATTTATCATTTTTAGAGAGAGGGGAAGGGAGAGGCAGAAAGGGGAGAGACATCCATGGACGGTTGCCTTTCACCTGCCTCCAGCTGGGGACCTGGCTGGAGACCTGGCTTGCAACCTGGATATGTGCCCTGGCTGGGAATCGAACCAGCGACCTTTGGGTTCGCAGGCCGGCACCTTACCCACTGAGCCACCAGCCAGGGCGAGGTTCAGCCATGATTTAAGTCATGAATGGACACGATGGAACGCTGGTGTCTTTATTTGCTTGTTAAAATGTTTGCACTCGGTGATATTTACATTCACATGCGTGCAGCCTGGACAGCCAGGAAGAGGTACAGAGGGCAAAGTCCTTCCCCAGCCTGTCCCCGGCCACCCAGCTGGCCTCCCCGCGGCTGCCAGCCTTGTCAGATTCTTGCACATCCTCCCACATACGCCAGCAAATACAGAGGAAGGTTACGTTCCTCCCGTGTTCACACTAAAGACGACGCACCGTGTCTGCTGTTCTGTGGGGTGTGGATTCCTGTGGGGTTAGTTCCCGAGGAAAGACGTACAGGGTGAACGGAAAGTCTTCCGTGGCCTGTGTTGGCAGCAGGTGCGCGGCGCAAAGGACCCAGGGTCGCAACTGCGACTGAACCTTGGCTGGGTCAGGAATCGGCGGGTGGAGCCACTGTGTTTTCCCGAAGCCAGATGACGGGTTTGTGCAGCCACAGACTGTGGGAACTTGCTGTGTGCCGTATTTTTTGCCGTTGGAGTTGGACAGTTCTACAGTCCCCGTTTAATTTACATTTTGGTTGTGACTCTTACTCAATCAGCACTCATTTCTTGGCTCACTTTGTAGGGACATTCATCCCCCAACAATAATTTACTGCTTTGTGTCAATGTGGGAGCGGCCCGAGGAGCTTACCACCGTTCTTGGCTTGTGAGAAATGGAGAGTAATGCCCAAAGTTGGGTACTTGCTTTGGGCACGGAGGGCTCTGAGAACAGGGCCCGGGCGTTGGCCTGCCATGCACACACAGGTGTGAGCGCGTCCCTTCTCCACCTCGTGCACCTCGGCCCTCGGGACATTTTGAGGACAGCTATGGGAGCCGTGTGGGAGCGCATTTGCTTGTGCCCAGCAGTCTTTGCATCTTCCCTTCCCCAGCCCAGGCAGCGCTTCCAGGGTCCTGTGATAGTGTGAACTGTGGTAGGAAGTCCGGTGGGCTGAGGTCAGACCTGGAGTCGGGAACCACTTTGTCATCGGTGAGGGTGATGTTTTTTTTAAACAAGTGTCGTTTTTACACGGCTTGATGGTAGCAAACAGAAGGCTCATCCCGTGGGTGGGAGTATTACCTGGAGAAGTTTACTTTCATCCCTTGATCTTGCAGCTGTTCATCAGGTCCCGTCGCTGTGGTCTTGTAAGCCAGGAGGATCAAGAGACCGGCCAGGGACAGGGCGGTTAGGGGTGCGTTTCAGACGTTGGGCTCCAAACGTCAAACAAGCTTTGCATTATTTTGTCCTTACGTCACAGAAATGCTTAGGCCCTGTTGTGTGCCAATCAGCCCCGACTGAGAAGAACGAAATGGGCTGGGCTGAAAGAAGTCCCCACCGGAAGAAGCCCTGTGACCAGACGCTGGGGACATGAACAGGTTTTGAAAACGGCAGTGTTATAAACGTGCACACTCGTTTCTGTGTCCTGGGTGCACACCTGTGGTTTTTCCAACACCAGGGCGTTCAGATCTGCTCTGCTGATAGAGCTGCAGTTGCCAGCCACCTGCTGGCTTGACAGACTGTGCTAAGCTAACCAAGGCCCTGACACCAGAGCCCTTCCAAGCAAACCAGACAGTGGCCCGTTGTACCGTTTGGGCTGCTGAATAGCTGGATTTTAATTCTCTTCAGCGTGGGTGGACGGGCGCTACCTGCCTCCTCTCAGCGCCTGTAGCGGCTCATGGAAAAGCGGTGCGACCCGGACAGCCTCCAGCAACGAGCACGGGCTTGCAGTGTCCTGAGTAGGTTGCACCGAATTCCCGGGTCCGTAAGCCGCTCAGCCTTTCCCGCCAGGTTAGCCTAGAAAATGTTGGCTTTTCTAGGCCAGCCCAAGGGCTGAGTGTGACTAGCACCACCCAGATCATGCTGATCTTTAAACACACCCCAGGGGACCTGTCCAAGAGCCAAAGAACTCAGAAACGGAGGGGTAAGAGACATTCTCGGATGGCTTGCTGGCGGGAACGGAGGCCATGCATTCAGCTAAGAAAATTACTTGCTAATTTTAACAGCCCGGCAGCCTGCGGAACTTCGCCACCGCGCGCGCGCGCGCGCACCCCGTGGGACGGACTGGAGTCCCTGCGGAGGCCCGTCTTACATTTGCTTTCGTTTCTGTGAAAAGTTTGCAGTGAGTCATTTCAGCAGAGCTGCCGTGTTGTCATGTGTCGCCCTCCCCGCTGGGCTGAGGCCGTTTGGGAGAACAGCATTGGCAGGGAGACCCGTGGTCCCACCGCTGACCCCGCCGGCTTGGTCACGCACGCTTTCAGCAGAGTTGGCCACCGGAGTTGAGGTGGGGACCTGAGACCACGCTTTCCGTTAGCATTCCAAGGACAGCAGCTGGTGAGGGGCTGCAGATTCCCGGGAGGCTGGGGACCTGTCATCTGGGGTCTTGCGTGCAATCCTGCCTCATCTTGGGAGCTATTTCTGGGCCTGGTCATCATCATAATAAGGATACTAATGCATTCTCTGGGTGAAAGAGAATGCTTGCGGTTATGGGACTGTGTTGACTGAGGACGGGGTCTGCATCAGGCCGCCCTGGTGGCGGAAGGCAAATATTTGACAAAGGATCGCAGTTGGAAGGACGCTGATACTTTGCAGGGTAAGGAGAGCCGTCACTACGTGATCAGCTTCAGGGTCAGATAAAAGGTTAGCTTTTCAGGACGAGGAAGGCCAAGTGCCCCGTCTGGAGCGTCTTTGATCCCAGCCTACTGACTTCGTGTCCGAGGGGAAGATGTGTGCACAAAATCGAACACTCCGCTGGACGGGCTTCCTTGATTCCCTTTTCTCTCCAGCACGGACCCACCTAACTCAAACAGACTTGTGCCCTTGCAGCTGATAAATCCCCCTTTTCAGGGGAATGCACCCTCTTCCTGGATACCCCCAGTCTTGGGTCCACCTCCCCTCTTCCAGACTCTGCCGACACCTCTGCGTGCCTGTGTGCCTGCTGTCTTATCACCACAGAGCGGGTCACCCCAGCACTGCGGCGGGCACGGTAGAAATCTGAAATTTCACTCGTGAAGTTAGAGATGGCCTGGCCCTGGGGAGGGGCACTGGCTCGTAGGCCCGGTGCTGGGCTCTGGGAGAGTCGCAGAGCAGGGTCTGGGCCTGCTGGGGCCCTGGGGCAGCTGTCTCGGTGTCACTTCCCCACATGGCCATCTTGGGGGGTTGACTTCTTCCCTGGTGTCCCTAGAGGGACTCTAAGGACTTTTTGGGGAAGATCTCCACACGGGGTAGACATCCCTCAAAGCTGGATGGAGCAGAGGTGTCCCTAGTGGGCAGTAAATCAGCCCGTCTTGAAAGAAGAGAGCGGGTGGGGTTGCAGGTGGAGCCGCAGCGGTGTGAGGGTCGCGACCGCACGTGGAGCTGCGAGGGATTCTGGATGAGGGGTAGAAACAGCCGTTTCGTCAGGGCGGTGAGGATGGAGATTGGGCGCCCCTGGCCCGCGTTCCTGGAACCCCCGGGCCACTCATCTGTTTTCTCTTCCCCACTCCTCTCAGCAACATTCTTGCCACTCCCGCAGCGAATGCTGATGGAAGATAGATGATAATGGCCATATGGAAAAGCCAGAGCTTATCTAAGAGATGGGTCCCTGGAGCGCAGTTGGTGGGTGGAAAGCAGATGGATAGCACAGGAATATGGTTCCCGTCCTACCGATTTTTTTTATATGTTATAAAAATGTTTATATGTTTATAGGTTCTCATCCTACCAGTTGTGTATGTTATGAAAGTGGCCCTTCTCCTAGTGGTCCTGGTTTCCGAAATTATCGAAGGTTATTCCTGTTTGTTACGACTACCATCTCAGGAAATTGATCAAAGAATGGCATGACCCATTCAGAGTTTGCAAGGTTGGACTCGCAGCCTTCAGAAATCAGGGTGCCCTTCCTCTGGGGGTGCAATCCCACCTTTGACGAGGCTGTCACCCCGCAGCCAGTTCTGTCTCTGTTAACGGTTCTCATCAAGCCTTTGGGCACGTTAAGAACCTGGAGCCGGGAGAGGACTCTGTGCTTTGCTAAATGGAAATTCTTCGCAGCGTTGAGGCTGAGGGACTTTCTTCTTCTGAAAATGGTTAAACTGGTGTTCAGAACGATGGTGGGAAAGGACTAATTCATGTAGTACGTGAAAGGTGGTAAAGCACATCAGAGGGCCAACTGACGTATGCAAAGATGCGGACTGTCAGTAATCACCGGAGAAAAGCAAATTGAAACTACAGCGAGATACCACCCCACACCTGTCAGGTGGCCATCATCAATACATCAACAAACAACAAGTGCTGCAGAGGATGTGGGGAAAGGGACCCTCTGGTACCGCTGGTGGGAACGCAGACTGGTGCAGCCACTGTGGAAAACAGCATGGAGTTTTCTCAAAACATAAAAATGAAACTGCCTTTTGACCCAGCAATCCCATTTCTGGGAATCTATCTGAAGAAACCTGAAACACTCATTTGACAAGACTACACGCACCCCTGTGTTCATCGCAGCATTATTTACACTAATCACGACATGGAAGCAGCCCAAGTGCCCATCAGTGGATAAAACAACTGTGGGACATTTACACCATGGAATACTATTTGGCCATAAAAAAAGAAGAAACTTTTTTACCCTTTGCAACAGTATGAATGAGCCTGAAGGGTTTTATGCTCAGTGAAATAAGCCAGTCAGAGAAAGACAAATACCATATGACCTTACTCGTATGTGGAATCTAATAAACACAATAAACTAACAAACGAGATAGAGACAGCCTCATAGGTAGAGAGGTGACAGCTGTCAGAGGGAAGCAGAGGTGGCAGGGCTGGGTGAAAAATGTCAAGGGATTAAACAAACAGAACATACGCTCACAGACACAGGCAGCAGTATGGTGGTTACCAGAGAGAAAGGAGAGGGCGGGGAGGTAGAAGAGGGTAAAGGGGATAAATAGTGATGGAAGGAAACTTGACTCTGGGTGGTGAACCCACAATACAACGTACAGATCATGTGTTATATAGCCTTGGACTCCTGAAACCTATATAATTTTATTAACCAATGTCACCCCAATAACTTCAACATAAATAAATCAAAGTCATGATGCCAGGAAAAAAGATGGTTATTTGGTTTTGTTTTTCCTTCTGGTTTCCTGCAGTCCCGTCACTCTTTCTGGCTCTGCTTTCAGGAGGACATGTTCTTCTGAGAGAGCCGGGAGTCTGCTTGTGTGCGGGCCACCCAGAGCCCTAAGATGGGGACCTGCCCCCCTTCCTGTCTCTGAACGCTTGTTTTAGATCTTCCGTGAAGATCTGAGGCCTTTTGCAAGCTTTCGGCTCTGAGGCATTTTGCAAAACTGTAATTTTGTTTGCTGCCCGCTGTGGGCGTGTGGTTTCTTGAAGCACACGTGTGATTATTGCGATTATTTTCTGCCTTCTTTCCACAGCACACGTGCCCCCTCCACGACAGGCTCCAAAAGTGGGTGTCTAGTGCAGTGTGGGGGGACCGTGGCTTTCCAGGTGGGTTCAGGCCTGGTCTCGGGGTTTGCCCCGTGTTGCATGTTGCCTGCAGGCCGGGCAGTACTGTCAAGTCACCGTGGTGCTGCATGTGACGGGGTGGAGGGGCCTACACAACAGTGTTTTTGTAGCTTTTACCCGTCAAACAGCAATTTGCGGAAGACGGTGAGCATGGAGCATGGCTTCCGAAGCTAGATTATTTGGGTGCGAATCCCAGCTTTTCAACTGCTCTTTCCCCTGGTCATTTTATCGTTCCTTTTCCCGGTTCAAGTGTTAATCTACCTGGAATTTATTTTAGCATAAGGAGTTGAGGTGGGAATGGGCCTTTTTTCCTTTTTCCAGTGATTTTTTTTTTTTTAATTGTAGTAAAATAAAGTAGAATGCGCTGTTTTAAACATTTTTCGTCATGCAATTTCGTGGCATTAAGTAGATTCACAACCTTTTTCTTTTCCAGCTGGGTGTTCTAGGTCAAATGATTTTTCGTGTCTGCGTCTGTTTCTTTGTCTGCGCATGGGGGATGCCAGTCCTGTTACATTTTCATGAGATTGCTGTCTTGGAAAGCACGCAGTGTGCCCAGGAGTGGTTAGTGGCCAGGGTGGCCGGCTGCACCAGCAGGACCACAGGTGCTAGTTAGGACGTGGTCGCGGGCAATTGCCATCGGTGAGATGTGATAGAAATATGCATAGATGGTGGCAAGGGTCACCCGCTGAGCCAGGACTGTAGCCCTGGAGAACCCTACTTGCAAACCTGGGCACCTTTGCATTATTTTCATGCCCACTTTAGCATGGGCCTCCCAGGCAGTTTGAACTTTGGGGGAAAAAATCAATTTCTAAGATTTAGGTTTCCCACTGCAGAGTCATCAGCAACAGAAAGGCAAAAATCTAGTGCGTCTTTATGATTAAAGCACAACGCAGGAGGCCTAAAGAGGGTAGATGTCTGACTCCATCCCATGAACACAAGCCCTTTCAGAGTTTTTAATAAAAGCTCTTGCTTTCAGAAAAATGCCAGCAGCAATTTGTTATTCCTGAGCCCCGGATGAGCACAGTGGTGTGATCAAAATGAGGAGTGAGACAGGAGTCTCTAGAGAATACGCATTTTGTTGACATTTAAGTGTCCTAGAAATGCTATGTTTAAAAAACAATAAACCTGTCAACGATACCTTCTTGGGTAATTTAGACAAACCACATTTCTATGATAGTTTCTAGTAAGAGGTGGTGCAGAAGTTTCTATTTTAGTACCAGCCCTCTTCCTACTTTTCAGTTCAGCAACAAGTGTTCGACTAGAGCTGTGAACAAAGATGCAGAAATCCTCTGGAATAAACAATTTCTCGCTTGAAAAGTCACGTTCCCACAATGGAACATACTATATCCAGTCACCACTACAAAACTGTCTTTCTTATCAGCGCTGCCCTATCTAAACGTGAACTTTAAAAATGGGAAAACCAGGCACTTTGGGAGACAGTTCTCTCTTTGTTTCCTATTTTTGGGCCAAGGGGGAAAAAAAAAAAAAATGTCCGAAGAAGTATTTCTGGAAGGAGTCAAACTTCTCAATTGCCTTGGGAGCTGAGCCTACAGTGTTTTTGTTGTTTTAGGGTTGGATGGATTGTGATTAGGGCCTGAAAAGGGGGTGAGGGCAGAGCTGTTGTGCACGGTTGGTGTACCGCACGCTCCTGCCTGGTCAGGGTGTCACGACCCTGTGTCCTGTGCGCGGGTCGTGGAGTGAACGTGGGGGCCCAGCGCCGCAGAGGAAGTAACGCTGGGCTGGGGCTCAGGAAGTCCGAGTGCCAGGACTCACGTGGCCTTGGGCTGTGGGCTTCCATCCGCCGGGAGGGGAAAGACAAAGGCAGGGGCTGGGTGGCAGCAGCTGTTGGAAGGGCTTTTTCCCCCTCCCGGCTCAATTTCTTTCCTCATTTTTCACATTTTTCTAGGATGACCTCGTGTATGGCTCTTGCTTGTTTACATGCCAGTGTCTCCCAGGCCTGCAGCTTAGCCGGGACCTTTCTCAGGGCGCCCGCAGCCACCCTCCTCCTTGCTCCGCAGGCATCTTAAGTCAGCAGGGCGGGAGCCAAACTTGTCCTGATGCTCCTCCGCCACCGTTATCCACAGGTGGCACTTGGCCAGCTACCAGCAGGAGGGCAGGAGCCTGTTCCCCTGGGATTGCATTAGTCTGCGTGTGCGAGGGACCAGGCGCTTTCACACGCGGCCCGTGGGCCCACCGCCCCACCAGGCCCGTCTTTCCCAGGCCAGACGACACAGCGGCCCACCCCCCGCCCCGTTGTGACTTCCAGGACTTGCCCTGGTCCCACCCCCAATGTCTTTCCAGAGGGCGGGGTGGGCTTTTCATTGCCCGCAGTGTAAGAACATCCCCTGACCACCATCCTCTTCATTTTCTTTTACGAGAGACCAGATCTTGTCGTATTTCTTCGCTTTCAACTCTCAGAAAAGAGTTTTGAATGTTGACTTTTCACTACCTGTCCTTGGGTTATTTATCCAGCCTGGTCTGTCAGCCTCGGAATATCTTAGTGCACGTGGATTTCTCTGGCCCAGTTGGACAGCGTGGCTTCTGTGTCAGCCCTAAGTCAAACCCGTGGAGGTAAACACAGCCGTGTTTCGGGCACTCCGGTCTTTCTTCCAATAACCACGTGAACTGAGAGGTAAATGACACTCAAGAGACAAGTAGGGAAGTGTAGTCATGGATTGAAAGGCCCATTCTAAACCCTTGAGTGACACATGGTGCTTCCTTAGCATAATTAGCCCTTTAAGCTAAGGTTTCTAATCACCAAGTTTCCTGTAGCCACTTCCAGTGTTGTTAGCCCATCAGCTCACAGGTTGTTTTCAGTACTTTCTTTTTGAGCATAATGTTTATAACATCCGTATTTTCTTTTTGAGCATGATGTTTGTAACACTCCGACCCTCTGGGACTGTGCACAGGATGTGTTGGCTTTATTTAGATTGCATTTTGGACAAGCAAGAATGCAGTGAAGATGGAGTTGCTGCATCTTTCTGGTCGCCATGCTGCGGGGGACACATCATGGTTTTGGTGGCCACTGTTCCTTGGAGAGAGTGTGGCTTTGTGTGGCTTGGGGTCTGTCTACCTCTAAGTTAGTTGTAGAAGTCACGGAAGCTTCATGAGCCCAGTTTCCTCGTCTTACGTTGTGGTTTTATGTGGGGTACCAGAGGCAAATCTGCCGAACGGCGTCTGTGCCGATGGAAAGGCTCCATGAATGGTGACGTTACTTTCCCTACCTCTTGATTGATCCTTTTTATTAATAAAGCCCCGTTTGACCATCGAACCATATGGTTCATTCTGGGCTGGCCTCAGTTCCCCTTTCAGATGTAAATGACAACCTCCTTGAAAGTGAAGGTATTTTTCCTTTCTGTGGAAACCGAGTACTTAACTGTATGCTGATGAATATAGTAATACTTCTTCATCGGGGCCATTAACCTGAACCGGTAAGAAAGGAAAACCTTGGTTTCTCTGTTTTACAGTTTGGTTTTCCTTTGGGCAGTGCCTCTCCAGGCCACTTTGCATGTCGTCCTTGAAAGAGTCTAGGCTCTGTGGAGATTTCATTATGCAGTTTCTTCCCTTTTCCCGTGGACCCTGGAACACGCCCCCAGGACCAGCGGGACACATTGCGCAGATCAGTTCTCACTGACTCAGGGGACAGGGATGTCTCCCTAGCAGAACAGTCCTCGGCCTCCCAGATCTCCATGTTCACACTTTATAACTTTATTTATAATGTGTAGCCTGACTCCGTCCGTCTAAAGAAAGCATTCCTGAAAAAATACACACAAAACCGCACCATTAAAAGCAAAGACTTAAAATAGGCGAGATCGGATCAATGATTTAAAATTAAGGCTTTACCAGGTGTGCTTCCTTTTCCTCTCTGCTCTTAATGTGCAATTAGACCGGCAGGGAGGGTGTGACAGGGAAGGAAAAGGGGAGAATGTTGCCCCCCAAAGCTGCAGTTCGCAGAGGAGCGTGAAGAAAAGCTGTGTTGTAAGTTTTAATGAAAGTACCAGACTCGCACTCTAATTAGAACATGATTTCTACCTTGTTTTCGAGCAGATTGCTCATGATGCTATCAGAAAGCTCAGCCCAGAATTGCATGTTGGCGTAATGGTTCAGCTGTTTTACACATTTCTCTCCTGCCATGACCTTTTCTCCAAGCTTGAAAACAGAGTACTTCTAGGACTCAGATTACACGATGGGTTGTAGCTTCTTCAATGGAATGGCCGATTCGTTAAAAGGATATGCTTACATTTATTTAGATGTGGGTTTGTATTTTATACACTTTTTGATATTCAACTGCTGCTCTTGATTATTATGATGAAAACAATCACTTGGGTTCTGAGCGCTTTTGACAGGAAATCCTTGAATTCTGAATATATTTTACTGGTGCACAGAGATCTTCGATCTGAAGAGAATTTTTGAATTCATCCAGGTGCATGTATGTTCATTTTACCTATTCAGAAACAGATCGGAAAAGTTGAGTAACCTTCTCAAATGGCTCAAGTGGTTGGAGATTGAGAGCTGGTTTTTTGCTTTCTTTCAAATGGGAGTGGTTACGAGGATTAATCTGATGTCTGATTTCTATAAAAGCCCTGTATTTTTGGTACATTTTTGGTACAAAAGCATGAGTGAAACTGAAACTATTTAAAGCATTATTTTTAAAAATGGTTATCAAAACAGCTTGATAAGATAGGTCTAGTGAGCCTCAGGAAAGGTAAAGTTTTGAATGTAAACTGGACCCTTTGGACAGAACCTGAAGGGAGGCAGCACATGGAGGTTTCTGGGCCAGTCCCCAGCATTATAGCACAGAAAGACTGCCGCCGTGTGCAATGGAGTTTCAGGAAGAACGAATGCAAGAGACGTCTGGAATTTTCCTCTGCTTAGGCTGTAAACATTCCTGAAAGGAAATTTGCCTCAAGTATTTCCCTCAATTTATTTATGTTATTATAGTTAATCCATATTATCCTATATACACGTACATATGTACATATAGCCTGTCCAGAAAAAAGTCCAGCCATTGTTAATATAACAGGAACACCTTGCGTGACATGGATGTAGCCTGGCAGCCAAGGAGAGGGGACTGGAATGCGTATGTGTGAACAGTGATGACTTCACTGTATTAGTCTGTGGGGGCGGTAGATGCTGTTAAACGAGTGTGTGTACTGTGTGGTCGTCACATTCAAAATGAGTAGCGCAATGGATCTGCAGCAGATTTTGTGTGAAGCTGGAATATTCCTCCGTGGAAAGTATTTGGATGACTCAGAGGCTGCAGCTGTGGCCAGCTGCTGGTTGGCAGCTTCATCGCGATGGCAGGTCCGCTCATGCATCATGGGTTTTGGCAACATCAAATCACCCGGCTGACTCAGCCCCCCTGTAGCCCCAGGACTTCTGGCTTGTTTCAAGACTAAAACTACCTTGGAAAGACATTTCAGATTTGTACGTGTTTTGCTCTTTTGTGATAGGAAATTAGGTCCTGTTGTATTGTTTTTCTAGTTTGCGTGTGAAGATGATCTTCTCAGTACATTAATTTCCTATACTGTACCTTTTTACATTTGTAATAGCTTTTCTCTTAACGTTTTTGGATTTTCCAGGAAAACATGTGTATTTTCCAGAAATGATCATTTTGTCTTTTTCTGTCCAGTTTTGGTTTGTCCGTTTCTTATCCCATGTTGTTCACTGGGGCCTCCTAAATAATCCTCGTAAATAGTAATAGTAGTAATGGTGTCCGTCTTCACTTTTTTTTTTTTTTTTTTGCAGAGTAACAAATACAAGTTAATTGTACAAAATAAGGCCTTCATATTTCATATTTCACTAGTAGGCTAAAGAAAGGCTAGGTAGTTTTTAAAAACCTGCACAAAAAGGTCACTTTCACTTCCTCTTACCCCCAACTATTAAAAAATGGCCTGACCAAAAGTTATCAGAACAAACATTGTAAGTCCTTTAAAGACAACTATCCCAAACGTTATTTCCTGGCACAGGTGATCGTCATGGCATGGGACGGGGTGATCTTAAATCCTTGTAAAGCAGCCCTGGGAGCTCCAGCCTGACCATCATTTTCAAGTTCAATGTCATGCCTCCCAGGTACCAAACGTACTTCCCTGAAACCAGGGAACTGGTTAGACAGCATGGCTACCATCATCTCCTTAGTCTCTGCTGGTGAGTTATTAAGGAATAAAATATAGTTTGGAGGGTAATCAGGGACCTGAGGATTTGGTGTTGCATTTCCTTGGGTGTTAGTTGAATTTGGTGCTCCCTGACCAGGCTTTTTTTTTTTTAAGATTTAAAAAAATGTATTATTTTTTTTAGAGAGAGGGGAAAGGAGAGAGGCAGGGAGGGAGAGAGACATCCATGTATGGTTGCCTTTCACCTGCCTCCAGCTACGGACCTGGCTGGAGGCCTGGCTTGCAACTTGGTTACATGCCCTGGCTGGAAATCGAACCTGCGACCTTTGGGTTCACAGGTCGGGGCCTTATCCATTGTGCCACCAGCCAGGGCATGACCAGGCTTTTTATTGGCAGTAATTGCTGTCTGTTCCGCAGTTTTGGCTTTTTTTTCTTTTCTTCTTTCTTTCCTTGGTCAGCAAAGGTACTACGCATTCTAGATATTATATCAGAATCTGTTTTTGCATACTGGGTTCGCATTGGTTTACCATAAATGGAAATCCTTGTCACTCAGGGCATTTGTGGTTGACCCCAGTCCTTTAACTGTATCAGATGCTTGTCCCCTCACCGTCATGGTCTTCGAAGCCATGGTATCTACCACATGGCCAAACTGAGAAAACAGGGCGTAAAGGGATCGCTTCAATTCTTCTTTTCACATTTTGTCATTCATATGGTTGCGTATAAATTGTACGGTTTGGTCTGATAACCCTCTTTTGTGGTAAATTGTTCAAATAGCCTGCAGTGGGCAGAACCAGAACAGCGAGGAAGGGTGCCCCCAAACCAAAACTGCCTTAACTTTAACGGCAACATTTTTAGTTGTTCACGAGATAGCAATAAATAAAAGCGTATTCTCTCACTCACGTTTATAAATTATGTAAGGAAATGTTTAACTGTTCTTTTATTAAGTGATTGTATTAAGAATGAATACATATGTTCTCAAACTGACTTATAGTGCTGAATGCACTACTAGGAAAATTACTAGAGATCACTGCACTGTGCACTTGAAATAGGTCAGTTTTCCAATATACAAAACAATAAAGTGTCTCCAGCAAATGGTTTAAATAACCCAAAAGCCTATATACGCCTAGAATGAATCCCAGTCAGTCCTAGTATGCCTGGATTTTTACATCATGCCCAATTCCGTTTGCTAATTTTAAAATTTACAACTTAGGTCGGTACTTTGCTAGGTTGGGGCATCAATATCATACCTGACTGTTTGCATAAGAATTTGGAAACTTTCCTTCTTTCTACATGGCTTGGAAGAGTTTAAATCTTACTGGAATTGTCCCTCTGGAATGTCTTAGAATTCTCCTCTGAAGTCATTGAGGCTGGATTTTTGTTTATTTATGATTTGTTTGTTGGAAGAGCCGTCATGAAGACGGCCCTTTGCCTTTTGCCTCATTATGGTTGACCCATTTGAGTTTTCTTCAACTGAATTCCCTCCCAATGAAGCGCGGGGCGACCTGTTCTTGCTGTGTTAGCGTTTTGAGAGTGGTGGCTGGTGTCTTACATGCCGTGTTTTATGGTATTTGACAATGAATCACTGTCATTCCCCAGGTTTGGACATGAAGGGCTGTTGTACTTTTTTATTGTTGAAATGGTGACATTATAACCCGTATGTGTGTTTACTTTGCTCTGTGGGTCAAGAGGACGTTCTGCCAAGAAAACCCAGTTTTACTGCAGCACCGGCCCTTCTTGTACATTCTAGCACTCACTCAGTAGTTCTGGTGAACGAAGTATTTGTTTAGCATCTACTATGTGCCTGCCTGCGCAAGATTTACAGGTCTTATTCTGAGAGGCAACACACGTTATGAATGCCAAATTGACTTAAATAGGTCACATGCCGTGGTAGATAGATGTACTCAGATATATTAAAGAATACAGTTTTATGCAGTTGCCTAAGGGAGAGTAACTTGGGTTATAATTTTCAGAGGAAGTGAAAAGTAAATATGGATTCAGTTACCCATCTTTCTGGCCTGAATTTACAAATTAATAGAGCGAGCTAAACCTTTCCCCGGTAATTTTGATTTTCCATATGCTTTGGCCTAATATGCTGATAAATGGAGATCACAACACCATCCTGACAGCCGTGCAGAAAATGATCCTATTGATCTACGTGTAGGTTACAATGATGATTTCAAAACGTGTGAAGAAAAAAGTGTAATAGTTGATATAATCGCACTGGATTGTGTTGAAGATTTATTGACAATATATTCTTTCCTTTTCTTACAGATTTGTCTAAAAACAGGCTGGTTGAAGTTCCAATGGAATTGTGCCACTTTGTGTCACTGGAAATCCTTAATCTGTATCATAATTGTATCAGAGTCATTCCCGAGGCCATCGTTAACCTGCAGATGCTGACTTACTTAAACTTGAGGTAGGTTAACCATAAACGCTGCCATAAAGTGCGAATCAAAATATGCCTTAATTTCTATCGTTTTTTTTTTTCCCCTTTGCAACGACCAGTCACCCTTTGAAGTAAATCACACACATCTCACTTAAGAAATATGTTTTCTAATACATCGCGAGTGCCCTTCATATTGTTTTTGGTGCCAGACTTTCCTGCCTGTCAGTACGACAAGATAGTTTTGCCTTTTTAACATCATTTACATCGCATCATTAATAGGTTTTATTTCAGTGCTTGGAAGGCCGTTGGTATATTGTTTCCAGCTGTTGATGGAGATGTCAGGGGAGCAAGGGTAAGGGAAGCTAAAAAGAACATGGGGGTTGAGGTAAAGCGGAGCCTGGGGAGTCCTTGGTTCCGTTGGATTTGCTGCCTGGTACCCAGAGCTTGTTCAGTTAAGTCACCTGAGAAAGCTGGGAGGGACCGTGCCAGCTCCAGCCAGACAGGAGGTCCGCTGTCCCTACAGCCCGTTAAATTCGTTCTGTGTTTGCTGAGAACGGGCCAGCGGCCTGTATGCTCGATGCGCTGTGACATGTTAACACCCTTGAAAGGCCCTGAAGCTAAGAAAAGCAGCTATTTGAAGGTGCAGGGTTTAGACTTTGCTGGTGACTGTTGACGGCTTTAGCTGGATTTGGGTTCCTTGTCTTCTCAATCCTCGACTCACATTTGGTGTGGTAGGAGAGAGGAGGGAGTTGTGCCATCAAATCCACCTGAACTAGAAGAGCAAGGTTCCCGAGGTCAAGGCCCAGGAAGGCCTTCGCCCCTGCCCGTTGCCTTACCTTGGCACGCAGGAGGTGGCGCTGGAGAGTGCGCATGTGTGGCGTGACAAGTATGCTACACTTTATTTATCTACTTTTATAAAAGATTGTATTTATTACTTCCAGAGAGAGTGGAAGGGAGAGAGGCAGAGGGGGAGAGAGACATCCATGTGTGGTTAGGTGCCTTTCACCTGCCTCCAGCTATGGACCTGGCTTGCAACCTGGTTTGTGCCCTGGCTGGGAATCGAACCAGCGACCTTTGGGTTCGCAGGCTGGTGCCTTATCCACTGTGCTACCAGCCAGGGCTATGCTACACTTTAAAGGGCAAAATTCCCAACGGACCTGGTATTGCATTCATTAATGATAGCTAGTAATGTCAGTTAATTTTCATGGTTTTTTTTTTTTTTTTTTTTTTCAGTTGACCACTGAGAATTTGGGGTCTTCTGCTATTTCCTTTGAAGTCAAAAATGGGCTTCCTTTCAATTTCTTCTTCTTCTTTCCCTTTCTTTTTCTTTTTCCTTATTGCCTTTCATTAGGAGTGCATATCTTTTTCCGTGGAAGCAAAAAACCATCCAAGTTACTTGGGTCAGGGGGACACAAAAAAACCCTGGAATTTACTTATTAAAAAATCATGTATTTGTTCTCACATGTTAGAACTTCAGTCCCCTTCAGAGTATTCTCCGTCTGATGCAATACACCTACTGAGACCTGTTTTCTACCGCTCAAAACCATATTTGAACTCATTGATTTTGATGCCTTTTAGTGCTTCTGCTGTGTTTTTTGTTTCACCTCTTCCACATTGGCAAAACGTTTCCCTTTGGGGGCTTTTTTCATCTGGGGAAACAAAAAGAAGTCACTTGGGGTGAGATTGGGTGAATAGGGAGGGTGGGGCATGGGGGTCAGGCCATTTTGGTCAAAAACTGCTCACCACTCAGAGTGGTGTGGGCGGGTACACTTGTAAATCGCCCCCCATGAAATGGGCAGACGCATTGAAAGCGTCTTAAAAAAAATTAACTGAAGCCAAACTCAGCCTCTCACAACAACACCAGCGGGTGCGTGGATACACTTGGGTCCTAGAGCACCCACCTAGTGAGGGGATCCCGAACTTCAAGGTGCCTGCCCTCCAGAAGATAGTTCCACCTGCACTGGGAAGCATTGGGATATAGGTGGCATTTTTCTTCTGGGATGAGAGATGTTAATGGCGAATCGAGTTGAGTGTCGAATGGTAGGAAGAACACGCTGGAACATGGTTCTCGGGCTCCTCAGGGCAAGAACAGCGAGAAGTCATGGAAACTGATGTTTACTTTATTGTTGGCCTCTATCTTTTCTCCCACTTGTAAAGGTTTCTTTTATTTTGTTTTGTTTTTCGTTGCTCTGTGGGTGGAAAAGGGGTCACATGCTAAACCTCACCAGCTCAGGGGAAGCCAGCATGGCCTTAAAAACTGAAAGACTGAATGGAACCATATAGGACGGTCTGCCGTGAAAACTTACTGACTAAAGGCGAGTCATCATGGTCAGCAGTTGTGTCCTAGGCCTGTATCTGCCTCATCAAAGGTCACCCTTGACCTCCCCTGAGCCTGGCCACTGTCAGTTTGCGTCTGCAGTAACCTGTCTTTGGAATGTTGGGTAGTTTCCTTTTCCAGACCCCTCAGGGCATGATGTCCCCCCAGAGCAGAGACCACAGAACCCCCCTTGTTACTGGTTTTGCGTTGTTACCTGCTCACCACCCTATACTCACCCGTGTGAAAGAAGCGTGTATTGTTTTACTTTTTACCCAACCCCAGAGATCTCCCCGCTTTGCCTCCTTCCGCCTCTCTAATCGGCCACCAGTGGGTTCCAGGTCGGTGTTGGTGGCAATCGGGCCCTTCCCTGGGACCACGAGGGGAGCATTCCAAGGACCCACACACGGGAGGTTGGGGGGTGGAGGTGGAAGTTGCTCCCTGGGTTTCCGGTGTCCCGTCCATCTGTCTCTGTCTCACGGCAGGAACAGGACAGCCGTGTCCTCAGCCAGGCCACCGTGAAAGCCAGCGTTCGGAGCTTCCGCTTCCTATGAAAACTGAGTTCTTGGAAGCCAGGCGGTCGGTCTCAGTCCCCATCAGACGTTCTGCTGGTGTCCGGCTCCTCCAGTGCTGCTGGGGGTGCGTCTGCTAAAGGCCACATGGCTATGGAGAGAGGACGTGCGAGCATGTTAGTGGGGGTGGGGGGCTTCTTTGTGCCCACGGGGTTATATTCGCGTGGGTCCGGGATGGACCGGGTGCCTTTTCAGCAGAGCCATTGCCTTGTCAAGCTTTCACAGGCTCCAAGGGGCTTCACCCCCTCGGAAGACAGACAGGCCTCTGTGGTCCAGCCCCCCCTGCGCCCCCCAACAATCCGGTACCGGAGGGGGAGGGAGGAGAGTTAATCCCCTGTAGGGGAGCCGTGCTGGCCCCTGGGTGTGAAGCTGCAGCTTCCTGGGGAAGCCACAGGCTTACGCCCCCAGTTGATGAAGCTCCGCGTTGCTTCCCTGTGCTCCCCCTTTCTAGCTGAGGGCGACAGTAACCGTGGAGCCCCCTGAGTGCTCGCCTTTGACTCCGATGTCTAAATAAGCCGCGGAACGGCTGTTGCCCAGAGCACCTTCCCAGTCCATCGAGATTCTGGCTTCTGGATAGCTGCCACCATTTTGGCTGCAGTGGGTTCATCAGAATCCTTCCAGGTTTCAATGTTTCTGACATTGCGAGCTCACCTCTGCTTTAACATCCCCTGACATTAAGACATAGTCGAGTCCCGACTCTTTGGAAGAATTAGCAACTCAAGGGGAAAATGAGGAAAAAGTACGTCTCTTACTTTTCAGAGGTTTGTACGAGAGCATCTTAGGGATGGCGTGTCTCCGGTGGCTGGACCCCATCCCGTGCACCAGAAAGGTGTGGGTTCATCCCGTTTTGGAAATAAATACCTGAAAATACGTTCTTTTCTGTGGCACTTAGGGTTCTTCCCCCGTATTTCTAGCGCAAAGTTGTTAGGTGAAAGAGTGCCAAAAAGCTGTTTCTCAGATCTTTAGATGTCATGTTTCTCGCCTTAAAATGAAACCCGGTCTTGCGATATTTACCACTTTCTTCTCCTTTTAAACAAATCCCATGTAGACCTTACTAGTGTGTGTTACAAAGGGAGAGAGGTGCCTTATGGAGCTATTTGCATTTATGGGAAACTGCATGGGTGACGGCCTCTGAGATAGGTTGGGTGTGTCAGCAGAGAAAAGCTGTAAACCTTCGGTGGTGGTCATGTTAAGAGAGGTGACGGTGGCAGGGGCGATGTGTCACTGCTGATAGGATCTCTCCGGGATGTTATCGTTAAATGTCAGATGGCCGTATGGCAACAGGAATCCATGTCCTGTCATAACCCAGACATGGATTTAATTGGTCATGTACAAAAAAAAAAAAAGGAAAGAAGGAAAGAAAACTTCACCATCAAACGCAGTTAGAAACACATCAGTGTGTTTCTGCATTTTCTCACATGATTGAAACGTCCTGCTTGTGGCAAATGTTGATTTATGGCCGTTGATGTAACCTGCGCTCGGAGGGTCTGGGCTTTTCCTCTTCACGTCCCCATGTTCGCAACAGCAGGTCACATGTGCTTCGTACATGTGCCGCGGTGTCTCTTCCGGTTAGACGGTGTCTCGATTGGGGAAATGCAGC
The DNA here is from genome assembly GCA_004026585.1 of Noctilio leporinus. NCBI lineage: Eukaryota > Metazoa > Chordata > Mammalia > Chiroptera > Noctilionidae > Noctilio > Noctilio leporinus. Next base: position 129,756 of record PVIW01000017.1, read on the forward strand.
CAGGAACTATCAACGTGACTAAGCAGGATTGGTGCCTATAGAGGTACAGGAGATCCTCACAACGTTTAGAATCTATGTTAAGAGGTTGGAGAGGTGGCTGGTGACAAGAGGTGTGGAGAAAAGGCACCTTAGGGAAGGGACACCTGCCCAGAGTCGCAGGACCCTAAGTCCCAACCTTAGGGGCGTTGGGAGACCTGCCCAGAGCAGGGGACCTTAGCTTATTTTGCCTCCGAGAGATTTAGGAATAGAAGCTGCCAAAAAGTGAAAGTTCTTCGCAGCCTGTGATCCTCCTGCCTCCAGAATGCTGGGTGACTGGTTCTGCTTTCCGGGGGTGAAAGAGGCAGAACCAGGAGCCAGCTGGCTCACCCCCTTCTCTCCCGACCCCCGGGACGGGATTCTGAGCAGCACTGCCTGTGAGAAGGGGCAGCTAGTGTTTGAAGAAAGTGCTGTCGCACCGTAGAAAGGAATCTGTGTTGGCCGCGTTCTCTGAAACATGGCCTCCTTTTGGCTGCTGGACAATGTGCAGGAAGAGTGTCCAGGTGGCTGTGTAACCTGTGTCCCCACATTCCTTTGCGGGGGCCACTCCGAGAAGCAATCTTTAACCTGAGTAGGGCTGCCTCTCTCTGAAGGGCTGGAAGAAGCATCCTATCAGAGCTGCTGTAGAGCGTGCAGGTTTTTAAGTGTTTGTTAGCAAATTAATTTTTATTGTTCCCAAGAAGTGAAGTTTACCCCTAAGGCTCCTTGCCCTGGCATTTCCAAAGCAAGTTTCCGTTGTGCGATGGCGTTTCTTCTTTCCGCGAGTGGATAAAAATAACAGCGTCTTCCTCACCTGGGAAACAGGAGGAGTTTGGCGCTATTCAAGACAAACCCCTGAATCCGACATCCTTTTATGGAGCTCTTACCTTCCTGCCAAGGGAAAGTGAGATTCCCTTACGCATTTTGGAGCTGGTCTTGGGTAGCTAGCCAGGTGGTTTTGTGAAATGACAGGTCAACAGGTAGATACCAAAAATGCAGGAACTATAACTATTATCTTAAACTTTGGAAACGGCGTGAGGTGGGCCGTGGCCAGCAGGGTAGGGTTTGAGCCTCTCATTTTCTCCTGCAGTTCCTGGGCGTTGGTTTCCAAGGAGAAACCTTATCAGATTCCACCCCTGTCGTAGGGCCTGATCCTTGGCAAGGCTTCCAAAGAGGATTTTTCCATGGTCCGCACCACCTGTTTACAGATGTTGCTTTAGATCCGTGTTTGTATTGGAAAAAAAAAAATTAGAAAAGAGCAGCAAGACACAAAAGGGACATTATGACTTTGAAAGTTGTGTCACTGGCGGAATGTGTTGGTTTTGTTTTCAGTTCGGCTTCAGATCTGAAGAGTTTTGTTAAGATCTTTGTGCTGCAGGTTTGCTTTCTTAAAATGGCGTGAAGACTTACTCCTCATTTCTTACATGGTGGTTTTGTGTGTGTGTGTGTGTTTGGTTGTTTGTTTGCTTATAGTGATTCTCAGAATTTTTTTCCCTGCGAGCCCCAAATGAACAAGCTGCACATTACATTTATTTTTCTAATTAGACAGACAAAAGCCTTTTTGAAACATTGCCATTCCTCCCATAATCAACTTCTTCAGTTCCCGCAGACAGCATTTTAGTTCACCAGCTCGTAACAAGTGCTGTAGGAGAGAAGGGAGGAAGAAAGGAAAAAAGAACTTGGAGCCATGAAAGAAGGTGTGGGAACTTGGGGTAGCCATCCTGGAGCCCTTCAACAGCCTTGACTTTAGATAGCAAATAGCAAACTGACTCCTAGGCCACACTGCTTCATCAATAGGAATAATAGAAATGAGTGGAATTTATTTCGAGTTCGCTCAGCACTTTCACCTTTGGTACCTTGTTTATCACTGTGCTTCATCGTTAGACCAGGTAAAAAATTTTCCAGGACACCAAGTCAATATTTAATAAGGGAAGCCCTTTGTGATTGAAATTATTTTTACTGTATTTATAGTTCATTCCCCCTGTAATATTGTATTATCTATCTTAATTAGCAATTTTAAAAAATCACTCATGATGTTAGTTACCACCCTTTTTATTTTTGATTTTCTATGTCGTTAATTTCTGATATATCAATAAAATGTATATTTTATTTACCACATTCTCTTCTATTTCATTATAGGTTTATTCTTATTCTAATTTCCAGAGTTTTGGATCGTTAGCTCATTAAGGTTCAGTTATTTTTCAGTTTTATAGAAGTATTTAGGGCCAGGGATTGATTGCTCTGTAGGGCTGTTTTAGCTGATTCTGAAAAGTGTGGATTCGTAGTATTTTTTTTTAAATGACTCCTAAATCTTCTAAATTTTCAGTGTTACTTCCTTGGCCCAGAAATTTTCTGTAGAGTAGATTTTTAAAGTTATCTTATCCTTCCAAAAGTAATGGCACTAATAGAAAGCTTGAACTGCAAGCTCCCCTCTCCAAACTTAGATATTACTTTTATTCTTTATTTTAGGTCCACGTTGCTGTTTTCCTTGCTCTTAGTCAGTCTGCGGGTGCTTGTTAGTAGTCACCCACTTTTGTACCAGATTCTTTGCTCGCTCTTGCTCATTTCAGATCATTGTTTGTAGGGTCTGCTGTCCTTTATAACATGCATTTTTAAGAAGTTCTTTGGTGAAGGTATGCTTGTGGTAAATACAGTCTTTTTTCTGGAATGTCTGTAATCCCCATTCTTGAAAAAATATTTCAAATTATAGTGCACATTTTTAGGTTACATTAATAGAAAGTTTTAAGTTGTCCATTCCTTCTGTTGTATTTAAAAGCATTAGGTTTTCTGGCCTCTGTCTTACTACAGAGAAATTCTTTGCTAGTCTAAATGTTTTGGGTTTGCAGAAAATCTCTGCCACATTTTGCCCTTTTATTCCTGCCCATATCATCTTTGTCTTCAGTGCTTCTGAACTTGATCCTCTATATATCACATTATTTTTATTTACTTTGCTATAAACCTTATTTTCTGTCCTGGGTCTGAAGATTTCTGGCTCTCATCAATTCTGAAATATTTGAGTTAATATCTTTAAAAATATTACATGGTTATTTCCATCTGCTTCGGGTACTCCCTGTTCGTTGTATGTTGGGCCTCCAGTTCCATTTCTTACTCTCTTTCACATTTCTTGATGTCGTGTAGGGCTCTCATTTCATTACCCTGGGGGTGGTTTTCAGCACAGGAATGCCCTTGAACACACTGAGAGTGGAAGTCCAGCAGTCCTTGGAATGCAGGGCAGTGGTGGTCGGATTCCTGAATTGAAAAGACTGTGAGTGGAATGAGTAAGTGCAAGGACTACCCATTTGGACTCATTAGTGAAACCTCATGCACTCTTTTTTTTTTTTTTTTTTTTTTAATTTATTGATTTGTAGAGAGAGGGAAACATAGATTTGCTATTCCTCTTATTGATGCCTTCGTGGGTTGTTTCTTGTATGTGGCCTGACTGGGGATTGAAACCCCTATCTTGGAGTATCGGGATGACACGCTAACCAACTGAGCTTTTCCAGCCAGGTTTCTTAATCTTATAATAGTATACTTTCTGGATTGGCTAAAATCCTTTAACTTGACAGTAAATTTCTATGAGCTGTTTTACCTATTTGATGAGAGCTAGTCTTGAAGTCTTGACCCATGAAATTGGAGTTTGTGAAAATTTGCTTTTGAAATCTTCAGTCCTGTCTTTGTTGAACTCTGCCATGTTTGTCTTGTTGGCATGCTCCAACCTTCCTTCCCTGGTGCCTTAAATTAAAGGCCATGTGGAGTCAGGGTTTAGCCAAGTAGGTTTTGACTGCAGTCGGCGGGTGGGAGGCGTTCCCTGGGGTTCTCTTGGGGTTCTTAGTTACTTACGGGCAAAGTGACAGTCACTGCACAAGAAGACAAGTTTTTGTCAAGAGTTGCTTTTGAGAAAAGAAACACAACATTGGTTTTCCCAGTTTCCCGGTCCCCATCTAAATACACCACTTCATTTTCAAAAGTGATGACCATGCTGCAGTGGCCGGGAAGTTGCCCAAAATGATGTTAAAAAGAATACTAGCCTACCCTGAAAGGGACGCTTGTGGGCCACAAACTCAGGGCCGGGGACGTCTCGATAAAATAATCAGCCAAGAATTTCAAGTAGCACTTGTTCAGGGAGAAATTTTAAGTAAAAAAAAATACGTATTCTGTGGTTCTTGATCTTGAAAGACGGATGAGATCAGGTGTCCAGGAGACAAAGGTGCAGGGTAACAAGAGCAGCTTTCTGTAAGGAACTTATTTTTCACCTCCCGTCACTCCTTGGGACACCTGCACACTTGCTGGGCCAGGTGGACTAGCGGGGCAGGTGGAATGAGATGATCTTTTGAACCGTGAGTTGTCAGTAATCAGACAGTTTGGTTACTTTTAGAATGGGATCATCTGAATGGCCACTTACCTACGTGACCCTCATGAAGTCAGGCAGTGATTTTCTGATACCGCACTGGGCCACTGGGAAGCCATAGCAAAAAGGAACGTGGAAAATAAGAAAACTGATCCGTTCGACTTAGCAACGAATTCATCTGTTCACCAACAGGGAGGGATAAGTCTGGAGAAACTACCCACTGGTGGGTAGTTTTTCCGTGGGAAAAAAATGTGTTGTTTATCCCTAACCTCAGATGCCGTTGGGTCAAGTCAGGAGTCAGTACAATGAATGTCCACAAAAGCCGATCTGTGGATGTTAATAGGGAGGCTTTTTAAAAAGTTCGTGTATGATGTTAATCGATAACTGTGATTCTTCAAGCAACACCCAATTCACGTCTCTCGGCCTGCCTGGTGCCATGCCATAGAATAGTGCTTTCCAGAGCACCAGTTGGTACACGAAGAATGGGTACCACCCAAGAACTCTGCAGGAACTCTGCATGTAAGAAGATGAGGGTAAAAAGTATGTCGCTTCATGACGTCACGTCAGGGGCCGCGTAATCTGTGTGGACTGAATGTTTGAAACATAACCTGAAGTGTGAGTAGAAGATTGAAAGGCCCAGGATACAGTCCAGCGCGAAGTATCTCACACAGAGCTATCGTCCAGGCTGGTTTACTCTTTATTCTGCCCCTTTGAAATACTATGAATATTTATTTGTTCGTTAATCATTACTTACCTGTCCGTTGCAATATGCAATTTATTTCAGGAAAAAAATTGAGTATTGAAAAGTACAAAGAATGCATCAGTCGCTGTCCGATAGTCAGATTTAATATTGGTTGATTTTTTTGTGACACCTGCCCAGGGTTTGCCTTCTTTCCAGTTGCTTTCCTGTCAGGATCGCACTTTGCTTGGAGAGTGAGGGAGAATTTTTCCAGACTTCCTGAAAGATCTTTTTGGCTTTGGTCACATGCTTTTCTGCACACGTTTCCGTCTGTTTCTGTTCTCTACCCCGGGGCCTGCGCCCTTGTTCGGAATTCCCCAGAGCCCAGCCATGGGCCTTAAATTGTCCCTTGCAGACTTCAGGCCTCATGGAGCTCAGCTATAATCTGCATTTCTTGGACTCATTTGAGCACTAATCCTCATTTCTCCACCTGACTAAAATTCAGTGTCTCTGAAATACCTGTTGACTCCTCAGCATTCAGCGTGGGCTCCAACGAAGCCCATTTTCTTCTTCCTTCAGTTAGAAAACTTAGAACCCTCGGATCATCGTTTCTGACCTTGCTAACACCGTTTTTCTCTGGGACCCCAGTTTGGAGTCTCAGAAATGAGATCTGACCCTTTCGGCTGTACGTACCTTGCTCGTTGGAGTTCCAGCCTGGTGCTTCGTTGCCTCCTGCATGGTGCCCTCCCACTGGGTCCTTGGTTGGCCTTCACTTTTTATTCCACAGTAAATGGGAAGAGGCTGGGTTGTGTTGAGGGAAGATCCCAGACTTCGAGCTGAAGTCTGAACAACCAGGTTCTGCACCTTAACACAGACTTGAAGGGGCAACTTGGAGCAAGTGATTTAAGTGTCCTGAACCCTGTCAACTTTTGTGTTTGTAACGTAGATTTAGCTGCTTCTATTACAGGGTTGTTGTGAGTTCTAATAAAGTAATAATTGTCTCAGGGTCCAGCACGGCGCCTTATATGTCATAACTACCCAAGAGACGCTTGCCGAATTTGTTGAATCAAGTCTTGTGGCGTATCATATGAATTGTAATGTGAGTTAAGAAAAACAGGGGCAAGCCCTGGCTGGTGGCACAGTGGGTAAGGCACCGCCCTAATGTGAGTTAAGGAAAACGGGCAAGCCCTGGCTGGTGTGGCTCAGTGGGTAAGGCACTGGCCTGCAAACCCAAAGGTCTCTGGTTCGATTCCCAGCCAGGGCACAGAACCAGGTTGCAAGCCAGGTCTCCAGCCAGGTCCATGGCTGGAGGCAGGCGAAAGGCAACCATACATGGATGCTTCTCTCCCTTTCTTCCTCCCTCCTTTCCCCTCTCTCTACAAATGATCAACTCCTTAAAAAATAAATGCATAAGTAAATAAAAACAGGGGCAGAGGTCTGGTATTAGAGTAAAGTAGTGGATTTTATGTGTAGGACCATGAGTAAAGAGGATGTGCTACTGGTTTGTAAAATACTTCAGAGCAGTTAAGTGAAGCTGAGTTACAGTGATGGTGAAATTACATGATAGAAGTTCTATAAAGGCTCATTTCCTCCGAGAGTAAGTGGGAAAAAGAGAATATACGTAAACTTACATTCATGCATGCCAGCCTGTATTGCCCATTTAAAAATTCTTAGAAATAGATGAAGAGACATGTCTTCAAGGGATGAATAATACTGGCCAGGCATCTTAATTTTTATTCCCGTTCTAAGAGTCCTCATCTGAGGGTGATTTTTAGAGGGGCCGGGGAGAGAGACATGGATGTGAGAGAGAAACAGCGGTCGGCGGCCTCCAGTACTGCCACCACTGGGAATCGAACCTGCAGCCTTGGTTTGTGCCCTGACCAGGGATCGAACCTGCAACCTTTTGGTGCAGAAGACAACACTCCAACCAACAGAGCCACCCAGCCAGGGCTTTATTACATTTTTTTTTTTTTTTTTCCATTAACTCAGTGTCCCTGGGTAAAAGTTGATCTGAGCGGCAATTTCTCATTGAAGTCAGAATCAGTCACCCTTTCTTAAAAATAAAAGTTCAAGTTCTGCGTGAAACATGCTCCACCGAGCGGAGGAATTATTGTTGGTGCTCCTGCGTCTTTCCTAGCTGTTCACTGGTGGTTCTGTGATGTGCCAGCAGCTGTGGTTTGCACACTGGTGTTTCTTCAGGATGTGGGTTCAGGCATCCACAGCCTTACTACGTACTTCACCCCCCGGATCCACGTTTGCTGCCGAAGGAGTTTGGCAACTGAATAGTCTTGCTAGTGTCAGCCATTGAATGGTCTCTGAACCTTCCATGTTGAACACGTACCCGCGTTATAGAAGAAACGTTATGCAGGGAAGGCGGGTTACCAATAACCGCACTTTGCAGTCCGGTGACAGACGAGGGCAATGGCGGGGGCTGATGGTTAGGGGTGGAGAAGCGGGATATTTTAAGAAAGGCTTTATTTGTACCCACGAGGAACCTGATAGGCTGTTACCGTGGGAAACCAGCGGGGCGGCGGCTGCCAAATATGGTGCAGGTATGCGCGGGCGGCCGGCAGCCCGGCTGCCTGGGAGCCGCTTGGCAGCCTGCGTTCCTCCGTTCCCGTCTGAAGCCGACCCTTCGCCTCTCAGAACATGGCCCTTGTCCCCGAGTGGGGTGGGTGCGGATGGCGTCCCAGCCCTGGCCCTGGCGTGAGAGGCAGAGGGAGTGAGGATTCTGGGTTTGCAGCTTGGGAACCGTGTACGCCTCCAAGTAAAAGCCTGTCATACTCCTGTAGGAAGCGTCACTGCCGGCAAAGCTGGATTTAAATCACGCGGACTTCCAGGGCGTGTGCGTGTGCGAGTCTCCTCGGAGGTGAATAGTTCCATGGACAATCGTAGTCGGGCTAGAGCTATAGTGTTTACACTGGTGAAGTGGAGGTTGCGCAACATAGGACCAGGCGTCTGAACGCAGTGTTCTTGCTGGTCATTGTCGCAGGCAGATAAGGGTGGCGGGCATGGGGGGGCGGGGGGTCCTGGTGGTCAAGGGGAAGTAGTTGTTCTGGGAAACAAAGGGGGGATGTTCTGCCCGGGCAGGTTTTTTTGCAGCAAGGACCAGGTGGGGAAATGAAAAGGCTCCCTGTGGTTCCCTGTCGCATGTGCATGAAGACATGAAGCAGTCAGGTGTCACACACAAAACAGGTCACAGGTACCGTGCTTTTAACGAAAGGTGAGTAGGTTACGCCAAAGGAACCTACCAACACAGTTAGGTGGGGTATCCTGTCAAACAAGCAATGAGTCATTGCTGTTTACTGTAGGTCCCCGTTGGGTGCCCAGATGGCGCTATCGAAACAAACAGTATCAGCACCCACTTTGCACGTGTTCCTGCCCCTCCCTGGTCGAGACCCTTGGGGGTGAGCCGCCCTGGGCACCCACGTTCTCTGTGGCCCTCAGACACGCGCTGTCCCAGTCGCCTCCAAGGTGTGGGATGGTTAGTGATTTCACATCATTAGTTCTGTTTCCCTTCGCACTCCAAGTAGGAAATGGGGTTGGGGATCCCCAGGAGTTCACGGTTTCCTACAGAAAGGGTAGGACCCTGAATTAGACACGATGGGTGAGAAAAAATTATCCATGCGGTGCCGATAATAGTGCCATGCTTCGTGTGGCCTGCAGTTGACACGCTGCTCCTCCTGGGCATGCCTGGTAGAAATGATCTTTCTTTTTCCAGTTGGCACGTTTTCAATAAATGAAATACAAAATCACTAAAATCCTAGCTAAGCACACTTAGGCCCTTGAGGGTCACCACCCGCCTAGCCAGTCACCTTCGCGTTTGGGTTTGGTTTAATCTTGAAACTTGGGTTTTGTGTGGGGCTGAGTACTTTCGCATTTCTAACCCCACGTTCCGTGTTAGGTCGGTATTATCCACAAGGGTTTGGATGACAAAGCCGGAGAGGTCAAATGACTTGACCTAAAGTCACATAGCTGATTTCTGGCACAGATAAGATTTGAAAGCAGGTCTTCTAAATGCCACAGTTTGGGTGATCTTTTTAGCAAGTGAACAGAGGTGAAATGTTACAGAAATCTTCCTATAAATTGTTGTCTGTGGTGAGTTCCACGTTTCAACATACTACAATAAATAAAAATAAAAGTGGATACACACGGGTGGGCAAAAGGAGGTTTACAGTTTTGAGTATGCAAGAGTTTCTTTTTGTATTATTATTTATTGATTGATGATTGTAGTACTTATCATTATCAGCCTACTTTTGCCCACCCCCGAATTCCAGTAGAATAAAAAAATTACATATGATACCCTCGTAATGAAATCACCTGTAAGAATATCTATCAGAAGGCTTTATCATCACGTATTTTAAGAAAAATAACTTCCTGATGAACCAGTCATAAATCGTGTCAAATACTGAGTCTGAAAACATGGATATTAATAAATACCCCTGTTAAACACATTCAGATGAGATTCCCCCCAAAGTAACACCGTGCAGCAGTGACTTGGCTGGTAACTTCCTGAAGTTGCGAATTACGGGAAGCGAGGGACAGGGGCACTTGAAACCCAGAGAAGTTTATCCTGCCAACTTGGGCCATCAGAAATGTTCATGGTAGGTTGAGCGGCCTTGTTCTGCCTTGGAATGAGGAAGCAAGCCCAACAAAGAGTCATTCAGCCGAGAAGGGCGGGAGCCAGGCATTAGCCTTCACCATGGGAAAGCCCCCTGCTCCCTGCCCCTCCGCCTGGTCCTGTGCCCACTACCCTCCCCGCAGACGGGGCAGGGAGACCGGCAGCGGCCGCTGGGCAGCAGGAAGCCTCAGGCCACAGGACTAAATCTGTGACTTCCGCTGAGTGGCACTGTCCCCCACCCCCACTTTGTAAGGAGTGAGTTAAAATGTTCTTTTTCCTGTGGCTTTCAGAAGGCGGCTCACAGGGTAGAGTTGAAGGTAGATGTTGGCCATTACCTTATCAGACACTTTCGGGCCTATTTTTAACCTTGGTCCTGGGCGGGCCGGTTGAGGGCACAGACCCCCCAACGGGAGACAAGCTGGGGGCAGGATCGTGGTTTGAGGCCTGAGGCTCTTATTTGCTGGAGGAAAATTGCTGCCAGATGCGGTTTCAAAAGCTCAGGCTGCCGAGGTGGCTGGAGGGCCAGAGGGAACGCAGCCGCCTCCTTCCTTCGTAAACATCTGTGGGAGAGGTCGTGGGCTTTTGTGCGCCTGGGCATTTCCTTCTTCTCGTGGGCAAATTACAGGTGACACGGGAACATCCTGTGGTGAAACAGGTCAAGGACAGGCCGAATGGGCCGGATGGACGGAGCCCCAGGTTTATGGCCTGTTGCGTGACGACTGAAGTCTTGGTATCTTTTCATTGTCCAGTGGCCATTAAATACAGGAGTACGTGGGGCATAAATAAATAGCGACGCCATCAGCAGCTTTCGGCATAAAGAGCATTGTTCCCCGTCAAAGAAAGCCATAGGTGCTTTCACACGCTGAAGGTTCGTTGTATTTTAAAGTGTGTGTGTGTGTGTGTGTGTGTGTGTTTTTTTTAATGATTCCATTCATTATTTTTAGAGAGAAGGGCAGGGAGGGAGGAAGAAAGGGAGAGAAGCATCCCTGTATGGTTGCCTTTCACCTGCCTCCAGCTACGGACTTGGCTGGAGACCTGGCTTGCAACCTGGTCATGTGCCCTGGCTGGGAATCGAACCAGCGACCTTTGGGTTCGCAGGCTAGTACCTTATCCACTGAGCCACCAGCCAGGGCTGAACTTTGTTTTATTTTAAATTAGCCCCACCCTGGGAGAATTCCAAAGAATCTTACGTGGTATTGAATACTCGCGCTTCTGAAAGAGCCAGGCCTTCGCCGAATCGCTGTGAGGGTGGGACAGTGTCCCCTGCCCCAGTGAAGGGTCCCCCCAGTTCAGCATCCCGACCTGATCAGCCGCCCGCATCGAGGCAGGGAGACTGGGGCTAGTTTGCCTCTGCGTTTCCCAGAGAGGAAACGTAGAAAAGATCAGCGCTGTCCTGGTGTCTTCTGGGGAAAGCAGAAAGGTAGAAAATTTTCAACATGCTTCCCTTCGTTCCCAACAGCCTGTCTTCCAAAGGAAGCTTGGGATGGCTCAGCCCAGAACCGCCTTGTTTCCATTTCCGCTGACCCACCCTCACCGAGTGCAATTACGTAGGAATAAATACTTAGTAATGGCAGTTGATGTGCCCCCTCTTGTCAGGAGGTAATTTCATTCAAGAAAGCCCTTCCAGGGTGTCTGCACCCCCCCTCCCCCCCAAGAGCCCCACTGGGTGCAGCAAATGGGGTGCCAGGCAGGGTTTCAAGGACAGACGGACAGGCAGGTTGTCCTATTTTCTCCTGCCGCCACCCCCAGAGACCAAGGAGAGGGTGCCGGGAGCCCATCAGCCTTCTTCTCATCTGTCACCCCGCCCAGGAGGGAGGGGAGCCGGCTGCTCCTTCTCTGCCAGGAAGTCCCCCCTCTGGGGGGCTCTCAGACCCTTCCAGGCCTGCTGGACCCTCATGAAGTTCTCTCCTCCCCTGGAAATGGCTTTCTTTTCAGGTCTGGGCCATGGAGAGGAGACGTGGCTGTGCCTTTTCTCACTGCCCCTCATCGTGACCTGGGCCTGGAGGGGCTGGGGGCGGCAGAGGTGCGTGGGGGTGGTTACAGCAGCGCCCTTGACCAGAAAGGCTCTTTGAGGAGCACAGCACCTGCTTGTGACGAGCCTGGCTGCTGGGGATGCCCTTCACCAGCCGCCCTCTCGGACAGGGAGAGGGGGAGCGGACCCCTTCAGTTGACATACTTGACCCACGTCCCGAAACATGCACCGACCATACATGTGCATCTCAACGAGTCCGCACAAATACAAGCAACCAGGGGACCGGTCTCCGGACGTGGTTTGTCTTTTTCTAATAATATTTCCCTCCTAATTAACTATGAAGACTCCACACAGCGGCACAACGCTGGAAGGGCACACACAGGATGAGGCTGCTTCTGTTGGCCCCGTCAGCAGAGTGGTTGGGGGCAGAAAGGGAGACTGAAAACCATCTGTCCTGTCACTTGACTGCAGGAAATGGGGGTGCCCCAGACATGGGGTTCTAGACTTCCTCTCTTCAGTAACTTCTTGTCTCTCAGAATACTCAGCAATGATGGTCTCCTCTCCTTTTCTCTCTTTTCCTTTCTTTCCCTCCCTCCTTTCCGCCCTGTCTTCCTTTTTCTGTACCAGACAGGGCAGCAGCCTTGAGCCCCAGGGAGTCAAGACGTTTGTGGGCCGCAGGAAACCGCTCTTGCCCTCCCTCCCAGGTGGATGAGCGGATGCTCTCATGTGCTCCTTGGAGAGCGTCCTGCCCTCGCCGTCAGGAAGGTGGCAGTTGGCACCGGCTCCCTGTTGTTCTTGGCGGTGCGGGGCTTGGTGCCCACCTGGCCCTGGCCGGCCACGGGCGCAGCGTCTGCAGGGGTCCCGCGGGCCGGGGCGGGGGGAGAGCCGTCCTTCTCAGGACAACCTGGACCTGTCTTCTGAAACACGCGTGTTCTTTCCTGACGCACGGGAGCTGTGAGTCCCTCGGGACCCCGCAGCCTCGCTGCGTTTTCACGCTGGCACAGCGTCTCCTGGGCGCGCTCCCCGTGCTGACGCGTGTTCTGTTGTCTTCGCAGCCGGAACCAGCTGCCGGCGCTGCCCGCCTGCCTGTGTGCGCTGCCGCTCCGCGTCCTCATCGCCAGCAACAACAAGCTGGGCGCGCTGCCGGACGAGATCGGTCAGCTCAAGCAGCTGATGGAACTGGTACGTTGCCGGCTGTCCCCACGCCCGGGCTCGCGGTTGCCTCACCATCGCCGGAACAAGGTTGGGGCGTCTGCGCTGATCGGGACGTGAAGTGCGGGAGGAACCGTCCTGGGCCCGGCTGGAACGGGCGCCGGTCCCGGCAGTTTCCGTGTCCTGCCCTGTATACTTCTCGCAGTCACGGGAGGTACAGCTCCTGGGGAGGACAGGTCCCCAGACGCTAGTCGGAGCATTGTTTTTTCCCCACCGTGAAACGAAGCGTCATAAATTACGGGTAACCGGGGAAAATGGTCCGCAAACAAGTGAGGAGGCCCCCCCTTCGGGAATGTACGTAATTAAGTCGAGAGACGGAAAGAACAGGGTGCCCTGGTTCTGCAAAGGTTTGCGTAGCCGTGGCCCAAATGAAGGCCACTTTAAGATGTGGCTGTGCGCCCGGGGGCAGAAAAGAACAGGTGACAGGTGGGCAGAGATGGTGTATGTGTGTGCCTGAGACTCAGGTACACCCCTGACTCAGCCCCCCTGACCTGGTGTCTTAGGATGGGAAAGGACAGATCTTTTCTAGGCATCCTTGCAGCTCACGTGGGGACCGTAGAGGCAAGGTGGGCAATCAGGTTAAAACCTGCCAGTCATCATTTATCCTCCGGGCAGCGTTACCTCTTACTGACGGTGTGCGAGGCACAGGGCTAAATGCTGTGATTCCATTCGTGACAAGGACACAGGACCTTCCCCCAAGTTGAAGCCGATCTTGATCATATCCCCGCACCAGGTTCCTCTCCCACCCGGGTCCCTTTGCCCTCTACATCCTGGTCTCTGGGAAGGCACCGTGTTCCTGTTCACTTCCTGCCACATCCCTCTTTCTATGTGGACCGTTTCTTCTTCCTCCTCCTCCTCTCTCGGTCAATTCTGGCCAAGTTAGGTCTCACTTCCTTCAAGAAACGCCCCAGATCCTCCGAGCTGCGTTAGGTAAGTACCCAGGACTGACCCTCCGATTTTCACAGTCACGGTGGCCCGTCGCACTTGGTATTCTGCACACCAGCTCCAACCCATCGCTCGGAAGCTGCTCAGGACAGGGACTGAGTCTCACTGGCAGTTGTGTCCCTGGGCCTGGTGCAGGATAGACACCCCAAGATGAGACACCCTGAGACGTTTACCAGGTGCTGTTGTCCGAGTTAACGCAGAGGGTGCCATTTTAACTGGCTCTAGAAAACCAGTGCAGGATGATGCTTTGGATGAAACTGATAGTTATACGCATTTTTTTTTGTTTTTTTTTAAGGCTTCCTTTCGGAGCCTGATAAACAAAATATGAATTACAAGCTGTTTTCTGTTTTCTTTTTTCTCTTCCTTGGCTCCTTCTGGAGCGTGTTTTTGTTGCTCTGTGCCCTGGGCTTGTAGCCACGGTGTGCTGTCCATCAGCTGTGCCACCAGGCCACGGTCCAGCTCATCTGTTACTGGTGGCACCGGTGCCAAGCCCTGGGGTGGCTTTGGTCAGCAGCTGGGCTTGTGGGAGGAAAACAGCCCTGTGCCCAGCCTAGGGACCCCCAAGCTGCTGGGTGGCAGTAAGGGACACCCCGAGCTCATTCTCTGCACCTTGTCTGGAGCTGTCACAGAGGCTGTCCCACCTCCCAGTCACAGCAGTGTCACTAATCAGCCCTTGTGCCTCCCCTCCGTCAGCAGTCGCTATGGAACCTTGAGCCAGAGGACAGTAGAGCCGGGGAGGTTTCAAAAGGTGTCTAGTCCAAGGTCTTGACATCTTACAAATGACGAGGCCGAGGCAGGAGACAGTAGGTAACATGCAGAACGTCACCCCAGCGTAGCTGACTTGTAACCTGCGTTGAACCCCGTCACCTAGCCTTGTGCGCTGGGCAGGGAGGGCAACGGGCAAATGTCACTTTAAACTTAAAAATATATAAGCAGGTAAAATTAATTTAATACTGTATTTTAACCCAAGATAGCCAAGACGTTAGGCCAAGGTGCATGCGAATTAAAATGAGTGAGGTATTGTTTTTCTTTTTTTGTATTCAGCCTTTGAAGCCCAGGGTATATTTATGCTTATAGCACATCGCGGGTTGCACTGGTCACCCTTCTCACGCACAGTAGCCACGTGTGGCCGGTGACAGCCGCCCTACCGTGTTCTTTCGACTTGACTAAGCCCTGTGTGTCAGCTCCACAACACGTTGATTGGTGAAGCTGATAAAAATTCGATAAGCTGCCATTATTTAACCACAACGCGTAGCTGGCCTGGCTTAAGGTCACAGGCTAAAAATAAATCGGTTTCCATCTGTTCTTAATTATCTTTCATCTTTTTCTTAAAATAGTAGCGTTACTGTAGTTAACCGCATCCGGTGATTTTTTTGCTATCAGTTGGGGAAAAAATTCCCAGGAGAGGCACAGATCGAGTCTAGAATTACACGGGCAGCTTCTGTGTTGTGCTTGTTAAAATGTAGGGGAGCCCCCAAACCTTCAGGGAACTGTGTGGGAGCCCCCAAACCTTCAGGGAACTGTAAGTCACCGAAGTGTGGATAAAAACCTCTCAGCATGTAGGCTCAGCGTTGTTGAAGCCTTTTGGAAGAAGTATTTTTAAATTCTTCACCTTAGAGTGTCAGCGAATCCTGAAATAAGTTGTAAATTCTGTCTTCTGCCAAGTGTCCGTGTAGTATTCCAGAGCCATCCTTTGCATAAAAAACAAACACAGACACAAAAACTCTACAGCCATCTATTAGAAAGAGTTGTTCTAATTTTTGAGAGTAATCGGAGTTGGAAAAAAAAAAAAAAAATCTTACCTTCTTTATTTTTGAATCCTCCCCTGAGGACATTTTGTCACTCCCCTTAGAGAAAGGGGAGGAGGGAGAGAGAAAGAAACATTGGCAAGCTGTTTCCTTGAAGGTGCCCGGACCCGGGTACATTTGCTGATGTGCCCTGACCAGGGATCGAACCAGCAACCTGGGCATGTTCCCTGACCAGGGATCGAACCTGCGACCTTTTCGGTCTACAGGATGATGCTCCAGGGCTAGCTTAGCTTCTTAAACGTATCGTAATTATCTTAGAATCTTCAAACAGAAAGCGTTGCCCTTCAGTGATTGGTGTGTCCACCGCTGGAGATGGTAAAGGGAATGCTCCTTCCCTCACGAAGCCATTCAGAAGCACATCTTGAATCCACAGGCGAGGCCAGAACGTAGGTCCTCTTAGCTCTGTGGAGCCGGCCCCCACTAAGGCATTTCCGTTGGGGACCACGGCACGGCCACTTGGAGTTGCTTTTGTGCCACGGTTGCCGCAGGCCTGTGTGTACGCGCTTCCTGGGCTGGGACAAGGTCAGGCGCCGGCTCTGCTGAGCGCCTTCCTTGTGCCTGGCTCCCTGCTAGGCACGGGACGCGGTGTTTCCTGTAATCATGACAGCGCCCCTGCAAGGTAGGTATCACATCCACGTTGCACCGACAGCCTGAGTTTTGGAATGACCGAGGGCTGTGGAATGACCATGCCCCTTTGACGGCTCAGCTAGTCACCATTTCCCCATGTCATTGTGGCAGGCTGGGACCCGCTAAGAGTGAGTCAGAGAAGGCCACCAAACTAGGGGTGGCACAGACGGGCAGCATCTGTCTGGGGACCCCCCACGAAGGGCCCGCAGCCAGGAAGGAGGCCCAGCAGACGCCTCGGTATTGATCAAACCTCATTTTATTCACTCAAACCACGTTGACGTCGGAACGCCCGGTTATTTGGCTGTCATATCGTGCTGAAGGGTGCAGGGTGGTGAGTGTTTGGTCACAGATGCTGTATGGCTGCCGTACGAAGGGGAACCCAAGGAACCCAGGATTTATTTATAAAACCTTGTGTGTTTATGCTCACATGTCTGAACTTCAGTCAGCTGCAGAGTGCTCTCCTTTTGATGCAATACCCCCCTTGAGATGTCTCTTTCCACGGCTCAAAACAGTTTCTGAACTCGTTGATTTTGATGCCTTCTAGCGCTTCTGCTCTCTTTTGTTTCACCTCTTCCACATCGGCAAAATGTTTCCCTTTGAGGACTTTCTTCTCCTCCGGGGAAACAAATTAAAGTCACTCTGGGCAAGATCGGTGGCCTCTCTAGTTCCTGTGGGGCGTTGGGAAACTCATGGCCTGTTCCGAATTCCTCTGGGACCTCCATTTCTGCCTTTCTTAGGAGGAGCCGTGGGGTGGACCTGCGTTGGTGGGTGGGAGGCTGTGAAGGGGAGTTTTATTCTGGAAAGAGGCATTGAGGGAACCTTGAGAGGCCATAACCCTATCACACCAGCAGTTGCTTGTACAAATCTTGGCGTTTATTGTGTTTTTTTTGCCATGACCATCCATCCCCCTTATGCCCCTGCCCCGCATGACCACCGCGCTGTTGTGCGTTTTCACGAGTCCTTTCTGTCTTTTGCTCAGCTCCCCCACCTTCTCCCCTACCCTGACCAGAGCTGTCATTTGCTCTCTGTGAGTCTGTCTCTGTTTTGCTTGTTAAAATCTTGGAGTTTACCAGAACATACTGACTTTTCTTTAAAAAAAAAAAAAGATACAGAAGAACAGTTCTGACCATAGGCATTGGGGGTTTTCAATTGCTAAGAAATCAAAATTGCCATCACCCCTCAGCCAGTTAAGTCTTTCCAGCAGAATCTACTCATTATTTCTGGGGTGGTAAATGGCTTTTCCTGCTGTTGGGGAAGAAATTGGGATTATTTACGCTCACCCCTTCTTTTCACCTAGGAACAGAGAGGTTAAGACATTTACCTAAAGTTACACAGTGATTCACCAAAACACGTTTTCCCAAAAGGACACGACCCTGTGATGGGCAGCCAGTGGCAATTAGCTTATGTTCCCTGTCAGAACATCTGTGTTTCCTTCTGTTAAAAAGGAAAAAAAAAAAAAAGCTAGACTTATTACAAAAAGATGTCTTAGGCACTAGCGTAACCACACTCAGTGTTTGAAAACCTGAGAGTGAGAACAAGCCACTGAATCATGCAAATACCACGTGCAGGGCCACCTCGCTGTCTCTTGACCTGGTATTTATGTTGGTTTTCACTGGTCGCCCCTTAAAACTCTCTCGTCTTTTTTTTGGTACCGTATCATTTTCTGAAAGTGAGCACGGCCTAGTGTTACCTGTCAATGACAGTCACAGTTGACTCTGGTGTTTTAAGTCCTGGTCATTTTTGCATTCTAAAGGTAAGTTAGCGGCTACATCTTCATCAGAGATTTTACACTTCCAGAGGCTTCTTTTGTACCTGTCAGGGCTCTGATAAAATGTGGTTACTTCAACACATGGTGATTAAACCACTGGAAAATAACCATAAGTCACAGTGAAGCCTCTTGATTTCATTTTTTACCCAGATGACAAAACTGAACTGGCTGGCCCATAAAAAAATTTAAGTTTGGGTATTTATGTTATTCTATAATAATGAGATTTATTTCTGTGTCAGGAAGGATAGAATTAGTAGAAATTTATGACATGTTTGTGGTGATTCATTTTTTGGTCTGCCTGTATACGTGTAATACTGTGACTCTAAATACATGGCCATTTGATTTCACTGACGTTTGGGATAATTTCTTTTCTCTAAGACATCGCTTAGAGCTAATAGATAATTCAGCAGGATTCATTGGACTGCTCCAAGCCACTGAATCAATAATTCATAGCTTGGTAAATTTTAATTTCAGAAGTGTGAGTCATTTCTGCTTTTTGAAACGAATTTTCTTAAATCTTCTTTAATCAACTGCAATAAAAACCACTATCTTGGGCCAACTATGGACCAACATATTCTACACAACCAGGCCATTCTAGGAAAATGCTGGTTTAAATTTTCTAAAGCATCTACACAAGTAGCCTCTCTTTCCTCCTCATTTCCCAGCTAATTAAGACATAATAACAAAGGGGTTTTATTTTTGTGATGAAATTCGTAGACTCTTTACCTTGGCAAGTTCAGTGGACCGGGAGGCCATCGTTGGCTCCGTTGTTGACAATATTGACGATCCAGCGGCGGGAAGTCCTTGTGGAGCTTGCGTGCTCGGGGTGCCTGCGCGTGTTGTCGTGTTATTTGGCCAGCACAGGAAGGGAGGGACGCCGTGCAGGGAGTTACTAAGATAATGGGACCTTCCCCCACCTCCCCTTCAGAATGTGAGTGGCGAGCCGGACGTTGTGTTTATGATCGTCTACAGATGTCCTGTCCTGTGAGACAGAAGGAAAAACTTCCTTTTATCAGTATGTGACGTTCCTTAAAAAGGAAAAAGTCCATTGGTGGTCATCTTCCCCCCTGACAACATGTAAGTACAGCCAAGGGGAGTTGGTCTTTGATAAGTCCATTATGTTGGAATATACGTTGGAAAACCGACCTTCTGCCTGGAGAAACAGGAGACTCCCAATCCTGGCTCACCATAGAGCACTGGTCAAGTGCAAGGTGGCTGGAGACTTAACACACGAGAAGCTGGGCCTAAAGGCTCAAGATTCCGTGCTGCCTAACTAGGTCCGTCGTCTTTTTTCTTCTCTCGCTCTCCCTCTTATTTTTTTAAGAGAAGGATGTTTTTAAAAAAGCATGTCCTTGAAACTTCTTTAAATGGTCAGCCTCATGTTGAAAATCTGTGATTCCCCTGAAGTACAAATGGGTCTTTCTCACGCTGTCATCCACAGACTTACAGAAATCCGTTGTAGCTGCTGACTGCGTGAATGCTCGCTAGAGATGGAGATCAGTGGTCACCAGTTCTCCTCTCCCCTCAGACAGCACCAGCGTGTCTGCGAGGCCAGGCGGATGACTTAATTTCCTCTGTCTCCGGTGTCTACCTGTGGTCCATTTGTGCAAGGGCTCACTTAAAATTGAAATAATCAAGTATTTTCAATAAAATAATTGCTGTTTGTAACTCGGGTAAAGCAAAGAAAGGAGAGCTGTCGTCAGAGGATTTGGCTGTCCAAGCCTCGTGTCTGGCAGTGAATTCAGAAAGGCAGAGGATTTGCTGACCCTCTGAGGGCCAAGGGTGACCGAGCAGGTCGCTGGACCTGCTCATTTTATGATCACTTCCTTAGACTTCTGTCTCTGCGGACAAAAAAAGAGCCTGGACAATTAATAGACTATTCATCTTCCAGAGCAAGGAAGACACAGTCTGCCCACCCTCACAGACTTACTTGTAAAATGCAGGTTAAGGTGTTCAGGTCCACGGTTGAAGTTCATATTAAAGGAATAGTGGATCCAAACAATGCCTTGCTATGCAGAGATTTTCCCTGTAAGATGGCAGCACGTGGTAAAAGGTAGCACGTGTTCTCCACGGGAGGGGGGCTGGCGGCGGGCTGCTGATGTGGCCCACGTGCTAATGTGGCACCTGCGAGCCTCAGGTAGATGACTTCACTTTCACGGGCCCCGCTGGTGTGACCCCTAGTGAGCTTCCTGGGAGCCTGAACCGGGACAGAAGCCTGTGGATGTGGCCCGGTGGCTGCTGGGGACCAGTGTCCTCCTTTCCCTCTTTCCTGTCCCCAAAGGAGGTTTCAGTTGCTGGCCTTGCCTTTCTGTCCCTCTGCCCAGCCTTCCTTGGCTCACTCGGAACCTGCAGACCCTTTGGGAAGGTTTCCCTGTGTCGCTATCCTGTTAAACCCCTTGCGGAGATTGTGCGCTTGGAGCCGGAGGTCCTGGAAGGGGCATTTATGTGTCTCTCCCTCTGCTTCCCGCGCAGGACGTGAGCTGCAATGAGATCACCGCCCTGCCCCAGCAGATAGGTCAGCTGAAGTCGCTGCGCGAGCTCAACGTCCGGCGAAATTACCTGAAAGTGTTACCCCAAGGTAAGCAAGAAAGGGGTGTCTCCGGTTCTTGTTTGATTGCCTGTGGGAGGGCGTGTGCCTGTCCCTGTTCATCAGAGTTTGAATCTCACATGCAGGTAACGGAGGAGCTAAATTCAAACTGTCCTTCTCATCAAGGGGTGCGACAGTAACCCGCCCTGCCCCCGTGTAAGGCTGCGTGTGCGTGTGCCCGTGTTAGCTGGCTAGGGCTGCCACGGCAACATGCCACAGACAGAGGGGCTTCAATGACAGAAATTTATTTTCTCACGTTTCCGAAGGCTGGAAGCCTGAGGTGAAGGTGCTAACCAGGCCGATTTCTCTCGAGGACGCTACGAGTAGACGGCCTCTTCCCTCTGTGTCTTCACGTCCTCTGCCCTGTGTCCTAACCGCTTCCTAGAAGGACGCCCGTCCTGTTGGATGAGGGTCCACCCTCATGACCCCATGTTTAACTTCATTCTCCGCATCTCCAGCTACAGTCGAGTTGAAGGACCGGGGGTCAGAGCTTCGGCGTAGGGGCTTGGGGGTGTGCCACTCCGCTCGTAGCGGGGGCAGCGCGAATCGTTTTGGGTACCGACCTGTGACGTCGGGCACATCACGCCAGCAGTGTCTCCGGTCTCCGGTCGGAGAGATCTGGGAGTCCTGGTTGGAAACCCCCACATCTAAAATCTGGCCTTTGGGGGAAGGCACTGCCCCTGCTGGAGGGGCGTTTGGACTGATGTCACCGGGAGTTTGACCGACTTTTCTTGACGCCTCTCCCACGGCCCAGCTCCGGAGCAGACTGGGTGCCCTGCTGCTGTGGGTTCCGGGGCGGGGGGCCTTCCGGCACCCTGTGTCGGAGCGCAAGTCCGACGTATTAATTCAGGCGTGTGGACTATGAAGAACTGCAGCAGTAGGGCCTCGCAGGTGGTCGTGGGTCTGAAGCTCCTATTTGGGGATTCTTACTTGGATCTGACATCTGACCCAGGAGGCATCGATGAGCCGTGGAACGCGCCCTCCAAATCACCCTCTGATTTTCCGAGATCCCGCTGATGCGCCAGGTTTCCGTTTCCGACACGTATTGAAAACACACTTAAAAACCTACCTCAAAGCGCAAACGTAGGCCGGGCAAAAGAAGGTCAGCCTTTGCCCTGCCCTGTACTTGGTTAATCTGATGGGGACGCCGCTTGGTTTTTATCAGTCTGGCCCTGCTGCCTGATCTTTGGCTTGAAAGGCTTCGCTCTTTGAGGCAGGAAAATGGCCCAGGCGACAGGGAGAGAACTTTATAACACGCCATGTGCTTTAGAGGCGGCAAGTCGCAGCGTCTGCCGTGCTCACCGTGTGCCTGCTGACTGGGATTTTAAAGAAGGGGAGTTAGAAACAAGCTCAGCGTAAAGATTGATGACTTTCATTCTTGAGGTGACTTGGTACGAAACTACCGATTTTTCATTTTGTCCCCGTGCGCCCCCACGTTTGACATGCCTGAAGTTGCTTTTCTTCGTCTGAGCAAGGACAAAGGGAAACCCTTCCCTAAGTTTATAGGTGTATCACCTTCCCCAGCACGGAAGAAAACGCTCATTTAAATTGAAGCTCTTAGGTGAATCGCTGAGGCATCCTCACCCATCATCGAGTTCTTCTTTTCAAAAGGAAAACTGACGTTGATGGCTTTACAGTGGCCTGTGATGGTTTAAAAATGCAGGAGGAGCACAAGTACGAAATCAAGATTTTCCCTTCCCTCACCACTTCGTACGCGCCCACCTTAAAAGCATTCCTCTCCCTACAAAGATCAGTTACAAATTTCTATACGTCCCTTAATGATGTTTACTCAGGTTCGGTATTTTAAAATCCACTCCAAGCTAAAACATCAGTGTACTGGAAACTCTTTAAAAAAAAAAATAATTTCCTGAATATCAGGTTTCTTTTCGCTTCACTCTGGAGAGCTAACGCTACGAACAAAGGAGCCCTGGTCATGCCTCCCAGGCAGGGAATTGAAAGACTTTCCGTGTTTACAGGCGTGTTTTCCCTCCCGGAGCACCTCTGCTCACATGCTTTCAATTTGAGGAGGGGAAAATGTTTGCAGCCTAATCATTGACCTCAGCAATTTGTGGGACAGTGGATTGAAGTGGCCATTCATTGCCCCCCGTTTATAACAGAGAGAGATGCGCAAGTCCTTTTTATGTTTCCTTAATTCGCTTTTGATGCTGTTGCTTTTGACCTTTTCTGTGCCGTAGTTACCATGTTTCTCTCCCATTGTCTTATGAAAGTGTCAGCTTCCACTTTTCTTTTTTTTAAGATTTTATTATTTTTCAGAGAGAGGGAAGGGAGAGAGGCAGAGAGGGAGAGAGACGTCAGTGTATGGTTGCCTTTCACCTGCCTCCAGCTATGGACCTGGCTGGAGACCTGGCTTGCAACCTGGTTCTGTGCCCTGGCTGGGAATCGAACCAGCGACCTTTGGGTTCACAGGCCAGCGCCTTATCCACTGTGCCACCAGCCAGGGAGCTTCCACTTTTCCTAGGCTAAGACAGTCACTGCCATTCCTCTTTTGTTTACCTGTGCGGACCCTCCCCTACCCCTGGAGGTGTCGCAATGTTTTCCAGGAATTCAGCCCTTTGGTTTTGCTGTAAAAGGTCTTCCTTTTCAGTGCTGGAGAATTCCGGAGGCCAGTTAACATGTGCAGGTGAACCGGACTTCTGTGAATCACATGAATGATCATGGAAGAGGATGCATATGAACAGAGTACAGCAAGGAGATTCGCTTTTTATATATATAACCCCCTGATTTCTTATATGATTTAGAATGAAACTATGAAGTGAAAAGGGATCTTACCATCCCCCCTCTTTTTTTTAATCTGACTTTTTGGATTCCAAGCTGTTCTCCAGCTTCACTCACCCCGTTTCTACCTCCGGCTGCCCCACGCCCGGTGCTCAGAGCCCTCGCCGGGTGTGAGTGTGCAGAAGCAAACCCCTAATCCTGTTGGTGGCCGGAGAGCTGGGTTCCAGCCCGGGACTCACTCTCAGGGCAACTGAAAAAAGCTAACTTCCCCTGTTCCTGTCACCCGGCTGCCCTGCCTGGGTGTGAACGTGGGGCCCTCGGAGTTCCAGCTCCTCCGCCTTCCTTCTAGCGTTTCAGTCCCGTGACCACTGTCTTTCGCCCAGAGGGGCCCCCTGGGGTAGGTAGAAAAGCCAGCAAGGCCTGTCCAGCCCAGAGCAGCTGAAGTCTGGAGAAGGGACACAGGCGACTGTTGGTGGAACTTGAATGTAGCCCAGCTGAGTGGCGAGCGCCAGGACCGGGGTCATCTTCCTGCAAGAAGCTGCCTGGTGTTCCTCCCCTTTCTCTGCTTCCTGCCCTTCCTCCTCGCCCGCATCCTGGATGTTCGCAAGCACCACGTTCCAGCCTGTCGCAGGTCCCGTCGCAAACGGGAGAGGCCTGTTCTGCAGTGAATCCCCCACTCCTCACCAAGCCCCTTGCAGAGATCCCAGTGGTTTGTCCCTTGTCACCCTGTACATTTGGCGGGTGTGTTTGACTTGTTCCTCGCAGCTGCCGGCGTTGGCTGGAATGCTTGAAATGACTGAGTGCTCACGGCGGGTGGGGACAGGGAGCTAAATATAACGTTCTGTCTCGGTGGTGGAGCCATGGAGGACGTGAGCAGCGGTGGAACCGAGCCCTGCCCAGCCAGGGTTCCGGAGGGCACTGCAGCCTTCCGCAGTCTCAAAGGGGGATTAAAACAGCCATGAACGTATTTCGTGTAACGAGTTCTGACAGGGTCACGCCAGCCCGGAGGCACGACACGGATAAGAGTCTTTTGTAATGAGCCCATTATTCCTGCGTTAGAGCAAGTACCGCCGGAAAACATTGCAAGTGGAAATACGTTCTGTGTGGTACGGTGGACGTGATTGCTTTGCTGTCAGGGGGGGAAGGCTTTTTAAATGATAAATATTGTAGATACCAAATACATCCAGCCCATACCAGCACTGACAGCTACTTAAATAGATTGAACTCCCGACAAGAGGTTTCCCCTCCCCTTTGGTAAAGGATTATGTCCATACATACATGTACATCGGTTTCTAACACGCAACTTGCTTTTGGTTACGCTAGAGGGTATTTCTCCTGATAAGCGGAGAGTACAGGGTTTGAATGTTTCGCCATTTACTCCTTGCTTTCTGAGCTTTTTCTTGTTTTCTTCCTTCAGAACTAGTAGACCTTCCCTTGGTCAAGTTCGACTTCTCCTGCAATCAAGTGCTGGTGATTCCCATCTGTTTCCGGGAGATGAAGGAGCTGCAAGTGCTACTTCTGGAGAACAACCCTTTGCAGTCACCTCCCGCGCAGGTGGGCGCCGCCAAGGGGCTGGGGGGCGGGGCAGAGCCCCATGGTTCATGTTCTGCTACCTAGAGACGTTGCTGATAGGAGGTTGCATTTCTGAGTGCAAGGAAGACCAGAAGTTGCTCGAGTATAGTTTTCTATTCCAAGTGGGAGAAATGACTGCGTGAATCCTTAAGTGTTCTGGAGAGGTCACGTTGGCTTACTTGGAAGGAGATCTACCTCGTGTTGATGTTTCGTTTTGCCATGAAAAAATAAGTGTGTGTTACGGATTTCTCCCCAGATTTGCACCAAGGGCAAAGTGCACATCTTCAAGTACCTGAGCATACAAGCGTGCCAACTGAAGACAGCCGACTCCCTCTACCTGCACGCCATGGACCGGCCGCAGTCGCAGTTACATGTGGAGGACAGGTATGGGCGCCTGCCCCTCCGCCTCCCGGCCCTCCTTTGGGCTTTCTTGGGGGCCGGGTGTTCCAGGCCACTTGCTCCGAAATTCCTCCGTCTCACCCAGCCAGTGCAGAGGTGGAGCTCGGAGTTGCAGAAACTTTTGGGAAGAGAAAACTGATGCTGTCGCTAACCCTTGGGCATCTCTCAAATCTTACCTACCCCCTCCTCATCAAAAAGCCACTTTTCTTGGTGCTCTGTGTACACACTTACATGTGTGTGCCTACATATTTATAAGTAAGATCTATAACATAAACATGGATAGTTTTACTTACCATTAAGACAGCAGTATCAAACTCAGACATGCCATTTTTAATGATTAACTTTCTATTATGCCCGTGGGACATTGTTAAGAAAGACTGCAGGTTCTATTATTTTTCATTGTCTTGTAAAAGTGCAGCGTGCATACCTTTGCCATTTCCTGTTGAGGGCAGAAGTGTTAGAATCCTTTCTCTTGCCCCTGGCTGGTTGTTGGCACAAACGGGGCCTTGTATTTTCGGGAATGAAATTCTCACCCTGAACTCACTTTATGACGCATGCTGGTTAGAGAAGTCCTCGCTGCAGAACCCCTTCCTTCACTTCTTACTAAAAAAGAAAATGAGTGACTTAAAATCTGAGAGTACCTTAAGGGTGCCGTGATATAAAACTTAAAACTAGGCTTTCATTATTTTTTAAAACGGACCATCAAACTTATTTAGTCACTGGATTAAAGTTGACAGCATTAAGATTGCCAACATCACTAAACATAAAAAAACAATTAGGTAGCTTTCAAATTTTCCTGTGCTAGAATCAGAAAAATAAGAAAATTGTTAACCATCCCAAAGAACAGGCCGCTTGGTTACAGTGTCAATCCATGAAACCCTGAACATGGAATTTACTTGGTACTCTGCTTAGTACGGATATCTGGTGTTTATTATATTAGGCCTTCGTTTTCACATCCCTTAATACTGAGCTGTTTTGTTTGCCTGATGGTAGTAATAAAAATGTGTGTAGCAAACTCATTATTTAAATACCAACGGACTTACCTTGTGAACTTTACGATTTTAATTTTTTTCTACACGGATTCAATTTTGGTGATATCTACCCCAGCAAGAAGGATTCTGATTCAGGTGTCGGAAGTGATAATGGGGATAAGCGACTATCCACCACAGAGGTAAATTTCCCGACCTGCTCCTGGTATTTTTTCTCTCTCTGCTTCTAGCTGGGTCTGCTGCAATTAATGGAACTCCTTTCTGGAGAAAAGTGTTCACTCTCTGCATGGGATTAGGTGGTAACGTTTGCGAGAGCAGCGATTGGAAATCCTCCAGATGCTGCGCAAATATTAGCTGTTTGTAGCTTTTTCTTCATCTTTAATATTTTGTAAATGTCTGAGAAGTAGCATTCCTGTCTCCTTCCTCTCCTCCCACCCCCCACCCGCACATTATCTAGGATATTCTTGCGTGCTTAATAAATACTGTGAAGTGACGAAGCGATCGCAAACATCCGTGAGGCATTTTTCATAAATGCTTGTTTTTACATGGCAGAGAATGTAGAGAAAAACTGTTCTGCGCAGGCGTAAACGCTCAGGAGTCAGATGCATGCTGCCTTTCAGAAGTCTCCCCAAGGAAATGAGTTGATGAGGAGCCATAATTTTTATAGCAGTATTTGTTCCCTGGCACGCTTTTTAGGTCATTGGCTAAATAGTTTTTTGGTTTTTTTTTTTTTTTTTTTTTTATTAAATAGTTTTTATTTGTAAGCGAAGAGTTCTCCCAGGCTAGAGCTTTCTAACGTGGTTGTAAAATAGCTTACTTGGCACATTTGTTGTCCCATTCATAGCCTGTTAGATTCCCTCCAATCTTCCACCGCTACTATTATTCGTGGCTTCTTGACCTGGGAGAAGGGATGGGTGGGGGGAAGGGATGATGACCACCCCATCTTCCCTCATTGGGGAAATTTCCTGAGTTTTTGTGGCCTTCAGGCCTGAGAGCTTGAGACATCATCATTCTCTTCGAAGGTACAGTTGATAGGTCAGGTACCTCATGGAAGAAACCTGCGTCTTTCTTGTGTGTGACTCTAGGGAAAATGCCTGTTTCCGGTTCTCTCCAACCTTTGAGGTTTACTATATAGCTATGGCGTTTGAGTTTATTTTCCCTCCCACGTTTTTTATTTATTTTTATTTTTATTTTATTTTAATGTTATTGTTGTTGTATTACATCCATCCCCTTTTGGCTCCGCTCTGTCCCCCTCCCCACCCATCTCCAGCGTTTTTTATGAAGTAGTGTATGAACGCACAAAAGCTGGGATACCTTCCACCGTTTCTAGTAGAACACTTCGAAGGGAGGAAGAGCGGGCAGGCAGAAACGAGGGCTGTGGCAGTAAAAGAAAATGACTTGTGCGGAGCCACTTGAGTGGTCGATTGGGTTTTCCTGGGACAGCTACCGTACACCTGGCTGGAGAAGTTGCATTTAACTCAACCCCGTACCTTTTTTAACGCTTGAGCCCCCTGAGACATCCCGTTGTTTCAGAAATTACTCACCCGGCCTAAGCTTATTTTCTGTCCAATTGGAAACCACTCTGCTTTGTCCTTTCCCTGCTTCCTAAGGGATGGGCCCACGCGTGGAAGGTCACGCCAAGAACTTCATTACCCTTCCGCTCTTTCTCAGTGTAAGTGGGACGCTGATGTCCGTCTAAACATCAGGCCAAGACCTTATTCTCTCCCTTCGAAGAGACGTGCACCTTTGGAATTGCGCTGAACTTTTAAGATGGGGGGGCGGGTGGAAGGGAGAAGGACTCTATAGAGATGATGGTCAACGGAATAAAAATGCACAGATCTCGTTAGGTTGAGGATACCTCCAGGAAACGTGTGTTCTTTGAGAATAATTAAGGTCGTGAACGAACCATTGTTGGTTTTGTTTGTGTGTTTATTTTTGCTTTGTTGGGCAATATCTATGTCCCAGCGACCTTGCCCCCTCCCCCGCCCCCCAACTTACCTCCTGTGGTGGGGTTCAGAGATCATACCTGGTCCCTGGTCTTGCGGGGGTCATTATCGGGTGGAGTTAGCATTTGTCACTAAGAAGCTAAAGACACATGTTTCCCCTCAGGAGAAACAAGCCAAAATATTGGGAGCTCGTTGAATATCGTTTACGGAAGGAAATGCACATTTTTGTCCTCCCAGTTTCTGAACAGTTTGTGCCTGAGTCCAAAGTGAACCGACAGGCCGTAGTGTCAGGAACGTAGGCGCGTGGTCCCGGGTAGCAGGGTCCAGCCCCTGGGACGTGGAGAGCTGCTCACGAAATAACCCAGGAGACGAGACGTAGGAAGATGTCATGTGTGATCGAATCCTAGATTTTCTGAGTGAACGTCACCAACTGGTGTGGGAGGCCAGACCCCCAGAGGAAACGGACCCCGAAGACCAACCAGGTCGAAGGGTTTGTCCGGAAATTTCACAAAACATGTGTTCCCTTTTGGTCCTGCAATCCTTTAGCCCTTTTATTCACCAATGCAGCACCCATCCATCCCAAAACAAGGGGGTACACTGAAGCTTCGTTTATGAAGCACGTAAAAGGCCCTGTGCCCTAATGTGACCGTGTCACCGAAGTTGACTGTCCGCTTCCGCCCCATGAAACCTTAATGGATCTGTGCTGGACTGGTGTTGTCAGGTCTCCCAGTACCATTACTATTAAAGCCATCGATTCGATGAGGGGCTGCTGGCGTAGCATCCTCGCAAGTGTTCCTCATTCTGTTGGAGGTCACCCTGTCCCACTCAGGACTGTGGCTCTTGGGTTAGGATACATCCGACCGAGTTCCAGCTCAGGACACGTGCAGGGGAGTCCGTGGGCATTGCCTCAATGACTTCTACAGGGTGAACCATGTTACCAGCTCCCAGATCAAGAAGTAGGACTTTCCCCCAGCACCCCAGGGTGCCCCCCTCAGGCGACCACCCCACCCCCAGCCGCCACCATCCTGGCTTCCAGCCCATACCTTAGTTTTCCCGTTTTTGACCTTATGAGAGTGGACTTGTCCTTCGCACCTGGTGCCTTTACGCGATGCTGTGCCTTTGAGAAATGCAGCCTGGGGTCCTGCGTCTTTGTAGCATCGCCCCGCGGGCGCGGAGGGCGCTTCTCCCTGCCCTGAGCAGTGCCCTGTTTCTTTCCAGCCGTCTGACGAAGACACCGTGAGCCTCAATGTCCCCATGTCCCACATCCTGGAAGAAGAGCAGATCGCCAAGGAGGACCTGAGTCCCGTCAAAGGTCTGAGAGTGAGATGGGGAGACGGGCTGGGTTGGACGTCCCAAAGGCCGTGTTTGCAGGGCACACCGCACGGCAGTAACAGCTCCCCTGTGCGGGAGGTGTAGACAAGATTCTGTAAGTGCGTTAGGGGACAGGAAATACTGGTACGTAGGTGCGTTACCTAGGATCCCTCCAGCGGTAGAAGCACCTCAAGTCCCCACATCTCATCGGTTTTCAGCACAATCCAAACTAAGTCCAAACAGGAGGGCCTGATCGACAGGCAGCTGCCTGCCTAGTGGCCCGTGAAGGACACAAGCTCCTTTCACGCTGTGACTTCACTATTGTTGACCCAAGACTTCCGAATTCAAGGTGGAAGGGGAG
This sequence comes from Noctilio leporinus, assembly GCA_004026585.1. NCBI lineage: Eukaryota > Metazoa > Chordata > Mammalia > Chiroptera > Noctilionidae > Noctilio > Noctilio leporinus. Next base: position 159,652 of record PVIW01000017.1, read on the forward strand.
GGACTTGCAGGTGTGCTCCTGGGACGTTTTTATGGACGGGGGCCTGGGAGGAGGCTCCGTCACTTAGAAGCTGGACCAGTGGCCACAGTTAACAGTACGGGTGGAGGGGGGTGGGGGGAGTCGTATCCCGGACCTTGACTTTGGGCGGGCTCATTGACCTTGATCTCTCACCTGTAAGTGGTAAAACGCTTAGATGATCCTGCACAACTTCTGTCCCTTTCAAGTTCTGTGGTTCTTTAATAATACCAGGTAATCAAAGTATATCGGATCTCGGTGAGAAGCCCATTTGATTGCAGGGTCGCAGTATTTGAGCTGCTGCTGTTTATTCAGTGATTTTTAAGGGAAAATACTAAGATGTGGTATTTTCTCACTTGGGGCAGAGATTATTCCATGAAGTACGAATAGTACAGAATTAAATTAATACGCAGGTTATTTCCCTGGTAGCTTGAATATGCTCGTCTTAGTGATGGGACAACCACTTTGGCTGTCTCAGACTTTAACGTTGGCTTTCACCCCTTACCTACATGTAGGTTTTTAAGTTGAGCACTTAAATTTAGCATTTATGTTGACCTGAGATCCAGATTGGAACCATATGTTGTCCAAAGATATAACTGTGTCCTTTCTGCAGAAATGAACTGCCACTTTACTTAGAGAAAACGTATCACATTATGCAGTGGAGGAGATAGTGTTTCAGGCAAAATTTTAAAATAAAATAATTATGTAATTTGTTTGTAGTGAGTTCTTTCCCCCACCCCAACCCCCTTATTGTGAGTATCCCGGGGGCCCTGCCCGGTCCTCTTTCATCTTCAGATCCGAGAGAGACCCTGGGTACTTCCCCATACCCTCCCAGGATGCCTTTCTTCCTCTGTGGCCTTCCTCATAGTCACATCTTTTGTTGTTACGATTTTTGGTTCTTGTCTTAGTTCCCTGAGATTGGTTACTACTTAAGGACCATGAGTCAGGTTTGAGTAGCGTGTTTGTTGTTTCTGTTTGTTTGTTTGTTGACCCTTACGATGCTGAGCATATCTGCCATTCAGTAGTTGCTCAATAAATATTTGTTGAATGTTGGATTAGAAAGAGTTACACATCACACGTGCCGGATAGTGCAAAAGCTCTCTTGTATGTTCTTCGCTCTGTGCCTTAAAAGAGCCAGGCAAAATTGCCTTTCTTTCATGAGGAACTAAGCCACATAGAGGCCTTGGACTTTAAAGTTCAGCTTGGGGCTTTCTGTTTCTCTTCCTTTTCTTTCTCTTCTTCCTTCTTTTATCTTTTCCTTACATCACTCAGGGAGTAGAAAACGCGGGTCATTCATTTACCTCCTTAAGAGGCAAGAGAAATAATTAGGTGACATATTTCAAGGCCACCTGTGCTTTGTTGCCTGTTCGTGAAATTGTTCTTTGCCCTGGTCTCTTATTTTTCTAACAGGGGAGTTTCCTCAGGACTTTCAGCCTCAGACGGCCCTTGGGGGGGACAAGGGCAACTCAGGAGAAGAAAGAGACCAGTTCGCCCACGGGACCGATGTCCTCCGCCCGGAGTTCATCAACTACATTAAGGCAAGTGGGGGATCAGCTAATTGTTTTATTTACTTACTTCTGTTTGATTCAGGTCACCAGCCCATCACCGTAAATGCCAGCTCGCTGCCACCTTCCGCAGGCCTTCCTAGCGCCTCCTCGAAGACCAGCGTGTTAACTTTCTGCCACCAGGAGCCAAGCCGTCCCACGCACACCTGTGCATCTGTCAGCGTCCGTGTGTGACGTGAGGTCACTCTGCTTTCCTCTGCTCGGAGCACCATGTCAGCTAGCAAGTGTCCGAGCGGCCGGTGTAGCTCAGTGGGGTGTTGTTGTGCAAAGAGAAAGGTCACTGGTTCGATCCCCCATGAGGGTGCATGCCGAGTGGCGGGTTCGGTCCCTAGGTGGGGTCCGAACAAGAGACAACTGATGGATGGTTCTCTCTCACTGCGATGGTTTTTCTCCCTTTCGCCTTCCCTTCCCCTCTCTCTCTCTCAATAAATAATTTAAACGTTTAAAAACATTCAGATTCGTTGTGGCCTCTGAGAAATGGAGGCCTCTGATCTAAAGCCAAGCAGGGGTCCCCTAGACGTCACCCTGTTTCCTGAGCACCTGGGGTCTCTGGGAACTGACGTCTGCAGGCGCTGGGGAGGGAGTCGCCGGACTTGACCCTGTGCAGTCAGTGCCCTGGTGCGCTCGAAGGGGTCTTTGTGCGCCCACCACAGAAGTAGAGAACCCGACGTAGGACTGACGTTTATAGACAGAGGTGATTTTGAAAAGTTACCTGTGAGCGTGGCTCAGAGACAGGGTGGGACGGTGATAGAGCCAATACTGCAAGATGGCGAGTCCCTGAACCCCGAGGTTCGCCGTAGCCTGTGCGAAGTGGGCAGTAGCGCTGTTACTCCACGCGCCTTAGTGGACGGCGAAAAACTGCTGACCTTCCTCAGAGCCTTCGTGAGCCGCGACCTTGTCGCTGAGGGAGGGTCTTGTGTAGAAGAGTCCCCGTCTGCAGAGCCCAGCGGAACGAGGTGCCCTGTAGCAAGATGCAACCCGGAAACCCTCCTCTCTTTCTAGCCAACCCCTCGTGTTACCCCGCCAGTTCGTGTGTCGCACTATATTGAAGCCACTGCCTCGTGTCTGCCCCCGACCACTGTTGGCATGGCTTTCCTGCGGCGTTATCATTTCGAGTATTTTTTAAATCCTCACCCGAGGCCTTTTTTAAAAAATTGGAGGTAGACTGAGAGAGATGGGTTGCCTCCCATATGGGGGTCTGGGATCGAACCTGAAATCTGGACGTGTGGTCTGACCAGGGGTTAAACCTACAGCGCGTTAGTGTGCGGGCCGACGCCCCAGCCCGCTGAACCACCCAGCCAGGGCAGTTGTTTCTAGTTTTGATGACCCCCGGGGTCCCTTTCATCCCACTTTTCACCCTGCCCCCTGCACACACACACGTGTGTGTATGCACACGTGCACGCTTCATGTTCTATTGCCAACCGTTCTCCTATGAGGAACACGCCCCGTGGCCGGTGGTTCGCAGCACAACCTCCGCCAGATTGGACTCCTGTCCCAAAATACAGAAAACGGGGCGTTCGTCTTTATTTTATGAAGCGTTCCTCCCAAGTTGAGACCCTGAAGATGGAAACCCTGAAGGGAAACAATCCTGGGAATCAGTAGAGGAAAGCGTCGTGTGTCGGAAGAGCACATTTCCCTAGGTTTGGAGATTTCGGGAGCAAGGGGCGCCGTGGAAATGGCTGCTCTACAGGTTGGATTCTGGCTGGAGGAGGGAACAGAAGTCCGTTCCGCAAACGTGTCCTAGATGCTCACCCCTGCCAGAGCCCTGCTGGGGGAAGGGGAGAGAAGAGGCTAATCATAAAATAAAACCTAGACCCACCATGAAAAGCCGTACGTTGCACACCAGGCCTCTTTGAGCGTTCAGTCACATCGCTTAGAAAGCCCGTGACAGTGGACTTGGTGGCCAACAGGTGGGCCGGCCACTCAGGCCTTGAGGATCAGGACTTCGAAGGTTTACATCACCCTGCTCCCTCGCCTTCGATGAGTTCCCTTGTGCTTGTAACTACAGCAGGTCCTCATCAGCCAGGGCGGCTCTGTTCCGTCAAGTCCCCTCCAACCCTGAGCTGTCTGTCCCCTACAGAGCGGTGGCACCACAGGGTACATACAGGGTGAGGGTCCGTGTCAGGGGGTCCATGCATGACCTTGCACAGTGTGGCGTAGGTATTGCTTGTACACGTTTTCTGTTGAAAGACACCAGCTCACATCTGTCTTGTTGACACGTTGACATTGAACTTGCAGCCCACAGCACTCACTTCTGCCTCTGTCAACCGTGTCTCACCCACGTTTTTCTCTGGAAGGGACATCGCACATGGATGCTTTGCGCTTAGGGACATGAGACCACACTTCACAGGGACGTCACCCACAAAAGCACGAAACGGTGAACACGTGGCACGCAATAGACGCTGCAAAGGACACTTGTTCCATCTCTGGCGGCCGGGAGGTCCGGCTCCTCCCCGGTCTGCGCGTCTGAGGGAAGCAAGAGCAGCTTATATCTCGATTTGGGGTTACTGAGTAGGGTCCTAGGCCAGGTTTTCTTTTAAAAAATGTTTCCATTTTCGGTTAGTTAGGGGAAAATAAATACCATGGGAAACATACCGTCCTCGCTGTTTCTAACGGTAGAATTCAGTGGCCTGTCGCCCATTTGTGTTGTCTTGCAACTGTCACCGCCATCCGCCTCCGGGACAGGTTCTGTCGGGTCAAGGGGAAATTCCGGACTCATTAAGCAGGATCTCCCCGTCCCTGGCACCCATTCCACTGTCTGTCCTTACACGTTGGACCCTTGTAGGTGCCTCGTTAGGTGGAATCATGGCGTGTGTCTTCCCGACTGGCTGATGTCAGTCCAAGGTGCTGAAGGTCCATCCACGTTGGCGCGTGCGTCAGGGTTTCCTTCCAGTTTAAGGCTGAAGGAGACACCCCGGTGGCTCGGGTGGCACCGTGTTGCTGATCCAGTTGTTCCCTCATGGCCACAGCGAGGACGTGGGCTGGCGGGGGGCCCGCGGCACTCAGACCCTGTGTTCTGTCCGCAGGGCAGGGCGGAGGACTGCGAGGAGCTGTTGCGGATAGAAGAGGACGCGCAGTGGCAGGCGGAGGGCGTGTGAGTACGGGCGGGGGGGCGGGGGGGTGGGGGGGGGCACCCGCTGTCCCCCAGAGTTCTCGGTTTACGGAATGGACGCTGTCCTGGCGGGAGTTCCCGTCCGCTTTGGTGGGGGCAGAGGCCAGGTGACGCTGGTCCCTGAAGATGTGGTCAGAAGTGGTCAGCGTTCCTCTGTCGAACGCTTGCTGTCTCCGTCCTAGCGCAGGACGGGGAAAGGCCGCGTCTCCCCTGGCCTTGGCCCTGAGACTGATCAGAGTCGAGGCTGTCGGCCGAAACGGGATTCAGGGAATTAGATTGACTTTCTACGGTGAGGACTCCAGCTTCTTGCCCTTTGTGGAAGGAAGCCGGCCACCAGACCTGAAGTCTTATTGGTGCTGGTTCCCCTTTCCTGCCTGGGCTTCTCCGTTTCACGGTCCGAGAACATCACCTCCCTCTCCATCCTGGTCCCCGTAGTAAAATCACTGGCATTTATGGACTATCCCGCCTGAAAGACTGCGTGGGGTGGTCACCCTGCTTCACTTTGATAGCCGTCATGGAGGTTCTGCTAGTTCTCCCCCATTTTGCAGGGGACAGAATTGAGGCAGAGAGATTCACGATTGTGCCCCAAGTCACAGAGAGCCAGGTAGAGCCCAAGGAGTCTCGTCCCGGAAGGACCGGCCCCTCCTGTCCGTTGGCCGTAGAGATTTTTGTGGCCCACTTGAGGGTGCAGGTCGGGGAGAGACACACCAGCCAGGAATCCGGCTCCCGGGAACTGAGTTTGGACCCTGGTTCACAGGGTGTTGTTTTCCATGGTGGCCTGGACCTCCCCCGTACGTTACGGGGGTTTCTCCCCTCGGGAGGACGTACCACCGACGTTCCGTGGAAAGAGAGGAGGAGCCGTGTCCCCTTCAAAGCGTTGAAAAGTTCCTTTCAGATCCCACTCCAGTATTACCAGCCGTCTTGGGTGTATTTCTGGGACACCACGGAGGCCTAGCTTGATTACAGATCCGTGGAATTATAGGGGAAGAGGGTTTTTAAAAACTATATAAAGCTTTACAAACCTCATTCGTAACCTTGTATCTGTTGTGCTCAGCCTTGCCTATAAATTGGGACCATCTGGAGTGGTTCACAAGATGCCCAAGCCCCGGTCGATGTACTTGGGGCCACCGGGCCTGGTATTTGTCCCAAGTGCTGCGGAAGGTTGCGCCGCGCGTGGGCTCAGGACGGGAGCTGCTGGCCCACCCTGCCGTCTCGTGTTGTGGGGAAGCTGCAGAGCAGAGCCGCCTGTCACACAGGGGAGGCCTGGCGTGAGCCGCCCTGCCCCACCCGGGCGGCCTGTGGGCGCCGCAGGGCTCAGGAAGGCCGGCGAGGCCCCCGGCTGGCCCGCTGTGCCGGCCTCGGGGGGCGCGAGGGTCTCTGCAGCAGCGACGGGCTCCCCACTCCCCCACCCCGGGAGCCCTCCCTCCGCCTCCTGGCAGCTCATCCCGCAGGGCAGTGCTGACAGGTCTTCGTTGTAGTGCGGAGCGTGTCGAGATCATGTTTGATATGTTAGGTCCGATGGCTGCTTGCCATTTTGCTACCGAGAACCAAGATGGCATTCTGCTCCGTGACCGTTTCCTTCTCCCGCCGCAGGGTGTGTCGGCCCGAGGCCCTGGGCGTGGATCCAGCCCTGACGGAACATCCCGGGGACGGAGTAAATCTGCAGCAAAACCGTGCCAGGTGCGCCTGTCGCGGTGGCCTGAGCTTCCTGTGCAAATACTACGAGCTGGTTCACTCTCTCACTTAGTGAAAATACACGCGTACACGGGACGGGCTTTGTCGCTGTCACTACCGGTTTCCCCGAGTCACGCTTCGGGAGGGACCGAGACCAGTTGCCCCCCTCCGCACCCTTTCACGAGACGTCTTCACTCTTCTGAAACTCGCGTGGGAATTTGGGGCATAATTCTTAAAAAACATGAATACGGAAAAGGCACCTATTTTCTGTTGCCTAACGTTGAAAGCCCTGATGTGTAGAACTACAAGGGAGATTTCCCAAACAGGGAGGAATTGTCGTACCGAGTACTACCGCAGTTATTTGGTGGTGGGAAATCTGCGTTAACTAAAGACTACATTTCTGACAGTTTGGCTTGCAGGGTAATTTTTAATTGAATCAGCCAGGGTCAACCGCAGGCCCCATACAGCAGACTCCTTTTTGGTTGCTTAATTAAGGATAATGAAACTCCCATGGACAAAATGTTTTTCACTAAGGAAATAGACCTGACATCAGGTAAAAACGACCTGATCACCGGAGACGCAGATCCCACGCTCATTGTTGGTAAACTCTTCAAGAGGTTATTTATTTCTAGCGCTTGGGACTGGACATCAGTCATAAAACCTTCACATACGTGTTAGATTCCACCCCCCCCGATCTCATATTTCATGCACTAAGACTTCTTTGTTGTTGGTAAGCGTAATGATTACATTTTATGGATTTATCCTTGAGACAACCTTAACATCAAAAAACCCAGTTGTTATTCTGTTTCACCGTTATCGTGGCTTCTTAAAGATTTCCGATTGTTGATACCATTTTTCAATAAGCATGTGTACTATGAACTCCCTCCTACCTTTTATTTTTATTTTTTAAGTATATTTTATTTATTATACTATTACAGTTGTCCTGGTTTTGCCCCATCTTCCCAGCATCCCCACTTCGTTCCTACTTTTTCAAATAGCTTTGTACCTTTTTTTATATAACTTGCAGAAATTCCATGTTTTTAAATTGCGGAAATTCAGAAACTAAGACCATTTCAAAAATAAATTGCTTATGAATTCTCTCTTTTTTTTTTTTTTGAAGGAGGTCATTCGCGTATATCAGACATGTCTTCCTTTTACAACAACGTACCCTTGGTACATACACCGCAATTCAGTATCCTTAACAACTTGACCCGCTTCTGTAAATTAGCCCAGTTCTAGGACAAAATTCATTGTGCGCCACCTACGACTATTATGACCGATAGCAGTCAGGAAATTAGGTTAACGTTATATCAATTAGGCACAGGATGGAAAAAAGACCATGTAATTTGAAATTTCTACCACTAGCCTTTCCCGACTGAATCCGCACGGTACAGATAACTTTTTTAGCGTATTCAACTTTTAGACTAAACGTGACCCAGCGCAGGAGGATGTGCGAAAAGTTGGACGTGTTTGCTGATACCTTTTCCCCAATGTGCTAGGCTGAGCAGCACGGATTCCGCGGAGGGAAGAGCTGTAAACTTCCATCCCAGCGAGTCAGGAGGAGCCTTGGAATTGCAGGAGGCTGCCCTGAAGTACGTTGGCCTTTTCAAATTGAGTGTTTGCTCTTTTTGCCCTGAAATGAGGACACGTTAAGTTACACTTTCTCCCCCAACCCCCCCACAGCGGTGAGATGCTGTTGGAAACCCCCCCAGGCTGTGAGGTAAGACTGCTGCCCGTGTTCTCGAAAGCTTACCATGCTGTGAAGCATTTCTGAAAACCTGCCGTTGAAGGGAGTGGGCACCTTGGGGTGGCTGCTTCGGGCTGACCTCTGCCCTGGGAAGTCCCGTGGCCTAGTTTATGTGACACTTTAGATGTATTTTCCTGTGACAATAACTGCCTGTTTTGGGAAAATGGCGACCGGGCACACGAATGAATGAATTCAGTGTCCGTTCACTGCGTGCCTGCATGCCAGGGATGTGTGGGCCGTAGGGAAGACAGCCCTTGCCTCGCTGATTTTATAGTCTAACGACACATACCATGCATGTTTTCCACCTTCTTGAAGGTGCAAGATGACCTAGCATCACAGAGCAACGGGAGCGACTATTCTCCAAACGAGGTAGGTGTCCTGGAGACGAATCAAAGCTAAGGTAGCCTGTGAGGCCTGAGCTGGGGTTCTTTCACAGGAATCTGTAGGCTGAGACTGTCCCAGTTGATGAGCTCATTCTATTGTAGGCTCTTGGCAGCGATCTGTCATGAGTGACCAGGGCCTCCTGTGGCCCTCTCCATAACTACAGGTCCATTTTAGAGGATATATGTTGAACACCAAATATGGGAACGTCTCTAAGGGAAACAGCGTGGAGAGTTCAGGTCGCCAGTGTGGACAGCGTCTTGGGGCCCACACGTGGCTCTGTGCGCAGTTCCCTGGTAGCTGAGACACATGCTCCGTGTTTCTGCGTCTTCGCTCACGGTGCTGTGAGATCCCGAGCAGATGTGCCACCTGGGATGTGGCCGCGTGTGGGAGGCAGGAAAGGGTTGCCAGTGACGCGTGATTGTAAGATAGTTTTATCACGCGCGAAGGCGAGATTGGGTGGCTGTCCCTGCAAACCACGTCCTGTTGGTTTGACCACTGACGGTGTTTTCCCGTGAGGGTGCGCTGAGCAGCCTATTCTGTACCTGCGGCTTCTCCGCACAGCGGCGCAGGCCCAGGGCGGTGGCTGGGTGAGCATCCCTGCGTGTAGGGAAGCGAGGGGGTTCTGCTTCACTTTTCTTTCTGAACAAAGTGTCCTTCCCTTATAACACCCCAGACCCGAGAGAGCTCCCCCGCAACGTCTCCGGCCACCAGCAGCTCAGCTCCGTTTGGCCTGAAGGCTCGATCAGGTAAATTAAAACCTCAGCGCCCCGAACCCGGGACACAGCTCCGTGGTTTCTCCTTGTGACAGCCTGGTCCATGTGGCCGGTGAGTGCGCGTCCCGGCGTGGGACCTGGCCACAGCGTGGGGACGCCAGACGTGGGGGCCCTGTTTTTGGTGATGTAATTGTGAAGTTTGTGTCACCGGCCATCAACAGGTGACCTCCTTTTGAATCAGAGCAAAGAGGGAAAGGGGGATGGATGGGGCATAGAAGTGGGGAAGAACTGGTCTGTCGAGTTTTTTAACCCAAGGAAGGTTAAAAAGATAGGTGGTTCCTGGTACCTGTAAGTTCAGGAGAGGCCTCTGGGTGGGTGACTTTTGTCTGGGACCCTCCTCCCCGGCTTTCTGAGCTTGGCCTGGTCAGTGTTTTTACTCATGGGACTGGCTCATGGATGACTTCAAGGCTCCCGTGACTGTCCAGGAGTCTTTTTTTGTTTTGTTTTTTACCGAGTTTTTGCTCACAGTACCAACTTTCAGTTTCTTATTAGTATATTCACAAATGCACCTGATAGCAACGTGCAGAATAACTATTGATTTTAAAAAGAGGGATGATGTATAGAAAAACTTGGTTCTCCTGATTCTGCCCCCCAACTTCAAGTTCGGGCACTCCCTACCTGCCTTTCCGTCCTTCTTTGTTTGCATGTTTTTGCTTCTTCGATGTTTGGTGTATACTCACGACAGATGGTTTTCAATAAATGCTCAAAAAGGACTCAGGCGCTTTTCAGCGAAAGGTAGTAGAGAACTCAGATGTTCTTGGGTTTTTCAGTAAAGTTTTTTGGCAACAGTTGAAGTGAGATATGTATAGTTTGAAAAGGGGTAGCCATAGGGAGGAAAAGCCAAAGGTAATTCTTTTGTAAAGGATTAAAAACAATTTTTTTTTGGAACAAGTTGATGGATGAGTGGGCACCTGGTGGCCAGGTGTGAGGGCTTCCCTGCTCTAAGACAAAGCTACCTGAGAAGGTGTTGGGGGTTGGGTAAGGGCTATCAGGAGTGGTTCATAGGCAGGGGTTTCCTTTATTTTGAGAGAAGTTCAAAAACCGGCCTTCTCAGTTTTGGAACTGAGCATAGGCAGCCAGGTCTGGGCCGTGTGCTGGGAGGGACAGAGGTCTCTCTGGGCACATGTCATCCACGCCTGTAGAGATGACCTATCCAGAGCCTCACCACTGCACATGGAGGAGGTGACAGGCTTTCTCCTAATCCTTACAAATGGCTTTACACAATTTTTAAAATAATTAGTGTCTGATGGATCAGATTGAAAGTTGAGTCGCTCTTTAAAAACTAATAATCTTGTGAATGTGCATCTTTGCAATTTTAGCCATAAAACTGTCTCAGTGATTTTTTTTTTTCTTCCTTGTAGGAGTCAAAACTCAGCTAATCAACCCTGTACTTGTCCTGTTAAGCCACATCCTTTTGGATTCTTTGTAGTCAGTGAAAAATAAGTGGGTTGTTTATTGTGAATAGCTGAAAACAAAGACCGTTTCCTCCCCAAGCTTCCAGCCCTTTCATAATGCTGACCAACTAATGTGGAAATTGTTCGAGTGTTTGAAAGCTCTGTAGAGTTAGGTTGCTATAAATAATGCTGATTCATCTTCAGAACGCCAAGTAGATTTTGGCACTTTATAAAAAATATTGGGAATTTTAAAAAATGGTATTTAATAATTTTTAAAGACTTGTATTACTGTACATATCTTTCACGTTTTCTAGAAAATCACACATACAGTAAGTAATCTTACTTGATAATACAATTTTAAAAGATAGAAACTCATTGTGGTTGAGTAGCTTTGGAACCTTTAAAAGCCAATTAATTTTTGTTTTAAAGCTCAGAATGTGGATTTATGCGATTTCTGTGTGATAAATAAAAACAGGCTGCTCAAATCAGCAAGTTGGAATAAGGACTTAAAGTAAGCTTACAGTTAACTTCAGAGAAAATAGTTTTTTCCTTCCTGCGTTCTCCTCCAAAGAAAGACCACTGGATGTATGCAAATATTTGTTCCTAGAGCCATATCCATTTATTTTACTGTCCCTGCCTTAAAGTTAAGTAATATTTCCTATTTATGGTTCGTATGCCTATTTCCTAAACATAATTATTCTATGGAATTTAGTGCAAAAAAGACGTTATCATTACGTCATCAACTCAGAAGTGCTTGAAGTTGATCGGCCTGCATTGGCTCATTAGATTTGTTGTTAAAGAGATTCCACTAGTGTCCCAGATTGCTTTTTATACTGCCCAACACTGAAGACAGAGTACTGAGAGGTGCAAATGTCAGGTTGTGGAGGACAGAGTTGGCTACATTCACCTACCAATAAAGCACCCCAGTAGACTTAGATGTCTTTACAGAGAAATTCTACAGCGTCCTGGGAAAACTATTCCCAATAGCCAACACCGATTCTATAATAGTGTTATTGTTAAATAACAGATGCAGCTACACAGCTTAAACTTCAACTGCGGGGCCAGATGTTTTATGCGAAGCCTGTTTGCTAAGGTCGTTACTGAGAAGGTCTTCAGAAAAGGTTTCTTTCTGTCAGCGCTTTTGCTTTTTATCTGTAACCTCCTGGTCCCCTTTCTTTCTGCTGATGCGGTTGGCGCCGGGCTGGCCGACCGTTAGGGTGAAGGGTGTTACCTGCAAGCAAAGTGAACCACCGATGCGAACTAACACTCGGTTTTTGTCCTTCTTTCTACTCCACGCGCCCTCTCTCATGCCCATGATTGTACCTTTGAAATTAAATCCCATCCTCTGCGATTCGCTCCATTTCCATCCCATCCTCACGCCGCTCGGGAAACGCTGCCTCCCTGGGTGTCCCTGGTCCGTGGGCACCTAGACGTGGACTGGCTTCCTGGCGCTCCTGGCCACCCAGCACTCTCTCTTCCTGTCTCCTTCAGCACACTCACACAGGCACGGACATGGGACAGCTCTAGCTACAGTGTTCCGTCCGAAGGAGACACTGACAATGGTAGGTGGCTTTGTACCCTTCCCCCGTGCGCTTCCGAGTAAGGCCGGACGTTCTGCACAGCTCTGCCCACTTGCATGCCTGATGGAAGAGGGGGCGAGCCTGGGACAGGACGGCCAGAAAATGCACGTGCGGCTCGCCGGCCGTCAGGCTGCCTTCTCCGGGTTCGGGGAGACCCTGGCACCGCTTCTCTGTTTTCTCCGCTTGGGTGTTTTGGCTTGTTCACAAAAATCAGGGAGGGGTTTGCACGTTGGGCGTACCCCTGCTTGCTCCAGCACCAGAACCACGTGCTTTTAGAGTTTGGCCTGTCATTATCCATGTTTGACCGGGCGAGGTATTTGAGGGAGACACTTCTAAAAATGAAGAGAAATGGCTCACTTGCCTTCTCTCTCTTCTGTTTCCGTGGGTGTGGTTTTGCACATTTTGCACATTTTGGTACTGTCTACCTTTTTGAGTGGAAGTTCATCCATTCTGTTACCCACGAATAGTAACTTGGCCTGAGAAGCCAATGGACCGATGACAGTTGGGGACAGCTAGCTGGGATAATGCTGATATCTTTTCATGTCATTACGTATTTTAAACAGTTCAAGAGACGACTGAAATAAACATAATTATTTAGAACCACATACCACGTATAGAGAGAATAGAGTCTCTATTCTCGCGGGAATTAGTGCGAATGGCTTACAGGGAGAAGTGCGTTGTGAGATATCCCCATCATGCAAACACTATAGGAAGATCTATTCCCCAGTAAGACTTTTTAAAAATGCAAGTGTGTTACATGCCACACATAAGAAAATACATCTTTAAAACATTTGCTGTGATTTCTGGGCAAAGTTCAACCAAAAATGCTTTTCCAGTTTTCTTCTGCCCTCTCTCTCAGCCTTTGCGGATACCGTCCAGGGGAACTTATCAATAACTCATCCCAGCGTAACGGAACTTGCTTACATTTATATTGTTTAGTTATTTATTATGGGGAGTCAAGCTAGCAACCGTCTTGCTTTGAGGTAAAATTCCCCTTTTATTTAAATGTTAACATGTAAGTAAAATTTAGACTTTACTTCAAGCAACCGTTATTGCTTTCCAACATTTCATGACAGATACATCTCATTTGAAATTACCTATTTTCTCTAAAGCAAATGCTAAAAAACAAAACAAACAAACAAACAAAAAACGGACAAAAGGCTGGAAGAGCCCTGGGAGCTTGAATTCCCACAGTCCCCAAAGTTCTGTCGCCTGAGCTAGACGGAGGGGGATGTGGAATTTGTGTCCGTAGGTCCGTCCGCCGCGGAGACTGGCAGCTCAGTTGTTCGAGACCTGAACTCTTCGCTTCCGGGTCCTGTATCTTTCCCTCCCTTGCCCCTTGGTTCTGAAGTTGGCACTGCTCCTACCTTCCCTGGAATCATGTGTTCTTTTTCATGTGCAGGGAGTTTCGTACCTATTTGAATGCCATCTTTCCTTATCACCGGAGAATGAATGAGTGCACGGACCCATCTTGGGCCAGGTACATAGGTTCTCTGGGATATTTTACCGGAATCCTGCACGTGCTACACAGTGAGGAAACTGGGCCCACGCAGCATCTTTTGGTGGTTCTTAACTAGGGGAGCACGTTCAGAGTCATCTACATTTTAAAGCTGCAGCTGCCGGTGCATCTCCATGTGGTCTTTATGTGATGCCCATGGAGGAGAAAGCCACTGGCTTAAGGAAATTGTCCAGGACCATAGAGAGTAAACCTGAGCATCTTGAGGGCAGAGACCGCGTCTTAACTCATTTCGAAGCACCAGCAGGGCATCCATGGATGCACCAGTTGGCTTTCTAATTCACCTCAGCTCGGACCCGGAGCTCATGATATTTTTTCAAAGCCACCGTACCGCTGCCCTTGACTTTGTTTACCTTGAATGTCGCACCCAGTCCCAGTTCTTATTCCAGGTAGAAACTCAGAGCTCTGTTTCAAAACCTCATGTGTCCACAAAGAAGAAATCTCTTGAGGTAACTTTTGGTAATAAAGGTTAAGGCTATAGACTGATCATTTCTATATGAAGAGTACATCTTGTATAATAATTATCATTTCAGGCAATTTTTAGAGCAGTGTGTTTTTTTTTATTTGTTTGTTTGTTTGTTTTTGCTTAACTAAAAGATATGCTTACGACCATTAGAGAAATGATTTCTCGTTCACATTCTTCGATACCTGTTGAGTGCGTCCTATGGGCTCAGCATGATGGTCGTTACTATGGACACAACTCTGCGAAACACAGACCGAATCCCCAATGTCATGGACCGTGCATTTCAGAGTTGAGTGTGTTCTTTGAATGTTGACAGATAGGAAGTCATTGAACAGTTAAGCAGAGCTCGTGGTGTTCCTGCGTCTTCAGTCTCCTCCCTCCTTATCCTGTCCTGCCCCTTACACGCACACATGTGCTCACACGTGCACACAGGTGCTCACACATGCACACAGGCTAACTCGGCTCTCTTGCCCCTTTTTCTCCCCTTATTTACACTTGAACCTCTATGGTGGCGTTTGATTTGAAAAGCAGGTACCAAAAGGTTAACACTTTCATTCCCCTGAATTAAGGGGTTTCTTTTTTGAAACTCAGTGACACGAAATTAAGGAAAACCAGAGTAATTCTTCCATGGAGCGCCTGCCTGACTCTTTGCCCCAGGTTGACCCCTGCATTTATTACTGAAATGTAACATGAAAGAAAAAAAGAACCGTAGGTAAATCACCAGAGCTACCATCATGGTCCCAATTTAAACGATGCCATCACAACCAAACCCAGCAAAAGTAAGCAAGGGCTTACGTGCTCTGAGGGTTTATTTTTGGCCTAAAATCTTTGTTTTACCTTCTCGTAGATTCCACGGTAATTGATGTATTTCGAAAACTAGTAGTCGTGTAGCCATGGCTTCCCGTAATTTTGTGTATATTTGAAATGTTTCTTTAAAAAAAAAAAAACCACAGCTCCAGTGTGTTTTCACACTGTGATCAGCATGCATCTTGTCTTTTTAGGGCGCACAGGAGCTCAGGATGCAAAGTGCCACCGGAAAACTAAAACCCTGGTGTTATCTTCTTGGGCCCTTCACGAGGTGTAGATGCCTCAATTGTGGGATTTGTTTAAACAAAAGCTCACGGTTTATTTCACTTCCTGATCGTTTCATATTCAGACCGAAAGCTGCCAATAAAAACATGTTGAAAGTATTAAACCTGCCGTATTAGATAAGATTGCCCCCAGGAAAAAAGAAATAAAGGCCAAATGAGAGAAACCCTCCAAAGAAAACACTAGATTTGTTTAAACGGTGTTGGAGCGCCCCCTGCTGGCGTGGTTTGTGTGTGGTGTTTCTCTGTTCTGCCAACGTTCCTAGACTTTTTTGGTAAATTTGGTTGACTTCTTTTCTTTGGGGGTGTGGATTCTTTCTAGATTTTATACTTGAGTAAATATTCCTTCCGGTTGGTGTGTTTATTTATTTATTTAGAATTTTTAAAAACTTTTTTTTTAAATATTCGACTTTTTTTTTTTACATATATTTTATTTCATTATTTTGAGAAAGAGGGGAAGGGAGAGAGGCAGACAGGGAGAGAATCAATGTATGGTTGCGTTTCACCTGCCTCCAGCCACAGACCTGGCTGGAGACCTGGTTTGCAACCTGGTTATGTGCCCTGGCTGGGGAATCGAACCTGCGACCTTTGGGTTTGCAGGCCGGCGCCTTAACCACTGTGCTACCAGCCAGGGCTCTAAGAACTATTTTTAATGATTTTATTTATCATTTTTCAGAGAGAGGGGAAGGGAAAGAGGCAGAGAGGGAGAGAAACATCCATGTATGGTTGCCTTTCACCTGCCTCCAGCCACAGACCTGGCTGAAGACCTGGCTTGCAACCTGGTTATGTGCCCTGGCTGGGAATCGAACCAGCGACCTTTGGGTTTGCAGGCCGGCACCTTATCCACTGAGCCACCAACCAGGGCTATGGTTGATGTGTTTAAATGGGCAAAAAAAAAAAAAAAAAATCTTGTCGGGTTCCTTATGGCGTCCGGGCAGGTTGAATGCATTTACAATTTCTTGAGTACTTCCTGTTTCCTCAGACTTCCCCTCATTTCCCTTTGCTCTGTGAACTAACTTCTCCTTTCTCCCTGCTGGGTGGCTCTGTCCTTCTTCCTCTGCAGGTCTTGTCTTTGCTCTTTAAATAATTGCTCATACTTCCTGTGGGGTTTAGTTTCCGGAGGCCTTGGTGCCTTTGGATCTTTTTGTCTGTGACTTTCCCAGGCGGCAGGAGGCAGAAACCCTGGCCCCCGGCTGACGCCCCTCCCACGTTCCGGAAGAAAATAAGTTTGTCAGGTCACTCCCTTCTTCATGAACTCTAAGTCAGACGTGTCCACTTTCAGTCTTCCAGAGAGCGTCAGGCTGCCGATTCAAATAGCCTCAAACTGACCTGTGAAAAAAATAAGGGCAGGAGAAATATAATGCGAATCATCGATTAAAGTGTTTGGTCCAAAGCTAGAAATTGAGCTTAAAATGGCTCAGTTGGGTAAACATGGAATAATGGATTTTATTGAGTAGACTCAAGTGTTTTCCTTTTCATTTGAAGTATATTTGTAAACTATATTTAACCTAAAACACCGACTGTGTCTCAATAGTTCTTTAAGTGGCCCATTAGAAATGTTTGTCAAGATAGAATTAAAGTTGTGTGGCCTTCTGTTCTACATTACGTGCATTATGGTGGGTGAGCTTTCTAGCTTTGCATCATGCCAGTGCAGCCTTCCATTTTGTGCTGGTTTTTAAAAGAGAAGTTCTCTGCCTAAAATTTCCCAGGGGCTCCCCTACCCTCATACACACACACACACACACACACACACACACGCACCGGTCACATGCATCTCTTTGCCTCCTTCCGTGTACAAGGGAAGCTGACAGTCTTAACAGGATAAAAAAACAAACAAACAAACATCACAAGGGAGAAAAAAATCAAGTTTAAATCCGCCCTTGGGCTTTGTATCATAATAAAAGTGGATAAAAGCCCTTGCTCTCAGCGCTCTGCTATGTGGAGAATTATTTTTTTCCTTACCCTCTTCACTGGTCTTTGAAAGACGTTCTCTAAGTTCAGAGCATTTCTTTCTGCAACCAGAGGTGTAGCTCCTCCCAAAGGAAGCAAGTTAGCTGCTATTCTTGGAGGCTGTCATTTTAGGGACCCGAAGCCAAGGACACATTCTTAAATGGCCTCTCATCTCGCCACGCTTTCTAAAAGCAGCCTCCGGTCACGTGTAAAGAGCCAGTGTTTTGGCCGAGCTGTCGGTGACAAGGCAGAGGGAGGACGTTTTCCACTTGACACGCAACCCATGTGGGACATCACTTGGTTTTTAGCCCTGGCCTTTGACGCTGTTCAGCCCACAGACATTAACCTGTGCTTGTGTTGAATAGGTCAGGCTGCTCTAGGGCCTTCTTACTGGAAAACAGAGTCTCCGAGTTGAATGACTAGACCGGGAAACCTTGCGCGTAAATGGAAACGTAGGATGAACGCGTTGCAAAAGTGAGAGAGGAGGGACGTCTTTCTGAGAGGGGGCCTGGACCGGTTCCACGGATGCCCCAACCTCTTCCTGGATTCAGTGCATTGTTACCAAAAATGGAGCTTTTGTTAGTCCCGTGCACGGCCCAGTATGACTATAAAATGCAGGGTTCTTGAGAATACTTGAGTCGCGTGTTCCTTTGTTTCTGTGAGTGGTAAATAAATGGTTTGCTTACTGTAAATGTGAACAGGGTAAGGCCGCCTGCACTAGGCACCCCATAAAGGCCTCTTTTCCTTTTCTATTGTAGTGTTTCTAAGGCCTCAGAGAAATTTGGAGTCAATAGACCCACAGTTTACAATTCGGAGGAAAATGGAGCAAATGAGAGAAGAAAAGGAACTCGTGGAACAGTTGCGCGAGGTACCCAAGAAATACTACATAACTGGGCGATACTGTCAGGAGGGAAGCAGGTGACTCTCGAACAACCTGGTGGGTGGGTGGGCCATCAGCCCCGCCCCCGCCCCCAAACAGCCGAAAATCTGGGTATAACTTTGGACTCTCCAAAAACCTAGCTGCTAGTACCTTGTTGACCAGCAGCGTTGCGGATCAGCTGCTGGAGAGCACATCTTTACTATGTTCCGTGCGCTCTGTGTGATAGTCTTACTACACAGGTAGAGGAAAAGAAAATCATAAGGAGAAGAACATACATTTACAGTGTTCTGTAACTCTATCAGAAAAAGTCCCACATATAAGGGGGCCCAGGCCATTCAAACCTGCGTTGGTCAAGGGTCAAGTCTAAATTGAAAAACTAGACTTTGAGGCACAGCAAACACATCTTATTTCACATCCGGCAGGCCACCTCCTGTTGGATATTGGACAAGTACGCCCATCCCTGAGCATCAGCTTTTATTTTTATTTTTTAAATTTTATTGTTGTTGTATTACATCCATCCCCTTCCGTGTATTATAAAACACAGTTCCAACCTACCTTAGTGTGAGTAATAAATTAGATAGTATAAGTAGGACTACTTAATGAATACGTATATATATATGGCCAGTGTTCTTCCAATTCAGGCACATTTATAATAGTGCACTATTACCCATTTACTTAATGACCGCATTCCATTAATTTAAAGATGTTTATAGTTATTCCATACTGGTGGGCACTTTTTAATCAATCACTTAACAAACCATTTGAGTTCCCACCAAGAATGAAGCCTTATGCTGGGTAACCCTGAGGATTTTACACCGTCACGATAGGGACCGTGGCTAATGTTTGGCCTAAGAAAATGGGAGAAAAAAAGAACAGTTCGTAACTTCTCTTTTGAGTCAGCTTCCCACTGCCTCAGTTGGGGCAGGAAATTTGTCCTCTCATCCAGTATGAAGCTTGCAGTATTTTCTTTCGCAGATGGAATGTAAACTGCTGTAATAATGTTGGAGCTGTGTACCAAATTCTCGTTTAATAGTTTTTCCCAGGTCGTAAAGAAAAACTACGAGCCCTTGGTCCCCAGTTTGAATACGCAGTTATTTTATAAGGGGTAAGAAGACCCTGGGAATCGTGTATCTATTCACGTTTGTAGATTTTACTAATTCTTCAGGGAAAATGCTACATTCTTTGAGAATGATGGGAGGCAAAGAGAACATAGAAAAACGCAGTAGAAAAATAAACCGTGTTTTATCCCACCACTCAAAGACGAGCACTGGTAGCATTTGGCTTCTACCAGCGTTTTTGCTCCATTTAAGTTGTTTCCAGATGGTCAGCATGTCGGCACAGTCAGGCACAGCGGGGAAGTATGTCCCTAGGTGGTTCTGTCCTTGTCCACACGTCACGGAGGGCACTCGCTCACTCAAGCCTGGATGGCACTGCCCGCTGCACGCCGGGCGCGGGCCCGTTGTTGAAAGCAGCGTCCTTCTGACCCCACAGAGCATCGAGATGAGGCTCAAGGTCAGCCTGCACGAAGACCTGGGGGCCGCGCTGGTGGACGGGGTTGTCCTCTGCCACCTGGTCAATCACATCCGCCCGCGGTCCGTCGCCAGCATCCACGTGCCCTCACCAGCGGTGGTAAGTGACACTGCGCACTGACGTTTACCAGAACAAACTCTGGGGGACAGTGTGGCTGAAGATGCCCGTGGCGTCCCCAGGCCCCTGCTCAGACCCTCTCTGCTGGGCCCCAAACTGTTACCCAGGAGCAAGTAGGGACCCGCTGCCCACTGCCACCCTCGGGGCAAAATTCCAGAGGCAAAGGTTTGGGGATAAAGGAAAGGAGTCTTTATTCAAAAGTTGTCACTTAAGCTTATCAGGTCATAGCCTTAGTTACTGAAGCTGACGTCCAACACCTGATTCTCCTAGCCCGGTTAGTTTCTGTAGTTTACAAACTAAAACAACATAATGCAGAAAAGCAACACAATTTTGGAAGAACGGCAGGCTTCTGTCCCCTCCAGAACGCCCAAAGAGCAAACCTGCCCCCCTCTGCCAGGCCAGCCCGATGTACTCTCTGCCTTGTGGCGGGCTGTCATCTGCATGTATGTATATGCATGTAGGTATGTTTTGGCATACACAAGCACATAGGCAGACACTATCTGGGAAAATACAGTCCAGAATAATAACTTTTATCTCTAGGTGAACATTTCTGGATTGGTCAGTTTTTATTTGGTTGTATATTTTTTTCCTCAGAAAGCATGTATTCCTTGCGCCATTGAAAAGTTTAAAATGTCAGGTATTGTCGAAATGATTTTTCTAATAATTCACTCTGTCTGCGTATTTGCGTTCCAGCCCAAGCTTAGCATGGCCAAATGCAGAAGAAACGTGGAAAACTTTTTGGAAGCGTGCCGGAAGTTAGGAGTGCCAGAGGTAACATTGAACTTGTTCCAGTGCCCGTGTTTTAGTAAAGATGTTATTTTTATTCAATATACCTGCATGAATCTTCCGAATAGAGGGACAACTTTGCACATCCTTTTGAATTTCAGAACTTCTAAAGGAATAACATTAAATGTCACACGAAACTTTAGTTTAAACGCTCTGTTTCGGTGACATAAACTTACCTTAAAGCAGTGTGGTCCAGTCTGAGGAAGAGGGGAATGTAATTTCTCTAAGGTTTTGAAATAAGTGTGCGATTCCAACCTTTAAAACAGCATGTGATGAGCGCGGTCTCCTCTCCAGGAGCAGGAGTGGCTGAGGCTTCCATGAGCCTTCCATCTCACATAGGGTAGAACTTTTGAGCTGGTGGTTTCTCCCCATCAAAGCTCTTGAGCAAAGGCACAGCTGTCGTGGACGACTCGTTTGCTGGTTTTCATTCCCTAGGGTTGCATTTTGGGTATGTGGATCAAAATCATCAGCATTAAAAACATTAATTATTATTATTATGAATCCTTCCCATTAATAATAATAATAATGTCTGTCTGTCGCTTTGCAGTGTGTTCACTTGGCATTTACATTTGCCCCCCAGTTTGGGTACATCAGCTGTACCCAGTGGGGCGAGTCCCCGCGGCCTGCCCAGATCTAGTTTGCACCTCTCTGTCCTGCAAGCTAAGCGTCCCTCTCAGCCAGTGTGGTTTCTTAGGGGGACAAAAGCCAGTCCACTCGGCATTTGGGGGTACGTTGAGGAGCTTTTCATTATTGCGATAAGCAGAAATAGGAACTCTTGTTTCTTGTAATTTCTTCTGTCTTTCCTAACGTTCCAGGGATAAAGTAACTGTAGACTCCGTCATGAGCCGTTGTTTTCAAGGGTTCGAAGACATTGTTTTACTCCGTGGTAGGAGTTAGTGTTGGCATTGAGAAAGGTTTGTCTGCCTGTGTCCTTCCCTCCGTCCTTCCTTCTTTTCCTCCTTCCGTCCTTCCTCCTCTCCTTAGTTTTCAGTTTGGTTGGTGGTTAGTGGTAGGCTTCTTAGCTTACTTGAGGAAAAGAACGATGAAAACCGAGTTAATTCAGAGCTGTTGTAGCAGTAAAAAGCTTACCAATTAATTTTTTAAAAAGGTTGTAATTTGATAAGTGGACTCAATGTCTTCGTGATCAATTCAGATGTCTTTCAACAGTGTTAATCTGTGTATCTGTATAGTATATGTACATTTTAATATTGCATACACGTTGTTGGCTTCAGATATTTGTTGAAATTCTTATACAGGTAGCTTTTAAAATAATTTCCTTCTGTCATGGGCTAATGCGATTTCCCCTGGGTGAATCAAAGCTGTCCTACCAAGTCAGATGGTGAATTATTCATGTCTGGGTTGGAAAGCACTATTGAGTTATGACCTAGTCCCTTGTGATGGTTTCAAATTCATCAAAGTATTTTTTTGGCTTGTGGTAATACAAAATGAAATGGAAATATGCTTTATTATTAATTGTGCGTAAAGATTGGTCATTTCGATTTCCTTTGAGGTGGGCAAATGGAAGTTATAAAAATGCAGGGAAAAATGTATTATAATTTTAAAATGACGCCTCTAGCACTAACAGGCATCTGGTAATTGCTGAGAAGAATTATAAGGAGCAAATGACTTTTTGCCAACATCCTACGTAGGCTTATTTTTGGAACTGTTTTTAAGATTTGAGGTGATTTTTACTTTTTCATTGTGCATATGTGTACGTGTATGAATTTATATATTAATCCTGGTGCCTAGTTCAATTACGTTTCACTGGTGACTAGCGTTGAATTAAATTCTTTGCTACTCAAAAGAAGTTCTGTCGTTTAGGTTTAGTTTGCAGTTGAGCTTCTTTAACAAGGTCTGTTAAAAGATGGAAGAGATATTCTAGTGGAAAACTGGCAGTTGCCAATTGGAAGGAATTGGCAAATCTCCTGTTTTCATCTCTCACAGAATGGGTGCGGAATAAGGTGCTGGGAATAAGGAAATATTTTCATGAGGGTTATTTTACCGATTTGGAGGAGGGGTGAAGTGACACTCTCCCACCTAGATAGTTACCTTTCTTTCTCTAGGCAAGAGGGTTGATGTTTTAAGTGTATACGGGCCACACTACAATTGGTGATTTACGCTAAAAATACAGTTATATCACCAGTCCAGTGGAAGAAATCCTCCCTTGCAATCCGACATTTAAAAAGACTGGTACGAATGGAACATAATTGAGAGCCCAGAAATAAGCCCACAAGCATGTGGGCAAATACTTTTGAACAGAGAAGTCAAAACATACAACTTTTCAATAAATAGTGCTGGGAAAACTGGAAAGCCATGTGCAAAAGAAGGAACCTAAACTACTATTTGTTCCCATATACAAAAATTAACTGAGACCTAAATATAAGAGCTGAGACAGTAATTTACATAGAAGAAAACCTAGGTACTAAATGTGTGGACTTTGGTTTTAGAGAGGACTTTATGAACAGACAGTTCTCCCAGGAAGACGTACGCATGGCCAACAGATAGATGAAAATCAGGGAAATACAAATCAAAACTGCAGTGAGATATGGCCTCCTGCTGTGAGAGTGACTGTTAGCGTCAGCAGGACCATTGATAACAAGTGTGGAGAAAAAGGAACCCTCGTTCTCTGCTGGTGGGAATGTCGGTGGTACAGACACTGCGCAAGGCAGTGTGGCGGTTTCTTCAAAATTAAGAATAGAGTTACGACACAGCCCAGCAGCCCCACTTCTGGGTACCTTCCCGAAACATTTGAAACCATTTATTTGCCACGATGTGTGCACCCCTATGTTCATTGCAGCATTATTCATGGTGGCCACAATGCGGGGCCCACCCAAGCGCCCTTCGGCAGGGTATCGGATAAAGGGGAAATGGTGCATGCCGACAATGGAGTACTACTCAGCCTTCAGAAAAGACGAAATACTGCTGTTTGTGACAACATGGGTAGAACTTGAGAATATCATGTGAAGTGAAGAGCTAAATCAGGCAGAAAAAGTTAAGAGCCATACATTTTCACTCTTCCGGGATATGAAGCTAAAAGCAAAAACTGAACGAACAAGGAAATCAAACAAAAGAAAACCTCAGAGACACGGAGAGCAGTACAGTGGTCATGAGGGAAGGGAAGTGGGGCACAGTGAAGGGTAAAGGGGGTGCATCATAGAAATGTACACTTGAGGCCCATATAATGTTACTAACCAATGTCACCCCAGTACATTCTATTTAAAAATAAAAAGACTCACCTAAAAACATAGGACTTCAAAACATTACAGTTTCTTGCTGCATTAGACTTAGTGTTTTTGGATCATGAAATACTGATATAGTTTAAACGAAAACAAACCACATTGTAAGCATACTGGCTTTCAAAATTAAAACATCTAAATTGACTTGGCTATACATTTTTTGGAATTCAGTTGTGGTGACACTCAGGACACCTACCTGTGAACTAGACTTTCGCCAGCAGCAGTCCGCATTTCCGTTTGTGTCCATGGGGTTTGGGGAACCTGGGCTGACCTTGAGGGGCCCCCTGGTTCCCAGTGGGCCGTTGGCTATCAGAGCATCATCCCTGGCCCCCAGGTGATTGGAATTTCTGCCCCCAGGAACAGAATTAGCCAGCATTTGCCCCCGGGGACTCGGTGTACATAGGACAGTCGCTGTGGATCTCAGCTGCCTGGCAGGAACTAGTCGTGCTGTGCATGGACGCGGGGGTGTTCTGCCTCTTCAAATGTCCTTCCTTTCTAGACTTTTCCTGTTTTAATTTTAAGGGAGAAGCTAGTGTAATCTCGAAATCCCTCTCGTTAAGACTGAGATTTGGGAAGCGCAAGGGTGGGAGAACTCCCAGGTCCCCTCATCCTAGCTCCTCGTGGAAGACCTGGGGTCCCCCGGGGGCTTGATGAGCATCTCGCAGGGCCACAGCGGCCGTCCTCCTCGAACCAGGACAGTCCCCAGCCCCTGCCGCGTCCTTTAGAGGTTGCAGTTTAATCCAGACAGATCCCATGGGCTGAGTCCAGGCCCCACCCACGTGTTGGTCTAAGTTACGCCCATTGTCGGGGCGCATCGTGAAGTTGCACCCAGGGCAGGAGAACAGCGGAGTGTGTCTCCCGCCTGTTCAGTGAGGGCACCCCAAACTGCAGAGGCACCCTGGCCCGAACCCCGGGCTGCAGAGGTGCTGAGACCTGAGTTCTCCGAGGGACTTGCCGAACCGGACGTGTTGCGTAGTGTTGGGAGAAAGGTGGACACACCCACTGGCGGGAGAGGGATTTGCGTTGGACCTGGAAGTAGCGCTTTGGGGAAGAATTGCACTTGAGTTTGTGGATCCCTTTTGTCCCGTGCCTGCTTTTGCGTGGGTGTTGCTGGCTAAACACAGCCTTGCAATGCGGGATTGGTATTGCAATGGAAAACTTCCTGCAGATGCCCCGCCTCGGCTCAGTGTGACTAGCCTCTCTCTCCCTGTGAAATGCAGTCTACGTGCAGATGTTTCAATGCCTGGGAAAATAGGAAGGGTGCTGCGATGTCTTCCAAATCTACTAGGGAAAGGACACAACCCGGATAGCTGTAACACGATTTATAGTCTCAGAAAAATCTTCCTAAATTGCAAGACGAGGATGTTTTTCCCCTCCTTTCACCCCCTTACTGGATGTAGGCTTCTCCCTCCCCTGAGGGCATCCAGGTAACTTCCAAGGATACAAGCAGAATAAATACCTCTGCCTCGACTGTCCCCGTCACCTGCTCTGTGATTCGCATCTGCTTAGCGAAGAGGCTAAACCACAGGGCAAGGTTGTGTCCAAGAAGGCGATAAAATACATGCTGTCTGTAGCTTAAACGCTCTGCCTCATTTAGAAATGCAGCTGCCTTTAAGAAATAGAGCACAAACATCTTCGATCCTTCTTTAATTTGGACACCAAACTACAACTTCTTTCGTGCTGACATAGCAACTACAGCCGCTAAGGGGTTGTCATTTCTGGTGCAGGAATTCAGTGGTCCTGTGACTGCTTGCTTCCTGACAGTAGTCAACATCTGGAGAGGAAATCAAAAGAACGAGTTTCTGGTTTTTGCATTTAATTGATAAAGTAAAAGCCCTGCCTCGTTCCGGGTGACTCTGAAGTAGATAAACCATATCCCCCGTACCTGGGTAGTGGTGAAGAAATGGACATACTAACCCTGTGTAGGAATGACCTTTGATTCTCACCTCCTACCTAGTAAGTCTCCTCGAGATTTTGATGCGTAGTTGGTGAAACAGGAAATTTCATGTACTTTTTGGGCACATGTCCGTACCTCATCCGAAGCAGCCTCCCCGGGGCTTATCAGTAACCCTGAAAAAGGAAAATAGGTTAAATGTATGTGTTCCCTTTCAGGGAGAGAGAAACTTTATAGTCTTCATAAACCAGAGTAAAAGTGAAACATGCACTAGGGGGGTGGTGAGAAAAGGTGGGGATTAAACATACGTACGTGTGTGTGTGTGTGTGTGTATACGTATATATATATATTATATGTAATATATATATATAAGGTGTTAATAAGGTTAAGACCTACCTTTCCCAAATGAAGAACTCTTGATTTTGATGCACATGAATCCACTTGAATGCTACCCAGCTGAACGCCAGAACGATGCATAAATTCATAGACCTTCCTGCCCCTTGGCTGCGAGGTTGGGAGCGAAGGATCCCGCTGTCCCGTTGGCGTAAAACCCATTGGGTGTGCTTCTCTGCTTTGGGAAGGAGGGATAAAAACCTTTGGTGGTGGAACGGGCGTCACCTGCCTGGAGTCAGAGGACGCCCTGGCCTTTCGGCCGTGAGCAGAATTGTGTGCTCCTTTCCGCTGTTCTGTGCATTCTTAATCGTGTCCACTGTCTCTTTCTGTTCTAACGGCTGCCCTCGGAATAGGCTGACCTCTGCTCTCCGTGCGACGTCCTGCAGGTGGACTTCCGTCACATTCGAAAGACCGTTGACACTCTGCTGGCCCTCGGGGAGACACCCCCGCAGCCACTTCCTGCCCTCCGCTGCAGGGACCTCCTAAGCCTCTGTCTGGTCCATGTGCTCTGTGTGGCGCTCCTCTACGCCACGTACCGCTGGAGCGCCCTGTCCGCCTAGCGTCCGCACCCGCGTCTAGGCGCTGGGCTCTCTCTCGGGCCTGGGGTCCCTCCTCTGCCCCCGCCCTGGCCCCGCAAGCTTCCATCCCCGCTGGCTCCTGGGTAGCCCCTCCAGGGTTGAAGCTGAACGTGCACGGCGCGGATTTCCCAAAAGCGTGGCCTGGGGAGCATGCAGCCCCCACTGGGTAACGTCCCGCTTACTGGAAAAGTAGGACGAACACGGTGTGTTCACGTCTCCTGCCAGCTCCTGCTTCCTCTTCCCCCTCCCGGTGGAGTCCGCCGCCCTGGGGAGCCCGGAGCAAGTTTCCAGAGCCGGAGCCAAGGGGAGGGTGAAAATCTCTCCTTGACCGTGTTTAAGTCGAACCCGGCCCTGATTCAGGACGGGGCAATTGGGCCGTGGGGACACCCCCACCCCCGACACACACGTACTAATCTTGTAGGGGAGACAGAAAACTAGCACGGTGGCCCAATTTGGTCTGCGCAAATCTTTAATGAAAGCTCAGTGGACCAAGTTGAAAAAATACCTTTTGGGGGAAGCCGGCTTTGCTGGGGGCAAGGTTGCTGCTTCCTGCATGGGCCGCAGGGAGGGGTACCTGGGGTGGGGGTGGGGTGCTGTCCATCTGCCCCGAGCCAGCCTGTGGCCCTGCTGCTTGAGGCGGTGCTGATGCCATTGCAGAAGGGGCGCTAGGGACGGGACGGGGCCCCTCTGTTAGAGGATTGGGGTGCACTCCGGTTTCCATAAATCTTCTCCTTGGTAGCCTCTGGGGGCCCTTAGAAAAGCGCTTTCCGGAAGAGATTTCTGTTTTTAAATAACATAATAGGTTGTTTTGGCTTTTGCTCCATCACGTCGTGACAGCAGGTCCCAAATAGGATGGATTTGATGGGTTTGTTTTCAAATAAAGCCGTGGGTCTCAGAACCTTCTAGGCCCTGGGGCTTGAGTTACGGTGGCTAGAGCTAACTCGGTGGCTCTCCATCATGTTAAAGTAGTGATGACGCTATTTTAGAAGAATAGTGTCTCTAACGAATGGACGTTCCCATGTAGCCTTTGTTAGCAAGATGCTTTTATTTTGCAGTAAGCTTAAAGCATGATACATTAATTACCAGGATACCTGCTATGGAGCAATACGATCAGCTTGCAATTAAAAGATAAGATGAATAGAATATTATCTAGACCACGATCTTCCTGGCTGTGGGGTGTCTTTCTCCTGCGAGAAGGCCCTACCCCAAGGTTAAGACAGTCTCCTCTGTTTTTCACACCTGGTTGCTGCATATTTATTAAGTGGGAGAGCGGATGGACTTGATTTCCTCAAGATAAATTCCTGGTTTACTTAAGAATAAATTCCTAGCCCTGGCTGGTAGCACAGTGGATAAGGCACCGGCCTGCGAACCCAAAGGTCGCAGGTTCGATTCCCCAGCCAGGGCACATAACCAGGTTTCAAACCAGGTCTCCAGTCAGGTCTGTGGCTGAAGGCAGGTGAAACGCAACCATACATTGAAAAAGAAAAGAAAAGAAAAGAATAAATTCCTTAAGATAAATTCCTGGTCTTCTCAGGATGACTCCTAAGATGATCATTTTATTTTCATAAACATTTCCATGAATCCAGGCTACTTGAGAAAGTAGAGACCCCCCACCTAGCCAGAGCCGGTATTTATAAAGATTCCTTGTTGCTGAGACAGCTCAGAGTGTCCCACAGGAAACAGCCTTTACCCAGTACCCTCCTGGAGTTAACGGGGCCGCCTCCTTCTGCGTTTGTGTTGACGGGTCAAATGCAGGGTGTGCGGAAGTTGCCTCATTGGCCTCCGCCACGTATCAATAACCTGCCGATGTACTGAGTTGCCTTTGGTGCGCGCTTGTCCTCGTGAGCCTGTAGCAAAATAAAGTCCCTTTGGACGATGTCTGACAAGCACCCTGAACCAGGAGATGCCTCATACACACATTGGGGGTGATCATCCGGGTTTTTACCGGCCCAGCAATGCATGTGTTGGCGCTCAGTATGTCCACCCGGCTGCGGTGTGTCGGGGCCTCCCATCCATGTCACCGCTGGCGGTTCCCTTTTCTTACCTACAGAGGGGGCAGAGGGGAGGTGCCTTGCTGGGCAGCTGCCTGGAAGAAAATGCTATCAATAAAAACCGAGGAGACCAACCATGTGAGGCCAGACTTCATTCTCCGTGCAGACCTGACACTGCTCTCCGGCGATGGGCATCTTCCAGTGCTGGTGTCCCGGGCGCTGCTGTTCCTCACGGCGCGACTGGGTCTGTTGGGTGGTGCTTTCTCATCAAGTGGCGCCGTAGCCAGCAGAACACTATTCATTCGGCCCTTGAGACCGAACCTTGAACGGGCTGGGTTGCCTACTACCAGTCCTTTAATTTCTGATGGGTGTTCGCGTCCTGTCCACGGCTCTCCCCGAGGCGCTTGTGATCGGAGAGATGGCAAGGATCCAACGGTGTGCTGCATGTACGCGTACGAACTGTCCCCTGACAAGGGAGACCGGTTGGTTTCAGCGTGTCCTTCCCGGGCCTGGTGAAAAGAACCACGTGCTTATTTGCGTTCTCGTTGGGAAAGGGGACGCTCTTTCTCCAGGTCCTTCCGCGGGAGGCAGCTCGCCGCTCCGTGTTGGGATAACCGGTTCCTGTGAGCTCCCTTGCTTGTGGGGGTGTGTGGGTTGTGTGCCGTTTAGGGTCCCCTGGGAGAGACGTTTATGGCTGGGGACAGAGGGGTCCCTGCGGGGCTCAGGAGTTGGATAACGGAGCAGGGAAATGTCGTCCATGAGAGAAGATAAGTGAAGGCACTTGGTACCCCCGATGCTGCGGCGAGTGGGAAATTATAATCCACTCGCCAGACAAAAATAAAGACAAAAACGTGGTCAAAGGGCATGGACTGTGGATTAGACTTACAAGGTTTTATTTAGGAGATTTTCTTTTTTTCTTTAAATAAGGCCTCAGAGTTTGACATTAGTTCTCAACAAAAAATCAGGTGCGTAGAGGATGTGCTCTTTCCCTTCTGTGACTTTCAGGGGCGCGTTCCCTGGGTTTTTCAGGGGCGCCGCCCCTCTGGTGGCTTCTGGGAGTGCGGGAGCCAGGCGGCACTGGTGGTGGCAGCTGCCTGCCCCAGGCACGCGTCTCCCGCCTGGACAAGACTCATCTCTCTCTGTGACGGCTACAATGCAGAGCCAGTACCTTCCCCGCGTTGAGGGTCCTCAGATGCCCCCCCACTTGGCATCAGCTGGGTTGGGTCCTGCCTGGGGAGCGCCCGGAAGGCCGGAGCCTCCTATCTCCGGGGCACAAGACGGGACGCGCTTGCTTGTTGACCAAGGATGTCCTGGGAGGCAACATGACATCCGGAAGGAGCCTCAACCAGCCGGAGACCTGAGTCCAAACCCTGGTTCTGGTGCATTGCAGCTGTGTGACTTGAGCAGAGTTGAAGGTTTTTTAAAGGTTCAGATCTTTTGCAGATTTCAGGATGGTTGGGCATCTTCCTGGAACAACCCTTATGGGGGTAAAAGTTGTTTTCCCTGCCAACCGTCATTGTTTTCTCTTCATTGCGGGCTGGAAGCAGGGGAGGGGACACAGCCTGAGGGGGTCAGACAGCCACGTGCTGTGCAGGGCCGTTCGGTCATGTCATCTCAACCCCGATGTCTGTTCTTTCTCTTAGGACAAACTGTGTCTGCCCCACCACATCCTGGAGGAGAAAGGCCTGGTCAAAGTAGGGGCCACCGTCCAGGCGTTGCTAGATGTGGCCGTCGCGAAGGCTCTGGTCACATGAAACGGAGCCGTGTGCTTCGGGCCAGCTCAGACCCTCCTGTCATCAGAGATCCTGAACTCTGCTGTCGGCACCAGCCTCCCTGCCTCCCCGCCATTCCTCTGTCCCATAGCTCTAGTTGCGTTGAAGAGAGGACTGAAGAGAAGGCTGCCTTGCAGAACCGACTTCCACCACGTGGCAGGTGTTTATCCTGAAGCCTGGGAGGGAGTTGGTGGCGAAGGATGGAACCGCACGCACATCGATGCCTTTGTCACCTCCTGCCTCCCCGCCGGGGGCACCCACAGCCGTTCCCAAACCAGCGAGCTCCAGTCTTTGGCAGGAAGATGCACATGTTTCTCTCAAGCCAACTCATCGTGTATTTGGTGGGGGGAGGGGGGCCAATCCAGTGTTTTCACCGCCAAATTTTTTCAAACTGTTTCCTGAGACCATTGCCTTTAAAAACAAAACAAAAACAAAACACACACACACAAAAAAAAAACCTATTTTCGACATACAAAATATTTATATAAATATTATTTATTAGCGAATTGCTATTCATCCTTTGGATGCAAATTGTAAATTAGGGAACTATTTTATTACTGCTTTTTTGTGGTTCAACACTTTATTGTAATATTATAAATGTTGAGTGATTTTCTGTCCTCTTTTGGTGTGCAGTAGTTCGGGGTCTCCGTCATCAGTCATGTTTTCTGGTATATATACGTGACTCACAAAATCCATCCAGCAAAAAAACAGGTGTTTCCGTGTCAAGAACTGTTTTCCGGGGAGGCGTTCCTTCCGCTTGGGCTTCCAGAACGTTGGTCTTATTTATGTTTCTCCGTTCCATCCAGGTGCCTACATTCCCAGAGCCACTCTGCCCCTGACACAACACACTGAGCGAAATCGAGGGGGCACCCCAAGGTTGTTTGTAAATAGCTGTGATGGGGAGGGAAAAAGACATACTAAACTTGAAGATAAAATGTGAATAATTATTTTTTTGGGATTCATACTTATTTTGCTATACACAAAGCATTCACATTTTAACACCAAGAAGTCATACGTGTAAGCTTCTGCGTGTCTTGAAGTATCATTTTTGCACTGTAACCAGGGTCCTCCACGTCTAGCACCAAAGGTAGATGACAAGGAGACGGGGTGGGAAAGGGGAGAGGAAGACTTAAGTGTATTGTTAAACCAAAAAGTTTCTTAAGGGCATTTGCGACGCAAAGCGGACGAGAGTCCCTTCCATAAGATGCCCAAGGACCTGGGCCAGGAAACCAGCACGTCCTACAACTGCCAGTTCTAGGAGAGGAAGAGATTTTGAAAACCTTATTGTATTGTCACTTACTTGGTGGCTTTCAGAGGAGCCCGCAGAAAGGTTCACGGTCTCCAGTGGGAAACTAGAAATGAGTCCGTGAATTAGTGGGTAGCTGCACGCACCCCGGGGTGGGTTTGAAGGTTAAGGAGGGCAGGTGTGAGGCCGAGTGTCCAGGAGTGAGCAGGGACGTGTGACCGGAAGAGAGTCAGCAGAGGACAGGTGCCCTTGTGGGTCTGAGACTCATGCAGGGCTTCCCAGACACAGCCACCCGTTGGCAGGCAGCTCTCTGCACGTGCCTTCACCCTGCAGTTACCCATGTCCCAGTCCGTCACCTGCCACGTCTCGTGAGCACCGGTGAGGGCCACCGAAAATAGTGGTTGAATTGGCAGCTTTCAGTGACTTCCTAAAAAAAAAAAAACTGTACTGTGCACTTTAACCTAACTTAAGATGTGTTTTCGTGTTTTCCTGTACTGCACAAATATCTGTGGTCCCTGGTGATGCCAAGAGGCATGCTGAACAGAGGGCACGTTCTGTGTGAGCAGCGGGGAGACGGTGGTGATGGGAAGGAGGTTTGAATGGCTGCACCCTGACAGGCGTTCCGAAAGCAGGGGTCCTGGAACTGTTTCCCTAACGTGTATATACGGCAGCCTGAGGCTCTGTAATTCTTGTTGGGAGGGATGTCTTTTCAAAATTAAAAGTTTCCTTTGGACCTTGAAGTTTCGGTCTCCTCTTGAAGTTGTCTGCGTGCTACCGGCGGCCCTTAGGTTTTGTCAGGTGGTTTTCTTGGTCTCAGTGCAGCCCGGGTGGAGCTCGGTCTCCTTTCGGATCCGTGGGCGCTGCGGATCTGTGTCTTAAAATGTGTGTGGCCTGTGGTCTCCGCCCCCGGGGGGGCGGAGTGTATGTCCTGCAGATGAGCCTTCATGTTATTATTCCACGACCATTAAAACTTGGAATGTAAGGGAACCATTTTCTGATGACTTACCCAGGTGATTGGAAAGGGAACTCTCGGGGGTCACTGTGGGACTAGACTGCGTGTGTGTGTGTGTGTGTGTGTGTGCACGTGTGTGCAATGTCCAAACCAAGCCTTTCCCGGACCCGCAGAACACACGGCGGTGAACAGTGAAGCTGCTGGGGTGGGGCTGGGGAGGGAGGGAGGTGTCCACGCCCCTGTCCTGAGGGTGCTGGCCTGCAGGCTGTGTCTCCCCCGAGCCTGGTGCTCCGTCCCGGCCGCCTCCCGTGCAGTCAGTCACCGCAGTCACCGCGGTCCTGCTGCCCCACACACCCAGCCTGCCAGGGCAGGGGCGCAGCTGCTGGGAGGAATTGAAGTGAAAGGTGCCGCCTGTGTCTGTCCTCTCATCCCAGCCCCACACGACGCGGGCCTGGGGCCCACAGCCTGAGCCAGCGTCCGGCCCTCTCCGTTCGGGGTGCATTTGGCCCTGCCCACCAGGGAGCCCCTCCTGGGCCTCGTGCCTCCCGGTGCAGCGCTCCCAGAGTTGGAAGCCGGCTGGAGGGCCAACACCAGGAAGGACGTGGGGGGAGATGGGTGGTGCGGCCTGGGAGGGCTGGTTACCCAACGTGACCCTTGCAAGGGTCACGCCCGCGGGCTCACGTGCCAGGGCACAGGTGACTCAGGGGTCCCGTGAATGAGGGGCAGGTGTGGAGAGCAGGGCTCCCTAAACCACCACCTTCACTCCGCTGCACCCATGGCAACGGGCCCCTCCTGGCTGCTGGGGATCGAGCGTCCTCTGAACCGCAGGCCCACGACAGCCACGCTGCCTGGCGTGTCCCCGGCCGGCTCTCGCCCGCTAGGAACGCTCATCACGGGGCAGCTCCTGTTGGGCTCGGTTTTGAAGGCTGATATTTAAGCAGCACTAATTTTTAAAACAATCTGCTTGACCCTTGAACAGTAGCAACGTGATACCTTCAAGAACCTGATGCCTTCGTCCAGGGAGTGTTTAAAATGCACACACTTGGTGGGTGTGATTGAAAAAGAAATGCTTTTACAGCACCCAGGCTTCACGGGCCATGTTTCAGCCTTGCTGAGTTCTTAAAGAAACACGGTTCGGTACGACAGACAGCCCGATGGCTTTTCTTGGTGAGCTCAACGAGTCTCCGTGTGACTAAGGGGGGAAAAAATCAGTGTTCGGTTTTTCAGATAAATCCTATCACTCAATTCTTAGCTGTCGGAGACACCCCCCACACCAACGTCCTTAGCTCTGGCCTAACAGGGCAGAAGCACCACTGGACTGGGCTGCGGAGGGCAGGCCACTCAGCTCCGCTGCCCCGCAAGTCACTGGGTTGTGACGAGGAACTCACTCCACCTTCCCGAGCCCCTTCCTGACTCAAAGCTAACAAATCCCTCACGAGCCTGCTCGGGGCCCAGCGGCGGGCGGGCTGCAGGCACGAACAGAGAAGACAGCGTGCACGACAGCTAAATGGCTGCGAGCCTCCTGGGTAAGTGGTCTGTGACTTGGTGGGTTCGAGTCACCTGCGGTGACCTGGGCTCACGTCCGGGACGACCGCCAGGCGGCCCCAAGGAGGCTGCCAAGCATTAGAGGTCAGAAGCAGGGTTCGTGTATTTATTCAGGAGGTGGTTTTAGAAGGAAGCCTTTTTAGCATTGCGAAGGACAGGGTTCTGACATCGTCCTTTCGCCCTGCTGGTTTGGTTTACCGCAGTGGTTCCCATTGTCATGAGGACAAACTCCTGAAGAGGGTCTCTCTCAGCCGAAGGTTTTCAAGCGTTCAGGTATTTTGCGTGATGTCTGATGTGGTCGGCGACGAAGGTGGCAATGAAGTAGTAGCTGTGATCGTACCCCTGGAAGACCAAACACAGAGACGTTCGTTTCAGAAACACAACTCGTCTCTCTGATTTGCTCATAGTCAGAATATGACAATACGACCGCCAGGCAGCGGAGTGATGAGGGCGTAGGCAGAAGTATTTCAGCCAAGGAAACTTTGCAAACCAGTTGAGACTCATTAATTATCCTTCGGTAGAAAAACCGAGTAGCACAATGAACAGATGAGTATCTGATTCAAACAGGTTAACGTGTCCGTGTGTGAGATAAAGAATCCCGTCTTTGGAGGCTGAGACAGGCATGTAAATAAAGTAAGGTGACCCCTGTCCCCTCTCTTCTGCCACAACAGCCATGTGTGGGAAGAAAGGTATATGACCTGTAACGGTGATGGTTAAGTACCATTCAGGTATTAAGCTTCTTATTCTTTACTGTTTTACAGTGGGTCAGAAAACTGCAAATTCTTTTCCCTACCACAAGCTTTCGTATGTCTATGGAATTTGGTCTTAGATATCACCAACATAATCAAAAAGGCTTTTAACTCTAAGTGTCTTATTATAATTGAAAACTGAACTAGAGGTAGCATTTCAAGTTCTAAAGTCAAATGTGAAAGCACTTGGAATCCTGCTTTTTAATTCCTTTTCAGAGCAAGCTCAGGTTTCCCGGTACTTGCCTCTTGCAATCTAAAGACAACAGGAACTTTCTTTTCGGTGCAGGCAGCTATGAAATTATCCGGTAGCAGCTGTCCCTCTGAAAGAAACTGGTCATCTTTTCCTTGGTCAATCAGTATGTCCAGCTGAGGCCCTGAGTAGGACTTCACAAGATGGGTAGCATCGTAAGCCTACAGGAAGAGAATAAACATCAATCTAAAAGTGCCCAGAAACATATTTTTCAGACCGAACCAAATAGACGTTTAAAGTTACTTGAACTCTAAGGCTGATGAACTTGGAAATGCACTTGTAAGTTGGCTTAAAATCTGACCTGCCAAGTTTTTATTTACAGAATTCTCTTCCCTTCCTTTCAAGCGGTCCAAGGCGGTGGTAAGAACACTAATGCTCAGGAATGTGTAGCTTTGTTCCTTCTAAACCTTTAAGGTTCTTAATTGCCTCTCAGCTCAATAATAGTAATACTACTACTAATAATAATACCATAACTTTTTTCTTTGTAAATCCCTCCACAAACTATTTATTCAAATTCCATGATCTTCTAGCTCCAAATATTCTCTGTTTCAATTAAATAATCTATTTTTTGGCCTCTTCTTTTAAGCTCTAATTCCAGATACAAGTACATTCAGCCCTGACAGTGTCTGTTATACAACACGAAAGGTCTTCCTGATTTTTCAGGAAGACTTGATTTTAATCATCTGAGTCATATTAACAATGCCTCAAATTTATTATCTGAGAAGCTGCGACCAGTTACAATTGTATCTACTTATTACCAGGCACATTGAGGGCGAGTTTATTGGTAAAATATTTTAACTGTTGGGCAGAGTTTGCAAACGGTCCTTTTCTACAGAAATGAGTCAAGTGATCTCAGGAGAAAGAACTGCTTTCATTTTCTATTTGAAGTGTCTGCCCCTGTGCTTGAGAAAGTAATCTTCGCCACCGGGAATATCCTCATAAATGGAAATTACACAACACCTAGTCTTAAAGATTTTTAAACCTGGAATTTAACATCCAGATCTGAGAGATGACGATTTTGAAAAAGATACACAAAACTAATTAAAAAAGCCAAGTGGCCCGGTTCCCATGGCACATAATTGAGCATATAGTTCATAAAAGGCAAACCTAAACTTCGTAGTAATACGTGGCATTTTTGGTAACGCTAAGAAGAAGCAATGCTAGTTTAGAAGTAACATATCAATCGATCATTAGCAGGAAAACCAGGAAGCCTCAGACTACCTGGCGTAATCCAATACAATTAGCAAGCAGGTGTTTTTATCATTGTTCTAGATTTACACTTTTCTCATTATTTTTAACTCTGGATCCTTAACTTGCGTGGGCTAGAGATAACCTGTCTGCAGCACGCAGCTTCTTGAACAAATCTGAACCCTCCGGAAGGAGCGATGCGGTGGCCACGTCACACCTACCTTCCACTTGCTTTGATCCGTCCCCAGGTAGCCACTGAAAGCCTTCTGGCCCCAAAGAGAAAGCACGGGGTTGCAGATGGGAGCAAATGCCGACACAGACTTGAGACACGAAAACAAAAATTTCAGAATAAGTGAGAGGTTGCTAACTCAAAATGCACAGATATTCCCGACTTGCTTGTCAAAGGACTTGTCCTGAAAACCTCTGTGAACGGTTTCCCTTTTGCTGTTATGGGCTTGAATTGCATGTCTCCCTTAACACACCTCCTGCGGGCTCTAGTAGGTGGGCCAAGAAGCTACCGGACTGAAACAATGCACGGTGATCCGTCACACTGTCACTGAGGCACAGGTGGAAATTCATATTCAGAGTTTCTATTCTCTTTTTAAATCTGAGGCATGTTATTAAGTCTGAGACACAGTATGTCCCGTAAGCAGTGCCAAGTAGGCAGGGGGCAATGCCCTGAAATACGGCGGAGATTTCTGTGCGTTCCGTGCAATCTTGTCTGTCATCGGGAAAAATGCAGAGACGGAACGTCTTGGTTCCAGAGAGCCCTTATCAATGTTTTGTTGATCGATGTCACCTAGCTTTCCTAAAGGACAAAAAATACAACTGAATTGGATTTTCTTCCTCAAACCCAATAAATGCGGTTCCCTACGCACACACGCACAAATAAAACTCTTATTTAAAAAAAGCCCTGTCATACCATCCTTGAATTCCACTTTCTAAGGAGGCTCACCGTGAGGAAAAGGTTTGGTGCCACAGAAAAGAAAGCGCTATGAGAAACATTTTCATTTCTCTGTGGCACACCTCAGAGGAATAAGAC
This sequence comes from Noctilio leporinus, assembly GCA_004026585.1. Taxonomy (NCBI): domain Eukaryota; kingdom Metazoa; phylum Chordata; class Mammalia; order Chiroptera; family Noctilionidae; genus Noctilio; species Noctilio leporinus. Next base: position 197,062 of record PVIW01000017.1, read on the forward strand.
TCCTTCCTAAGGGAAGGAAACGGGTTAGACCAATCTGAGGTCTCCGAGAGCTTTGTGACTGCAGACACGGGTGACCTGCAGATGGTCACGCGTCAGAAGGTCCTTCTGCCCAGGATGGGGCGCTGCACTGCACAGGGTTACCCCTGCACCCAGGGCTGGCTGCAACGGAAGAGTGAACCTTCAGATAAATGACCGGAAGGCTGAGAGGGGTACTCCTCACGCAAGCTGCACTCCGATTTTCATCAGGAGCATTACGAACAGAGAATTCTTAAAATTGTATAAATCATGAGTACCTCTCTCCCTTTAGAAAACCAAAATCAACTTTATAAAGATATTCTGGGTCAAACTGTTTAGTAAATGAGAGATGTTGCCATAATAACATTAATCAAGAGCCTTTAAGGAAAAAATGCCTGGAACTGAACTCGGCTGCTGCTGATTCTGCAGCAGACGTTGGTCAAGATGCATATTCCTTCCCTCCCTATAAGCTCTTGAAATCCCCCAAAGTTCTAGGAAAGATGAGTCCCAATTCCACCATAACATCCTACTGTCAACCTCTGAAGGGTCCTAACATAGCATCTCAGAGAGAGATTTGCCGCCAGCAGCTTTGGGGGCCTTACTTTGTATTTTCCAGGATTCTTCAAAGCGCAGATCAGCGCTCCGTGGCCGCCCATGGAGTGGCCGAACACAGACATCCTTTGAGGGTCCACTGGAAAGTTGGCATTGATGAGCTTGGGAAGCTAAAAACAATTTAAGAGGGACAAAGGATATGAAGGTGTAGACTTCTTTCGATCCATGAAATACTTACACAATCAATACTGCTAAGTCACAGCCTTACAATGGCATGCACTAGTAAAGATTACAAAAACAAAACTCACATGGACCATGGTAATTAATATGCCACTGGAGAATAGATGGCGTATCTTCCTTAGAAAGCAACTTTAAGAAGATGCAGAAAGGCCCTTTAAAATGTCCTACACTTTTGATCTAGGAATTTCACGTTTTGGAATCTACTCTAAGAGAAAAGTCTTTAAGGGAAAAGAATTATGTAAAAAGCTGTATCAATGCAGTAATACTTCCTATGGTAAAAAATATGTAAAATGTAAATATCCAATCTTAGGATAAAGCAAAGTATGGCACAGGATAGGAATAATTAAAATTATGTTATAAATAGGTTACATTGAAAAGTATTTATTTTTACAACAAAAATAAAACAAGATTTAAAAACCTTGATTGTTATAGAAAAACTAGTCATATAAAAACAAATGTGGAACATACCAAAACATCGTTATTTGGAGTCACAGAATTATACGTGACTAAACTTTCATATTATTGTTTCTGAGTTTATGACATGCCCTATTATCAACAGTTAAAATTTATGAAAATGGAGCCCTGGCTGGTGGCTCAGTGGATAAGGCACTGGCCTGCGTATCCAAACGTTGCTGGTTCGATTCCCAGCCAGGGCAACATAACCAGGTTGCAAGCCAGGTCTCCAGCCAGATCCAGGGCTGGAGGCAGGTGAAAGGCAACCATACACTGATGTCTCTCTCCCTCTCTGCCTCTCTCCCTTCCTCTCTCTCTGGAAATAATAAATAAAATCTTTAAAAAAAAATTATAAAAATGCATAATATGCACGTAAAATGATTAACAAAGCCATGTTCTACCCCTTATTCTTTCTAACTAAGCCTTGCTCAATCACTCACTATAAAATGTCTGCACAAACCAGCTGCCAGAAAAATAAGTTTCACAGAAACTATTTTCTTGGCACCAGCTGGGCAGCCCACACGGGGATCAGCGTAATGATGAAACTCGTTAAAACTGTATTTAGTGTCCATTGGAATGGCAGTGAGGAGCACGACAGTACAAGCAAAGGCTGGAATTTTCACTAAGACAATAAATTGGTGCGGCGCAGACCGCACAGTGCCGACTCCAGTTTAAAGCTTGGGTGTGGCAGCCGGGTCCCCGCCAGCGCGGCCCGAGGCGCGGTTACCTCGTGCACCACGTAGGAGTACATCCTGTAGTTGGTCTTCCAGGGCTCCTCCGTGGCGTCCACGTAAAACCCGGCGCCCGTGCCGAAGTCCCAGCTCACGTCCTCCCCCGGGATGTTGCAGCCACCTGTCCGATCAAGGGGACATCGGGTTTCCTCTGCTCCTTAGCTGTGGCCCACGTTTACTTAGGCCCTTTTAACTGAATCTGGACATTCAATTGCATTAAACCTGTTGGCCAAATATTGTGGGCTCTCTCCTCTGCCTTCCGGGGCGCACCTCTGTGGGCCACATCCTAGCCAGTGAGGTGGGACGGAGGGGGCCCTGTGGGCTGACAGTCACTGCCAGCTGAGGCCCAGCGGCCCTCCCTGCAGCGCCTGGGGAACCTGCACCTCCCCCTGCCTCACCCAGAGTTCCCGGGGCAGGAGGAGAAATTTGAGGGAAATGATCTGTTCGTCATGCTCAGTCTACCCATCCGGGAACAGGGCATTTTCCCACTGACTGAGCCTTCCTTTATGATCTTTAGCAAACTTGATCACTTTCAAAGATAGATCTTGACACGTTACACGTTTCTTCCTAGATCGTTTTAGCGGGCATTTTAAATGCCCTGAGATTCCTCAGGTCACCGAGCAAGTTTTCACTATCTGATGGACTCAGCTGCCCCAAGTTTAATATTCTCTAATATAAACTTTCCAATCATTTACATGAACACTAACACTTTTCCAGCTGTGTGATTTGATGGCTAACAGAGATGAGAAAAGACGTAATTATCTTGTGACAACACAGTTTACCTATAGAACACAGAATGGAGCATGGTATGTTAGAGTCATGACATCGCAGAAACGTGACATGAATTTCCCAGCACCTGTGCTGTCCCACCGACAGCCTGGTCGTGAAGACGCGCACACTTACGGGGGCTGGTGTCCGGGGCGACGACCACCAGGCCGTGCTCAGAGGCAGCCTGTTGATGGCCCGTTTTTGTTATAAAGTTCTGTTCTGTGCAAGTTAAACCTGAAGATCAAAAAAAAAAAAAAAAAAAAAAAAAAAAAATTCCTCAGGCTGGATTGAAAATGGTTTCTAGGCTTTAATATGTTCGTAATATAGTAAAACAACCTCACTTGGTATCATCAAAAAGCTTTTTGCTTTTTTTAAAGATGTAATTCTAAAGAAGACAGTGCAGTTCCCCTTCCCCCAAACTCTGGAATGGGGTTATTCTAAGAGCTGTCTTGGGTTAAAAGCGCCCATGGCTGTCCTTGGAAAGGCGCTCACCAAAGTTTCAGTTGCTAAAATCCTCAGGGCCAGATGTGCTTGGGAATTCAAACTTTCTCCAGCTGTGGAACCCCAACATAGTGAATGAGACAAATGTTGTGACAGCCCCAGTGCCATGTTGGCAACATGCTAGTATTCCTACAGTAGAACGTAAATGTTCACAGTGGGAAAATACCACGGTCATCCAAATACAACTAACTTAGTATTGTTATACACAATAGTTCGTAGCAACAAAGGTCAGCCTCATCATCTCCAGGTTCCTCTAGGTGTTAAGAAGGGAGGAATGGCCACTGTACCTTCCTGAAATTGAGAGACTGAGTTTTAGCCCCAGTTTTTACACCTTCTCTGCCATTCTCCCAGCTCTATGCTTCCTAGTTGCGTGACGGGAGTTACTGCTCCTGCTGTGGGAGTCTAACCCCATACAATGATGTGACAATGGCCAAGAATGAACCAGCACCAGCCACCTGAGGTGAATAGCACCTAACCCGACAGCCCTTTTCCAGGGGCCAGCGACAAACGTTCCACTACACCTGACAATTAGCGATGCTGGTTGCCCAAGTGGCATGTGTGTGATGCGCTATGAATTAACTGCAGGACACTTGTCTAGTTTCTCAGTCCTCAAGCCAGCACAGAGCCTTGGGAAATGGCAGCCCCGTGAAGACTTGTTATTGAATAAACAGTTACAAGATAAAGTTACAAGTGTCCTTGGACTGTCGCTGGCCATGGCAAAAGAACAAGGCCCTTGTTTGTCCAGCATGTCCAGAGATGTGACAGCCACATCAGGGTGGAGAACTGACCCCCACACTGGTGACAAAGGTGTCAGAGGCAGAAAAACGGCGTAGAAAGCCTGGGCCTTGGGTTCCAGACCAGAAGCTGGTTCTACATGTCACTCAGCCACTTACCAGCCAGCCAAAGTAAGGTAAGAAACTCCAAAATGCTGAGCTTCAGTTCTTCCCTTTGGAAAATGGGCATAGTCTCTATTTTACCTCCTACAGTGGTGTGAGGACAGAACGTGCAGAGCTCTGAACTGTGTCTTGGACACAGTGCTCAGTACCCTGACCAGAGACCAAAGGGAAACACACTTCCCAGTCATGGGGGCAGGGAGTGAGCGGCAACCACGGTAGAATTACTGTCCAAAGGGCAGAGATGGTGACTAATGAACGCCCAGCTTTCACCTAATCCTGTTCTGTGGGAGTGGTACAATCTCTACAAGAAATGCTTGGGTAGGTTCGAACCGGGTAAATGACTTTGCCAAGGTCTTGCCCCAGAGTCCAAAACTCCACGTTCTCTGCTAAATGACTTGCTCTCACTGAAAAAGAAGTGAAATGCTTTGGGTGGTGGGCACACAATGCAACGTACAGATGATATACGTCCACTTGAAGCCTATATCATTTTATTAACCAATGCCACCCCAATAAATTTGATTTATAAAATAGCCCTGGCTGGTGGCCAATGGATAAGGTGCCGGCCTGCGAACCCAAAGGTCACTGGTTCGATTCCCAGCCAGGGCACATAACCAGGTTGCAAGCCAGGTCTCCAGCCAGGTCTGTAGCTGGAGGCAGGTGAAAGGCAACCCTACATGGATGTTTCTCTCCCTCTCTGCCTCTCTCCTTTCCCCTCTCTCTGAAAATAATAAATAAAATCTTTTTAAAAAATGATTTTTTTAAAAAAGAAGAGGTGATTTTTTTATTTAGTAAACTAGCTTTGGTTTTTTGCAAGGGTGGTGATGTGGGTATAAAGCATTAGTGGATAAAATCCCCATTTCTAGTCATGTTTTTTAGTCCTGTTGTCTTCGGATGACAGAAGACTTCATTTATCAGTCTTTTACAAGGAAACCAGTGGCTAGGGGGCTCCTAATGTCCCCCCACAGTTTGCCTGGGATGGATGTTGCAAAGGAGAGCCATGCCCTAATGTTTTCAGTCTTCCTCCGCCTAGGATTTCTAACAGGTGAAATTTAGCTAAAATTAAAACAAAGCAAAAACGCACTGTAACCCAGTGGGCCTGACATAGACTCTCAGGATAAAGTAAGAGGAGGTGATACCAGGCTCCCCAGGCTCCGGGAATGCACGAAGGAGTCGGGATAAAAGGGCGAGACAAGCTGGTTATAAAGAAAAAGGAACTCCGTTTCCCTTAAAAAGCTCAAATGCGTAACACTTACCAGACAGCCAGTAGAGTACAGGGCATTTTCCAGTTTCTGCCTTTGGTGGCAAGTAGACACCAAAGTTCATTTTGCAGCTCAGTTCAACACTGTAATTGTAACAGTTGCACACACACAAAGTCACTGCTCCACATCAGTCAAGACAGAAACGTAAGTGGTTTAAGGTCCAAAGTAAGGGATTCCACCAACATTTAAGGAATGTAAGGGGGTCGGGAAAAGGTCCAGCCGTTGTTAATATAATGAGAAAGGCTTGTGTGACATCAGTGTAACCTGGCAGCCAAGGAGAGTGTGCTGGAATGCTCATGTGTGAACAATGGCGACTTCACTGTACTAGTCAGTGGGGGTGGTAGATGTCACTGAGTGAGTGTGTGTACTGTGTGCTTGTCACATTCAAAATGACCGAGCGACTAAAGCCACAGATCTGCATCGAATTCTGCATTAAGCTGGGACATTCCTCTGTGGAAACTATTCAGATGATTCAGGAGGCCGCAGCTGTGAGCAACTGGTGACTGGCAGCTTCATCATGACAATGCGCCCACTATGCGTCATGTCTCAGGCAGAGTTTCTGGCGAAATGTCAAATCACCCAGGTGGCTCAACCCCTCCACAGCCCACATGTGGTGCCCTATGACTTCTGGCTTTTTCCAAAACTAAGATCACGTTTGAAACAGAAGAGATTTCAGGCCATCAGTGAGATTCAGGAAAATGTGATGGGGCAGCTGAGGGTGATTGGGAGAACTCTGTGAAGTCCCAACGTGCCTAGTTTGAAGGGGACTGTGGTGTCATTATTCCGTGTGCAATGTTTCTTATATCTTGTATCTTCTTCTATAAGTGTCTCTATTATTCATTGTCCATGGCTGGATACCTTCTGGACAGACCTTACACCTTGGCCCTTAAAGAACCGGGCCAACGCAGCATAGTGACATATTAATCAATGCTGTGCACACAACAGCCATTTTGGCCAGAATAAACTTTAAAATAAACTTAACATCCTCAATGTAGCACTTACATTCTTTTAAAAAACAAACAAACAAACAAAAAACCACCCGTTTCTGTTTCTGAAAAAAAAAAATGTGTAAAATTTTATAAAACAATAAATTCCAAAGGTTTTAAATTACATGTTTGCTCATGTACACTGATATGTACCAATCCTTCATTTGCTCTTTATCACTTTTATTAAAACTACTAATATCAAAGCTAGATAATTTTGATAAAACAATATCTTCTCATGTAAATAGTAATTCATGCAACCATAACCCTTCACGGGCTTCAAGAACCAAATGGACGGAAGCAGAATAAGAGAGACCTGAATTGAATCTGCTTAAGTTACCTGTCATGTTCAAAAACTTTCTGGAATCCCCCAAAGCACTTGCTGCTGGAAATCTGCTTCAAGGCCATTCTTTTCCTGTCAGGGAAGATTAATGCCATTAATTTCTAGGGAATTAGTTCCTGAAAAATGTGAAACAAAACTGTTTTCAGATAAACTCTTCACAGGTTTATGCTTTTAATCTATAAAAGATAAACTCTTGACCAATAAACTGCTCGCTAGAGTTATTAATGGTTGAATATGAAACTTCAGCTATTTGGGTTCAGGATCCTATCTTAAATAATTAATTAACAGATGTGTAACTTTAACACAGGCACACATGTGACTAGGGAATAAAACTGGTTTGCTGAATTAGTCTACAAGGAAATTCTATGTTCTTCAACCTCGCAGGGACTATATATGCTTTCTCTAAACATGGTACAGTCTATATCTAGGACATAAGAGGTACCTAAGAATTATTTGTTGAATGAACGATTAATTTTTTCACTTTCTACTACCTATGGTGTGAAAGTTTTAAAATGAAGCTTGTCCTTTATCTCTGTCACTCTATACTTTGTTACTCATTTTAGCAAACAACAACTAGTCCATCTTCTCTGCTCTTTATTCAAATTCAAAATCAGATATTTTCCATTTGGTCAGAAAAAAACAGTTTAAAAACTGTTTTTAACAGCAGAATGAATTAAAAAGTAAAATAGGAACTTTAAAAGTTTTTTTTTTTTTTCTCTACCACCCAGTTTGGAAACTATCTTCAATTACAAATCAAGAAAATAAATAGGGCTCAGTAAGAAATATGACATAAGCTAAGAACCAGATATGATAGACTATGATTTATGCTATGGTACACTAGGTGATTTACATTTTTCATTACCTTTTTTTAGAGCAAAATAATGTTGCAAACCAAGTTACTAGGTTTTTCATTCTTTCTATGTAACACATGACATAAAACTTAAATTCACCTGTCCAACTGCTACTTGCTCTTTTGTCTACACCAAAGGGTGGATGATCCTGGGGAGAAAAAAAAAGACCAAGTGGTTTATAAACAGGACATACTTTTCACAAGGGTTAGGCAGACATGCAGAGTAGACCCAGCATCCCCAGGAGACACTTTCTTCTCCTGAGGCAGATGGCCGTCTTCCCTGGACACTGGGCATGAAAAACGCATTGGTTGGAACAACACCGCCACCTCACCTTGGATGTTAATGTCATTACCTGACTGCCTATTTTACCACACGACCGGGTGTCTAGTCAGAAACTTTAGCTAGAATAAGACTCCTATGAACAAAGTTTCCTCTTCTTTTCCTTTTAAATTAAAAAAAATTTTTTTTTTTTTTTTTTTAAGTTTTAATGCGTAATTTGGGACCAGGAGATAGAGTCAATGGGTGGGAGTAAAGAGAATGGACGTGAAGACCAGAAAAGGAGAGAAAGATGAAAAAGCCTAGATCTTGTCTGGCTAAGAGGTGAGTGGCTGGACAGGGCGAACTGGTGAGAAACTGACACCAGTTTCTCACCAGAAACGGCTTATGAATGATGCCGGAGTGGCTGACGAAAATGAACCAACGGATAAACAACAACTCACACAGTACCTACTAGGTGTGGTTTATCTTACAGACGTTGCACTAAGTTCGAGAGTTAGTCCGACTCCACTGCGTATCACTCTAGTTTGGTCTGGATCTTTCTCCACTGGCTTGGCTCAAGGCCATGGGGTAATGGTTTCCGAGCAGGTTCTGGGGCTGACCCCCCAGGTGCCAAATCTGGCTTCACCACGTACGCTAATGACTTGGGGGCAATCTATGTCGTCGTTCTGATAGGGTGGGTCTCAGGACCAAATCGGTTAATTCAAGTTCTGATTAAAACACTGCTGGCTACGGTAGGCACACAAAGGTCAGCTCCTGTTCTGTTCGGATCCTCAAATAACCTCCAACAGTCTGCTCACGCCTCCCCCAACAAGGCCATCAGGAACGGCCTCCGGGTCACTGCAGAACAGCATGGACCCCACGAAGAGGCTGCAGGTGCGCGCCCGGAGCTGCGGGGCCGGGTACCCCCGGGTGTGCAGTCCTGGGTCGCCTCCGATGGGGACGCAGCCCAGGGGGCCACGGATCCCGGGAACCGGGCACCTGCGGGGACTCCTGGTGGCCCGTTTGCTCAGTAAGTTGGGTGTACGTTCTGGAGAGCTGGGTGGAAATGCAGCGGAATTGTTGGGTCATATGATAACTGTTGAATTGCTTGAGGAACTAACTGTCAGATGTTTTCCAAAAGTGGCTGCACCGTTTTATGTTCCCACCAGCAGTGTATGAGGGTTCTAATTTTTCCACATCCTTGTTAACACTTCTCATTATCTGACTTTGTTATCCTACTGGATGCGAAGTGGTATCTTGTTGTTTTGATTTACGTTTTACTGTTGACCAGTGAAGTCAAACATTTTTATGTGGGCTTATTAAGCCATTTATACATCTTCCTTAGGGAAGGGTCCGTTCAGGTCTTTTTACCCATTAAAAATTAGGTTATTATTATTTTTTTAAATTTTTAAATATTGAGTTATAACAGTGTTTGAAGGAACTAGCATGGATGACCCATGGACTGGACAACAAGTAGGACTGACTTTGGGGAAGGGCTTAGGTGGTTGGGGAAGGAGAGAACGGGGTCGGGGAGGGGGAATGAATGTAATACAACAACAATAAAATAAAATAAAACAGTTCTTTATACAGGGCTAGGCAAAAGTAGGTCTTCACTTGTTTGTATGGAAAATAAAATAATAGTTAAATAACAAAAATAAACTTTTGTATACTCACAACTGTAAACCTATTTTTGCCCACCCTTGTATATTCTCAATACAAATTATTATTACTATTTTTAAAGATTTATTATTTTTCAGAGAGAGGGGAAGGGAGAGAGACATCAATGTATGGTTGCCTTTCACCTGCCCCCAGCTACAGACCTGACTAGAGACCTGGCTTTCAACCTGGTTATGTTGCCTTGGCTGGGAATCAAACCAGCAACCTTTGGGTTCACAGGCCAGTGCCTTATCCACTGTGCTACCAGCCAGGGCCTCAATACAATTTCTTTATCAGATATAATATCCCAGTCTGTGGGTTATCTTTTTACTTTCTTGATGAGGTCCTTGGAAGCGGTCACAGCCCGCCCGAGCGCCCCGGCCACACCCTCTAGACAGCGGGGTCGCGAGCAGGAGGGATGTGGACACAGTCCCTGCCCCAGCGCCCCGGCCGCGGCCTGCAGCAGTCTCGGCTCACGCCTGCGGGACTCGAGGGTGGTCTCGGCGTCCACCCCACCCAGGCCCGTGGAGTCCCGGTGCAGCCCGAGCCCCGGGGCACCGAGGACCAGGTGCAGCCCGAGCCCCACATGCAGCCCGAGCCCCACATGCAGCCCGAGCCCCGATGCACCGAGGACCCGGTGCAGCCCGAGCCGCACATGCAGCCCGAGCCCGAGCCCCGGTGCAGCCCGACCCCCGCATGCAGCCCGAGCCCCGATGCACCGAGGACCCGGTGCAGCCCGAGCCGCACGTGTAGCCCGAGCCCCGGTGCAGCCCGAGCCGCCCATGCAGCCCGAGCCGCCCATGCAGCCCGAGGTCCGCTGCACCGAGGACCCCCGGCCTCTGCACCGAGGACCCCCGGCCTCTGCACGGACCAGCCTCACCTCTAGCAGCGGGAGAGCGGGAACGGCGGAGGCCCGTCAGAACCGGAAAACTGGGCCTCAACAAGGTCTGCCCCCGCCCCCTCCCCCGCCCCCTCAGAAGCCGGCCTATCCCCGCCTCCGTCAGCTCGAGGCCCCGCCCTGTCCCCCCCCCACGCAGAAGCCGGCCTATCCCCGCCTCCATCAGCTCGAGGCCCCGCCCCGCCCGCTCAGAAGCCGGCCTACCCCCGCCTCCGTCAGCTCGAGGCCCCGCCCCGGACCCCGCCCCTCCTTCACCCTGGGCGGTGCACCCGCTCCCTCGAGGCGCGCAAAGTCCAGCCTCGCCCAGACCCGCGTCCTGGCCCAGCTCAACTGGTGGGCGGGATGCCCACGTAGCTCCGGAGTTGCTGGAACCTGGACGTTATCGATCTCCTCGCCCCGCCCCCAGGCTCCCGCCCGATCCCGAGTCGGGCCGGGGGTCAGACCCGGGCCACCTCTGATGCGCTGAGCGCCCTGCTCTCAACCCGAGTTGCTCCACCCCAGAAACAGCGGCCCGCTGATGGTTCGCAACTCGTCCCTGGACCTTGGGCTTGAGTTGGCCGATTGGGTGTCTGCGTGGCCTGTTGCGAAAATTAATTGCCGACAAGCTCATGTTATTTTGTAACCAGCAGCTACACCGACAGATTGTAAAGGAGCCGATAGGCAGGGCTGGGTTCGCGGGCGAGCCCCCTGGGCTGCAGAACAGCGCCCGCAGCTCAGAAGGACCCGTGTTGGGTGAATTCTCTGCTTGCTTTAATTCGTTAGGGGGCCGCCTTGTTTACCGTTTTTGAACAAGAGGCCCCATAGTTGCATGGCCACTGGGCCCTGTTGGACGGGCTGCTGGCTAGGTGAGTCCCCTGCCAGAAGCAGGTCACTTGGTCCAAGGGAACTGACCTGCGGACCCGTGGAGCACCGGGAACTCAGCCTGAAGCTAACATTCACCTGCCCCAAACCATGTTTGTACTCTGAGACAGCACGGGCACGAAACGCGGTTCTTTCTTTCTCCTATTTTAAAACACAACCCCCCGAACCACTTCGAACGGAGTGACTTTTAACGCCGCCTCGTAGCGTTAAATGGTTTAATTCTCAAGTAGAATGCAGGTAGAGGCTGCAGGTGAATGTTTCCGTTGATTTGGTGGTCACGTAGCTTACGGCCAAAGATGAAGCAAGCCTGTTAGTCAGGGTCTGAAGGGCTGCCTGCACATCGGGTTCCAGGAGAAATGCTTTTAAAAAACAACATTAAGAAATGTGTTTTCCAGTCATAGGAAAATATAAAAACACGTGGCCTGCCCTGAAAGTATCATGCCAATGTCAATACAATGAAAAGTTTGACTCTCGGCCTCCTATCTTAGGAACCCGTGCGGTCCTTAACCATGTTATGTTTCTTCTAAGTTTCCCATACAAAAGTGAAAGCTATCATTTATTTGAACTTCCTCTGAAGCATTTCAGAGAACGGGAGAGTTGTGAGTTCCAGAATACGCTTTCCACATGAAACTGTGCCTTGGTTTATCCAAAGCCCGACTGGATCCATTTAGTAGTCGGATAAGCTTAGGCCGAGAAGAGCGTCCCTGGAAAGATCACTGACTTCACATCTTTTATTCCACACGTGGAGGGAGACGTTGGGCTGGCCCAGCTGACCAGACCAGGTATCTTGCCTCAGTCTTCCCCTGCAAAAAATGGGCTCAAGGCAGACCCTGACGCCCCACCTGGGTGTAACAATGTCCCGTGTTGGCTCAGGTGGACGTGCCTGTGTTTACAGCCTAAAAGGAAGAAGGGAGCTAGGATTGGTCAGTGTACCATGAAGGGAAAACAGCGAAACCATTTGTTCTTGCAAGGCACCTGCAAAAATAAGTTAAAAACTAGCAACCCAGCCCTGGCTGGTAGCACAGTGGATAAGGCGCCGGCCTGAGAACCCAAAGGTTGCTGGTTCGATTCCCCAGCCAGGGCACATAACAAGGTTGCAAACCAGGTCTCCAGTCAGGTCTATAGCTGGAGGCAGGTGAAAGGCAACCATATATGGATGTCTACCTCCCTCTCTGCCTCTCTCCCTTCCCCTCTTTCTAAAAATAATGAAATAAAATCTTTAAAAAACAAAACAAACAAACAAACAAACAAAAAAACTAGCAACTGTGACGGACCAGCCATCCCTGGATTACGCACCGGGTTTGGACGGTGGAGGACGCAAGAAAAAGAGAAGAGACAAAAGTTGGGGTTGGGAGGCTCGCCCAAGCTGCGAGTCCCGTGTATTAATCACACTCAGCTTCTATGCAGGTATCACTGGTACCTGCTCAACTGGAACCAGGAAGCTAAGCTACCCGCAGAGAACAAGGCATGGCACACGCTCTGCTTTCCATGCTTCATGGGCTACGGGGTAAACACACTGGGCTGACTCCCGATACACGGTGTCCCTTCCGAGTCCACCCGGCACTAGGCCTGGCCTTGCCAAACCCCCGTTTCTGCCAGCTGGACCTTGCCAGCAGACCAGCAGCCCCTAACAAGCAACCAAGTTTCGTAGCATTGCCTACGTCCTGGGGCGAATAGCCATTGACTATAAAACGTGAGAAAGAGCTTTGGTAACACGATTCATGGTCTGAGTTTAGAATAACACCTTAAAAGCCACAGATGGTCCTTTCAAAATCATTATTACTGTAAATTAAAATACAACATTAAATTCTAAAACTTTATATAAATCACATAGAGACGGAAGGGGCTTGTTTTTCTGTGGCTTGTTTGTCCAGCGCCAGGAGAACATTATTTGTGTCCACATTTCTTTCTTGCTTGTCTCTGGGTCCCTAAACATTTGCCTTCAATTTTTCCCTTTGGATTATTATCATGGTGGGCAGCCACAGGGGTCTCTGTGATAGAACGGTTTGTCAGCTTGAATTATTTATTAGTGCTCTAGCAGGGAGGCATTCTAAGGGAATGGAACATCAAATTAGTTCATTTTAATGGAAGCAGGGGAAAAAAAGAACAAAGGGAATTCTGCCTCAGAAGGATGACATAGTGGAAGCAAAACTTTTTTTAAATGAGAAGCATTCACAGAGAGAAGGGCAGAAGCTGTTGAATAATAATATTGCCTATCTGATCATTTGCCTAGAATTGGCTGTGGTGGCTAATGACGTACAAAGGTCTGTTTTGAAAGTATCAGCTGTGCAAACTGTTTTAACTGTGTTGACATTGGCTCGATACTTTTGGGAAAGGCCTGGTATAGATGCTTTGGGTCTTTTTAATAGCAGCACACTGAAAGCATTCACAGCGTGTTTCACAGGTCGGCAGGCGCAGCCATAGGCAGGATCTCACTCAAGCGACTTGGTCAGTTTGCCAGGACAGGTTCTGGGAGTTGCATTTTAGAGACAAAAATATTGAGGCACAGAGCTAACGTGAGGATGGTCCAAGTTTATATACCAGCAACTAGGGAAGCTGAGAGGCGGGACTTGTACTGTTTGGTTCCCAATCCAGGGCTCTTTCCCCATTTTGGGCTTGGGCAGGGGAGAGGATTGAAGTTTCAGCGTCTGATGACCAGCCTTGAACTTGCCACTTTCTTGCCGGCTGGGTGACCTTGGACACCATACTCACCACTCTGAGCCTCAGTTTCTGCAGCTATGGTAGGAGGTGAAACCGGCTGAGCAATCAGCTCAGTGCCTGGACACGGCAGGCACTCAGTACACAGAACCACCAGCACCTGGCAAGGACCCCTCCAGGGCTCATGGCACGGAATTTTCCTGTCTTTAAAGGCGACGTGACGCAGCAGGGCAACTCTGGGGCCTAATCAATGATGCAGCGTCTCCTTGATTTACTCGAATTCCTGACAGGAGCTCTTCTGAAAATGGGGGTGTACGAAGGCAGGGAGCATGTGTTGGGGGACCCAGGTAGAAATGTGTCCGCAGGCGCGGGGTGCAGCAGGGGCCGCTGACCTCTGCCCCCGGGCCACGTGGAGCCAGGTGCTGCGATCGAACACGGCGCGTTGGTCCGCAGGAGGGAACAGGCAAGTGGGTCATGGCCATGCCCCCAACTCCCCCAGGCGGGTCCGGGCTGGGTGACTGCCCCGGAGCCCGGGCTTCGTGCCCTGAGCGTGGTTCAGCGATACCTGGCGGCCAACTCCGGAGTCGACGCGGCTACGGACTCACGACATTGCCTTTATTTTCGAGCGGAGTTTATTTACCAGTATTCATTCTTACTTGGAAGCGTTTAGAATAGGCTCGACAGAAAACAAGCTTCGCTTTGTGTGACACGCGGCCCAGAAGAGCCGAACCCTTTACAGATACGCTTCGCTGACGCACAGGGGATCTGGACCCTCTTGCGGCCAAAAAAAAACACAGCAGCGCGGGCGCTTGGCCCCGGTCGGCGGCAGGAGCGCTTGAAAACTGACCACGAGATGGCGCTGCAGACCAGCGAGAAAAGCGCCTGCCCACAGTTGTTCTTCATTAGGGCCCTTTTCTTGAAACGGAGAGGAATCGACCGTTCGGCTTTAAGTAGAGTCAGGTTGGTCACTCTACTTTTCATTGTATTGACTAGGGCTGAGTTCTTAAATTACAGATCCGGAAATCGTTCGAGGGTTTTGGTTCACTGGGCTGAGTGGTGGGTACTGAAAGCTTAGCATCAAAACCTCCAGACTCAACAGAGGGCCTAAGATAACCATTTTATTGAAGATCGTGGTTTTCACAACCCTCATCGAATGTCTTAGTCTCCCCATACACTTAGGTCAATTTCCAGTTTATTTAAAGAACTGACACTTGTTACAGTTTTTAAACCCGCATTGAGGGCAGAAGGTCATAGAAACATTAGCACATGAATTCACATTTAAATTGACGTGACACGAACATGCACACACGTGTATATACTGAGTGCTTCCATGAATGACTCTTGCTTTTCCTCCGTATAAATAGATAAATATCGAATAAAGTGCATGGGAACATGTCTGTACCTGTGTACAGATACATATTTGTCTACGTTACACACTCGAATAGTTACTTATGGAGAGAAAAACCTACACATTCGTAATATATACCAGTCAAAAGACATCTGCCAGGCAGTATTCATGTTCATTCTGGTCGAGATGGAGTATATCGGTGGAATCTGTAATCTTTTCTCTGTCATGGAATGAAATGTGCAGTTATAAACGAAGGCAAAATACACAGGAGCAGAGACTTTTTAACACTTGTGTTTTTATCGGTTAGGATGGTACAATCGTTGAAGTAATTCAGATCAAAGCAGCCTCAATGCTGGGGGTTACCATAATTCCAGCTTTGAAATAAGGACCTTTCAGGGTATCAATAAGGATGTAATTAGGATACCCCTAACTCACTTCCAAATTACACAGTGGCACCTCCCAGGTTCTTCAGTTTTCAAACCTATCTTTTTTTCAAATGGCTTAGAGCAAAAAACTATTTTTCGTTCAATGGGAAATATTGTATTACTGCTATTTTTCAATTAGGGAGTCCAGGGTCAGCAGGTAATCAATGAGTGAGTCTTTAGGGAAATGGCACAGAAAGTTTCTTCAAAACTCTGGTAAGTCATAGGTTGGGTTCAGGTTAACTACGGAACTCTAAACTAGTTGCAAATTTTGACCTCCGGCGGTATTTCCCTCTCCTGAGTTAGGCTGATACGAATTGACAACCAGTCAGAAACCTTATGGAGAAAACTACCCTTCGAGTAGAAACGAACCACTTTCTGACCCAGGTCAGAAAGGAAGACCAAGAATTGATTCTCAGCCTGAACCTGGTCGTATTTTGGCTAAGGACCATTCCGATTAGGCCATTTCCTTTGAAGGCAAAGATCCTATTTGAATTATGGGTACGTCCTTAGCACCTGGGGCATTCCTGCACCGGTAGGTAGTATCCTGTACACTCGGTAGACGATTGTGAACCCAGAGCTAACGGGAAATACTATCACTTGATGGCTCCGAAAGCACCGGTGCTCCTGATGGCTGGGCGCCCACAGGAAGGTCACCTGTGTTTCAGAGGTACCCTAAGACTATTGCTGTCAGTAGCCAGAACCCTGAGTTTATTCCTCAGTCTGGACACAGCGACCGCGATCATGCCTCCCGCTCACAGAGCACATGCGTGAGCAAGGCAGCCCGGGCCTCTGGGAGCTGCCTGGAGAAGCGGTTTCTAGACATGTACCTGGTGATGTGCAGTTATCCCGTGGGTGGGACAGCTACCAGGACGAACCCCAACCTGGACCACGCTCCAAGGCAGCATCAGTGCAGGCAGTGGGAAAGACAGCAGCAAGAGTCAGGCAATGATACCAAAACTCGTTTTCACGTCTGAGAAGCGTTGACCTGCAATGCCTCCAGCGCTGGGGGAGCAGTTCAGAGCGGCCTCCACGAAAAAGCAGCCGTGAAAACGTCCAGTATTTCACCCCATCACCTTAGCCAGACCGGCCTCACGACACCGTCCTTGGTGACTTATCTTGGGTGGTCGCTCCCAGCATGCACTGGGGTAAGTGTTACAGAGACGTTTTCTGTAAGAGGCCACTGCACCCCCCACTTTTCACCACGTGCAGCTGTTTCCCCTCAGAGCAGCCGGTGACGATGCCACCAATGAACAACACAGTCACAAGGCTTCTCCTTGAAAATGGAAGCCGTTTTCGATTCCCCTGGGACCTCATCACAACGCTACAACAAAAGCGAATTATTTGTAAAGGCGTCTCATTCACCACGTTAAAAAGAAGTGTCCTCAAGCTCACCGTCGGGTGGCTGTCGGCACAGTGTGGGAGCCCATGTCCCTTAACCCTGCTTTTAACCGACGGAATAAACGGAGGCGTCTAGATAGCATGGCTGGTTCCCCCAGATCCGCCCAAGTTTTTCCAGTCTGCCCGTTATCTTTTCTATTCCGTCCCCCCACCCCCACCCTAGAGGTGACCGCCCATCCAGGTGCCTCTGCTGTGGCCATGGCAACCAGTCCCTATAGGCGGCTAACCTTCTCCTGCGTGGCGCTGCTGCCGTCGGGGGCCGCTGTGCCCGCCTGGCGCGCGCCCAGAGGGGTCAACGCGCAGCCCCCGTCCCGCGCGGGGGCCTCGCTCTTGGACGAGTTTTTGCGCCCCCTTTGCAGCTGACTGGACTTGTAGGCCAAGGCGGGGATGGTGTTCACCAAGATCAGCTGCAAGGGCTTCTTGTTGTCCTTGTACCGGCACTGGATGTAGCGCGAGAAGGCGGCCCGGTAGGTCTTGTTGAAGAGCGTGTAGACCAGCGGGTTGACGGCCGAGGACAGGTACCCGATCCACACGAACACGTTCAGCAGCGCCGCGATGACGTCTGCGTTGCAGGCCTCCTTGCAGATGGCGCCCAGGATGTTGGTGATGAAGAAGGGGCACCACATGACCACGAAGAGGAAGAAGACGATGCCCAGCACCTTGCAGGCCTTCTGCTCGTTGCTGATGGACTGCATGGTGCGGCGGCCGTGCGCCCCCGGCTCGCGCTGCGCCGACCGCTGGAACAGCCTCTCGGAGGACGCGGAGCCCTGCGGCAGGAAGCTGGCGGACGCCTGCCTGGCGCGCGCGCCGGGGTCCCTCCCGCACAGGGTGGCTTCCTTCTGCAGGGACTTGATGGTGAGGAAGTAGGTGATGACCATGATGGTCAAGGGGATGAAAAAGGCCACGAAGGAGCCGATCAGGACGAAGTTGTCGTCGGTGAGCAGGCAGCTGCCCTCCTTGAAGACCTTGGAGTCGTCCTGCAGCCCGAAGACCGGGATGGGCATGGAGATGCCTGCAGTGGGGGAGCAGCGGAAAGGCCTCGTTAGAGCGGCCGCAGCGAGGGTTCTCGATCGACTTTGTTTAAAAGCCTCACATAGACCTCGAGAGAAGACTGGGCTTTCTCTGGAGCTGACTCACAGACGTCAGTTATAGATGGTTATAATATGGATATTATATTACACACACGACAATACGTAGTTATCACACTTCATTCTAGTATACAGTTCAGTTTTAATTCTCTACGACTATACAAGACATGTCAACTCTACATGATAATATCCATGAGTTATAATATATCTATTCATTATACTATCTACAAATATATAATATAGATTACCTATAATATGTATAGTTCCTTATACTTGCATGTTATGCTGCCTTACATATATGTGAGCCCTCACTTAGAAAGAAGCACAAGAAATCTAGCTTTAATTTTTCAGGCTCTATTTTTCTGACCATGACATTACACTTATTAATTGAAGAAAAGGCACAGAGACAAAGGGACAACAGTTGAAATGACCACCAATGCCACCACCCTGAGATAATCACCATTAACAAGAGGATGCCGGTTATTTTATTTTAGTCTCAGGCCGCATGTTTATTTACAAACACATCTAGTATTTGAGTTCAGCAGTTCTGATCCATTTTTCCGAGACTGCGCCTTTTAAAATGCTCCTCTTTGCCTCTGTTCTGTGGATCAACTAAAACGTGCTTATTTCCGCAGCAGTTGGCGTCCTACTTGGAAAGACAGGTGCGCAAGTCCAGATCCAAACTGCGTAGCGATCATGCTAGTAACTGCCACGTGTCTTCCACCGAGAATGGCATACTCCCCCTTCCCGGGGCCTCTTTTCCGTGGCTTCTGCAGCCACTGAGGTTTTGAAACTGGGGCCCTGTGACAGGCTAGAACCTGAAAGCCCAGGAAACTGTGGTGCCACCACACAGCGAGTCCTTCATTCGTTACCACCAGGCTGTCGGTTTCAGATAAACACACACGCACCATGCACACCCTTTATAACGCTGTAAACATTTCTTTGTAGAAGTCTTGAAAGAAGACAAAAAGGGAAACAACGAATACGGAAAACTACGTGTCTTGCCAGCCTGAGATCCATGTTTGGTGTCATTTCTTCTAGTTACCTGCACAGGTAAATATACACGCATATGCAGTGGCTCCTGGACTGTTTGGGGTCTTCCGACCTATCCCACGGAGCATTAAATCATGAACATGGCCCATGGGAAAAGTATTTTCCGAAAATGGGATCTCCTCATGGGAATTTAAAGTAACATTGACCCCATGTTTATTCTCTTTGAAAAAGCTTATTATCATGAAATTCTAGTATACGGCAAAACAAAACCTAGGGCCATGATGCTATTACCCAGCTTCGATCAAGCCCAGGATGCTTCTGTTTCATCCCCACCCTCCTGCTCTGAAACCAACCCCAGACAGCAATTCAATCTCTCTCTCTCTCTCTGTCCCTCTCTCTCGTGCTTCTTTTGCGAAGGGCAGACCCCGAGGGGCACCCTGGGAGAAAGTCAGGACAAGGTGCCCTTCCAACACCCACCCCAGCTCCCTCCGAAGTGAGAACACGGAGCATCACTGCTTCCGGCCGCCCTCAGAGCCCGGCGCGTGGCCACCAGCCAGCCAGGAACTCGGCCTATGGCTGGCCTCTCGCTATCCATCCAGAGCAGCTTCCTCTGCGGCCTGCAATCTCACTTGGGTGCGCACAGCTCCATCCGGCCCCCGGCCCGCCTGTCCTGGTCCCATCTCCTTGCCGGGAGAGGACATCAGCTTGGGTTGAAGGAAGGCTCAGCCCAGCGGCTGCTCAGGGACACTTGCCCTGTACCTTCCCAAACTTAATTGACAGTATTTGTCACTTGTCCAGGCGAGGCCATCCCAGTCTTCTTGGAAGGTGGAGATAAATGGCCGCGGAACTGTTCTGAAGGACACTGAGGATGGTTAATGACTCCTCCCTGCCTTCATTCCTCTCTGTCCCCTGTTGCTGGGACACTGCTGGGGCCGAGAGGAGCTGAAGAGCCGTGGCTCCAAGCAGAACACCCTCAGCCTTCAGAAAACGCTCACTGTAGATGTTTCATTTGACTGTTGATCACAGTTGACATTCAGTATCATTTTCTATCAGTTTCGGGTGCACGACATAGTGACCAGACAGTCGTCTATTTTACCAGGCGTCCCCCCAGTAGAGGCCAGTGCCCACCTGTATCGACCGCATCCCCGTGACCACTTTGTGACCACCAATCCGTACCCATCGCTCCCCCTTGTTCTCTTGGTTCCCTAACACCTTCTCTTCTGGCAACTACCGCTTGGTTCTCTGTTATCTATGAGCACTTCCATCTTGTTCATTTATTTTGCTCCTTAGATTCCACGTATAAGTGAGGTCGTATGGAATTCTCTTTCTCTCTCTGACTTGTTTCACTTGGTAACCCTCTAGGTCCATCTATGCCATTGCAAATGGTAAGACTGTGTTCTTTTTATAGCTGAGTAATATTCAGCTATACATGGTATATATGAATGAGTCTTTGGTTTTTGTTTTTATTTTTTTTAGATTTATTATTTCCAGAGAGAGGGGAAGGGAGAGAGGCAGACAGGGAGGGAGACATCCATGTAAGGTTGCCTTTCACCTGCCTCCAGTACGGACCTGGCTGGAAACCTGGCTTGCAACCTGGTTATGTGCCCTGGCTGGGAATCGAACCAGCGACCCTCAGTTTGCAGACTGGTGCCTTATCTACTGTGCCACTAGCCAGGGCTGAGTCAGTTATTTTTAATTTACCATCTATTGACTAGGGCTGTTTCTGTATCTTGGTGATTGTGAATAATGCTGCAATGAATGTAGGGGTGGCCTTCCGGAAACTTGATAGGAAAAGTGGAGACGTGGTTTCTAAGCAGAATGTTTTGCGTCCAAGTGTTTGAAAGGTGTTTGCTTTAGTCGTCCACAGGTCATGTTTCACAGTGCAGTCGTTCATCGAGTGGGGCGGGTGCTTTGCAGGGACCAGACCTGGATTGGAGTCTGTGCCCTGGTCCTTCGCTCCTGGCCCATGACTTCACCCCTGCAGGCCCCGGTGCCTCCCCTATCATGCGAGGGTGGCCCACACATGGCTCTGGGATGGAGGGAGGCTAACATGAATCACATCGGCAGAGACTGAGCACAGTGCTTAGTCCCAAGGGGCTGCCCTCCCAACTAGAGTAGCTTTCTCCGCAGAGCTGTTCAGGTTGCGTGCTCCCAATTTCGTTCTATTTCACTTTGTTTACATATGCTAGACTTTAATATGCAATAGATCTTCCTAACCCAAAAGAAGCTAAAAAGCATTTAGGCTGCTGGCTACATAATCATTAGCTTCCGCCAGAGTAATAAAGGGACTCGGTCCATTTTAATTTCGTGCAGCTTCAACTGTTGATTGCTTTGCGCACGTGATCAATTACAGCCATTCCTAGTAGCCATGCTACACATGAACAAAATAGCAATTGCCCCCGAACCAGGTATTTTATCTTGTCATTGCACTCCTGGGTGTACACTTGCCTGGGTCATTCAAAGGGAATCATCACCTTGAGAGCCTTCTGCTATCTTTTGTTTACCTCAGTGGCAATTTTCAACCAACCAGAATATGGGATTACCTAAAATGCCAAGTTATTCAACTGTTTACAATGCAGATGAGCGTTCGCATTGGGGGAGAAGGGACACACACACCTCCCGCTCCTGCTCACGCTCACGCATGGCTCCCCTCCCGTGGTCAGGGAGGCTAAGGCGGATGGAGCCACTTCAGGAAAGTACAAGTTTCCCCCCTTGGTTGCCCAGGATGAGGAGCAAGAAGACCTAGGCAGGCTGTCCAGAAGGGGCACCTAGATTTGAAGGGTGGAGAATCCACTGATTGGGTCTTTAACTGGCCCGTCCTCTTTCCCACAAACACAAGTATCCTAACTACCCTCACACATGGTTCTTTTCCAGCCCCTCCCCTCGCCGCGTCCGGCAGGGTTTGTGCAAAGAATAACCAGACATGGGAAGCCACACTTCGTAAGAGAGGCAGAGTCCCCACCAGAGGGCTGGCACAGGCAGGCAGGCTCTGTGGGTCTAGCACGCAGCCCAGAAACACCCTCTGGAGGAGAGAGTGCGGCGCTGGCCGGTCCGGCTGTGGTCCCAGCGCTTACACCGCATTACGCACCGATTTTTGGCTGCGTTGTGTGAGAAGAGCTGCCTTCGGACACCTGACATCGCCTCTCCCTTGAAATTTCTGCACACAAAGCATTTTTCTTTATGAGCAGACAGCAAGGAGCTTGAACTACGTGACTCTGCATTTTGTTTGATGCATTCTTGTCGGAGCTGTGGGGCAAGAAAAGGCGATCAAAATGCAGGGTCTGCCTGGGGCCCTCCGGGCCGATTTTTCTTTCTTTTCATGGCAACTCAGGCAGGCCAGTGAGTGGGGAACACTGAACCCCAGAAACACGCAGGCTCTGGCTGGTGTCTTTCTTTTCAAGGGACCCCTGTTCACTCTCTGTGCACAAAGTTAGCACCTCTGTTTACACCTTGCTGGGCATAAACAAATGGCCTGAACTCGGAGGTGCTGGCTGCGAAAAATGACTTTTATTCTTAATCCTGAGAGGGAAAGAGAGGGAGAGAGAGATTGCCTTGTTCCGTTTTTGCATTTGTTGGTTGCTTTAAAAACTAGAATTCTTATCGCCAACAACTCATGTCTTTTTTTAATGCCGCGTCTATTCTCAACTTTGGCCGGGCATGAAAATGATCTGTGGGAGCTTTTAAACATTCTGCTGCCTGAGCTCCGTTCTTCGAGGACGTGGTGTTGGGGCTTTAAAACTACTAATGCTCAGAC
This sequence comes from Noctilio leporinus, assembly GCA_004026585.1. NCBI lineage: Eukaryota > Metazoa > Chordata > Mammalia > Chiroptera > Noctilionidae > Noctilio > Noctilio leporinus. The sequence continues at coordinate 219,991 of PVIW01000017.1, forward strand.
CCCAAGTGCACATTAATGATAAAACAAACGTACACCCGGGTGATCCTAACAGTCAACCGCGGTTGAGGAGCCGGGATGTACAGGGTTAACAGCGTAGTCCAAATGTGTTTATTTTGAAATAACACCACAGCAAGTAACATTTTACAGCACTGCCTCTTGCCTTCATTAAATACAGCCACTAATTTCCCTACAGGCTCAGGCCAGGTTCCTCCGCAAAGCAGAGAACTGACTGAGGGGAGAGGAACCTGCCCTCTCTTTTTCCGCCAGCTGGTGCGTGAGTTACCTGCGTAACACAAAAGGTGACAGCTCCAAAAAGATGTCCCACCCTGGTCTTTGTCCCAGACAATCTACGCTGCTGAGGACGGATGCTCCGTGTCTCTGCAGTGAGCAGCTGTGCCCTGCCCAGGGTGGTGGCCCATTCGTCCCTGTCCTTGCCCCACAGGGAGGCAGTCTCTTCATCTTCTGACCCTAATTCCTTCCCCTCTCCATTCCAGCCCAGACGCTGTGCCTTTCATATGACTGCCTTGTCCTGAAAGATAAAGACTGAATTCCGACTCATCGAATGTGGCCTGCCAGGTGTCACTCGGTTTGGTGTCACCCACTGTTTGGTGTCACCCAAACAGAACCGGAGTGATCCAATGGAATTTGAAAGAGGGACCAGAGTCTTGTTTTGCTGTTGGAGTCAGAAGGAATTGGGCCTGTTTTCAAACTCTTTAATATAACCTGCCATCTACTACCTCTTTGTTTTTTCCTTTTTTTAATCCTCCCTGGTAGACATGTTTTACTGATTTAGAGAGAAAGGAAGGAAGGGAAAGAGAGAGAAACATCAACGTGAGAAAGAAACATCGATCGGTTGTCTTCTGTATGTGCCCCAACTGGGGATCAAGCCTGCACCCTAAATCTGTGCCCCGACTGGGAACTGAAGCCATACTTGGTGGCCCGGGATGATGTTCCAACTAAGACTCCTTCTCACATTTACAATTATTGAGGATTCTAAACCGTGTTTGTGTTTCTGGGTTGCATCTGTAAATATGTGTTGTATGAGACATGCAAACTGAGACCACAAACATAGTAATCTATTGGTTCGTTTAAAAGTAAAGCCATTCATCCAGGGCCACTACCACTTTCTTTCTTTTTTTTTTTTTAAAGATTTTTTATTTCATTATTTTTAGAAAGAGGGGAAGGGAGAGAGGCAGAGAGGGAGAGAAACATCCATGTATGGTTGCGTTTCACCTGCCTCCAGCCACAGACCTGGCTGGAGACCTGGCTTGCAACCTGGTTATGTGCCCTGGCTGGGGAATCGAACCTGCGACCTTTGGGTTCACAGGCCAGCACCTTATCCACTGTGCCACCAGCCAGGGCCCCACTTTCTTTTTTTAATAACTGGAACTCCTCCATCCGAAAACAATGGGGAAGTGTCCTTTGCGAGACTGCCTATGTAGCAACATGCTCATGAGCAAAGGTTTATTTACCAAAATAATGATAATAATAGTAATAATCCCTGCTCCACCTTTAAAGTCGACACTTGTCTTTGAACTGCTACCTCCTTTCTGCTCTTTGTTTGGAGAACAAAGAGACTCTGGAGTCATCCTTTCTGAAAGCTCAGAGAATGAGTCTCCAACGGAACATCCCACGTCAGGTCCTCTGGTCTGGAAGGGGAGTAGCCGCCATCGGGGTGCCCTGGGCATTCGTCCGCAGCAGGTGCACCAGCAGCCCGCGGCTGGTTCTCTTCCCTCCGGCCCCCTTGTGCACACCTGTCTCAGGTACTGGGCGGACCGTGTTTACATCCTGACCCACTACGGCCTCCCGAGGGCTCGACCTGACCACGGAGCTCCCCCTGCAAAGTCTGTGCGGTCTGTCGCTCTTCACGTGATTACTCGGTTTCTTTCACTCCTGACAGTCCCGGGGTGGGCGGTTCTCGCTCTGCTTTCCGTTACTTGCACCTGGAACTATTCGGAAGGCGAACGTGGAGCTTGATCTGTCAGCTAATCCCCTCGTGGGGTCTGAGGCACTTTCACCACCCACCTGCTCCCACGCACGGCTTTTCCTGGCGGCTGGTTTGGGGCACAGTGTTGCCCAGCTGTTGGGGCGGGGGGGGGTCCCCCACTCTGTGCACCTCGGAGGGTTAACTACGAGTCCCAGCGGCTCAGAGATTCTCAGCAGGGAATGGGGCTCCAAAAGGAAGGTGGTCACAGGGGAGGAGGCACAGAGGACCCCTCGATGATGCAGGCTATAGTGAGATGGCATGTTGGGGGGTCCCTAAGACCCTTGAGCACCACGGGGAAGGTGCAAGGTACATGGTAACAGCGAAGTACGTTACTCTGCGCTTGACTTGGGACCAGTTCTGACGTGGCCTCCCCCGTGAAACGCTGTCCTGCTCGGTGGGGCCCCCAGGACTGCTCTGTAGCAGGTCCTCGGGCGGCAGCTGGTGGGGTGTTGGGGCACAAGGCAACCTGCTTGAGCTACATGTGCTGCTTTCACACGGACGGTGTGGTCACTGCGGGCGGTGGGTGGGCGACCAGAAGATGGTGTTCCCAAACCACACCCTACGTTTCTCTGAAGATATCCGTCCTGCCGTCTTCTCTCAAGACACCCCCTGCACGCGGCCCTCCCCCATTATTTCTCTCTAATCAGAATCGACGGCCCTCCATCACCTCCACAAACCACCTGTGCTGTGCTAATTCACACGTCTGATACCTTGAATCCTTTTCTGGTAACAGCATCTCACCCCTTAGATCATCTCGTTCACGCAGGGATAGCTTCCCCGGGGCTTGCGGGCCAGGGGGGCACATGGAGGAGGAGCGGAGAGAAGACCGGGAGTGACAGTGAGTGCGGATTACAATTCGTTCCACAGACACGACTTGAATTTGCCGAATTAGTTCATCATGCTTCCCTTCACCTTCCCTGTGAAAACCCTCCCCGTGAGGTTGCCGATGCATCCCATGCCGCAGGGCGAGGGACAACTGCATGTCAGGACACTTGGTTTCCATGTTGTCCTGTGCAGACCCCACACAGAGCAGGTGTGGGTGAGAAACCAGCGATGCGTGTGTCCCAATGACTTTGCCATGTTTAACACGAAGGTGATTATCCGCCACCACGCAGCACACTAGGCTCCGGGGTTCCTGCAAAAAGGCCTTTGGAAACCTGCCTGACGCCTGAGATCTTGCAGGGAAGGTACAGCACACGTGAACCGGTAAGAGCCACGCAGGGCAGTGTGAGGTCAAAAGGCACACACGCCGCCACGGCCCATGCTCCTACGTGACGCCCGCTGTGGGTGAGCACCCAGGAGACGAGGTGGTGGAGCCAGCCTTGGGGTGAAAGGCATCTGCACAGGGGTCGGGACCAAAGGCCAGAGGCCAGCCCTGCGTGCGCGCCTGGCCCAGCTGGGGCTGAGTCCCACCACATTGGGTATGAACCTGTGGATCTGGGACAAGCACACACGCCACTTGCCCGCCAGGGGTGTCCGGCAGAGCACGTCCTCTGTCTGGGACAGCAACCCGCCGTATCGTCTGCCCACCAGGCAAGTACTCATGGACCACACAGCGGTCCGAATGCACCCGAGGAACCTGAGAGGAGGGGATGTGTGGGTCGATCAGCACTGGACCATCCATGGCTTGTTCCTGTCCCTCCTGAGCTCACCCGTCTGCAATAAGACCGGAAGGAAGAGACCGCCGAGGTGGAAGCAGAAAACTCAGCTTTGCTCGGCCATCAACGTAGGAAGAATAATGCAGTCAAGGCGAGTCTGGGTTTACCCTGGATTTTGGTTTAAGGCCACGAGGGTACCGGACAGCAGGTCTCACGTGTTTTGGCCACAAGACCCCTGAGCACGTTTGATCATGACGGAGGATCCTAAAGAGCTCTGGTGTTCGTGGGAGGCATCCCTCCATAGCGGTGGTATTAGAAACGCGGACGGAGAACACGCCCATGACAACGTATCGATTCACTTAGAAATAAAGCGAATAAACCCAGGACCTAACATACACAAGAGTTCGATGAAAAATAATCATCATCTCCAGAGAGGAGCGAACAGTGGTGTCATTTCACAGGTTTGACACTCTCTTTGGTGCCTGCCGGCGTGGAAGACAGTGGGACCCTCACCGATGTTTCTGGTTCAACCCCCACATACCACGTCCCCCCCTGGAACGCTCCCTGGTACCCTCAGAAGACAGGGACCTGGGAAAGGGCAATCGTGCCCAATTTTCCCAGCTGTGTTGAGATAAAACTAACACTTAACCGGGTGGAAGTTTAAGGCATACAACGTAATGATAGCGACACACACAGACAGCCAAGTGTCTCCCGTAATAAGGTTGATTAGCACGTGGTCCTCCTCACATCGTTAACATTGTCCTAGTATTTTGACAGTGAGAACACTAAACCTCTCACACTCAGCAACTGTCAAGTATGACCGGTCACAGATCTTTCAGTGTTCAAACAAATTGCTTCCGGGACAGCCTTCCAGAAGCAACGACGTTTAGAAATTTGCTTGCACTACAGCCAACAGCAGTTTTAATGGCTTTCACTTGCAGTAAAGGATTCGTGGTAAAAGGTCACCTTTCCTTTTTCCGTCAGTATGAAGGTTCAGGAATCATTCCATTCCACCAAACTTCCTGTTTTCTAAAAGGGTGACAACCCTCAACACACATGGTTCAGTTCCCAGTTCTTTATAAATCAATACATCGATCCCATTATTAGTATCATAGTACTACGCCCTTCACAGAACTTCCATCAGCTTCAAATGATGTTCTTGTGCATTTACCTATTTGTCTTTGCCATCATGCTCAAGGTCTAGGGCTGGAAACTGTGTCCTACAGGTTGGGGGCCAGCCCGGGCTAGAGGTCACATCTGAGGCCAGGAGCTACTCTGTGTTGCTGTGTGTACATGAAACTGATCCACAGACATGTCCACAATGATTAGGATGATGGAGAAGGGAACCCGGAGGGTGATGTGGACAAGTTAAAGCAACCCACCCTGCCAGGCAGGGTACATGGGCGGGGGGGGGGGGGGGGGGGGGGGGGGGGGGGGGGGGGGGGGGGGGGCAGAGTTGGGGAGCAGTCCTTTATTCTCCTCGGAAAGAAGTGTTACTGCTTCCAAAGAAAGAGGAGAGCTTTCCTGAAACAAGCCTGACCTTGAAGGAACCCGCCCTCCAGAATTGGCTTAATTGGACTCCCACCGGGCAGGCGGAATTCTTAATCAGAACACGTTTCATTTGCTCAGGATGAATCTTGTTGTCATGACCCCCCGTGGGCTCACAGAGTGGTCCCGAGCAGCAGCCACCCTGGGCTGACCTTGAGGAGCCCGGGACAGAAGTAATGAAGTCTGCTGGGCTGTCGCTACCCCTGGCTAACGGTGTGGTATTTGCTGAGCACAGGCTGGGGTGGGCTGGCGCGCAGGGAGGGAGGGAGCCGTGAAAACCACCGGGAACTCAATGAAAACAGGACGGCCCCCCGGAATAACCCCAGCAAATAAACGCAAATTCAGGTACGAGTCTTGTCATCGCTGACTTGAAAACGTTGATCCCGTAAGTAAAATTCGAGTCACCAGGTGTTTTGGGTCCAGGTAGCCCAGGGGGAAGAAAGGCAGTTCTCCCCTTACGGGGTCCTCATTTTCCAACAGCCGGTGGAAAACGGAGCCAAGGTGGTAAAAGGAAGAAAGCGGCCAAGTTCAGAGGGCAACGGAGCACGGCTTAGAAGCCGGACAAGGAGGATCAATAAGATGAAACCGCTCAATTCTCTCTCCCGTCCTCAAAGCTTCCCATCTGAGGTTCACGTCTTCACATCAGCCCTCGTGGTCTTTCTGTAATTCTCTGCTTACCAGGCGCCTTTCTGGAAGAGGTAAGAACTGAGAGAATCCAGTAGCTTGTCCGGCCTGTGGAAACTAAAGCAGGTGGAACGCACCTTTGATGTATTTTTTATCTTTTTGGTGAAATTGGCATTTGGAACAGGGAAAAGCGGGTACTATGAGGAGGTAGAAGAGTCCAGTTTTGCCTGTTCTGCAGTTCCAAAGGGGCCATTCCGTCCCTGGCTGGATTGATCTCTATTACCAGAACTTCCTGGATCACTAATTCCCAACTGAAGTCAGCTTCAGTTTGCGGCTAAGGCTGCCTATTGACTATGCATGGGGTCACCTTCCTATGTAAAACAAAAATAGATGCTGTCTTGCTGTTACCTGTCAGTTTGGTTTCTGGGTTAGTGGTCCAGGATCCTGCTGGTTGCTTACGTAGGAAATTAGCTGTGGACTTTAGAAGGACCGCTGTCCAAGCATGCAAAATGGAGAACCAGGTGACACAGGAGTTCCTTGCCAGACTTGACTCCATGTTAATAAAACAACTGTCCCTTCTGGAAGCACATGTAGCTTTGAGCTAATCAGTTTAGTTCTAAAATCACACTGGAGAGGAGACAGGTTCCCAACAGGTAGCTTTTTAAAAATCTCTTTCCTGTGTGTTCCTTTGACCATGAGGGTCTACTCCGTGGTGGGCCCCATATCCAAGAGGGCAGATGTAAGCACCGTGGAAGACATGTGCTGTGCAAATTAATGCACCTTCTGGGAAGATATACTCTTTTACCATGAAGATTAACAAATGATTAACAGAACAAGGAAAACTAACAGTGAATGACATGTGAGAGCATTCACATGGAGCTACACAGAGGTGGCTTTCAGGGGTGTATAGGCCCCCAAGTGAGACACCCCAGGAATCAGAAAGGAAAATGGGCAAATTCAGGTGGGCGGACACTGCACGGGGAAATAGCCTGTTAGTGGCTTCTGTTCAATGAACTCTCCCAAGACAGCTGCTCGCCGTCATGGAGTCGTTCACTCTGAGTGGCCTTTACAGATATAATAGCTGCAGGGGTGAAATACCCACCTTCCCAACCTTGGAGCCGAAACCTAGAGGAAGAGTGGGAAGCACAGTGAAGGGTGAAGCCTGGGAGAGTCTGGGAGACACTGAGGCAGGCCTCGGGGGAGACAGCAAGTGAAATGAGGGTGGAGAAGTGGGCAGGTCTGGGGGCAGAGGACTTGTTTCCCATGCGTCTACCGCAAGCGTGGCGCTAGTCAGCCTCCAGGCCATGGGACGTCATTGAGATATTTAAATTTTTAGAAAATTTTATTTATCACTTTCAGAGAGAAGGGAAGGGAGAGAAGCAGAGAGGGAGAGAGACATCCATTTATGGTTGCCTTTCACCTGCCTCCAGCTACGGACCTGGCTGGAGACCTGGCTTGCAACCTGATCATGTGCCCTGGCTGGGAATCGAACCAGCGACCTTTGGGCTCGCAGGCCGGTGCCTTATCCACTGTGCCACCAGCCAGGGCCTCACTGAGGTATTTTTAAAATCTTCCCCTGCAGAGCTCACATCGCTGAGCTCTGCTGAACGCCTAAAATCAAACACTGAAGCGCCCCACTCCTGATCACTGGGTTGATAGGTCTGTATATTTAATGAGCATATAAAAACCTCGGCGCTGCTCTGATCACTGGATTAACATGCAGGCCTTTTAGGAAAATGGCCATGGACCATTGAAGTGCGTGATGACCTGATTCCTTCTTCCACGTGAATTGTACCAAGCACTGGAATCAAAGTTTTAGTGAGAGCGTATGAAGGAGCTTTCGTTTTTCTAACAATGACAGAAGCCAGAGAGGATATATTATTATCACAGGCAACATTTTCAATAACCCAGCAAACCAGGCAAAGACCTATAGTAAGGGGATGAATAAACAATAATACGTTCTTTGTTTGGTTAATATAAGACGATTTTATTTGAATGCCACTATTTCAGAATACGGAGAAGGCCAGATTACCACTGATTCAAAAGTCCCTAACGCTGGAGTTCAAGTGCTCCGCAAAGCTGTTATCAGGGGTGGAAACATTCCCACGTTCAGAATGAGGCAAGCTTTTCTGGGCTTGCCTGTCCCCAGGGCCTTCCTGCCTCCGTTCCCTCATACACTTCATTATTTAAAGCTCTGCTATCTCTGTCTTCCCCCTACCCTGGAGATCCTAGGAAGCTTCATTTGTGCGAGCTCTCTAAATTGTTCTGCAGATTAAATTCTGTGTGTGGTTGTTACTACGGGCGGCTCTGACTTGGGGAGAAGACACTTCTGACAGTTCAGGTCGATGGGGTGCGGGGGCCTGGGCCTGTGTGAGCCTGGCTCTCACCTCTTCCTGGCCTGCCCACCTGTAAGGCTGGCCTGTCCTTCAGCCCCAGCCTGGCCTTCGGTCTCCTCCCTCCTCTACCTCCCTCCTCTGCCTGGGATCTCTCAGCTCCTGGGCCGAGCGAGCCTAGACATGCCTTTGAGATGTCAGGGCAAATTTAAGAGGCGGAGGAAATTCTGGGCTACTCACTGAAAATAGAAACGGGCCTGAAGTCAGAAGATCTGCACTTGACCCCCAACGCTGCCTTGGTAGTTACAAAACCCTGACCCGTCTCTGTGCGCCTTAGTGCCCCTCACCGCCCAGAGGCGTTGAGTTGGGGGCTGCAGAATCATCAGTGGACTGGACTGGAAACCTTCACCCCGATGGAATTTACAATTCAGGGGGGGAAGCTGGGGATCAAACCGAAGGGAACAGTGCATTACACTGAAAGCTCAGGGAAAACGCTGTGGGAAATAGCTGGGCACCACAGATGGGGAGTAGGTGGCAGTGAATGTCACTTCTGGGTGGGGCTGGGTAGGTCCCGCTAAGAAACCAACGTTTGAGCAAAGGCCGAGGGTGAAGGGGGTGCTAGGACATCTGGGTCAGAGCTTTCCAAGTGGGGCAGGTCTCAGTCCAGAAACAGAAAAACCAAGCCAGGAAAAGGAAAACTAGTTGTTGACCCCTATCTGGGACCGAGAACACTGACAAGAGCAACTCTTAAAACGCTTACTACGCGCCAGGATGAGAGTAGCAGGAAGTGTCTGGCACGTATTCGACATCTGACATACTTCATGTCTCCTTCACGTCTACGAGCAGGTGCCAGCTGGCCTTCACCTGGAAAATGAAGGCTCATGTCCCGGCAAATGATGCATCTCGGGGAAAAGGCCACTTTCCACCTGAACCTGCCTCGCTCCGTGTCGTAGGGAACTCTGATGAGCTGTTTCCTCCAAAATATTCCCAACGACAGTGACTGTGTCTCCATGGGGAGCGGAGGGCCTATCATACATGATTCAGGTATGTTACGCTCAGATTCCTTTTCTGTACTGCAATCCGCCGCGCGTGTCCTGTCAGGGCCCTCTGGCACCCCCAGTGTGGGGACCGGGGCTCAGGCACCCAGGGTAGGAGACGCAGGACGGTCGCGCTGTGGTTATTACAGGGCATCTGGGGGCCAAGGCTGACCCGCCACCTGCCACATCCGTGTGAACATGGCAGGCTGACTCGGAGGCTGTCAGGCAGAGGAAAAGGTCAGGCCAACCTTTCAGCCTTTCCATCTACTGCTGGAAAGCTTCAGAGGTTTTGTCAGAATGGGGAAATAAATTTTAAAAAGCACCAACCTTACAAACAAGTTCCTGAAGGTTTTTGAAATGTACATTTTGACCTTCTTTGTCCTGATCCAAGCACAGAATACCCAGCTTAGAAGGAGGAAAAGTAGAAGATGCTTTTTGCTCAGGTGCTCACCACCTCTGCAGAGAGGTGGTCCACCCGTGCGTGCCTGGTCTCGGAGGGTATTCACTGGAAACCCAGATCGTAAATTTGCAAATTTAACAGGCTGCCGGTGGAAATTCTGTTTCCCCTTTAAAATACTTTTTCATCTCCCTTAAACTATCGGGATGTCTTTTTCCCTAGAAAGGTCGGACTTCGGGAAGCACATAGCATTGAAATGCTCTGAACGGTTAGCATCCTGGGATGTGCTAAGTTGCTAGGAAGGAAATGACGGAAGGCTGCCCTGCGGCGGGAAATGCAACCCGGAGATGAAACAGAGCCAAAGTTCTGACAGCCGGGTATTGAGACGGAGCCTCTGTAGCAGGCGTCTGAGGGTGAAGTTGTCCGGAACCAGGCATTCCTCAGTGGACGTGCCTTCAGAGGCTGTAGCAAACCTCAACTCAAGGAGCACGTGGCTACCTATGTACACTTTTCACCGAGCGAGTGAGCACCCTAGAACCTGTGTTTATATCTATGACACCTGGTTCTTTAAAAAAAAGAACTATTCATGGGGAACATATCTTAAAGTCCCTTTATTTAACCAAATTCCTATTTTATAGTTGATGCAGCATTGTTATTATGTATCTTCAGGCACTTTCCCAAAGATGTCTAGAGTGGCTACCCAGCCTTAAATCATCCAGAAGTGCTTTATTAACTACATCTACACTCACTAGCTACTAAAATATTGTCATCTATAAAAATGAGGAAAAATGTTCTTCATGGCTAAATTAACATTACCAAAGAGGATGTTTTCAATACTTACTAAAATATTTTTGTAGATAAGAAATTTTTTTTCCCTAGGTTGTTCAATCATACAACCTGGCGTGGTAAAGTAACTTAAGGACTCTGTAGGAAGTAAAAAGGGAAAGTAGATGAAAGGAATAAAAAGGGATTGAAGCAGACATGACACCAAAAGCACAGCCACAGGGAAAAAACTAAACTTATGTGCATCTATGGACATTACTCAAGTCAAATGATAACCTATAAATGGGAGAAAACATTTGCAAATCTTATCTAGAAATTTTAATATCCAGAATCTGTTTTTAAACCCCCCAAAAATCAACAAGAGAAACATCCCAATTAAATGGGCAAAGGACTAGAGTGAACACAGAAGACACAAAAGGCCAATGAGCACAGGAAATGACATTAGTCACCAGAGAAATGCAAATGAAAGCCATTGGGAGATCCTAGTCACACTGCTAGAATGGCTAGAATAAAAAACAGAAAATAAAAAGCTTTGCTGAAGGACAATGGAACGCGCATACTTTGCCAATGTGAATGTAAAATGTTGCAGTTACCGTGGAAAGTGTTTGGCAGTTCCTCAAAAAACTAAACCAAGGATTGCCACTTGACCCAGTAATTCCACCCCTTGGTCAATAAAAGCCCTGGAAGTGTGACTAGAACAAATCCTTGTATTTGATGTTCGTCTCAGCCTCATTCACAACAGCCAAAAGGTGGAAATGACCAAAGGGTCCATCAACAGACAAACCGATAAACAAAATGTACATATAATGAATGATTATTTACTTGTAAAAAAGAATGAAGTGTTGATACATGCTACAATACAGATGAACTTCACAAACGTGCTAGGTAAGGTCAACCAGACTCAAAAAGACAAATATAATTCCATTTATGTGAAATATCTGGAATGAACAAATTTACCAAACAGATTATGGGTTGCCAGGGGCTGAAGTAGTAGGAAATGGGCAGTAATTGCTTAATGGTCAGAGTTTTATTTGGGGTAATAAGTTAGGAAATAGATAGTGGTGATAGTTACACAAGATTGTAAATGTAATACCAATGAATTAATACTTAAAAAACAGTTAAAATGGCAAGTTTGTACTGTTAAAGCTAAAAATTTAAAAACTGCCTGTTTTTATCAACTTAAAAAATAAAATGCAACTTCTAAATTGATCAATAGAAGCTTTCTTAAAGTAAAAAAGGTGAAGACATGGGCAAACTAAATATACCTGAGGTAATTGTAGGCAAATGAAACCAAATATAGACTACGGTAGAGACAGAATAAAATAAATCATAACAAATGCTAATTTACTGTTTTTCCAGACATTTCTTATTTACTGATATTTTATATAGAGAGAGGAATATTGATTTGTTGTCCCACTTATTTACAAACTCATTGGTTGCTTCTTGCATGTGCCCTGACTGGAGATTGAACCCAAAACCTTGGCGAATCAAGACAACACTTGAACCAACTGAGCCACCTAGCCAGAGAATTTTTCCCCAAATTAGGGTTTTGAATATACTACTTTATTAGACAAAACTAATAACAGGATTGGGAGAATGACTAATAGATCTTAGTGTTATATCCAACACAAGGGAATAGCTTGCAGCTATTAAAATCATAATTATGAAGCCCATTTGGAAAAAGGAAACTTATTGATAATTAGCTTAGGAATTCCATAGTACCAGCTCCTCACATTAATACAATGTTATGTGAAAATATCAGAATGTAAAATAGCACAAATGATACTACCTTTGTTGAAATACACTGTATGTGGGGGACAAAAACATAAAAGCAAAAATGGTTCTAGGATTAAAGTATTTCAAATGCTATTGCTTTATTTCCCTTTTTTTTTTAATAAAATGAAAAAATATCGATTGGCTCAATACCTTGCATCTCTATTAGTGTAATTAAAGTAACTTTGGAGTTTTGAGGTAAATTTTCTTTATCCTGGAGCTACTTCAATTAGATTCCATTTTAATCTGAAGCCTTCTTATGTCTACACTGGGCTAAAAGTAATAGTAGTGGAGATAAACCAGGGGTTTACAGATACATTCCACAAGTACAAACAGGTCGTCACAGAACAGCCATGTTCTTCAAGCATGTTCTGAAGTTCAATTACTGATAAGTTGAACTTCAGAACATGCTTGAAGCTTAATGTCTGTCGAAAGAGCTTCCAAAATAAAATGATAAGTACAAGCAGATTCCTGTTTCTTAGTCTATTCCTGTGAAAAGTCTGTTTAATGCCCATAAACGAAAAATGGTCAGTTTTGCCCTACAAAAACAAGGGAAATCAATCCCCAAACCCTGTCTTCTTTATGATCACCAGTGACTCCACTCTCGGCAGGGGCCTGGATTAAAACAACATCTTCTGTCCATTGGTCCTCTCTGGCCTCAATCTATTGAATCCCATCTCAGGCGGATGAGTCACTCATTGGGTTGCTTACTAATTGGTCGTCTGCTCTGCATTCAACCATCAGAGAAAAAGAAACAAGCAAGTCATCCTGAAAATAGACTGCTTAGCCTTACTCTTTCTCTAGGATCGATGATTTCGTTGATTCGCCCAAGAACAAACTCTATTTCTAAAGAATTACAAAGCATTAGTATACCATCCAGAAAGGCAACCAGACTGGTATTGTAGCTGTGCCACAGGCTTTGGTCAAGCTAGCAAGAGGCTGTCTTTGTATTTTGACACCCACGTTGTTCTGAGTGTGTTGTTGAAGGTCGAACACTCCCACAGAAATAGAATCCACTCCTACCAGGAAAAAAAGCATTTTCATTCAGAGACTTGCTGACATTTTTGGGTATTGAGACCTAACAGTAGGAAATGGAATTTTAGAGCTGCCGAGGATTATCAAAATGTAATTTAACTCTAGACAAATCTCACACAAGGCCTGATTTTTCCTAAACCGTTTCAAAGGAGCTCCGGAGAAATGACTTGAGTTGCAGCTTTCCCTTTTCCTCTTAAATTCTGGCCACGTGTTATTAATGGGTGGTAATATCTTTCAAGTATCCTGGTGCTCCTTGGCATGTGACAAGGTATCTTGTTACCTTGATCAATGCGGAGGAATAGCCTTAAATTTAGTTTTGACACCAAAGACAATGTGAGAAGAAGCCATCAAGGAAGGAAATCGATGGCTCCTTAATGGGCAGTGTGCAAGCATTCATTGAGCGGCCTACTGTGCTGGGGGAGGAGCTCACAGGCAAATAGGACATAGCCCCACCCTGCTCCTGACAGACGACAAGCCTACTACGCGCTATCGCAAGGTTCCACAGCCCTGAGGACTACTCGTAGAGGAGCTTACATGGTTTCTTGCAAATAGGTGTACGTGCAATGTATGAATCTGACATTTTAAAACATATCTATGCAAGGCAATCTATGAAAAAAAATCTATCGAACCTCTAAACTGATAGCAAACATAGCACTTCCGGGGCCTCCCCTCCATCCCTCCCGACTGACAGGACCTGAGAGCAGCCCCGAGGGATGGACGTTTCCCACGAAGGCTAATACACAGTGTTTCCTTACAGAAAATACATCATTCGCAGACACAAAGGAGGTTCTCCTCCAACAGTGAAATTGCCTTCGGTTATGGGTCATTATTTTTGTTTATTTCACATTGTTTCAGCAGCCAGCCTGAACATGCTCATTATGATTAATTAGAAGAACATTCTGCTTTCAGAGCTCAGGCTCCTTCTCCAGAGTCTTTTGTCCCCTTTTCTTTACCACTCTGACAAATGGTTTAGCAAAACGGGAAGGAAATGTCTCCTCCAAGCCGGTGGCTAAGTAAGTCCGGCTAAGACAGCCCCAGGGAAGGGCTGGTCACGGGAGTTCTGAAGGTCACAAGCAGAATCTAAAAGGCCTCTGTTCCCAGGGGGACATTCCCTGTTAACGTCATTACGGTAATTGCACTTTTACGAGAATGATAAACATTGAAAAATGAAACCTCATTAATATAATGAAAACATCTCTTGCTGGAATTAATCAGGCTCTCGCCGGCCGCGTCTCAAGCCCCAAGTTATGAAAAAGGACGAAAGCGTGACTTTCCGCGTTTGCCTGAAGTTAGAGCGTGAATTTCGCTCATTCTTAGCTTCCCTCTATGACCGGCTTCTCCAAAACCGTTGCCATGGAAACTGGCATTCGGTCTGTGAAAACCCGGGGAAAGCTCCTGTACAGATGTTTATCCACACTTCCATTTGCTGTACTTTGCCAGGTGAGGTCTGATTTGCAAAAAGGCGGGTCATAGGTGGACACGTTACCTTAAGAGATGATTTGCCATGGTGGGTGGGGAGCAGAGAATCTACAAAGGAAACCCTGTTTCTCTCCCTCCCCTTGTGTCCTTATTCCTCCTTTTTCTTTCTCTCCTTTTTTTGATTAATTCATTTTATGGAACCTCTCAGCCAACATAATTGAGCTCCTGTGTGTGGTTAAGCACACATACCCTCCTTCTTTCTCCCTAGATGCGTTAAGCACACAAACTAACCAACAGGGATGCTGTCTTCCAGGGCATCCAGGGAGCCCATGTGCTAAAACCAGAGGGAACGATGGGAGGTTGGTGCGTTGCTGTCTGCACGCCGTGCATAACGGCTCCATGTGCCCTAAGAATGATGGTGTCTGAACAGAACCGTTGGTGACGCAACAGAGCACTGGCAGACGTGAGCAGGGACGCGTTAGGGGCTCAGGGAAACTGGGGAACATGAAAGGAACCCCTCCACTCCCTTTAAGTAGAGAAACCATGGGCACAGGGTCTGCATGTACCATGGGCATGACCCAGGGGTTCGGAGCCAGCGCCTAAAATAGAAATAGATACAACGACCAGCCCACCAAGTGCAATAAACGAAGACCACCCTTATCCCGGGCAAGGAGGAATGTCTCACTGGGTGAAACACGATTTTAATAAGCAGCAGACCTTCCCTTACCAAACAGATGAGTTAATGGCTGAATCAGAGGCGTAAAGGTGCCCCTGCACGGACAGGCCTTTGGTTTCTGAAGCTGCATTGTCAGGTGTATAAACTGGGTCATGTTACTGAGTCCAATGAACAGTGGGAGTTAACTTGGTCACGCTTTAACCTTCTGAGGGTAACCTGCAAATGTGGTCATCAGTGTACGTCTTCACAACGGTCCCTTTGGGAGGTAAAAAGAGATCGGGGGGTTTCTGGTCCAGAGGGCAGAGCAGGCGAACACCATGCCTGTCTCCTCCCACAACTACGTCAAAATTACAATGAAACTGCAGACCAACCATCATGCAGAACCACCTGAAGTCCTACGACTAAGGATACGCAGAGGAAGCCACATGGAGACTGGTAAGAGGGGTGGAGATGCGGAACAAGCTGGTCCCACACCCACGTGCAGCAGATGAAAGTCAGGAGGAACATCTTGGCTGTAGAGGGTCCCCTTGAGGAGGTCCCAGCCCCACACCAGACCCCCCAGCCCCTGGTTCCAGCACCAGGAAGAGAAGTCCCCATATCTCCTGGCTGTAGAAAGCAGAGAAATTGAGGCTGGTGAGATGGAGGGCTACTGGAATCCATGCAGTTTCCCTTAAGAGGCCTGGGCATGGACTCACACAGACTCACCCCCTCTGACCTCGGTGCTGGCGCAGCAGCTCAAAAGGCACCAGGGACTTACGGGGAGGAACCAAATTGTCTAGAGCCGGGTGCAGCTTTCTCCCAGACAGAAGTGCTGGCAGAAGCCGCTGTTCCTTTCCTGAGCCCTCCTCCACAGAGCTGGCAGGCGGGTGCTATGTCTCAGTCTCCATCAACCTGGCTGTCAAGGCTCACCTCACCCCACTTAACTGGCTGGCCCACCCGATCTGTTTCCAGTGGCTTTTCTATATGAATGCCCTATGTTGGCTCCTGACTTAGGCTTCCCTAAAAATTCTCAGACAAGCCGCATCTGGACTCTGAGTACCTTGTACCCCTCACTAAGCGGCCCCAGTCCTGCACTATCAGCAGCCAACCTTGGTTCTCAGCTTGGCCTCTGCCCGGGCACCTCCAAGCCCAGGTGACTTTGTAGCTCAGGCTTGGTGGTCCCAGGCACTGTTGACCTTGGCCTATACCTTCTGGGAGGCCCTATAGCCAGAGCACCTGATGGACAGCTTCAGACCACATGGAAGCATCACCCAACCACCTCCATAAGCAATACACCCAGGGGGAAGACTAAGTGGGCACTGGAGCTTTGCCGAGGGAGTCCTGCTTTGTGGGGTGGGTCCCTCCTTGCGCAGCTGATCCTCCATGGTGATTGCAGCCAGTCCTTGCAGCTGATCAGCCTGGCGGTAAATCCCTCCCACTGATGTGCCAACAGCAATCCAGGCTCAGCTGCAACAGGGGGGTGTGCATGGCCCACATGGTGGGCAGGGTGGAAGAGGGTTGGGGCCATACCTGAAATGCCCCACTCGGGTGGACAGAGAGGCTGTGCCACTGAACCCTATAGGACACCTGCCATATTAGACCACTCCACCAACACAGGGAGGCTACCAAAATGCAGAGACAAAGAAACGTGTCCTAAATGAACTAACAGGACAAAACTCCAAAAAAGGACTAAACAGAATGGAGACAAGCAATCTACTAGATATAGAGTTTAAAACACTGGACATAAGGATGCTCAATGAATATAGGGGAAGAGTAGATGAACTTAGTGAGAACTTCAACAGCCTAAAAATGGCTATTAGCCCTGGTTGGTGGCACAGTGGATAAGGTGCCGGCCTGCAAACCCAAAGGTTGCTGGTTTGATTCCCAGCCAGGGCACATAATCAGGTTGCAAGCCAGGTCTCCAGCCAGGTCTGTGGCTGGAGGCAGGTGAAAGGCAATCTTACATTGATGTCCCTCTCCCTCTCTGCCTCTTTCCCTACCCCTCTCTCTAAAAATAATAAATAAAATATTTTTAAAAGGCCATTAAAACCATAAAAATTAACCAGTAAGAAATGAAAGGTACTGATTGAAATGAAGAATAGTTTATAGAGAATCAATAGCACAGTAGATGAAGCCAAGAATCATATCAATAATTTGGAATATAAGGGAGCAAAAAGCACCCAGTCAGAACAACAGAAGGAAAAAAGAATAAAAATAAAATTGAGTATAGTGTAAGGAGCATCTGGGGAAAATTCAAGTGAATCAACATTTGCATCATGAGGGTACCAGGTGAAGAGAAAGAGCAATAAATTGAAAACCTACTTGAAAAAATGACAGAAAACTTCCTTAATTTGGTGAAGGAAATAGACATACAAGTCCAGGAAGTGCAGAGTCTAAAACAAGATGAACGCAAAGAGTCACACACCAAGGTGCATCATATTAAAATGCAAAGAAATAGACAAAGAGATCATCTTAAAAGCTGCAAAAGGAAAACAGTTAGTTACCTATAAGGAAACTTTCATAAGACTATCAGCTGATTTCTCAATAGAAACTTTGCAAGCTAGAAAAAATTGGCAAGAAATATTAAAAGTGAAGAAAATCAAGAACTTACCCCCAAGATTACTCAACAAAGCTATCATTTAGAATAAAAGGACAGTTTAAGAGATTCCCAGACAAGAAGTTGTTAAAGGATTTCATCACCACCAGATCAGTATTACATAAAGTGTTAAAATTAAAAATATGAACAATAAAATAAAATAAATACATATCTGTCAACAATTGATTCTAAAAAAAAACTAAAGAAACAAGCAGAAGAGAAACAGATTCAAAGATAGAGAGAACATTTTGATGTCTGCCAGATAGGAGGGTATTTGGAAGGATGGACAAGAATGATAAAGAGGTTGAGAAGTACAAACTGGCAGTGACAGAATAGTCATGGGGATAGAAAGTACAGCATAGGGAATACAGTCAATAATATTGTAATAACTGTGCATGGTGTCACATGGGTACAAGATTTATTGGGAGGATCATTTAGCAAGTTAAATAATGTCTAACCACTGAGTTGTACTCCTGAAACAAATATATTATTGTGTGTCAAGTATAATTGAAAAATTAAAAATTCTTTTTAAATAAAAAAGGAATAGGAATATGAAAATAAATCATGATGAATCCATTCCCTGGGAACTAGGGTAATATAGGAGGCCAATTAATTCACCATTTTGAAGATGGTTTAAAACTTAGGTAACAGCAGCCATTAATAACTGTTCTTACGGACACATTATAATAAGAATTGTGCAAGAAAGTTCTTCCTGCCTTCACACTCCAACAGTCCTAATTCCAGAAATCAAGTACCAATTTAAAAAATAACTATGAGGACAGGTTAGAAACTAAATTTAGGAAGGGGTACTTCATGTTTCTTGACTCTGAATGACTAAAACAAAGACTGTTACCCTCAACCAAGCAAGGGACCAGACACCAGGAAAAAGGTCAGAAAATACCTTTCTGGAATCAATACCAAGAAGGATTATAACAAAAAATGGATGAAATTGTTCATTTGCAGAAATCTTCCTAAAAGTGACTTTCTAGGAAAAAGGTTAGATGATGTTTCTAATAAAAATGAACCTGTTTATCCAAGATTCCCTAAAAGCCAGCCAGCACCTACATGACATGGCTGATAACAGCAAGTGCTGACCGTCTAACTGTGATACAATACATAATAGACTATTCTGAAGACTGAGATGAAATATTGAAAATGAGTCAGATAGCTAAGAAATCATCAGCATCATTTCAGTACCACTCAGGGGAAGGATTTCTAATTCTAGGCAACTGGTCTTGGTTATTTAGAGATAAACATCCTTCGAGTGGAAAAGGTCAATCCATCGCTGTAACAGAGTTGTAGAAAGATCCCCTACAGAACTCTGAAGTTCGTGTATCTTAAGCTTTTGTTTATCAAGCTACAGTGTAATGTCTTTCTTCCACATTATTCTCTCTTCTTGGAAAATTCTATCTTATGCTCCCTTTTCCCAACTTCATCTGTCAAAGCTCAACTCCAACATCTCCACCTTCGTACCACCTACGTTCATCCCCAGCTTGGCTGAGTTCTTCGCATATTTTTGCATCTGAACTTTTGTATTTTTAATATTTTGTTTGTATTGCATTTTTCTTGGCCATTTATCTCCTTTAGTCCCTCTTCTACTCCCCCACTCCCCTGCCCCACCACAATCACCAACCACCCTGCTGTCCGTGTCCATGGGTCCTTTTTCCTTTTGGCTCCATCTCTCTACCCCGACACCTCCCTTCCACAGCTGTCAGCCTGATCTCTGTCCTGGAGACCCATGAGCCACCCAGAGACACCCACCCCTTCTCATAGCTGTTTTAAGAAGCCAAGTTCAAGAGTAACTATCCTCAAGGGTCTCTCTACAGTCTGACGGGAGAGAACCTGCCTTAGAGAATGATGATTCTTGCTCATTTTCCAAGTAAGTCTGAAAATCTTAGACCAAAGCTCCCCAGTGGGTGGGGAAAAATGCACCAACATCTCCTTACAGACCCTATTATGTAGGCATTTATCATAACTACAACATGGTCGGCATAAAATAAAAAGATAAAAGTAGTTTTTCTATAAAAATAATTGCTTTCCCTGTACTTTATAGGAAAGCCTACCTACCAATCACCATTTGAAACCAAGTGCATAAGGAAATAGACTTTGTTGAAGGCGTTTTCAGTGTTAGACACCAGGATTGACCTTGGGATGCACCCCATTCCTGGACAGGCATCAGCTATGACATGATGTGGGCTCAAGATGGAGTATAACATTTTTTGTTTTGTGTTTCATTTCTTGTTCTCTGGAAATTCATGATCTAGTGGGGGAGTACATGCGACATAATGTGTGGGAAGGTAATAACGGACAGGCTGATTGCAGAGAAACCAACTCGGGACAAGCACCTGGACCTTGGGGACAACGGGCGCATGAGGAAATCTTTCTGGTGGAGGTGATACCGAAAGAAAAGCAGATTCAGCCAGGTGAGCCAATGAGAAGGAACAGGAAGCAGACGATAGAAAACTCAGGTGCAATGACATGGAAATTCGGGGCGAATCGCTGCAGCTGGAGGATGACCGGTGAGGCAAAGTGGGGTAGGAGGACACGGACGTGTGGACGGGACCATGTTCAGCAGCCCCCGTCTCTCATTTAAGGGTCTGTGACCTGCAGCAGCAAAGCCATTCAAGGTTTTCCAACAGAGGGCAAGCCAGTTAAACCAGCGAGGTACCGGCTGACTTCGGTGACCAGTGAAGAATAAGAAGCCTGTAGACAGAAAATGATCGCAGTGGCCCAGGAGAGAGGGTGGGGGTTGAATGGGGAGAGGAGCGGCTTCTGAAACAGCAAGTGAAATCCAAGTCCTGGTCCTCTCCCTGCAGGTGGGAGGTGGGGGGTTGATCCTGGGTCCACCTAGCGACGGAGAAGACATCAGTGCCATCTTCTATGGGAGATGTCCCAATAGGAGGAACGGCACACAACAGGCACCGCTGTTGATAGGACAAGACTGAGGTTCCCGGGGGAGTTCCGGCGAGAAGTTTCCATCGGATAGTTGCAGGCAGCGAGTGAAGGCCGGGGGAACTGGGCTGGGGCAGATGGATCAGCTCGCCAGCATTCCGCTAATAGCTGCATCCATGGAAATGGAAATAGCCCAGCAAGGGAAGGGAGAGTCTCTAGAGAACACTACCCTGAAGGGCTGGAGGAAAAGAAATCTACCGAAGCAACAGAGAACAGATCAGAGGAGGAAGGGAAGCAGCCAAGGAAGGTGACAATTTTGAAGAGGAGGGATCAATGCGCAGAATTAAAGAAGTGCATAAAAGATAATAAGAAATGATATAAACAGCCCTGGCTGATGGCACAGTGGATAAGGCGCTGGTCTGCGAACCCAAAGATTGAGGTTCGATCCCCAGCCAGGGCACATGACCAGGTTGCAAGCCAGGTCTGCAGCCAGGTCCGTAGCTGGAGGCAGGTGAAAGGCAACCATACATGGATGTCTCTCCCTCTCTGCCTCTCTCCCTTCTCCTCTCTCTGAAAATAATAAAATCTTAAAAATAAAAAGAAATTATAAGAAAACACACACACACACACACACACACACACACACACACAAACCTATAAAATTGTTTTGGTGGATCAAGATCGTACCCAAGCACATGTGTGTCTGCTGCCTCACTCCTAAAATTCTGTTTAATGATTAGAAACAATAAAACGCATTGATCGGAACAAATTTCAACAACCTGGGAAAAGAAAAAGGGTCTCCTCTCATTAGCACTTTGAAAATGAAATGATGGCGGGACCTTTGGCAGACAGACGGCAGGCGGGGCCTAGTTCCACAGCCACAGGATTTGAGGAAACGGTCAAACAGAGTTAGAGAGAGAACTGCCACCAAGCTGGGTAGGGTCTGGAGGAAATGGCTTCTATACCAAAGGACGTGACACAGAAAGGGACTGAGGGGCGCAGGCTCAGGCAGGGAGCCGGAGGGTCACCTCCAGAGCCCGCGGGTTCCTAACAGCCCACGGCAGGGGGTGGGCAGGGGGCCAAGTACGTGGGCACCAGTCGGCTGCTCTCAATGGCCAGCAGCAGCATCTGTCCCCGGCCTGTCCCTCCTCCCTTCTTCCTCCTCTGTGAGGGAATGATGAGCCGTAGGGCAAAGACCCACTGAGGCCGCAGAGCAGGCCTAGGCCGCAGTCTGGCCAGGGCTAGAGCACTTCTTTATTCCCGCGTCCTTTCATTCTCCTCCCTGGTGTCCAGTGGCCAAGGAGGGAGGGGTGTGCTCGTCACTGCTGTTTTATTGATGGTGTCCCACGGCTACGGCTGAGTCTGCCATGCGGAGAGGAGTCAGCTGTCACTCTGCCTGGACCATGAAACAGCCTCCTACCCATGGACGAGTGTCCTGAAGGGCATCTTGTCCTCCAAGAATGGGGCTCCTACGTGTGAGCAGAGCTGATGAGGCCAGGGGGGGATGATCCCAAGTTCTCCTGCCCTTGGGGGCAGAACGGGAAAGCACTGCTGCCCTTGGAGGACACGAGAAAGAGGTGGCAGAGGGAGAAGTGGCTGTTGTTTCAGGGCAGTGACAGCACGGAGCACCATGGGCACTGGCCTCCCCACCTGCCGGTGGGCAGAGCCTAGGGCTCCCTGGACCCCACACCTGGACCGCAGCGTGGCCGGGGCAGGAAGATGGGGACCAGGGGAGGCCATTTCCTTTCATCCAGGACAGAAGACGTGGCGCTGGAGAAGTCGAGGGAAAGGCACGTTAGACTCATTCTCCTTCTGTGCCCGGTGGGTGAGGCGCTCCCCTGCAAAGGGGCCTCCAAGCTGGGGGGCGGGGAGCAGGCCGCCTGGTGAACCCCCACACCTTCTCAGCGAGCCAGGGGGCATAAACCCGTCCCCCCCAGGGACACGGTCCCAGGGGCTCCCCAGACTGTTGCAGGTGGCAGAGCTGGCAATGGCCTTGGAGAAAGGCCAACAGAACGCCAGCTGGCTCCAAGCCGGTTCTATACAGCTCATTCACTTGGCATTTTTCTCAGTGTTTCCTTCAGAAGCTGTGGTGCGAGGGAGAAACTGAACATGCGTATTTAATTCTCGGTCCTCCTGGACCTACATGGGCATGTCAGTTTTTAAACCCTAAGGGTTAAGATTTTTAGTTGCTATTGTTGTTTCCATGTATCTTACATATATTCACTTTGTTCCACGCGGAAGTTGAGGCAATTTACACTCAAAAAAAGAAAAAAGAAAGAAAAAAAGGAACCAAAAAAGTCCATGGGTATACCAGCCAAAAGGCCCAAAGAGTTGATTTATAAAGTTACACTCAATTCCAATAAAAAAGCATTTTTTTTCCCCTCAGAGAAGCTGATAGAAGTCGGGTTTCTAAAACTCATCTAAGAAGCAAGTGAAAATGCTAAAAAAAAGTTGGAAAAAAAGAACAATGAGGGACTAGTAGATCTTAAGAGATAATGAAAGCCATAATTCTATACCCTGCATTGAACGTAGACTATAGGTGGATAAACAGATTGGTCATCAAAACAGAAGAAGTCCAGAAACAAATCTAAATACAGGGTGGGGGAAAAGTAGGTATACCATGTTCGTATGAAAAGAACACCACAATTAATAAATAATACAAGAATGAAGTCATGTGCTCACAGCTGTAACTATTTTTGCCCTACCCTGCACATATGGGAACTCAGTATATGGTAAAGGTGGCATATCAAACTGATGGGTGAATAACTGGTGTTGGTGTAAGTAGCTATATAGAAAAAAATAAAATTAAATCACAGATTAAATTCTAATTGGTTTGAAAACAAAACCATAAAAGTATAATGGAAGAGAATGTGGAAGAGCTCCTTTGGAGTGGAAAAGGCAATTTTAGGAATGATTCAAAATTCACCCCGGCTGGTAGCACAGTGTATAAGGTGCCGGCCTGCAAACCCAAAGGTCGCAGGTTCGATTCCCCAGCCAGGGCACATAACCAGGTTGCAAGCCAGGTCTCCAGTCAGATCTGCGGCTGGAGGCAGGTGAAAGGCAACCATACATTGATGTCTCTCTCCCTCTCTGCCTCTCTCCCCTCCCCTCTTTCTAGAAATAATTAAATATTTAAAAAAAAATTCAGACGTGGTAAAGGAGAAAAAAATATATAAATAAAAATAAAAATCCATGTGGAAAAGACCACTATAAAACCATGTCAAGTAACAAGTTGTACATGGAGAATGCATAGAAGAAGTATGAAAACACAGCTGAAGAACAAATCCCCCAATTCATGTTTGATAAAAACCAAGAACCTTACAGAAAAACGTTCAAATAATGCTGTAAACTTATAACACTTACGACGCAAACACGTCATTGCTTCACTTACTTATGAAAACAACCTTGTGATCTAGGGGCTGTCACTATTATTTATTCAGTGGGGACCTCAGGCACAGAGAGGGTAAGCAACTTGCTCTGGGTCACACAGTTTCTAAGTGACAGAACCATTGTCTGACTCCAGACTTCTTGCTAATCAACACCAAGTTCTACCGCAAAAACTAGGAGCAACAGCCTTAAACATCAAAATGTAACCTTGCTCATGAGCAAGAAAAGACACTCAACACCTTAAACGATGACACCATGCTTCATCCCTACTGTCCCTTAATGCTTCTTACTAAATCTTCCCTGTCCAGGTGGGGAGGTGGGCCTTTGACCTTCCTGAAGGCCAGAGGGGGGACCCAGTGGCCTAGGCACTGAGTTTAGAATTGATGCACGGCTGTCACAGTTTATAAGGTGCAGGCCCCAGATAAATGGGACACTGCTCACCTTTTCCCTATCGAAGGAATAATGCTTGGCCCTAAGGGGGAAGAAATCCTCCCCTGTAGGCCCATCCTACTTCAACATTTCTCCGCGAACTACAAATAGACTTTTGAAATGCAACACATGCAATAAAATTTCAGTCGGCGCCTTTGCTTGCCTGTCAAAACATGACAATGTGAAAACAGCCATTTTCTTTTCGATCTGATTCCTGCCTTTACCTGCTGGAGATGACTGGAAAAGGAGTAGCATCCTCTTCCTTTCCTCAGCAAGGCACGCGTCACGAGGAAGGGTCTGCTTACTTGGCATCGTGGAAGGAAGTCAGAGTTACCTCTGATCATGAACACGGGGTTTGTGAGGGAAGGAGGAAATGCACCCAGGGTCCTAGGGTCGTTCTTAACCTAACACCCCGCCTACTCTGTTGTCACTCCTTTACTCAGAGAAATTCGACAATGGAAAATGCAGCTGATCTGTAATTATATTCATTTTCCTCCGCATCGGGTGACGCCTTGGAACAAGTCAAGAGACCATGCTCGTAGCAGTGAGCAGTGGATGAGAAGCGGCACATCTCAGAAATAACTAGGGCAAGGAAGCTGAGGAATCTACGGCGGGTGAGCAAGGCTGCTGCCGTTGCATCCTAGTGGACTCTGAGGGTTAGCTGCCTCCTCCAGGCAGTCTTCCCTCCCACCTGCAGGTGTAACTGAATCTTTATTCTTGACCATCCAAAACACTTTACCATCATTGTCATCATCATCATACGTATGACTAAACTGTACATAAGTCCATAAGGGAAAATAGGACAGACCTGCCATTGTTTTGAATTTCACTTTCTTGACAGGAGTGAAGTGTCTCAACAATTTTGTTGGTGCCAGTACATAGTTCTCCCCATATATTATTACTATTATTAGTTTATCAGAATGGGCTCAGATCATGCATACCACCCCAAAGCTTGCTGTTTGCACATAACATCATGGATATTCTTCCATGAGTATCAAATAACCCTAACTTAATATTTTTAGCAGCTGCAAAATGTTATGTGTAGATAAAAACAACCATAATCCAACCATATCCCACCATAAACCAACCTTTCAACTCTTTCCAAAATTGCTATTCCCCCAAATTCTTGTATTAAATATTTTTATGTGTACTTTTGTCTCATAGGAATGGTAGGTCACATTTTAATAACTTCTGCTAGACTGTCCGAGACCAAACGATTCATATCACACAAACAGGCTATGACACGGGACCCATATCCCCAACCACCCTGTGTTTTCACTCATTTTCAGTTTGCCAATCAGATGGGTAAGAGTGGTGCTGCAGTATTGTCTTAAGTTATGTTTCCATGGCTGTTAAAGAGGCCAAAGATTTTTTCATGAGCTTTGATGTCCATGTCCAGTTATGTCTCTGTGAATTGTCTATGCATATAGTTTATTTCTCTATTGGATTCTCTTTCCATTTAAAAAAAAATCAAAATGCATGTTAAGGCTATCAACTCTCACTCTGTTTTTATATTCATATATATATATATGGAAATATTTTTCTTTTGATATTGCTCACAATAGATTTTAGCCATAGAAACTTACAATTTCTCACAGAGCCAGCGAGGTCTCTGTATGACGTTGCTGTATGATTTCTACATTGTCCATTCCCTTGCTCCGAGTAAAATGAACCTGAAATTGTACAGGCCTGGGAACCCCGAACAGTTCAGAAGCAACGACTACTTCCTAAGTGAGGGGTGCACTTGGCAGTGAGGTAGGGCACCAGCCTCTACCCTGCTTCCCTTATCCATCAGGTAGGGGCAGCAAGACCTTTGATGTTGCCTCCCTCAGACTCCGCGATGGAGTTTGACATGGAAAACAGGTAAGACTTTTCCAGAATCTGAAAGGCACACAGCTGCGATCTGTGAGCACTTGCATCAGAATCAGAAGAAAACCTGGCGGCACTGAGGTGGGCCTTGCGCTTCCTCGCCCACAGCAAGGAGCTCCTGTCTCTGCAGGTTACACCTTCAGGAGCAGGGCGAACAACAGGGACCAGAACAAGATATTACCCTGTTGGCTTGCTACAAATGTGTATGTTTGTAACAAAACCGGGTGGACTCACGCCTGCCATCAAATCCCATGGTCTCTCTTGAGTTTACAGATAGTGACACCCAGGGGGCCATAAGCAGGGGCAGCATGTCTGCCTGCAAAGCTTTGCGACTTTGAAACAAATCCCAGGGAAGCTTCGGTTGAGGTGACAAGTGCGACTCATTCAGCCACCCAGGAGCTGTGGCTTCCGTGACCTGGGCTTTCCTGGCTGTTAGGTGTGGGACTGAAGGTCACTACTTGCTACAGGTCAATGGGCATCCCCCATTGGGACTCACTTAAGAGAAGAAGGTCAAAACTATGAACGTTAAAATGACAACACACTCGTGACTCTTACGACTGGATCTACAAAAACAAAAGCAAACTGAGCAAATAACTAGAACGGGAACAGAATCATAGGCATGGGGACATTTGGAGGGTTATCAGTGGGGAGGGAGGATGGGAAGACAAAGGAGAAATGGTGCAGGGATTAAGAAGCGCACCGGTAGGTATGGAATAGATGGGGGGTGGTGCTAAGAATAGCACAGGAAACGGAAAAGCCAAAGAACTTACATGGGCATGAACTAAGGGGGGAGTGCTGGAGGGAAGGTGGGGACTGGGAGGAGGGGGCAATGGAGGTATTGGGACAACTGTAATAGTATAATCAATAAAATATACATTTTATTATTTCTAGGGAGGGGAAAGGAGAGAGGCAGAGAGGGAGAGAGACATCCATGTATGTTTGCCTTTCACCTGCCTCCAGCCACACACCTGGCTGGAGACCTGGCTTGCAACCTGGTTATGTGCCCTGGCTGGGAACAGAACCAGTGACCTCTGGGTTCACAGGCTGGCGCCTTGTCCACTGTGTCACTAGCCAGGGCGCAATAAAATATACTTAAAAAAAGAAACCCTCTCTGGTTTGAGGTGTCCTAAAAGAAGGTGCAGAGGTGCTGGGAAGGCTACAAATACCTGCCCCGGGAACAGGTCCTGCCACCTTCTCCCTTGTCTAGCTCCCAGAAGTCTGGAATTCTGCAGGGCAGCCCCGGAGAATTTTGCTAGTCCTGTGTCATCACTGGACTGGTACTCTCATACTGACCACAGGTCCAGCGACTATACACACTGAGGTCTGGACACTCAAGATTTAGAGCAAGGAATGTAAGGGTGACATGGGGAACAGCTACTTGTGATGTTGACTCTATTGCTATGCACATTCTCACTTGTGCAAAGCAGCACAGATGTGGGTGGTCAGCCAGTGAGCTAGGAAAGGATGTTCCTTTCCTAGAGCCAACCTGGTAACGACCATGCTGCACCATGCCTTGTGGCGCACGAAACCACAGGTCCGGGGTGTTCCAATAACACGGCACAGTCTTCCGGGAAGGCACGTCATTGCAAACGCGACTCTGCGACATGGACCCCCACCCCTTACCTACGGAGATGGTCCACACTGCAATGATTTTCAGAAAGGCCTTCGTCCTGGAGTTGAAGCGGCTGTGGTGGATGGGGTTCTGGATGGCCACGTACCGGTCCAGCGAGATGGCGCAGAGGTGCATGATGGAGGCGGTGGAGAACAGCACGTCCAGGTAGATCCACACGGCACAGAGCTTGCTGGGCAGCGGCCACCGATAACCTGGAGGTGGGAGCTGGGGGTCAGCCCGGGGCCTGGCGTTGCCGGGGCCCCTGCACGGTTTTCAATGTTTCAGAAAAGCCAGTCCCTGGGGTGAACTACGGTCGAGGGTCACCCGCAGACCCACCCAGGTCTGCCCGTTGCTTTTGGCGGCAGGTGTCCGTGTGTCGGGGAACCGGGTTCCCCTTCCCTCGCTTCTGCCCCGCAGAGCCTATCTTTTATTCTGGGTTGTCTCGTTTGTGTTTTGTTTGCCAGGCACTTAGGTCACTCGTTAGGACGCATTTTCGGCTCCCCTGTAGAAAGCCTGGCAGCACCCTGTCCTGAGCCCACGTCTTAGGTCCCCCAGGGCAGGCACGTCCCTTAGCCCTTGCAGAGTGGGTCCCCTTACCCTGGGAGGCATTTAGTAGCCTCTCAACAAATGCTGCCGGTGCGGAGGAGTAAAAGACCCAAAATCCAGAATGGGAATAGGCCTTGACGCGTGAAAACAGCATGATTACCTACGAGTGCTTTGGGGGTGAACCTCCACCTGGGGGTTGCGGTTGGGGGCGGAAGGGGTGGGTAAAGACAACGGGGGAGGAGAGGATGGTGTTCCCGCTGAGAACTGCTTCCAGGCCATGGTTCTGAAAGGTCAGGGGGCCTCGGAGCTCCCAGCAGGAGGGGTCCCCCACTGGGGACTCCCATTCCGTTAGTCCAGGGTGGGGACACGGCCCCAGGGGGCTGCAAGTTGCTGGGTCAGGGTCCACCTGGGCAGCCACTGTCCAGGGCAGCGTCTCTCACCCCTGGCCCCGCGGGAGCATCTGCTGCCCAGAGGGTGGGTGGCGCTGGGTGGGAAACCACCAAGCGACTGTCCCGGGAGAAGGACTGACGGGGGCCACCTGCTGCATTAGGGACCTAAGCAGACGGCCCTGTTTCTGTTTCGTCTTTGGAGGGGGATCAGCCGGTTATACAAACCGAACTAATGCTGACAGACAGCAGCGTTGGCCACGGTGCCAGGCCTGCGCGCGCGTCATCACAAAGGCCACCTTCTCCTGACGACAGTTCCAGGAAGCGTCTCCGCCGAAACGCCACGGCGGGGGCGCAGGATGCGAGCCTGACTCGGCGTTGCAAAGGGCGGGCCCGGCCGTTTCCGCAGCGGGACCCGGAGGGGCGCTCCCTCCGGCGGGAGGACCCTCTGGCTCGGGGCGGCTGCCGCCAGGGGCGCCCTGGTGCCCGGAGCTGGCGCCAGCCCCACCCCCGACGCTCGGGGTCCCCCAACACCGCCTCGGCGCCGGCGCCCGTGCGGCTTTGCGCACGGAGGACCCCGGCGCGCGTCTGGGACGGGACTGGCGAGCCGCCGCCGGAGAGGATGTGCGGGGACCCGGGGCGCGGGCTTGCCAGGCGCCTCCGCCACCCTGCGTACCCTGCGCCCCGGGCGCCGGCTCGCGCCCCTCAAGCCCTGGAGCCGGGGCTGGCGTGTCTTCAGCCCCCGAGACTCGCCCGGAGACCCCCCTAAAGGCAGCACCCAGCCTGCGGGGAGCCCTGGATGCGTCTGCGTCCGCAGTCGCGGCGCACACCCCGCCCCCGTCCCCGAGGCGAGGTCTGGCTGTATTACACAGGATTTGGAAAGAAGGTCACGTTCTGCTCCGTGTGAAGCCGCCCAGGGTGGGCTGGCTTGCTCAGGGGTCCGCCTTGCCGGACTCCGTGGGCAGGGCAGCCAGACTAACCCCTCCCGGGTGCTCTCCTGCCTCCTCCACTCGGTGTGCGAGGGGCTGCGTCTGCGTCTGCAAGGAGTTGAGGGCAGAATTCAAAGGCACCGGTCCAACCGCGCTGCCCTGGCCGGGGAACAAGGCGCCCGGGAGTAATTCATTTATTCTAATGGAGGCTGCGTATTCTAACGTCAGACCCACTGCAGCACGGTGTTCTCTCTGAGAGTGTTCCAGGGTAGTAATTGGGGACGTTTTCTCACCCCATTAGAAGTGCTGAGAACAGTGACAGAGATGAAACTGTTCTGTCCTCGGGGCTGGAATATTGTGGAGCAGAAAGGAGTGCAAATCCCACGGATTCAGGGGAGAAGTCACTGCTTTACCACCGGGTTGGGGGCATTGACCCTCATTTCTCCATTAACATGTGCGTGTTTCCAAGCCTGAAACTCCCAGGAGCACAGAGAGGACGTTGTCTTTCTGTGAAATATGTGAAACCCCATTTTAAGAATGAAGTTTAGGTAACTAGCGTAACACAGAACAAAGCCTTGGGTTTAGCTTGTCCCCCAGCCCATCTGCTAAATGACATGCACATGCTCTGCGTGTGACTCGTGTGGGGAGGGGTCCGGCCGGGACACTGACGCCACTCACCATAGAGGATGGTTAGCGTGGACACGGGCATGACAAGGAAACCCAGCAGCATGTCCGCGATGGCAAGTGACATCAGGAAGTAGTTGGTGGCGTTCTGCAGCTTTTTCTCCAGGGACACAGCCATGATGACGAGGATGTTCCCTGCGATGGTGAGAATGATCACCACGGCTGTCAGCAGGGCAGACCAGTTCTTCTCCTGCAGGTGAAGCAGGAAGCAGGGCGGGGAGAGGCAGCCCTCGCAGGACAGGTTGGTTCGGTTTTCCGAGTCCACGGTCCAGTTCAGCGCCTCCGAAGTGTTCGCGTCTCGGGTGCTACAGCCGTAACCGGACAGCCGCGTGTCCTCGCCCAGCGGCTGCACGAGGGAGTTGGCGCTGGAGCTCAGGGAAGTGTTCTCTTCGCAAAGGAGATCCATGTCGACACTGGGTCTTGCAGCCGATGCCGGGCAGGGAAACGGGCAGGGCACACGCTCGCCTCACCATCCACGTCTATGTCCCCACGCTGGGTCACCCTGCACCGGGCGGACCTGCGGGGCTCCCTGGGCCGGCTTGCTCCCTCCCATGATTACACGGGGAGTTGAAAGACCTGCTTGTGGCTCTTTTTTAGGTCCTTCCTTCACAGCATCAATAGGGTGGTCCGTGTGGTTTCATGGTTTTCTCCAAAGCCAGGTCAATAAACCAGAAGGAACTTTCAGCAGCGAGGGTGCAGAGTTTTGAGCTGTCGGGGCGAGAAATGTGATCCTGGCCGAAAAAGAAAAAGTTTGTGACTCCTAGGAATCTCCTTCAGCGCTCTCATTCTGCTGGTGCTGCGCTCAGCCTAGGTTAGCCGCGGCAGGATTAAAATAGCAGGCAATCCAAAGCAGCGGGCTAGCGTGCCTTCGACACGAAGAAAGTCAATTAAAAATACATCCCGTGTTAATCCCATCGTAACAGAACGTACTTTGGGTTCTAGTTCTGGTCTTAGGCTTAAGGGCCACAGCTGCTGTTGGGAATGTCGGCTCGCATTATGTTGCTTAGTTAACGAAGGGGGAAAAAGAAGAAGAAGGAAAAGGAACGTCTTAAGCAAAGATGAACAACTTTCCACGCTAGAAATTCTCCTTGCGAAATGATTACGTTGCGACCCAGCCTGAGGTCGAGCCAGAAAGACAATTACAGAGCCGTAAAACAGAGCCCGAGATGGTGGGAACTTACATTTGCCTCCAGGGTCCCCAAGTTCCCCGCGCTGCCGCTGCCGGTCTGCGACGTGGCCCGCTGAGACAGCTGAGCTGGTGCACAGCCCCCTCTCCTTCAGCCTCCACCCGCATCGTGCAAGAGCAATTGATTTCTGTCCGCTGGTTTCAAAAACCGCTTGGAAGGGTCGAGCCGCTGCCGCACAAGGTCCCCAGGTGCCCCGTGGCTTCCTCGGCCCACCCCCCTACGCCCCCGGCTCCCGGGCAGTCACCCCCTCCCCGGTGGCTGGCCTCAGGAAGGCACACATTGACACCTCATTCAGGGGTTCCGAAGCGGCGACCAGTCACAAAAGGGATCGCGCAGCCCAGGGGGAGTGCCGCTGGCCGGAGGCTGGCGTGGTTTCCTCAGGGATGGACCAGCCGGCTGGCAGGCTGTCTGTCCCCGGCGCCAGACCTCCCTCGCCCGGTGTGTGTCATGCACTGCACGGGAGCGCCGGCTGGGAGGACAGACTGCCCAGGCTCTCCTTTCTCTTTGCGCATGTTAATGCCGGGAAGTTTTCCTTTGTTTCAAAGAGAGAGAAACTGGAGAAAACGCCTTTGGTACCAGTTACTAAGGTGCGTGGGCTGCCAGGGGATATTGGTGGGGGTGAAACGTGAACGGAGGATACAAACCGGGCTACAGAAGGGGCTCCCCTGGGGGAGGGGGTCCCCGGAAGCTGCAGCGCGCCCTGGCCTGAGTGGAGTCGCCCACACCCCACCCTGGAACCTGGAGCTCCCAGGGGCCAAGCAGATCTGGGTCGAGAACTCTGGAACTGTTCTTCCTCTTGTTTTAAATGATTAGTAAATGCGGGCACCGTTCAGCCAGCTGGTTTTCTCCAGCAGAGCCTCACGTTGGAAAGAGAGCGAC
This sequence comes from Noctilio leporinus, assembly GCA_004026585.1. Taxonomy (NCBI): domain Eukaryota; kingdom Metazoa; phylum Chordata; class Mammalia; order Chiroptera; family Noctilionidae; genus Noctilio; species Noctilio leporinus. The sequence continues at coordinate 252,576 of PVIW01000017.1, forward strand.
TTGTTAGTTCAGAAACACCAAAGGCAGCCTGCTTTCCTGGTACGAAAGCCCTACCCCCAGCTTCAAGAGAAGGCATGTATGCATGGGTGTGTATTCACACACACGGTTCCTGGGCTTTGTTTTTTTTTTAAAGGTTCTATTCATTATTTTTAGAGAGAGGGGAAGGGAGAGAGGCAGAAGAGGGAGAGAAGCATCCGTGTGTGGTTGCTTTTCACCTGCCTCCAGACCTGGCTTGGAGACCTGGCTTGCAACCTGGTTATGTGCCCTGGCTGGGAATCGAACCAGCGACCTTTGGGTTCGCAGGCCGGCACCTTATCCATTGAGCCACCAGCCAGGGCTAGCTCCTTATTTTCACAGAAGAGAAAATTGTTTGTTTGTTTGTTTTTTCCTGAACAGTTGGGTTTTTCTAGGTTTCTGTCCATCACCATCTTCTCTTCTTACTCTGCATTTTCCCTAGGCAACTTCAACTCCTCTCAGGACTTTAACCTGTTTGGGGCCCAACCCGTACCTTCCTAGCAGACTGTTTTCCTCAGCTCCGGTCCTATGTACGCTGCTGCCCCAGGGCCTCCCATCAAATGCAGGACACCTTGAGCTCAGCACCCATTGGTGCCCATTGCTCTGTTTTCCCTGGGTGCCTGTTTCACCCATTCCCCTGGTTCACCATTTCTTCAGACGTGGCTGCCAGCCATGTATGTCTCTGCCTTCACTGTTCGTGCCAGAGCTTTGTCTCCAGTCACCTCTCCGGGAATCTCTCAGATCTTTTCTCTAGCCCACAGCTCTCCCTTCTTTGGTTAAAGGCTCCGTCCTGGGTCTCCTGGGCAGTAGTGTCATTTCCCCCTTTCGCCTGCCCCCCTTCTAGGAGAACATTGGCCATCTTTTATCCTTATTAAAAAAAAAACAAATGTCATGCCCATCAGCTCACGCCTATATTCCCTGGTGAGCACATGGCTCTCCTCTGCCTGCCCCCCGCTACTCCCCCATCCTAGGCCTGGACACCTGTTTCCATCCCACAAGCCACCTGCGAGCAAGTGAACTTGGGGGTTCCTCGTGATTTTTAAGTATTCCTGCTTTGTCTGGAATGCGCTCACCCCCTCTCCTCCCGGCTCCTTTTCTGTTTCTCTGGCAAACTTTTACCCAGTTTTCAAGGCTCACTTCCAAAGTTAGGTCCCCTCTGCACAGGATTTCTGCCACAGAACCACCTTGGTGACCTTGATTAAGCTACTTAATCTTTCCTTGCTTTTCTCGTCAGGCAACAGGAAATCATACCTACCTCAGGCTTGATTTGACAGTTAAGTAAATTTACACCTGCGCCCTTGTCCAGGACGCGAAGATCAGCGGTGTCATTATTGCTATTGAGCTTACTGCCACTGGACTTTGTGTGGCCCTCCTTCCGCATGTAGGCAAACACTGTGGGTAGGACGCGTCTTCTGCAGTCTCCATTTTAACACTCCTCGTGCGGCAAAGGCTACGTTTATCCTGTTCACGGTTGGGCACATCACTGGTGCTTTGATGTGCTTGGTGAATAAATAGGTGGCTGATTTATAACCTGTGCACATGCCTGTCTTTATTAGATGGTGCCTTCCAATGAGAAGTCCCCAGTACGCATGTTTTGAAGGAATAAACACCTTGATTGTTAGCATTTCTTAAAAAGCAGAATCGGTGACAGATCTAGAATCTTGAACTCCTTTTTCATGACTTTGTCCAATGGGATGCTAATTTAATTGTATGAAAATAAGCAAGGGGAAATGTGACTTCGAAAAAACAGAAAACAAAACCAAACCTGCAGGATTGGAAAGTCACTCTCAAGCTTTTTTATTTAAATTTTTTACGGATTGCTGTGTGCTAGTTCTCCTTAGAGAAACCTGATGTACTCAAGTTCATTATCCTTCATGAAGAACAGCTAGGGTGCCAGGCAAAGATAGTCAATGAGTTGCTTGGTATGTGGTTTATACTGGGAAATAACTTTGGTTGGTAACCATCTGATTATTTGCAGTTTTTAGTGCAGTTTTAGGAATACTTGTTATGGACAAAGCAACATGGGTCAACTCTAGCTAGGCTCTTGGCTTGCCTATTCGTAGCAAGGGACTCAGACTTGGTAGGATGGGTTTCTGGCAGAGAAAGAGGGGTGCGCTTTGGCTGTGGGCGCGGACGCTGGTGTGCCCCAGTCCCCGATCGCTTTAGGTGGAAGGGATTCACTCTGTCCTGCGGGGCAGCCCACGCACAGTGGGTGGTGTGTGGCGAGGGGGCAGGACCATCGTGAGGGGTCAGCTGGTGCCAGAGCTCCCCTCGGGATCTGCGGAGGCCTCCTGAGGGGTACATTCTGCAACTAGTTTATTCTGGATGGTTCACCAGAATACGTTTGCTTAAAATTAGATGTTGACGTTTTATTTTTAAACGGCTGCAGTGGTATTCATGGCCTTTGCTTGAATTTTCTTTCCAGGCTAGGGTGACTGGTTTCTGAAACACCAGTGCCTTAGGGTGGTACTATATGTGAGGGGGAAAAGAATTTCTTGAGCGATGGATTCTACAAAATACTGCATCCTGTAGACTCCTCTTCGAGATCTGGAGAACACATCGACAGACAGGGGCTGTGGGAAATCTTGCAGTGTAGAACTTCGCTTTTATTGGTCTTTCCCCTCCCCTGCCTTCCATAAAACACTCAGGGCAGGGCACTTTCATTTTTTTAATGAATATAAATTGTAACTCAATTTAAAACGTCAAGATCCTAAGTATTTAGTTTGAGTTTTGAAAGAATATACACCTGTATAACCATCACCCAAATCAAGATGGCCACCGTTCCCAGCAATCCTGGGAGTTCCCTCCTGCCCCATGTGGACTTTCACTTCAATGGAAACATGGGGCATATACTTACTTTGGGTCTGGTTGCTTTTGCTCAACAGCATGTATGTGAGATGGATATTTCTGCTGAGATTAATTGTATTTTTTTTATGGGTTGTAGTCTGAGAAGCGATGAATTGGCCTGCACTTTTGGAAAAATCATTTCTTTTCCTCTTGTTCAAAGAAACATGGAGTAGATCTTTGTTCCATCCGCCTCCTTTTTAGGCTTCTTAATTTTTCAAGACAGGGCTCATCAATCGTAGGTGGCTTTGCTCCGAAGTGACCGCAAAGACTTTTTTTTCGCTCCATGTTATTTCTTGAAGAACGCGCCCCTGTGATTTTGGCTTTCCAAATCTTACAGATGGCTAGAGCATGAGAACAGGTTTTCCCAGCAAATTTTCTGAGTGATGCATAATCCATCATTTTCCTGGCGGTTCCCAGTCTCGAGTGTGGAGCAACCCGGATCACCTGCCTGGAGAGCAATGCCCTGAACTAACTGCCTTCTGTTCTGCAATGGCTACCGCAAAAGGGACAACTATGTGAATCAGCTCGCGACCGTTATCCATCCTTTCAGCGTTCTCGCACTGGTGTGAAACCGTTTAACGACACTCATAAATTTAAAGATCAGCATTGAGTGCTGCGCTGAGCACTCTTTTAATTGCTGAATATAACAATGAAGATAGACAAGGTTCCTGCCTTGATGAATTGACTTAAGAAATGGCGGTAATAAACACGAATATAGGGGGCAGGGAAGAGGCATAAACTTGGAGTTCTGAGGAGTGACCTCTGGGTTGCCCCAGCATTGTGAGGTCAGGAAGATGGGGGGGAATCAGCCAAGCAGATTCGGAAGAGGAGCACCCAGTGGGTGAGGAGGGGTGCAAACAGTGGTATTCAGGAGCCAGGCGAAGAAAGGCTGGACAAGGTGGGCAGAGAGCTGCCCAACTCGGTCATATGCTCCTGACTGGCTGGGTGAAGTGAGAACTAAGACATGCCCATCATAGTTGCACACGTGGAAGTCGTCGGTGGCCTTGACTGGAACTGTTCCCATTGAGTGCTTGGGGTAAAAGTCCAATGAAGTGACATGAGAGAAAAGTGAGGAGAGAGAGAGCAGGGAAGGTACCATGTAAGGCTTTCTGGGCCATGATCCATACAGTCCGGAGTTTATTCCAAGTGCAGCGGGAAGCCACTTGCAGGTTTACGGAGTGCAGTGCCCTCGTTCGCTTTGGTATAAAGATGGTGTGGCTCTACAAAGAATGCATGAAAACAAGGAACTCGGTTAATAGACATGGCCATTGCTCTAGTGACAGGCGGTGGGAGCTCAGCCTGGGACTACGATTGGGAGGAGAGAAGTTCTCAGATGTATGTATGTTGGAAATGAAAGCACCGGGACCTGACAATTTAGTGGCAGTGAAGCTGACTGGAGACCTGCCCAGTCATCAGGGACAGGGCTCTTTCTGTCTTGTGACCCTGCCGTCCTTCCTGTGATGCTTGCAGCATGTGATGGATACTTGAGACCCAGACATCCTAGCCAGCACACATGACAGTTTCGCATATTCCCATTGGCCAGACTTGGTGACATGGTCACAAGCTGCAGGAGAAGGAAAGGGGAGAAAACTGGAAATCGAGTCTTTATTCCCAGCTGCCTGTGCGTTCTGCTCCAGGTTGGGGATCCTGTTACTATGTAAGAGTGGGGAGAGGGGTTTCCGAGACAATTAGCCAGACATGCAAGAGAAATTGTACCAAAGCAATGGAATCAGAAAGTACAGAAGTGGCGGCAGCAGGGGGTGTGCATTTGGGGCGTGTCAGCCCATATGGGTGGTATTTATCGTGTGAGTTTTCTACCATAACAAGTCACCACAAGCTCAGTGGCTTCAAACAACACAGCTTGATTATCTTGCAGATCTGTGGTTAGAAGTCCTGCTTGGGCCTCCCTGGGCTGAGATCCAAGATTAGGCAGGGCTATGTTCCTGTTGGAGAGGCAGGGGAGCGCAGCCCTCATTTCCTCCCTGTTTCTAGAGGCCGACTGTACACTGTGGCCTGTGGTCACATCGTCCAGCACCAACGTGGTACTGTAACGTTTACAGGTTGGACTAATGAGCAGCACAAATAGGATGGTGGGTGCAGCGCAGTGGGAAGGAGAAAAAGCAGACTGGGTGGTGTCCTGGAAGCCAAGCGAATAAAATATCTCAGGGAGGAGAGAGAGAACATGAACCACGGGGAAGCTTTTACAACTCACATACTTGCAGAGTGTTTCATCATGTGGGAAATTAGGCTCACGTTGTCAAGAAGGGTAGGATAGAAAGATCTGGTGGAGGGTGACACAACTTTAGGAAACACAGGTGTATGTTCCTGAACTAAAAGGAGACGCAGTACAATGTTTACAGCAATCTTCTGAGCCAAAGAGCCTCTGGTCATTTTTTTCCCCTTATGTTTTGGATTTTATAAATTTTCTGAAGCATGCACATATGTTATGTTTATAAACATAGAATGTTATTTAAAAATATTTAAAACATTAAAAGTCAGAGGAAGAGAGCCAGGAATGATCTTATGTTCTAACCATGATCAGGATATATTGGGTTCAAGGTGAGATTTGTAAAATAAAAATTGTTTTCTAATATAAACAAAATAGAAATACTTATAGATACAGAGAACAGACTGATGGCTTCCAGGTGGAAAGAGGGTAGGGTGACTGGCTGAAAAGGTGAAGGTGTTACTAAGATGGGGGTACTTCTGTCCACCGCCACCCTCGAGGCAAAATTCCAGAGGCAAAAGTTTGTTGATAAGGAGAAGTAGTATTTATTCAAACGCTGTCACTTAGGCCAATCGAGTCACGGCTGTAGTCACGGAAGCCCATCACTGAAGACTAAACTCTAATACCTGCGTTCTCCCATCTTTTCCCCTCTTAACTTCTTCTGTAGGGTTAGTTTACAAGCTACAACAACACAATGCATAAAAGCTACACGGTTCTGGAAGAATGGCAGGATTCTGTCTCAGACCCTGTTCCCTCTAGAACCCAAAGAATAAACCTGCCACCCTCTGCCAGGCCAGCCCGGAGCTCCTTCCCACCCAAAGTACTGTCTGTTGGGAAATGCAAGTGTCCTCAAGGAAGGAGAACCTGAGAGCCAGAGCCCCAGAAAGAGCCGGCCCAGGAGCCAGAAAAGCTCATGAGCCACAGAGCCCGCCCCCTTTTTATTTCCATTGGCTCTGGTGGCCTCGCCTTCTCAGCCAGTCCTGTCCTGGGCTGCTTCCCATTGCCTTGGTAACCTCCTCCGACAGTCCCTCCTACTTCTCCCCAGATATCTTGATCTGATGTCTTGGTATCAAAGGGATTGAGAAGTACAGATTGGTAGTTACACATGAGTCATGGGAATGTAGAGGACAGCCTAGGAAATAGTCAGTAATGTTGTAATAACTGTATGGTGCCAGATGGGTGCTTGACAAATCAGGGGGAACACTTTGGAAAGTATGTGACTGTCTAACGACACTATGCTGTACACCTGACACTGATACAAAATAATATTGACTGTAAACTGTCACTGAAAAAAAAAATAAAACAAATAGAAGGCAACAAAAAATAAATAACATGGCAAAACAATTAAATAACAATAGCTTGTTGTTTTTAGGCATAACAGACGCATTTATTCAGGATCCTTATTAGCCAATGGCAGGAAGCCAAGCCAAAGAGCCATCAAAGGAAATTCTTGTGTGATTGTCAAGTCGGGGATGGATCTGGTGCTCAGGTTTGGCTGACAAGACCCAGGCTGTGTTCCACCTCTGGAGCCTTCCTTCTTGACCTGATTCTGTGCTGCGGCAGCCTCCCTCGGGCAGCTGGGAGGGGTGGCTGTCGGCCCGATCAATTTTCCACAGCTGCGGTGACTGAAACAGGATTTAACTTCGAGAAAGTCCCTTATCGCCTGCAGTGCACAAGCAACGTAGAATTTTAAACTTCTCCTGTATTTTGATAGTTCCTTCGGTGAACTATTGGGGTCTTCGTTGTCAGTGTAGGAGAAAATCCTTGTGGTAGAGGAAATGAATATTACAGAAAGAAAAAGGCACAAAAGCATGATGCAGTACGTTGGGAAAATTAGCCTGAAGTCACACTTCGAAATACACATACATTTTTCTCGCTCAGACACTGCTGTTCCCCGAAAAGGCCAACCAGCAGTGTTTCCTGGCTTTTGCGCATCATCATTTCTGTGAGGGACACTTTGTGTCCGTGTTTTGTTTGGCTTCTAATTTTGTCATCTACATAAAAGGGATGTATTTGACTTCATACTTTAAGTCAGGAGAAGAATCAGCAATTGTTTGGAATATTCTGTTATCAAAAAGTGAGGATGCTTTGAAAGATGAAAGGGACAGTGACAGAATGAATAGAACTGCTTCCAGGGCACTTTCTAACACTTAGGAATTCACATCGGTGAAAAGACAGAAATGGGTAACACCTCAGGCAAAAAAGGTTAATATTAGGTGCACAAAGAGTAATTATATAGAAGAAACTTATATGTACTTGGATTTATTTAAAGATTTTTGCAGTAGGGAGTATTCCTTTGTGTGATGTTTTCTTTATTTACACACATATATGTACATATACATTTACATGTACGTGTATATAATAATACACACTTGTTTCTATCTGTGTAAGAGGAAAGAAATCCTGTGTAAAGTAGGAATTCTACCAAGAATAGGAAGTAATGATAAGCATTGGTTTTTCGTATGAAGTAAACTAACAAATTAGGTACAAAAGTTAATCAGACTGTTGGTCAAGAAGATGGAAAGTTCAAAATTCTAGTTTTCAGTAAAACAAATTAGCCTAACCTCTAGCATTTGAGCCTAACATCACCAGATGTGAGCTATTCATAGAGATTAAAGACGAGATGGCTCTAGCAATTAAAATAAATTTGAGCAAAAGTCTATACTTCTTAATGATGCAGATTCATTTCACATATCAGGGTGACAGGACAATTGATTAGAGACCAGAACATCCAAACATTTAAGAACTCCTCAGCAGCAGACAAGGCACCAAGTTACGAATCACTGAAACTTAAATCATTTATTATATCAAAGGATGCAGGTTATGATGCCCCATGTCACTTGCTTCAAGGGCTGTGGCCGTTACAGTCACACTCAAGGTCCCAGCCCAGAGCCGCTGAGACAGCTAAGTACCTGCAAGCTTGATACTGGTGAGACTATAACCTCTTTCTTGTATCTGGTAAGAGGAACAAAACTAAGAGCATCTTAAAATCGGAGCAGTAGTCGTGAGTCAAAGTGAGGGTAATTATAAGCAACAAGCGTAAGCACCTTGTGTTAGCATTTTCATCACTAGCTTTCATGTCAAGCTGTTAAAGGTTTGTAATCATTGCACGTCTAATTTGCTGCCTTAGGTGAATGCGTTCAGAGGGACCAACCATACTAAAGTTGAAATTACAGTTTTAATTATTCAAGGGAATCTAATTGATCAAGTAGCTAACCTGTGTCTGAATGCTCCATAAAACAGGTGTTCAAAAGTATCAGATGTACGAGCGGAATCAGTTGGTCGCTAAACCAAGCGCCATAGTCTGTAGGGTAGGTTCCTCTCCTAAACCCCCATGGTCACAATCATGGTCAGTGTTGTGGAAAGGAGGTTTGAAATGTAACTGCAGCCTCCTCTCGTATAAAAAGCTTAAACTTAACTTTCAAAGATTTTCCCCTTACATTAAAGCCGCAGCAGCAGTGAAATGGAGCTGGCAGCATGACCCACCACCCAGTGATCCGTCGTGTCCAGCATGGTCCCTTGGTCACCTAGTTCAGTCATGGATGACATGGAAGCAGAGGTGACCAAACGCAAGGGACCGGCTGGTGTGCACAGGCAGACCTGTCCTCTGCTGAGTTGTACTTGCAGACGGTTGTTTTAGGACTTTGTTACAGGGCCGCTGCTCAGAACTGATGGAGACAAAAGTGAGGCATAATGATACTTCTGAAGCATCTGTAATGGATAGTCACTGTTGTGTCTTTTCTGCTCCTTCTTTCTTCCCTACAGAGGTGAGCACGAAAGTTGTGTGTCCTCTTGGTCACAGAGGCTCCTAAAAGAAAAGGGACCCGTGACTCAAAACAGGTGATTGATAATGAAGCTCAAAGAGAAAACTTCCAGGCTCCTGGTCAGGAGGGTGGAGTCAATAAACACTGTGCTCGCCTCCTCGCATGACCACATCCACATTTCAACTACATTCTAGAACGATCATCATGGGAACTGCCTGGAGTCTAGCTGCACAGGAGTCCAACAGCTAAGGAGAGGCAGGAGCAGCCGGTCTGTGACACTTAGGGACAAGCAAGAGGCAGAGGCAGGACGTGGATGGTGTCTGAGTGTCCGCTCCTAGTACCCAATGTCTCAGGAGCTGTCATGCTTTTCACAGCACATATTACACGTGGGGAACTGTTCCTGAGGCCCTGTCTCTAAACCCTTTCTTGTCCTCCTTCGTGCTAATGAATCTGGACTTGGCCAACTAGGACACATTTCTCCCTTTCCAGCTGGCTTGATGTTAAACTCTGCCAATAGGTGGTGCCGGAGGAGACAGCAAGATGGGAGGAGGGAGAGGTGGATTCGCACCAGCCTGAGAACCCAAAGGTTGCTGGTTCGATTCCCCAGGCAGGGCACATACCCAGGCCTCCAGCCAGGTCCGTAGTGGGGGCAGGTAAAAGGCAACCATACATGGATACTTCTCTCCTTTTCTTCCTCCCTCCCTGTCCTTCTCTCTGAAAATAATGGATAAAAAATCTTTTAAAAAAATACAGACCTATTGTTTTCCTACTCATTTTGCTTTCATGTAAATTGCATGACTTTTGATCCATACCACTCCCCAACTTTCTGTCCATCTTGGGTTCCCCCAAGCAACCACTCCCCAAGGGCATGTTTTCTTGGCTTCTTGTCAGACACAGCTGCATCTAATGCCAGTAATGCCTAAGATGTTTGTTAATCCACGAGACTGTCAACACGGTTGGACCAGCAATCTTTTTTCAGTCAAGTTTTCAAATGTCCATATTATCTTGTGACTAGGCCAGTATTCTTAGGACGTTTGAGAGAGATGTATTCATTCATTAAATACAGCTTACAATTAAATCAGCCGTTGCCCCTGCTGATTTAGAATAAGATACATGAGAAAAAAGCGAGCCTTTCTGTTGCTTTTTATAGTCACCAGTATTTTCATAGCTCTAACCTCATTCGGGCATGATCATGGTTCTCAAAAAGCTGACGATGAATAATTTGGGAAAGAAGAAGCCCCAGCTATGCACTATTAGAGAAGAATAAAGTGGTGGTGAATTTGCATGTAGCTATCAGAGGCAGGAGGAAGGTCAGTGTAGGTTGACTAAATTCTATCAAATGAGAATCAGCCCACTTGTGTTGCTGGTTGGCCTGGTGAATGTTGTATTAACTGCAGTCCCCGATAGAGAGATAATAGAGCTGTTCTCCTAGCTCACCAGTTTCGGATTTGTAAGAATGCAAATTTGTCCATGCTCCCCAGATACAGGGCATGCCTGTGCCTAATCCCATTTGCTGATTGACTTGTTTTCAAGCCGGAGACACGAGCCATGATGGAGCAAAGTGAACACCAGAGGAAACGTTGAGAAGGATGGTGTCTGTTTTCATTCTCAGGCAACACAGGGGAAGGTTTGCGCTTGGATTTAGGATTATTTCGTTTCTCTTTGCCTCCACTATGGTTCTGGGTTCCCCCCGAACAACCACTGGAAGATCTCTCGCCGTTTGTTGTTTTCCACCCGTTTCTTCACTGAAGAGCCTCACGTGAGCTAATGGAGCCGGGCAGGCGCCCTCACCTGGACGTCCAGGTGGGGGTGATTCAGCAGCGCGTGACACCCCGCGTTGGCACGAGGCCGCGTGGTTCGCACACAATATATAACCGTGAGCAGAGCCGCGCCTGCTCCTCGCCTGCGCAGTAGACAGTTGCAGATCAGTTGAGCGCGCACCAAGTTTATTAAGGGTTAAGAAAGCGAAAGCCAGGGTGGCCAGAAACCTGGTGGCCGAAAGGCCAAGAATGCCCAGAACGTGGCCACGAGGCTAGGGAAAGTCCTTTGTTCTGAGGACAAGTACAGTGGGTGGGATGGGGGTGAAGTGACATTTTGATTGGGGGGAAGGGGGTGTCGGGTTTCTCAGGGGCGGGGATGTGACCACCTAAACTCGGGCGCGTGTGGGGTCTGTTGGCCCGGATCCTCTCTCTAGACTGAATCCTCCTTGCTCCACTCTTCCCTGTCCCTTGTGCTCACAGGGTGGGCAGCAGGCAGCTAATCAAAGCTGTCTTTACGGGCTTTCTCTTTGGGTACCAGACTCTCGCTCTTCTTTCTGTCCTTGGGATGAAAGCACAGTCTCAAGGTTTTCCTTTTCTCAGCTGCTGGGGGTGACAGACTTTCAAGGGCTCTCCCTGTCCGTGCTGCACGGTCACAGTTCACCTGTGCGGTTCAGGCGGCCGAGTGGCCTGCCCAGGCCTGCTCAGGCCGACTGGGTCTGCAGGTGACACGCCGCCTCTGCTTCTAGCCGTCTGTGACAAGGTCTTTGTTAGACTGCAGTGGTGAAGGTCCTGCCTTGGTTTCCCTCTGGCTGCTCAACTGTCACATAAGAAGGGAGGCCTTTCCGTGGGTGGGGGTCACCTTAGCGGAGGGGAGAAAGGCATGTCGACTCCCCGAATGTTTGCGCCTCTGTCCGTCCCGGGTGGGCCTGCCTGGTCTCTAACACTTGCATAAAACTCCTCCTAATGAAGGCCAAGGGGAAATGCGGGCCAGAGGAGGAAAATTCAGACTCTGAATTAGCTCAGCCTTGTATGGGAAAACGGGATTCCCTTTCATAGCCCGCTGACCCACGGAGGGCTTCTCTCCCTGGTCTCACTGTCGTGGGGTTGACTGAAGGCAGCACATACACGCTGATTAAACGTCTTCAGAAAAACCGATAGCATTAGCAACTAAAGACTTACTAGATGGAGCCCTGGCTGGTAGCACGGTGGATAAGGCACCGGCCTGTGAACCCAGGGGTCACAGGTTCGATTCCCCAGCCAGGGCGTGTGGCATGATTGCAAGCCGTGTCTCCAGTCAGGTCTGTGGCTGGAGGCGGGTGAGGATCAGCCATGCATTGATATCTCTCTCCCTCTCTGCCTCTCTTCCCCTTTCTAAAAGTAATGAAATAAAATCTTAAACTTACTAGATGGAGCATCACAATGTCACACAGATCCAGGGTCAGTAAATATCGCACCTGTGCAGCATGCCCCCCTTGGGACCCCTTAAAGATTCTGAGCCCATAAATCTAGGATGCAGTCTGAGCACACGTGCTTGAAATTATTCCGACAGAATTGGCCCACCTTCCTTCAGAAAGGCTGGCCCTGGATTCATTAAAGCGTTGAAGGCTAAACCCTAATCACTGCGAATCACCTGAAAACAAAGTTATTGAGGCCAATTAAGACCATCTTTGGGGGAGGGTATTAAGGTTATTTTGAATTTTATTTAGACATGGTTGATAGTACTTTTGAGGAGCTTTTTACCTTTGGGGAGATGGCTTTTCCTACTTATTTACTAATTCAGGTGTCATTGCTTCTAAAGTAAAAATGGGTGCTATACGCACATCTGAACTTAAATTGTCCCAACTTCACGTGCAGCATCTTTTGCCTTCACTGTCAGATTGAGTTACTTGATTTATTAATGTACCAGTTAGGATGGGAAGATTATACTTTGCTAACCAACAATGTCTAATTGTTTTTGAAGAGCCAATTTTGATTTATTCATAACTAAAGCCCATAGTTACAGCAGGGGTTCACTCTGTTTCACACTTTAATGGGTTTTGACAAATACTTAACACGCATCCAACATTATTACCATATTATAGAGACCACTTTCAGTGCCCTAAAGATGCCACAAGCCTGTAGAGATCTCAGACCTTTTCTCTCTCCCTGGCTTTGCCTTTTCCAGAATGTTATACACACTTAGAATCACACTGTGCAACTCTTCAGTTTGGGAGCTTTCACTTGACAATTTAAGGTTCCTTCGGGTCTCGCAGTTCAAGAGCTCATGCTTTTCTCTCTGCATGTTCCATTGTCTGGTTGGACCTCAGTCACTCATCCAGGCTGGCCAGGCAGGGCTTCCCATAATCCTTGGCTTCACCCCGGGAAGGGTCTTGCTGCTGCTTCTATCCTATTTGGTCAGCTACACAGTAGAAATTGGCCAACAGTGTCCTGCGGCCTAAGCCACCTGGTCAGCCTACGTCTTGCCTGTGGTGAGGTGCCTATGTTTAGGTTGCATAGTGTTGGAAACTGTTCTCTCGATAGCTTAGTTTTTTGTCTGTTAGTCTGAAGTGGTTCTCTGCAGCTGATGGCTGACGGTGCACGCATGCATGTCACTTATCTGATGTGGGGACAGCCCTGCTTGGGACCAAACTTGGGCTTAGTCCAAGTTCCGTGTTGGCTTGATCTCACCGCAGGGAACCTGAGGTCAGAGCCATCCAAGTTAGGCGCAGAAAATGCCAAGTACAGCGGAGGGCGCTGTCTGAAGAACGAGACAATAGTGGAAAGCCCTCCATCCAACTCGCCTTCCCCACACATTAGCGAATGAGCCTTTTCCTCTTTTCCTCCAGCCCCACCCACATCCTGACTGTCTGCTGCTAGGTCTAAAGTAAACTTTCATACAAGAACCTTTGATTTTCTTTCTTTTGATCTATTTGTAACCTCTTTAACATTGATTTATAGTCCTACAGTCTTCAAACTAATTCCAGACGTAAGCTAGGAGAAGGTCATCTTCGTCAGAATCTTTATAATTGGTCCATTTTTCTCCTGCCTGGTTTGAAGCAATAGCTTCAATGTCACCACTTTGCAGACCCTGCCTTGATATGCGTTACACTGGGCTGGCCGCCTGGATCTGGGTCATGGCACACTCGTCTGCCTGGGGTCATCGGACCTTGGACAAGGCCACTTGCTCAGTGTGGGGACAACGGTTTCGTTGCTTCTCTGAGGCACCCAATCCTGTTGCGAGAGACAATGTTGCCTCATCGGAGGGTGTGACTTGCTGTAAAGGGATTCTGTGTTCGGTTGGTTCTGGGTCGCTGGGCTCTGTGATGAACTCCGGGACTGCCATGTTGATCCTTGGCTGAAGCTGTAGGTTGAGAAAAGCCTTTAGTTCAGTTTCTTCTGCTTGGAGGAATCTGCCTCTTCTCCACGGGGCTGTTTTTCAGTCACCTGGCACCTTTTCATTGTCTCTTTCTCCCGATGAAGTCAGTCCTCAGTCTTTGAGATAATCCAGTATCTTGGGTTAGTGGCTTTGTCTACCATGTACGTGAGGTGTCCTGCCGTTTGGCCTAGAAATATTTACATGGTCACTAATATCCACAGAAAGCTTTTGAAAATGCTGTATATACTGCCATCTTTACTGTTTTAGAGGATATTAAGCGAAAGTCTTTCAGGTTATGATTTGAGAGGTCAAGATATAGTCCAGATCTTAGATTACTAATCAAGTACCAGTTCTAGAGCAAGACCAACCATGTATAAATCCTGATCCTGCCACCTATTAGCTGATACCCAGGGCAAGTCATCGAACTTTTCTAGGCCTCAGCACCCTCCTCTGTGAAATGCTGTCAGCTGTGCAATTCTGTAACAGTCACCTGTTACTCGTGTACTCACTGCCCAAAATCCAATCTTTCAGTCACTATTTTCTAACTGCCTTTAGACTCTTCATCCTCACTATAAAATGTATTTGAACGTCTGCCACAGGCCAGGTAAGGTGCCTTAGACACATTACCTCTTATAACTATCATGCCATTTTCTAACATGTTCATAAGGAAGCTGATAAGGGTCCCCAGCCCGCTTCTGCAGACCATGCGAATGATCCTAGGGATCAATCCCTAACTCCAAGCAGGAGAATCCAAGCAGATCAGGGGAATTAGGATGAGGGTTGGGAGTGAATGAGTCGGGATCCTAGCCCACACGGGAGCTACCTTGTCTGTCCCCAACCCCGTCACACTTCCAAATGCCTCTCCCTCCCCAGAGTTCAGAAGTCATGTCAATGGCCAGAGCAGCCAACAAGCCCATGAAAGGGTTGAGCTCCCCTCCAGCCGAAGGGGAGCCCCATGGCCATGCCTATTGGTCTGCTATCTCGTGGTCCTCACAGCTGTGTCGTATTGCCGTTCAGCTGTTGGTATTGAATCACGTTTCCTTCACTGAACCTCAAATTGGAAAATCCTGTTGGCACCGAGTTTACGCTGACACCCGTTGGGTAGCAATGCCCCCGTGCGGGTCTGGCGGAGGAAAAGGGCAGGGGAGCCGGGAAAGAGCAGATGAGTATGGGTGCAAACCTAGGGTCTGAGCTTCCCCTCAGGCGCATGGGAGCCCGAGACCCAACTGCTGGCGAAGGTGAGAGCAGCAGGGAGGGCCTGGGCGCCCGATGAGGGGGGCTCCGTGGGCAGGGGCTGGCGGGTGGGCCACAAGGCACCGAGTTTTGAAAGAGGAAACAAATGAATTTGCACGTCCTCGATGAATGGGATAGTAGCCGTTTTCAGGCCAATTATGTTGGCCATCGCATCTTAACGGTTGCAGTTACAGCCAATTTAATTGTACGTTTTTGTGAGGAATTCAGCATTTTGCTGAATGAAAGACTGTTCTCCGGGGAAAATAGGTATCCTCTCTGAATACTAGTCACAGCTCTGCAAAAGCTCATCAGTTATGAAACACACATCCAACAGCAGAGAAGTTGTTCCGAGTTTATTTTTAAAGTGAATTTAATTAGGCATTTATACGTGGAAAAATAGAAACGGTGTTTGCTATCAAGGATGGTGATAAATAACTGGCTTAAACTTGGCATTATCTTTTCCTCATTCTCCCTATTTCTTGAGTTCCAACTCGTTATTAAATATGCTCTTTCTCCTCTAATTTCCTTTAGATTTTCTCTCCACAACCCCCATACCTCATTTCCATAATTGGCATTTGATTTAAACTCTCATCAGCTGGTTTTCCAATTCTGTAAATATTCAGCATTCTCCCAACAGCTAGCCCTACATAATGCTGTTTATTCAAGCTTTAAAAAGAATTTTTGTTCTTCATATTCCCTTATTTAAAAGGGGCTTTTCACACCTTTCTGACCAATTCCACATTGCTTAGCCTTGTATTTAAAGTTCTTCAGTCTGTCCTTTGTTTTTTCCAGTCTAGTGCTTTCACGTAAACTTGGTTCAAGTTTAGTCAGTGTTCTAAAGATGTATATTACATTTATATTAGTATATATTTCAGAAAACAGATCCTATGTAAAGATATAAAAAATAAGATACATCTTCCTATATAGGTCTTTTCCATTTCTCTGGAACTTAGCAGTCAGCATGCAGAAAAGCTCATTCTTTATCTTGTGAATTTATATTCAATGACAAAGTCCTACTTTAGTCTCAGGACACGCACCCTTATGATTCAGGAAGCTGGCCATCTGTTACGGGCTGAATCATGTGCCCCCGCGTCCGTGTTGAAGTCAACCCCCAAGAATGAGACTGCATGTGGAGACCAGGCCTTGAAGAGGTAACTGAGCTAAAATGACTCAGTCCTGGTGGGAGTCATCACCATAAAAGCGGAGTCATACGGAGAGGGGATGGGACACAGACATGCAGAGAAGGCAGTGGAGGCGACAGGTCTTGGAAGACACCCACTCTGACACCTTGATTGCGTCTCTCAGCGCTGAGAAAATACATTGCCGGTGTTGAAGCCCCCAGAACGAGGTGGCAGTCCTAGCAAACTGACACACTGGGTCTTTCAAAAGGTGGCCAACATCCTCAGATGCCCAAGTGCCACTCCTCATCTTGTCGATGGGGACAGCGCCCCTCGTGCTCACCTCTTTGCTCTAGGTCTCCCGGGGACCCTGTGATCCCAAGTGACAGGTCTGCCTGCCACATGTATCACGTCTTCTGCTCCCTTTCTACTGGGGCTCCGGGGCTGAGCTGAACAGTCCTGTCTGCACAGCAAACAGAACAACGGGGCTTTGTCATCCCCAACTTTGAAGGCCCAGCTCACAGTCCCTCTGAGACACCTCTTTCCTCCATGTGCACTTAGCGTGTACTTCATAGGAATTAAGTCCCCTTTTTCACACCTGCGCGTTCCTGTGCCTGCCTGTCCCCTTGTGCTTATGACATGAACCCCAGAATCAAGGGGAAGGGGGGGAGAGGCTGTAAAATATCCAGTCACCCATTTCTGTTATGGAGCAGGCGTGGTGCTGTGATGCGTCTCCTGAGTGGATCCGAGTCTCCACGGCATCCATGGTAAATGGAGGATTCACCGTAGATTCAGGGGGGAGGTAGGGGCAGCGGGCAATGTCCCCATTCTACCTCTCCCACTGTTCGCTCAGCCACCAAACGTCTCCTCCGCTGAACACGGCGGGAACATGCGCTCCTTAGCTCCCCACACCCAAGCCATGGGGAGACAAAGCTGGGAAGCGTCGGTTACTCTATGTCCAACCAAAGGCGATGAGGGACATTAGCTTCCAAGACCACCAGGTGCCATAAACATCAGGAGGGTTGTGCCGGGGACTTGGAGAGAAAAGTTTTTATAAGTAGTTTTAGGACTACAGGTAGATTATCTTCCACAACATGAAATGGATAGTAAGTTCCTTTGTGATCTTAAAATCTATCCATCCCCCATTAAAGATTATGTCTGATTGCAATGGAGTCTCAAGTGAAGACATAGGGTTTTGTTTTGTTAGCATTGGAAACGGACACCAGCACCGAAGTCCGCAAGGACTGAATTATAGGGGTAAATAAACCAGATACCGGCATGACCCTATGTTTGTGTCCCCTACACGCTTCTGTGGGATGTTCAGGCTTCAAAAACACAGCATGATGTTAATGAGCATGGAGACCCATTATTTAATGTTTTTCTCATACGAAGCAGGCTGCCTGAAGTAATTTGCTTTGGTAGGTGAGTCAAGACATGTTCTTCCTCAATGTTTGACCTGGAACAGGACAACAAACCCATCTTGCCTGAAAAATATACATGTTGTGTCTGTGTAAGAAAAAGGGAAGAAATGCCATAAACTATGACACACACTATCTCCGTCTTTGCTTCCAACTACAGGAAGCCTGACTCCCCAGCAGACTAAGAAACACTGCAAGGGGCAGAGAACTGCTAAGTTCATGAGTAAATGATTCCTCCCTCCCTCCTCGACCTTTTTATAGTTGAGGCTTAAAACTGAAGAGGCCAAAGGATGCCAGTCTGCTGACCAGAGCTGTGAGGACGGTGTGAAAGGTGCTTTATGAGCTCTCCAGTGTGCGCAACACGGCCAGGTGCTGTGGGTCCAACATGCGAGAGCACAGCCACAAAGGCACCTCACCTCCTGTGAAGCCACCTCCCTCCCTGCCACGGTTCTCACTTTGGTGAAAAAATAATCTACAAGTCACTTTCCTCAGGATGTTCAAGTGTAGGTGGTGTAGACGCTGCTCCCTTTTAGAAGATTTCTAAAATTCTCAGCATCCCTTCAAGTTCGGGCACTATTGAAACCGGTTGTATCCTTCTCATTCTCTGAGGATTTTTCCCCCAAAAGCAGGAATCTCATTCTTGCTCATTCCCTGTAATTTTTTACAATTCATATCCATGGTTAAGATGCATGCTTCAGTAAAAAAAAGTCACAAATGACATTAAGAATCCTCTTTCTTTTTTCTTCAGTGATCCAAACTGAAATTAAACACATTTAGGAAGCATATTGGAGATGTCAGCTGTCACTGCCAACTGACGGGTGGTGCAGATGGGCCTCCGCACCCCCACGATAGTCTGACAGTGACCATGCCACCCTGCTCTAGAGGCAAATCTGTAGTATGTGAACACTTGACATGCAAAGAAAAAGCACTGCTGACTTCGGCCATACAGGTGACTTCTGCAGGCCTGCCTGAGCCACATCTTCATAGATCTTGGAATGGTCCAATTGACAATAGTGCTCCTGTCCTGTTCCCAATGTAGGACATGTCTGTTGGTAATTTCAGTGTCTCTTCATTCTGTTTGTTTCCACATAAGTGTCCGCTTCTCCAATCCAAGGCTGGTTTAGTTCAATCCTAGTGATAGCGGACTTGGCCCATGGCTGTGTTAACAAGGACAAGGAACCAATGCTCCCAGCCTCAGTTTTGCTGTCTGTCAAATGGGCATTACAATGCCAATCCACTGTAATCTGCACCAGTCAGAAGTCAATTTCTCTCTCTCTCCTTCTGCATTTCCTCCCTTTTTTGAAATTCCACACAACTTTTAATATGAAGTGCCATACTATGCATTATTTAAAAAATATTTTCTGAATTGTCTGAAGCCAGGGTTCCTCCTGGAATGTATGGGGCACAGTCTGAAATAATTGGTGTCACCCCAAACCAGCCTGTGAGCACAACTCTGGAGGCCAGTCTCAACCTTACACAAGAAATACCACGCTCATCAGGAGTCCCCTGCCTGTCAAAGGGGACTTTGACATCCAACCTGGAGCCCCAGGTGACTCCAGACTCAAAGGCCACTGGGGGCTTTGATTAACCTCCAGGAATAGACGTTCAGAGTGCCGGAGGGGAAGAAGCTGGTTGGATCTGGGGTGCCCTGCGGCGTGGGGGAGGGGGTTGGTGCTCTGCCCACAGCCAACAGAGAAGGACTTAGAAAGTTTTTGAAAAGGCGCTCCACACAAAGGTCGCTGGTTCAATTCCCAGTCGCCACATAACCAGGTTGCAAGCCAGGTCTCCAGCCAGCTCCGTAGCTGGAGGCAGATGAAGGGCAATTATACATGGATGTCTCTCTCCCTTTCTTCCTCCTCCCCTGCCCTTCTCTCTAAAACTAATGAATAAAAGCTTTTTAAAAAAGGCACTCCAAATAGAGAGGACTCCTAATTTGTGACCCAAGGAGTCTACCCTCCTTGCCAGGGCCTGAGAGAGAGTCTGATGGGTAATTTTCAAACTTTCCAGTTCCGGTCATTCTCTTCCCAACCCCTCTGCTTTGGGAGGTGGCTTCGGACCAAACTCTTGCTTCTCTTTCGTGTTCACCAGATAGAATTTCCTCACGCCCATTAATCTAAATGACATCATCCTGTAAGAATCCCTGAAATCTTAGGAAAAGTGAATCAGGCCTGCTACCTAACCAACCCTCTTCCTGCCCTAAAAGATTTTCTTGCTTAGGAAAGATAAGTTTAACAGAAGAATTTGGATTTCCCATCTCAGATCCTCCCTTATTTATTTTTGGTCAAGAGGTTTTATGAGGATATTTCTACAGGTTCATAAAGCGTGAGACCATAGTCCTTACAACACAAATATACCTATGCTGGTACATCTGTTGGTTGCTCATATTTTGAACCTGCTTTTTTTTCCCCCTTAATGATGGACAATTTCAAATTGATCAAACAAAAAATTTAAAATACCAATCTGGTTTTATTCATTTTCTTCTTGATCTTCTCTTTAAGAACTGATTTTATTTTGCCAACTCAAGAATGCTTTTTACTTTCCCTCTTGTTCATTCTTTTTGAAATGAACCAGTCCTTAAAAATGTTTGTATTTGTAATATTCCTACAGTGTTCACTGTCCCTCCAAGTGTTAGCTCTTTGTATCGATAAACTGACATATCGTTATCTTAGCTTTCATCCAGTTCAAAGGCCCACAAACCCACTGTTTATACACATAATGGGGTTAATTTTTGGCTTTGACCACAACCGTTCCCTCTAATCAGGTGTTTTTTATTTGCATGCCACACTTGTTGTGCTACGTACTAGTTTGCAAATTGGTACATTTGTTGGCCATCTGGAAATAGTCTCTCCAAGCGCCTGGATTCAGACACCCCAAGCACTTTCCTATTTGATCTGACATCAGTAAGGACGTTGTCATAGTTAGGGCGCCTTCTTTCAGGCTGTTTCACGCCTCTACCCTCATGCTTTTGATCAAGTTTTCTTAGTTTTCACTTTGTTGTTGTTTCTCTTTATTTGTGCTCATGTAAGTTTCCTGGAACCTGGAGAACAGGGTTTGCAGAGTCGGAAATATTTTAGTGATTTTAGTTGGAGAATCAAGATCTGGAATAGCAAGGGTTGCGTGAGAAACTCAGCTCAAAGCTGCTCCAATTGTCTATTGACCGTTTTCGCCTCCTGCTGGGCAGGTCTAAGGCTGAATCCCAGGAGGGACTGGCTTTTCGCCCATTTCTAGCAACTCGCTCACCTCCCGATTTTTCCCCCTTTAACTTCCACTGGGTCACACGATGACCTCATTTTCCCTGGCTTGGCCCCTGGAGTCTTTTCAAGAAGAGAAATGATCTCTTTGTCTGGCTCTCTTGCTCTGAGCTCAGGGACTTGGAAATCTGGCATCTAGGAGCCTTTTTCTGAAGGAAAATAATAAAAAGACAGAGCTCGAAGGAATGTCTGTTCACCATTCCCGCTCCTCCTCTGTGTTCTGCTTCTGACTGAATGTCAAGGATTGAAAGGAACTATGGAAATAGCTGCCTGACAACAGAATTAGATGGCCGGGAAGTCCATTTGGAAATGTTCAGGGCTTTTTGTTGAATTAATGGGCCCCAAGCATGTGAAAGCACCTAGGAAAGCACCTAGGAATCAGCTCAGGAATCACTTTTTCTCTGAAGAATGAATGGATGAGCAGGACCCCCAAACACCACCTCTGGCAGTGCAGAGCCAAGAACTGAACCCATCCCAGCAAAGAGAAAATTGGACAGAAAATAAGACGCAGGTTGTAGGTTTACCATTTGCCTGAAGCAGATAAGAGGAAGAGAAGGACCAGAACTGAGAGTGACTTGCTCAGGAGAGAAAACAAAGAATGGAATTTGGATATTTATCAAGTTCCCAAGGAAAAGAGCTGCCACGCAAGTGACATTTACAAATGAGATGGAAAACGACCAACAGTGTTTAGATAGTAAGTTACTTTAAAAAGTGTGACTATAAGGCAAAAAAGCATAAACTATAACTTAGAAAATATGTTGATGAGAGTAGAAAAGGGTCGTGGCTGGTGAGGCTCAGTGGATTAAGCACTACTAGCCTGTGAACTGAAGGGTCGCTGGTTCGATTCCCAGTTGGGGCACATGCCTGGGTTGTGTGGCTGGGCTCCCCAGTTGGCATACAAGAGGCAACTGATCAATGCATCTCACGTAGTGATGTTTCTCTCCCTCTTTCTCCCTCCCTTTCCCCTCTAACAAGTAAATAAATAAAATCTAAAACAAAAACCCTTGGAAGCCTATGGCACTACATAATTAAATCAACCTGATGAAGAGCCAAAGGGTGCCTCAATGAAGGAATTCACATCTCAAGGTCAAATTGATAAATCTGTTTTTAAGCCTGAATGCACGGCTTTAGAACAGTGCAACAGCAAGAACATATTAGGTATGCATATAAGTGTGATTACTGGGCCAAACCTTAAAATAACAAGAAAAAAATTTAACCTCTATGAGGTGATCAAGGCAAGCTAAGTTATAAATATAACCCCTTTATAGTTGAATTATATCTCTTAAGAGTGACTCATTGAGTAGGCAGAGCTGACTTACATATGTAAGTGCATAGTCTATTTACCAAATTAATGTCTGTTTTTCCGGCCATGTCCAGGCATTGAAAGTTAGAGGAGGATCTGCTGGGGAAAAGCCCCAAAAGCCTAAATGAAGGATCAAGTCCAAAGAACTGATGGGGGGTGGGTAGCCTTATTCAAATTCTTAAGAGCTTTCATAGGCGAAATACACATTTTATGGGGAAAGCAGCCACTCCCCAGTGGTGGAGTTGAGGAAGAATCCACACCCCTCCCGGTATAAGTCCCTTTTTACACATCCAATGTGGAAACACCTACATACATAAAGCAAATACTGGCGGACACAGTGACAGTGACATAGCAATCGTCTGTGTGCATCTGATCTTAAGTGCTGCCTTCCTGCATTTCCAATGGACATCATCCTCATAATTTTCACCCCTGCCTGAGGGCCTAATTTATATTCTAGTTATTATAAGGCCATTCAAAAAATCTTCATTGAAGATCAAATTAAGTTCCTAAAAACACGAAGTTTTATTTCTTTTTAATATGAAATTTTAAAAACTCTTAGAGGAAATTCCTGCTCCGAGAAAAAGCGTGTTCCATCTAGTTAAGCTCCGGGGACGTGGGTGAGAGAAATCATTTCGGAATGCGAAGGCTGATCGCTCCTGCGTTTACCGAAGGAAAGGAGAACAGAGCTGTGACAAGGTTTCTCTGCAAACTTTCACGGGAGGGAGATGGAGGCAGAAATGTTGAAAAGCTGTGTTGACTTTTGGAGGCTTGACAGCTCCTGCTTATGGAAGCCGAGGTAACGCAGTGGGTTCATAGTCCAGGAGATGGCATCTCAGTAAACGGCTAAGATTAGCTGCTCTACCGCTATGCTCAGCGCTTGTTTTCTGCAGAATTGTGACTCTGCATTTCTCTAACCAGCTGGCTTTCCCCAAGTCCTGATCGGCCTTCTCTTCCGCCCAGGACCTCTCTGCATTATTTTGCCCACGTCTTCAAGCTTCGACTGGCACATCAAGGCAGACTGCTGCCAAATCCATATTTATAATCCTGTCTTATCTTCCAAGCTCAGTGTCTCATGTCTAACTATCTGCTAGACATTTGTACCCAAATGTACCGTCCGCATCTCCAATTCAAGATCTCTAAAATTGGACTCCTCTTCTTCCAGCTTTCTTTTTAAAACATGGTAGCTGTAGTCTTTTAACCATGTACTTTCAACACATGGAAAATGTTCTTCGACCTTTTATCTATCTTTACATCCCTTTTGTCACCAAATTCTAGGATTTCTTCAAAGTAACTCAGGTCAATTCCACAAATCCACCTACCGGACACACCTTCTGGCCCTAGCCCTGTGCTGAAAAACACCAGCTGAAGGGCAAGTGTACCACGAACAAGAGGTGAACCCAGTGTCTAGGGACCTTGTAATCTCACTGTATAATTGACGTAAGATGTAAATGTTCCATTCCTCTGACCATCCGGTTAATTTCCTTGCCTTCCACACGCCGCTGCTCCAAATCACCATCTATGCTGCTTTTCTTCAAGATGAAGCTTCCGTTCCTAATTCAGGGTTTCAGAGTGGCCCGTGATGGGCCTGTCTAATCCTCTAATAACAGCTTACCTTCCTTTGGGAAGGTTACGGTCTTTCAAGTACCATTTTAAACACTTAACCCATGATTTCACTTAATCCTGACACCGAGCATGAGGGAATCATGGTAATGTTTACCTTATAAGGGAGGAAGCTGAGATGCAAAGTGTTGAAATGACATGCCCAAGGTTGCATAGCTTGTCAATGAAAGACCCAAAGGTCAATCCTTGGAATGTGGCCCCAGGGGCTCATTTGTGAGCCCCTGTGACTCTGCTCTTCCTCAGCATAGATGACAGGGAAGGTACCATGACCCCAGGCCAATCTGTTAGCTGGACAGTCAGTTATAATTTGTGTGAGTTGGCTTAAATGAACTGGACCTCTTTGAGGTTTTCTCTTGAGAACTTGAAATAAGAAACAGTGAGGCTCAGAGTATGGGACTTTCATTTTGTTGGTCTGCTAATTATTTATCACCTGGCTCCTTCATGGAACCTCATGAAGGTCGGGACTTTGCTCTCCTTTCTCATTGCTTTCCTGGTAAAGACCCTGGCAGAGAGCAGGTGGTCAACAGACATTTCTTAAATGAACACGTGTAGGAAATAAATTGCCATGTTCTTGACTTGGTAAAACCATAGTAAAATTGGCAATCTTCAAGCTACTAAAGCTATTTTATGCAGTCAGTGTCCTTTTTGGTTTTCATCACTTTATAGTTGTTTTCAACATGACGTGGTACCCTACCGCTGCCAATAAAAGCCACGAACTCTGCATGGAGCGTAGCAGCCTGGCTCAGACAAACTCATCACTCCAAAGACAAGCTTCTGCTCCTTGAAAAGGCATTTCTCATGCATGAACAGTCCCTGGAGGGGGGTCACCTTCGTTAGTTCAGAATAAGAGTAAAAATTCGAGAGAAGCTAGAAGCATCATTCCTCTCGCCGAGGAAGAGTGTCCGCTGAAGCTGTGAAAACAACCAATTCAACGAAAACCAGTGGACTGTTGAGGGACATTTGAATGAGCGTAATTCTGACATGTTAAAGAGGGTTTTATCTTGCGTCTAATCCAGAGCATTGAGCATCCAATGAAAGGAACGGCAGTTTTTATGTTCTGGCCTTCGGATAGTGCAGACGGTGCGGGTCTGCTAGGACGTGTTCTTGCTCCCTCACACAGACAGTTTTGACTGTTGCTGGATGGGAGGAGGCTGGAGGGGTGAAGACGTACAAATGCGGGGTTACTAAACAGTCACAGCGATGTAGTCAAGAGTAGTGTAATAGCTGTTTAATGTCAGATGAGTAGATACTTGTCTATTGGGGTGATCACTTCATGAGTTACATATAAATCTAATCACTGTGTTTACACCTGAAAGTAATATAACATTGTGTGCCAACTGTAAGTGAAAAAAACAATTTAAACAATAATAAGAACTCAGGAGCAGCTGGTCCAAGTCCGAGTCTGGACGTCAGGGCCCCGGGGGAGTGAGCACACGTGATCTAACACCTCTTACCCTGTCCCCTGAAGAAGCCGCGCCTTGCAGACAGAGGGACAGGACAGACCCTGAAACAGGAAGCTCCCCTGGCCCACCCTCCCACGGTGTCCTCTTCTGATGGGTGCGACTGGCAAGCAAGAGGCGGAAACCTGCTTCTCAATGTGGGAGACCACTGAGCCCGTGGCACATCAGAGGGGGCTTGGGAGTGAGGCAGGGGCTTGGGAACGGCCCCCCAACTTGGGACTAGGCAGGGGGCACCGGTAGAGGAGTGGGACGTGAGGCAGGAGGTAAAGCCGCCAATGAGGGCTGCCCCGCGAGGCCAGCGCTACAGGGGGAGGTGAAAGCGAGTCATCGGGGAACTCCAGACCATCGAGACATGCAACACACTTCCCGGAACCCCCTCACTTAAGGGGAGTGGAGGGATTTACACCACCAGTTCCCTGCAGTCACTGGTGGAAGGCTCTTTGGGGCTCGTGTTAAGTCCCCAGTACTTCTCACTTAATTCAGGCAGGGCGGCCTCTCACCGCTCTGCGGGCGAGCCCAGCACAGGGACACCGGTCAGGCCCCAGGGACTCCGGCAGCACCTCCCATCCATGGAACAAACCTATTCGTCATTCCCAACACCAGGTGCATTACTTGAACCCAATTGATTTCTTAATCCAGATAAGAGACAAAGGATGCGGATGGACTCGTTGGGAGGTGGATAATTGATGAGGGGTCTGCGTGGACAGGAAGCCAAAGCCTGGGTTCCATCTTTGCTTGTAGCCCACGGCCTCATTCCGGCAGCTTTCTGTGCACTGGCGGTTGAACTGCATTGAAGGGAGGGTTGAAAGAAGGTAGGCTTATTATTCAAAGACAAACGCAGAGTTCTACCATTTTTTTCTGAGTCTACAGATCCCTGCTGGCCCTACACTAGGGTACATATGTTCAGAATTTCGTAATTGGCAACCTTTCGGAAAACAATGTTTAATCAATGCTGACCCTAATGAGATAATCTGTATTAATTTTCATGCTAGTATTCAGCTTTCATGTCCTTATTCATTCTCCTCTAATTATATTCATTGCACCAACCTATATTATTTCTTTCACTGAAGGAAGTTTCTTACATATTCTCATTCTTTATTTTGAATCTTCAAAATATGCATTACTTAATTTCCTATTCTTGGAAAGATTTGCTTTCCTTTTAGTTTTACTTTCAAAACATTTGGTTTCATGTTAATTACTTTGGGGGATTAATATTGCTGATTTAATTCCATGTTAATGATTAATATAATTAGAGTAAATGATGATTAATTAGTTCAATATTAGATAGCTTTCACTTCTTTAAGTCCTTATGCAGAATATAATGTAGTTCTTTTGGGAACCTGTGATGATACTTAGCTTTTAAAGTACTTTTCCAAGTATTAAATCTATTCTGGTTCTGGTAGTGTTTTAAAATCCAATTATTGATTAACTTTTGTTTAGCATTAAAAAAAATTTAAGTATAGGGAAGAATAAATGGGAAAATTGGGACAACTGTAATTCAACAATAAAATAAAATATAGACATTCAACTCAGAAAAATATTACTGCATCAATGAAATTCACCTAGTTTTTCAGACGTGTGTGATTAAAATGTGCACAATAAGACTAGAAAACAATCTTCAAATAATAGCCTTCCATTTTGTGCCAGGGCATTTCATGTGGCAGTTGATTCAGACGTCTGTCCTAGACTTCGGTCACAGGATGGTGGGGTTAACCAGTGATGTTGGAGAGCCCTGGGGAACGGCACAGGGATAACCCATGGTAGAGATTGTAAGGCATGAAACCAGTAGATGACATTTTCCACGTTTACTAGTGGTTTGCTGAGGCTTCTGGGAAAATTTAGAAAAAGTAGAAACAAAAATTCATAGACTTGAGGGGGATCTATTGGAAGCCCCATGATATGCCAAGCTAGCGTCAGTCTGAGAACTCACATGTGTGAACCCCCTCTGCCTGGAATGTCCCTCAGTTTCCTCCTCTGTGTTGTCTGCCTGTCTCGTGGTATTTGCTTTTCTTCATTTGTCTGGCTGACTTGAGTGTGTCTCTTCCAGCTCCCTGTATCTTCATGTGGTGGTTTTCTCTTCATTTCAGTCTTAGCTTAAATGTCATCTCTTCAAGTTCTTTCCCTATTTTGTTTTCTTCATTATACTTATCTGAAATTATATTTACACATCTATGCTTTTTGGGGGGTATTTATTATCTCTTTCTCTCCACTGACACATAAGCCCCATAAAGGAAGAAAGTTAATTTTGTTCACAACTGAATCCATGGTGTATAGGACATTTTTGCTACATACATGTACTTGATCATATTTGTTCAATAAATTCTTCATGAAATCAAGAGACTAAGGAAAAATTTCTCAAGTTCCTCATCTAGGAATTCATTTTGATGTATAAAATCTTTTCTATGCTCCAATAGGATTTTTATTATCTATCTTTTTTAAAGTTGACTAGATTATGTGGCATTTGTATAAAAGCTCTCATTTTCTGATCATCTCAGAATTTCTTGAACCAGGATTAGATGCTGCTTTTACAAATGACAACTCATCCACATTTTATTTACCATGGGGAACCTTACTTGAGTCACAAAGTTATAGATAAATATGGGGAGACTGGCAAGGATGCATTAACTCCCAAAACAGACCCAATGAAATGAAGAAAATCTAAGGTGGTAAAAAGTATCAACAGAGGTGGACAGACTCCCAGGAGGGGACTGAATTCAGGGTGGGGTGCTACATGGTCTTGGCCATAGCGCTAGGCTGCAGGCCGTATTCCTCCAGGTTTGTTCTAATTTTTTAAGGAAAGGAAATTACCTAAAATTTATAAAATGTTATTAACTTTTAATGTAGCATATAAAATAAAATGTAAAAGCAAGTCTTGAGGCAGATGCCCAGGCTTCACCAAAACTCTGTTCTAAGAAGACTCTAATCTCTTATCATTAACAGGGAGTGGTGGTGAGGGGGGTGGATGGGAAGGGTGGGAAAAGGTTCTAAACACTTCATTTGTCTGCATATTTAACCGGTTTAATATGAAACCTCTGACCCATGGGAGGGACATTGAGAGACACGTAGGAGGGTGACGAGATTAAAAAGTACAGATTCGTTGTGGGGAGCATTTTGTGAGGTGCATGACTGTGGACCCCCGTGTGAATACCTGAAACTAATACAAAATTATCTTGCATGTGAACTGTAATAAAACATAAGATGAAGAAGTCCAGGTTGGTAGTTACAGAATAGTCGTGGGAATGTGAAGTGCAGTGTAGCGAATGCAGTCAATAATAATCTAATAAACATGTAGGGTGCCAGAGGGGTAGGAGTTATCGGGGTGACCACTTCATAACATAAAACTGTCTGATCCCAATATTGTATATCTGAAACGAATACAACTATACATCAACTATAATTGAAAACTTAAAATGGTTAAAAATCGTACACGGTGTTTCTCAAGAGATGTGCCGTCGGGGACGGATTTCTTGAATGTCCTGAGTGTCATGGTCTGACATGTTCTACAACATCAATGAATTACTAAAAAGGTGATTGTGTGCTTGGATGGCGTGGTGTGTTGGACATTTATCGACGTTTCTAAAGCTGTATTCTCAGTTTGGGGTTTGTTTTCTTGCTGACCAGTTGCGAGCCATTGACGGGCCAGGACGACCCTTTGAGTAGCAACTAGCGAGACGCAGGGGCACCGATAGCTAATGCAGATTCTGTTCGCGGTGTTTCCCAGTTTCGCTGCATGTCTGCATTTCACGCAGCATGAGCTCCTCAAAGGTAGGCTCTCTGGGCTTTAAATTTTGTCTGGGACTAACTCAGTCTGGCATACAGTAGCTGGTTAATAAATGTGTGCTGAGGGAATGAATGTACTAAGGTAAAAGAACTTCAGGAAATTTTTTATGTAAGAATAACTGCTAAAAGACATCTTCATTTCTCATGTTCTTCGGTGATAGATATGCCATCAACATTGTCATATCTGATCCCCATGTCCACATGACCCCAGTGGAAAGAATCCCTCCCAGGGTCCCCTTTTCCATTGACCTTTTGGGAGAAGTAAAAAGCCTTTGACCACATAGCTTCCTTGAGACTGAGTTAGTCCTGTTACGATTTCCATCCCACTTGGCTTCTCTGCACTAGGCTGCGTTTCTGCTGTCCGAGCGCTGAGATTGGCCTGGAATCAGGCCCTCCTAGATGGGGTTTTTCTAGGGCACCCCAAAACAGTCTGCACACATAGAATGTTCGCTCAGATGCCGTTGGGCCTAATTTTCCAATCCTCCTTCAACACGTTAATTGTGCGTAAGTGGAGAAGCAGTTTTTGTGAACAGAGAAACTGAGAAAAGCAGCTCATTCCGTGTTTTTTCTGTGTATCCTCCATTTCTGGAATGAATGAGCCTTGGGAAGGTTCTAAAAGCTACAGGCAAACCAAGGACGAGAAGGAAGGCAGGAATGATTTATGTAGACATAGTTGCTGTTCCTTCTCTTGGGTAAAACAACTTCCCTGTGGGCAGTAAACCCGCCCACCCCCGCTGCCCCTGGCTGCTCCCAGGTGTGATAGTGACCCGGACCGTCCCAGCCCGCCTCCCCTGGGACCCATCCACAGCCGAGAAGAGCGCCCTAGTTTGGTGAAATGATTGACAATTGCAATCAACCTGTCTCTCAGTGGCCTTGTCCATGTGTTCTGCTGCTGCCAATGAATAAAGACACAGAAACATGTGCTGCATGATCGTGGGGGATTGGTGAGTATCCGCCAACCAGCTGGAAGTGCGCGCAGCAGGGAGTTCCACGGAGCTGCTGACAAATCGGCTGTGAGTTGGCACCCGCAGAACTGCTTTAGCCACTTAGGTTCACCCTCGGTGCTTCTCCCATGGTCTCAAATAGGGTTTTGACCACGGGGTCGCCAGAGCATCAGCTTGAAACCCGAGGAATACAGCCTTCCCTGGCCTGGTTTGGTCTTGTCTTGTTTGGCCGGGAAGACAGACAGCACTTATTTGGAGACAGAACGTGGGCACCTCTCAGGTGGTAGGACGGGCCGGCTCTGGGCTTGCCACGGGCTGCGTGCCCAGTCTTCCCGATGTCCCGCAACTATGTCACTGACGAGCTCCACCTGCGCTGCCAGCCGTGACCCAGCCCCTCAGCTGACCCGAACGGAGGCCAGGTCTCCGTGGACATCAAGAGCTCCCCCTCCCACCCCGCCATGGGGTGAGCTGACACTTCACCTTCCCTGGGACCACAGTTCATAAGCTCTCCTAAGGACAGTCACTTCTGTCTTCATTGCAAGGGCTGGGTTCCGTCCCTGAAGAACTGAATCCCCACGCATGTATCAAGTACAGCTGTGAGGGTCTCGCCGCTTGAGGCTGGCCGCCACTCCGCCCACCAAGTCCCGAGTCACCCGAGACGAAGCACACAGACGGATCGGAACACGGACTCCGTTCCTGCCAGCTTCCACAGGCGCCGGCGGGCCCCCTGCCCCGGCTGCAGAACTGGCCTGGCCAGGGCATAGGCGACGCTGATAGATGACTCACAGGCCACCGCCCAGCGTCTCCGCCAGGGGTGGCATCTGCAGAAGGCTGCAGGAGGGGGTTGTGAGCCGGGTCTCCTCTTGGAGCTCCAGGGACAGGAGGAAGGGCTGGACACGGGCTAGGAGGGCTCAGGGAAGGCCCATGTCTTAATTCTGGCTGTCCCCATGACAACTGGTCACAAACTTGGTGGATTAAAACAGCACCATCATTTTAAAGTCCGGGAGGTCAGAAGTCCGAAAACGGGTGTCACTGGACTTACATTGTGGTGTCCACAGAGCTGCGTTCCTCCTGCTGGCTCTAGGGAGGGTCCCTTACTCACCTTTTCCAGCTTCCAAGGGCCGCCCACAGGCCTTGGCTTATGACCCCGACCTCTGCTTCCCTCCCTACCTCTCCTCCTGGCGCTGGCCCTCCTGCCTCCCCTTTATAAGGACACTTGTGGTGACGTTGACCCACGAACGGATTCCCCACAAGGCATTCTCATCTTAAGATCCTCAACTTAATCATACCTGCCAAGTACCTCTCACCGTGCGACACGACACACTCCTAGGTTTTGGGGGATCAGCATGGGAGCATCTTGGGGGTGCCATCACTCTGCCTATTCCAATCTGTCGTCGCGGAAACCAGGGAAGCTGGGAAGGGGGGTTGCATCCAGCCAGTGTTCTGGCCAGGGCGCTGCCTCAGTTGGACTTGCTTCTAGCCCTTGACGCCACCTGGACTCGCTGTCCCTGTGAAGGCCATTTTCCGTGTCGTAACTGAGGCTGATCTGCCCTGGGAGGTCTGTGCCTTCTCGTCCTACAGGAATAACGACACAGCCCCATGCTGTGGAACTTTATACGGATTATTTTAATTTTTCAAACCACCCTCAGAATAGGCATTAACCTTTTTATTCTACAGACAAAAGCTGAAGCTCCCATAAATTTAAAATTTTCTTTGTGACCGTAAGGCTGTGGAAGAGTAATTATTTTAGATGTTGTCATCACATTATTCATACACTATCAGCCTAGCATAACCTAGTATCATCTCTGTGTTAAATATAAAATATGCCCCTTTTAAAAAGAAAAATACCCCTGAAGTTCAAAGTACACAAGTACAGTGGGAACGCGGAAGGCCTCCTATTTAAACGTAGGGCTTTGATTTCAAAGCCATATATATTTTTTGTCTTGTTTTTTCCTCGCTGCTTTTCCACCTGTCACCCATCCTCCCACTATGATGGGTCTTTTCCTGTCCCTTATTCAACATCACTCCACTGGTTCCATGTCTGAGGACCTGCCAGGTCTCACTCCTGATGACAGAGTATGAGCAAATCCCCAAGGGTCCTTGTGTTTGTCACCTCCTACATCACTCTGCGATTTCCATTTCAATCCCCCTTGGAAGACGCCCCCAGAGCAGCCAAGCTGGGGACTGGGAGCTCCAAGAAGGCCTTTCAGGAAAGTTCAGAGAAGCCTCCACCACCACGACTGTGGTCCCTGGGAAATGGGACAGTTCTTTCTTCCCAGGCAGTGAGCCACCCCGGTTCTGTTCCAGGGTGACTTGCATGATTGGCACACATGAGGCGTACTGGAATTTAGTGGGAAGAACGAAAACAGTTTCTTATGAACTTATGACTAATATAGAGAAGTAGCCCAAGCACGTATCCAGGCCTGACCCGGTCAACATCCTATTTTCTGTGTGGCCTGTCAGCATAGGTAACCAGCTGGGTATTGACCGAAGAGCAGGGAGCAACGCTGGCTGGGCCCCATTAAGCCAGAAAGCCACAGCCTCAGACACCCAGGGGACAGCCATGCGCTGTGCCAACGGGACTTAGTCCCTGGGCAGTTTCCCCAGATAAGGGGGGCAAACAGCGAGGGGGCATTCCTCCGCTGAGGGACAAGCGGTAAAAGCCAACAATGCACAGAAGCAGGCCCTGCTACTCCGAAGCCCACCCGGGAGGTGCAAACAGGGCAGCCATGAAGGGGAGGGTGAGGCGGAGGAGGAGGTGAGGGGGGAGGAGGGCAGCAGCCCCGGCCCACCCACCAGGGACAGGACAGGCACGGTCACAGCCCTGGGCAGACCCAGCAAGGAGACTGGATAGTTGGAAAGAAAGCTCACCCTTTCCCAAACCCCAGGACATAGTCTTCAAAGGCTGGGGGTCCTCACTGAGCACATCTTCTCAGTGGCCACAGGGCCAAAGCACAGCGCCTTCCTGGGCCGGGCCGGGAGGGAAGCAGAGATGGACTCCTGGAGCCTCAGTTGCTGGCCTGGTCCTCCTCCCGGGCGTGGGGGGTGGGGGGTGGGAAGCGAGACCCTGCACCCCTAGAGCCTGGACTTCTGCAGGGAGAAGGAGCTGAGCTACCTGGTCCTGGATGAGACCTTGGGCATCGTGCACCTGGGGGCAAGTCTTTTTTTGTTCCAATAAATCTTGCCATTCTGTCTCAAATCCTCCTGAGTATACCCCTGAAATGCTTATCCCGTGACTCCATGAGGACATTTATTTCCTCCGGTGACACCAGGAGCAAAGACAGCGCTTTATGAAGAGTTACTCCATTCGATTCAAACACCTGCAGATGATTCTGTCCTGTAACCTCTATCAGAGGCGATGGAAACTGTTGCCTGGCTTTCTCTTTAGCAAGAGACAGGTGGGACCAACTTTTAGCTTGGGTATATGCTGGACCTGTGACATACTAATGGTTAAAAACAAGACAAAAAACAAGCCTGGATAGAGTAGTGATGACAAGCTCTCTTCCGCAATTAAGTTAGCTTAGAAAATCTCTCTCAGCATTTTAGATGGTCAAGTGTGTGGGACCCGTAAATCTGAATCCTTACAGTTTACATGGACTCATGGCAACATCTTTAACTCGGGGTTCTAAAAGATACCAGACATACTGCTGGGTTTGTTGGGAATGTGTTCAGCCTCCTTTAAAACCCAACTATTTTGATTTATTTTTCCATTTACAAATTTCTTTAAAAAAAAATGTAATCTTTGCTGTGTTTCCTTATCCCCCACTCTGCTAACCCAACTGACCCAAATGTGCTTGATTTTTGATGGACGCTAGTTTGCTTTTTCAACTTGTGATGTGTTGTACGAATGTGCACATTCTCTTTACCCATGCGAAGAGTTTGTAAAGATGCAGAACAAACTTACTCTCCCTCCCACAAAGGTGCCCTCTTTAAACATTTCTGCATAAGGCTTTTGAATTTGTCTCCATTTCCATGAATAATATGCTTGCATGACTACTTTTGAAGCCAACTTTGGATGTTTCCTATGAAATTTTCACTTTGGAAGATGCGGGGTTTGCTCCTTTTTTACTTTGACAGGCACACCTGTTGCCTTCCACACTCTCCTGCCTCAATCTAGATAATTTTGGTACATTTTATACTAAGACGATGTGAATGCTACTTAGAGCTAAGACAGTGAGCTGTAGTCACATAATGCCTTTCAATATAGTCTTTTGTATTCCTGGGGTTAATAATAATACCTATGTTCATTTATTTCCTTTGCTTTCTATTTATGCAGCAGTTCTAACAGTGGCCTAACTCAATTCTCAATACACGTAATCTTGGTGAGTTCATCTTTTTACAGAATTCTTTTTCTTTTTGGCACCTTTCGATTTGCTTTTTTTCCCGGACTGCTTATTTTCTACATCTGGGCCCCAGATGTGTTATCTTGGGAATCTTCTGCCATCATCCTGAATATTCCCAGCATTCCCTTTTCTCTCCTCCCATGTCAAATGTTTTCTGCAGGCCTTGATTTTGTTTTTTTAACAGATGGCTGAAGGGTTTATGGTTTCCTAGGAATGAGTGTATGAAGAAACCTATGCTGGGATCTCGTGCTCCTATAAATGTTTCTTGTCCTACCCATACATTGGATGAGCATTTGTTTGTAATAATTATCTTCTACAAGTCTGAAGGCATCATTCTATTTTCTGTTCGAGTGCATCATTGCTATTGAGAAATCTGAGGTTTTTCTGTTGGCTGATCATTTGCATTATATGTTTTTTTTCATCTCTGCAGGCCTGTGTGCTTACCCTTTTGCCCCAATTCTGAACTGTCTACAGTGAAATAAACTTGTATGAGTCTAATTTTATTCATTCGTCTGGGCACTTAATGAGACTTGTCTATCTGGAACTCGTGTTCTCAGTTCCGAAAAATTTGAGTCATTTTATGGTATTCTCTCTCCGCTTCTTTTTTTTTCCTTTAAACTTCTCAGATGACCTGCCACAGATAGGATGCAGAAACATATGAGATTTCAGCTGTCTTTTATCAAGTCAGACAGTAAACAGAATTATACAATATAAAGCCAAGGTAAAACGGTCACTGACATTTTTGTCTTAAAAAGACAAATTATTTTTAACAAAAACAGTATGCTTTTGATTATATATGATGTTATGTTGAATAAATATTAAAAACTTTATCTGTTTTACTCCCTGCTCTAATAAACACTGGTAGATATAATTACATAAACAAAAGCTTTTAAGGATTCTTAGCACTTTAACAGAACTAAGGCAATGAAATGGATCCTTAAACCAAAAAGCTTAAGAACTCCTGCTTTAAATGCTCCTTATTATAGGGTCATATTTTTCTTTTACAGAGGCACTGTTTCTCCTCTCTGAGAATATCAATATTCTTGAAATTTGAAATTTGCTTCCCCCTACATAGCCTCTGTTCCTGCTAAGTTGTTGTCTTCTGATTGAATCTTATGGTGTCCGTTTTGAGCTTTCCTGCCATGTCTGGTGATCTGTGTCATTTTCTTGTGTCAGCGTGGGGACCCCCAAGGGTGACTGATAGCTCAGAGCATCGGCTGGGATTTCCCAGGGTGTCCTTCACTTCTAGGCGACCTGGCTGTTGGGGAAACCCGATATGGAAGTGGCATCTTGACATGGCTGAGCAAATTCCCCAGAGGAGAGTCTCCCCACTTCTTGCCTGGAGAGCCACGACCGGGCTGCCCTTATTCTCGGAGTCAACCCCAAAGTTTGCTAACACCCCTGTTTGCAGTGAGGTCCCCCACTTCCCTCCGTTGGCGTGTGCCCCTCAGACCAGGGGCTGAGCTTTCCTCTCCGGAGAACAAAAGCTTTGTATTCTGCTGGCGGGAGAGGCAGCAACCCGGCCGCACGAGGTGGAGCGTGAGATACAGGCCCCCACGCCGGCCCTTCTCATGGCGACAGTCGCCTCTGACCATCTGCTGGGGACGTCAGGCTGCTGGGCTCCTCTGCTGCAGGTGGCTGCCTGGGGCGTTCCCAGGGCTGCCAAGCCAGCGGCCACTGTCCCTCTTTCCAGTTTCCAAAATTGTCATTGTTATTGTTCCCTCTGTCTCTTTGTCCCAAGAGTTGATGCCTGCGGGAGAAAGCAGCCCTCCAGGGCTGGCTAGTCTAGAGCAAAGCTGCCCGCGTGGCTTAACTGTGTCCTCTTTGCCTGAAACCAGTTGCCACACGGGTTCCGTGTTGATTTCTGTGAATGTTCCGTTCTGAAAAACGCCATAATTATGTTCAATTCCGTTGCCCAAGCCGTCTGTTAGCCCTCGGCGTGGCGTATTTTCAGCAAAGAACAGATAGGTTGACGAGTCTAATATTAAAAATCCTCCCCAAAGCTTTTTTTCTCCTTAGTAGAAAAGAAGTTGATTTTAATGTAAGGAAGAGGAAGTTGCTATTTTTTATAACAGTCTGACAATATTAAATGTTTCAAATCTTTTAGACATTATTCTTCAGTGTTGTCTGGTCATTCTCTCCAGGAGATGAACTTCGCTTGTAGAGAATGATTTAAGAGGTTGATAAGCAGGCATCTCATAGGAAATATTTTGATATTAACATTATCATTTATTAATATTTATTGAACTCAGTGATTCTTGGACTCCAAGTCATGCCCTCGTCATATTTTAAAGAGATTGTTGTGATTTCCATTTCCTTGGAGACCATTGACGGCACAGTGGGTGCTGGGATCAGTTTTAGGAAAATGACTAGCCAAAACCTACTAAAAACATGCTCCCCGGCTCGGTGATGCATGTTTGAAAAGATCTTTGTATCCCTACTTATTGAAGGGGGCTCAAGAAAGGAGTCACTTCTCACTCCAGGGTCTCTCATTCAGAGCTGCCTGACCCTTGAGGTGCACATTTTGAGCTCTGGAGCCTCTGGGGCCCGGTGAGGAACAGGGCCCTCCTTTCCACAGAGGTATTAGCTTTTGTCTGCACACGACAGCGGAGTTTCCACATGTCCCCAAGGCAACGCAGGCGGGGAGCCTGATGGACTCAGTAAGACAAGTGGTACTTCACCACCACACTCACTGCATCCTCCCCAAAGGCCTTCTGAGTGACCTGACACTTTCTGCAGAGGAACGTTCAAGGTTAACTCAAAATTTGGTGCAGATTTGTTGCCCTACTTAGTCATTTTGAACGTGATGGCCACACAATACACACGCTCGATCAACAACTCCTACCACATACCAACTTTTTGTAGAAGGAAAAGCGGGTTCAGACAAGAAACCTGTAATGGGAGCTGCGGCAGATCCTGAGTCTTGGCCTGTCCATATTTTGGTTTATTATTGCATTGTTCTCTGTATGTCCTGCCGTGACATAGCATCTTAAATGATTGTCCCCTTTGGCCTGTCCAAGAAAGTCAGTGACCACTGAATTACTACCTTTCTAGCCTCTTTAAAAATCCTTGGGCAAGAGCTCAATAGCATTACCTTGGCTTTAAGTGATCACTCATCTAGTTTTGTGGGGAGTGAGGCCCAAACTGAGATTGGTAAGGAAGTTCTCTCTGGCCCCAGACCCCCTGGGAACCTTGACCCTGCCTGATCGCTCCTAACTTTTTGAGGGTCCCCAGGTCCACAGCAACCTCGTCATGAATCTTTGACTTTCACGAAGGGAAGAGGAAACAGTTAAGAGTTGCCAAAATTATGGACAACCCTAGAGCCTATCATTTCTATAAAGTAAAACCAACACATTTAAATGTTCCATTAAGAAGAATTATGCATGTGCAGACATAGTATCTTGTAAAACCATGCTTAGCTATAGACTGAACAATTCTATTATTACGAATTTGTTTCACTAAGAAACTCACTCTCCCACCCAAATTGCAACAGCAATTTCATACTCTTGTGTCCTAAAACCTTCCCTTCGGCCCTACCCACCACTCTGTATGATGACCTTGTCTTACATGTCACTGAAGGAAATACAGATCATGAATAGGCTACGTCTGGATTCTGCTGTCTCCAAGTCTACGTATGTGTCTGTACCTTCCCCATCTTCCCTCTTGCCTCCAAGCTCACCTCACATCCTCCGGGTCACCTCCATTTCATCCTTCTAAGGACTTTCTCTTGGCAGAAATGTCCTCTCTTCAACTTCTTCCTCTCTGGCATGTCTTTTCAGTTGAGACAGAAGCCTTCATTGACACTACTTGACTTCAGTTACCATTCCGTTATGCTCAGTTACTGAAATTCTCAAAAATGTTCCCTACACATTTTTCTCTTTGTCCACACCTCTCTTTAAATTCTCCAACGCCTTCTGTTCTTACTTTCCTTCCATAAACAGGAACTCCGTTTTCAAGGTCACTGGATTTTCCCATCTTTCAAAAGCCTCAAAATTCTAATTGTGCTCTTTCAATCAGCATCCTCCGTTAAGATGATTTCTCCCTTTTCTGAGACTCTGATTTCCAGCGACCTCACTGGACATAGCCTCTCTCTCCTTTCCTTATCTTTTCCTACCAGACTTCAGTATTGGAGTTGAACATAAACTTCAGCATAAATACCGCTTCTCTTATTCTCCCTAGATAATTTCATTCACTGTCAGGGCTTTAGATACAATCTGTATTTTGACAGATCTCAAATTATGTTTACCAAAGGCATCTAGTTGATTCTGGGCATCTTTCCTTTGATATTTTATATCTTATCCTCAGTTGACTATTTTAAAAACACCTTTCTTCCCTTCCTTGCCAACTGTTTTTCCTCGAACCTCCCCCAATTTAGTGAATTATTCACCCAGCCAATCACATTGTATCCTGGGAATTCCTCAAGCTATGATTCTTAAATCTGAACTTCTGTTACGGGTTTATTATACACGCATGAAATCATGTATCAAAAATGTGTTGAAAACAATGTGCAGGCATTTAAACAAAACTGCACAGTAAATACAGAATAAAATGGCAAGTCATGCTTTTTAAAGTTCATTGCCACTGACAGCATTTTTATTTTTGGTCTAGAGCTACATCTGCCAAAATAAGTTACTATTCCATCTTTACACACCCCTTTGATAAAAATAGCAGGTTTACAAGCTTATTAATGGGCTAACCCACATAACTGCTGCATTAAAATCCCAATAATCAAAGCTGTACTCTTCTGAGATGGAGAGTAGTAAGATTTCCCTCTTTTCTTATGTTTCTCAATGGCATCATTATATCTTCCTAGGTGTTCTAGGGAGCACACTGGTGCCCGACGAGCCTGAAATCAGCCATACCTTTCCATTTTATTTACTTTTGTACCAAATCTGTTTATTAATCCTTTGGGAAGAGTCACACATTTTTCTTGTTGACAAAAAATCATCTCAGGGATTTGTCCGTATAGCTGGAACAGCAGTGCTGGTTTAACCTGAGATGATAGTATCACCTCTGATTACTCGGAAGGACCTTGGTTATCTATACCAAGTAATGAGGGCATTTTAGCTGAGTGAGAATTTGGCGGATGTTTTGACATAATAACCTAGACTTCAATTTTGGTATGGCTTTATTTCTTAGTTATGTAGGATGTAAAATAATAAATCATTTTTGTTTTTATATTATCTTATTTAGAAAAGAACATCTAATTTTTACATTGAAAATAGTTTCAGCAGTTATATCTGGCATACGAAGTGTAAAGTGCCTCATTTAATTTAATTGTCGAACTTCTGATTAAAAAAAATTTTTTTTAATCAATGTTACCGGAATGCATGATCCTTCAATATCCAATCCGTTAACATCTAGAATTAGTCTCAAGTTTTACCAAGCATTTGTTTGGTGATCACTTACAGAGCGCCTTCCCTGGAGCTCAAGGTGGGCATTCATGGTGGGCCTGGGGCAGCCCACCCGCTGGCCCACATGGCAGGCATTGCTCACTTTTAACTGGAGTCTTTCAAAATGAATTCTGCTGAGGTTGTTTTTGCGGTTGGTCTCGGTGTAGGTCACTCATGCCAGGCACGCTGTATTTACCATTTCCATTTTAGTGGGTCCGGATGGGTGAAGCATCTGAGATTTCATTCTACCTGTAAGCACGTAGATTCTCCTGCTGCTGTTTCATGGATGCTAGCCAAGTCCTGGGTCAGAGACAAAGCACTTCTTATTGCTCACAGCACAGCAAGAAGCATGAGCACCGGCCTATTTTACGTGGATTCCGGGAGAGCCAGTCCTCACCAGGCGTTGTAAAGAAAGGGGCCGGTGACACCTGTTCATGTGGCTGTGTCAGAGCCCTGAGCCTGGAGAAACCCAGACTCTCCCAGCGGGAGGGAAGCCTGCTCTGGAGAAAGTTCCTACAAAGACCCTTGAGAAGACCGTCTTCAACAGAGCCCGTGTCTCTACCTGCAAGCCATATGGAAACACAGAACGCACATGGAAAACGGTCACCCCGAGGGAAATATTTGTGTCTCAGTATAGAAAGGTTA
Organism: Noctilio leporinus; assembly: GCA_004026585.1. Classification (NCBI taxonomy): domain Eukaryota; kingdom Metazoa; phylum Chordata; class Mammalia; order Chiroptera; family Noctilionidae; genus Noctilio; species Noctilio leporinus. The sequence goes on from PVIW01000017.1 coordinate 293,052, forward strand.
AACTAGGACTTAATCCTCTTCAAGCTTCTTTATATAGAAAACAGGAAGATAATTACAATTAGTTGTACCTTAAGAGATAAATCACTCTATATAACTAGGAACCAACTGAAGCAACTAATTTAAGGGGAAGGGATCAAAGTTTATAACCTTTCGTTCTGAGTTAGCACACAGGTATCATTTTAGCATTAAGGAAATCAATCAGCATAAAGGCCATTTTAACAGTTTTGATTCTTTTTTGTTTTGAACAGCAGATCCCAGATGTGCTCTCCTTAAATAGTTATTAAATGAGTAACTTGATGAAGGTTTTATTATGGAGGTTTTATTACGGATCATTTCCATTATACACAAAAGTAGATAATCAATTATCAATTTATGGCTAAGCTTGTTTTATCTGTCTCTTTCTGTTCCCTACTTCACTTGGCTTATTTGAAAGAGGTCAGGCCTCGTTTCATTTTTGTTTGGGTTACTTACACTTTAAGAGGAGGCGTTCTTGCTGTTAGGCCTTATTTTGCCCATTAATTCTGTTTGTTCCATCGTCTAGGCCTATTTGGAAACCCGCCCGCACGAATTGTACGTTGGAATCTCAGGTGTACTGCGCTGCATTTTCTGTTTTTATTCTTTAACCATGACCACAGTAAGCTCTTTATTTGGGCTCATAAAAATGGAAGTTCCAATATGCTAAAATCTGGACACAGAGGGAAGTTCTAAAGCTTACATTACATTTTTCCCTTTATTAAAGACAAATCCCATTTCTGGTTAACTTCCTCTTAACCCAGCTCAGAGGTCCATACATCCTTCTCCCAGTTCCCCTCCTGAGACGCGTGGCCACGAACTTGCAAGGACAGACTGTACGTCTGCGAGTTCTTACAACCGCCTCTCACTAGTTATTTCTTCCAAGCCGTGACTCATTCTTCTCGATTTCCAGTTTGTCCACAGCTTTAGAAATGAGTTACCGGTAAATGAAAGTCTATCTCCGCTTCCAAAATAGACCGGCCCCTTACTCCAGAGACTTGGGTCTATATCATGAGAAAAAGAAAGCTGTTAGAACTTCTGATTTGGTAGAAAACTCCAAGTTAATTGCTCAGGTACAAAGTAGGTTTTCTTTCACATTTACAGCATTGCCCAGACATGGGCTGGTTGACTTCACTTTAGGTGCTCATTCCTCACCTACGTAGAATCATCTTCAGCTGGGGTTCAGATACTGTTACCCTGTAGCCCCACCATGGATGAGGACACTTGGCTGGGGATAAGGTGGGGAGGAGTCAGTGACGCAGGAAGGAAGGAGCCTTCCTTTAGGGCCTGGGCGATTGATCATATCCATTGCCTCACACTAAATATTGCAATGAATCTACAGTGTAGAATACATTTCTCACCGATTGAAACTGATAAAGAAGAGGAAGGAACTGGGAGCACCTGAAAGGTCAAAAATGAGTTTTTGGCTAGAGGCTGGAAGTTGAAATACAGGTAGTGACAATTTAACGGTGCCACTGTAGGGAAGTAAGTCATTGCCCCTGTCACCTCTCACAATGGTGCAGCCATGTGGCCATCACAGGACCAGAAACAAAACCAAATGAAGATGGGAAACTTGTGTTGTCAGTGGTTTTTATCCCTGCTGTTTGGTTGGTTTTAGAAATCGCTCCTTTTTGGGTACGGCATGTGTGTGTGTGTAAAGTATACCAACAACTTCTAATGCTGTTCTCTGGTCACTGAGGAATTTTTTTGTTTGTTTTCAACATGTTTTCATAATATAGCTTTGGAATTCTCAGGGAGAAAATCTGATCCAAGATTATTTTCCATCTACAATATAGTGGCACTGATGACTACAACTTAGCTTCATCTCTTCCTATTATTCTAGGTAGGGATTTTGAGAAAATAACTACTTGTCCACGCTGGTGTCTTTGGTCATAATCTATGGCACACCTGTTGTGCATGTCTCATGCGTTAATTATATTTACTTCTTTTCTTAGTTGTCCGCCACACAACATTCAAGAGATGTACTTTTATCGTGAAACCATTAATTACCATTACACAGTCTTATATGTGACGGTTTTCTCTTTTATTCTTTTATTCTTTCTCATGGGAACAACATAACAAGATCTTTAAATAGACCAAGAAAGATTCCGGGCAGCACCAGCCGTGTTTCTGCAACCAACCCTAATAATGCTAAGGAGGAAAGAACAGTGCGTTGACTCAGTCTTACTGTTACGCAATTGCTTAAGGTCAGTTACGTAAAGAAGTAGATAAATAAGGCAAAAGCAAACTTTTATCACTTTTGTGGGAAAAAACAAGGTACACAGAATGGAACTGGCAATTAAGAGCTGGCTACATTTAGGGTCTTAGTCATGCATCAGCCTCTCAAGAGGCTCATTGGAGTAAGCTTTTATAGGTTCTCCCTTATCGTTGCAATGAAAATAAGAGGATAATTATTGCCAGTAATTAAACATAAACATATTAAGTATATTCATTTCTTAAGGCCTTACAAGGTCTCAAGATTCTACAATAGTTTAATTTGAAGGGCTAGGCGTGAAAGCCCAAACGTGAAAGAGTGTGATAGTTTCAGGTTTGCCAGCAATTCGCAAGGAGGGAGCAGTTGAAGGCGAATAAGACGGCCCTGAACTTGGACTTGGAGTGCAGGGTTGGGGCCTACTACGTCCTTAACTAATTTTGCGATTTGGGACAAATCACTCAGCCTCTCTGAGCCTCTGTTTCCTCTTCCATGAAATGTAGACAATATTCCTTGCCCGTGTCTCGGCTGAATGCCGAGAGCCATTCAGCAGGTAAAATGAGATCATGCATGTTACATTCCTCTACATTCAGAAGAAAGCCATGCAAGTATGTTAGACTTTTGGAGATTTGTTCCCATGAGCCACACACAGATTGGCATTCCCAGAGAAACAGGGTTGGGATAGGGAAGGATTTGCACATAATCTTTCGGAAGTCCTGTCCGTGAACGTGATCGCCTTCGCTAAAGACATTAAGGGACACACTTTCGGGAGTGTATAAAATTTCCAAAAGATCATAGCATTTCACCGACTGCTCTGGCTCTCTGACAACCTGAAATAAAAGTTATGATTCCTTGCCCTCTAAGTCCCTAATTTTGGCCAGGTCACAAATCTATTTCATCAAATTATCGAAAGTACTTAACTATACGAACAAGGCCATCGCATGTGATAAGACACACAAGGAACCACTGGGGTGGCCTCAACCCCATGTTGGCTGTATTAAAGTCAACTCATTTCTCCCCGGGGGAGGTTGAGTTTAAAAATTCCTACAGTTCTTCAGTAACCTCTCTCTTACACATGGATGTGTGAATCCAGTTCGGGTCCCCAGAGCAAGGCCATTTTACAACGCACACACGTTAGCCCAAGTCCGTTTTCTGAGGGGCAGGAAGGGAGCTGTAAGAGGTCAGATGGCACATGGACTTACTGCACTGGTTACTGAGGCCTTAGCCTCTTTACAGCTGTCTCTGGCGAACCGAAAATGAAGAGCTGAGGTCATCGGAGGCGGGGTGCAAACAAGGTCCCCACCTAGTAATGAGCAGCTAAGCACTCACGTAGGAAACACGTGGCCTGAATAAAGCTGAGAATCATTGCGTGTAGAAACAAACACTGCTTACGCCTAATCTAGACCGCTAACCATGGACAAGGACATGGCTATCGATGCTGTTTAAGGCAGCGGCAGCCCATTCAGTCCTGGGGGACAGAACCACTCTTGACATGACTGACTTTCATCCTTAACTGTCCAAACAGTTCGAGAAAGAGCAAACGGGAGGAGGCTGACTTTTTGAGCTCAGACTTCTCATTCTAGTTGCAAATTTGCATCATTGGTTTCACATTACTGTGTTATATTATTTCACCTTTTGCCAGGTAAAACATTAACCTTGATGCTTCCTGAAGGGGCACCTAAGGAACGTAATGAGCACAAATTTATACAGACACAGAGGGAGCGCGGCAATGCCTCTGGTTTATTTCCCAATAAAACGCTCATGATAAGACTAAATAAGTGGGTTCCATCCAAGTATATAGATCTCAACAAATGTGGAGGCCACAACGCTACTTGTCTAGGTCAGCCAACTGTCACTCTCCTGGGGCTCAGGAGGGACACAGCCAGCTGCCACCTCCATCACCACCCCCGGCTTCCCCTGGAAACGCTGGGCTGCAAAATTAGCGTCCTGGCCTGTGGTGTCAGCCAGAGGCAGGGCTTTGGGTCTTGCCTTTGTTGTCAAGTCAACAGGAGGCCAACTGACAAGAGAAAATCAAGTTTAACCTCAAGCGCGTGGGGACCCCACATAGGTGAGCGGTACCAGCTGGAACGGGAGGGGAGGGGAGGTGCTCTCCGGGCTCTGAAGGGTCATCGCAGAATAAGAAGAGCAGGCACTTAGTAGGCACAAGTGTGTCCTGCCCTATAGGTGGGTCAAGAGAAGTCATCCCTGATCATCTTTCGTACGCAAGGCGTCTAGTGGCAGATTGCGGGGTGGCTCGTTCTGGATCCCCACAGCCTCCACACCCCCTTGAACACCCTGAAAAGCGAAAGCTCCCAGCCCTCACCCTTGCTCAGCGTCAGCACCCACTTCCCTGCTCAATCAGCCACGTGCGAGAAACCAACCCTACCCGCGGCGATTCCTGGCCTCTCACTTTCCCTCTCTGCTCGTTGCTTCTACGGTTTTCATCTTAGATCCCCAGGGTTGTCGTTGGAACCGCTGTTTCTACCCTGGGTGGGTGACCGCTACCCCTCCGTACCCTCATCTTTCCCCGACTGCTTTCCACTGGGCCTCTGTTCTGCACGTTCCCCAGTTCCAACTTTCCCTAAGATCCGACCTGGGCTTTCACCCATGGGGAGGTGGAGGACTGAGTCACGTTTCTTGAACATCTATGCTCCTTTAACTGTCACCTTCTCTCTTCGTTTCTAGCACTGGGTAAGAGCTTCTGCTGTTGCTATTTTCACTCTCTTCCTTCTCATCCACACGCCTGCAGCCTCTCATTCGCCTTCCAGGTGACCAGTGAGCAGTCACGCTGTTGGCATCTTGATTACTTTGTTCAGAGCCTTTTTGTGTTTCTCTTTCGCTTTTTCATTTTATTTTCCAATTACAGATGACATTCAATATTGTTTTGCCTTAGTTTCAGGGGTACAGCACGGTGGTTAGATAATCCTATACTTTACAAACCATTCCCCTGATATTCCAGGACCCACCTGGTACCTTACATATTTATTACAACATTATTACTATATTCCCTATGCTGTACTTTATAGCCCTGGAACTACAAATTTGTACTTCTCAATCCACTCACGTTTTTCACCCAGTCCCACCAACCCCACCGCCTGACAGCTGTCAGCCTGTTCTCTGTACCCATGAGTCTGTTTGTTTTATTAGTTCATTTATCTTGCTCTTTGGATTCCACATATAAATGAAATCATATGGTATTTGCTTTTCTCAGCCTGACTTATTTCACTTTGCTAATACCCTCCTGGTCCATCATGCTATTGCTGCCAGTTGTCAGATTTCATTCATATTTATGACCAAGTAGTTTTCCACTGTATATATGCACCACTCCTTTTTATATCTACTCATCTATTGATGGGCACGTGGGCTGCTTCCATATCTTGGTTATCGGAAATAACCCTGCCATGAGGTGCCTATTTTTTTAAATGCGTCCTGTAGGTTTCTTTGGGTGTATATTCAGGAGAGGAACTTTTCTGAGGAGCTTCCATTCTGTTTCTTAGGGTGGCTGCACCAATCTGCATTCCTGCCACACTGTATCTTTAAAGGGGGAGCCTGAATCTTTCCTTCCTTCCCTATATGCAGAATTAAATATTCCCTCCTGAATAAATAGGGTCTTATCCTCTCTCTTAGGACCATTTTCTTTCCTTGCTTATAGTGTCCTGTGTGGGATTTCTTCCCTTTTAGGTCTACAAGCTCAAGGTAGAGGCCATTTTCACTCAATTCCAAGACCCCTGGTGACGGTTGCCCATCTCCCCAAATCTCATGAGTCCTCGCCTAAGTATCTTTCTTAGGACAAATGTAACATTAATCAGCAGCATCTGTTGAAAAATAACTAGTGCATACATTTCTAGGGATTGTTTACATTTCTGTTAAAAATCCTAGAGTACAATCGTAGAATCTTAGAAATAGAAAAATGATTAAGTTCTACCTGAAAATGACATTAGCTAGTGGATATTAAGTACTTACCACGCGCCAGGAGCTGTTTTACGTTTTCCAGGTGTCAACACCACCGAGTCCTTGGAGCCACTCTACCCGGGAGGGCCGTGATCATTTTCATTCCCAGGTGAGAAACCTGAAGTGCAAGGAATCGCAGCATCTTCCGTAAGTCTCACGGGAAGAAAGTGGCCCTGATGTCATGGCTCAAGTTCTTGGCCAGCTTGCTGTGCAGCCGCCGCCCAAGAGCAACTCTGAGAAACCAGGGGCCTGACGTTAGGGAAGATCAAACAACGATTCAATTAAACAGCTCTTTGAAGATGAAGCTAGGAAACAAGTTTAAAACCAGCAAATAATGAAAAATGTAAGGAAAAATCCAATACAAAAGGGAAGACCTCGATCCTGCAATCGGCATGAAAGATCACAAATAATAGAATTTGGGTTACAGTGGAGCCCCTGCCATTCGTAGGTGGCTCTCTCGGGGAACTACTGATGAAGTATTTAAAAAGCTGCCCCTAAAAGGCGTTGATAAAACCCATTAGTCGATTAGGTCTCCTAATGTACAGCTAGATGTTGTTGTACTAGTCACTGGAGAATTCTTCGATTATGAGTTGCAACTCCTACTCCATACACCCACATGCATCGAACACTGCGGCAACTCCTGGGAAACTCCGTAAGAAGGATAAGTAGTAAAGTATAAAAAGGAAAACCTTGACACATATTGCTGGATTGGTAGGAGAACTTGAAATGGACTGAAGATCCCTGGGCTCTAATAAGGGGAACAAGCACCCCAGTTTGCCCTGGGCTGAATGTACCTCAGTCCCAGGCCAACCAGAATGGTTGGTCACAAGCAGGTTCAGTTCCATGCAGGACAAATCCCACAGCGTGGAGCAAATCCCCAAGCCTTTCAAACCCTCTTCTCCCATCTAGGAAGCGAGTCACCCCACCATCCGACAGGGCCGGGTGGGAAGGTGTCCTTCGGGGCTAAGCGCCCACACGTTCCACATTCATCTCCTTAAATTCGGTGTACAATGCCTGTACTTCTCAGCATTTTACTCTCCTGCTGAGCCACAGACAGAGCCGGATGTATCGTTTGTGATAAATAAATCTACGTTGGATAAACAAACAGGTTAGGGACAGGAGGCCTGGGAGTAGAAAAGCGGTCCTACTATGCACTTACATCTCTATTCCACCTCCCTTACCCCCGCCCTTCTAGCTTATCTTTCGGATGTGAGTAGAAAAACGGTCCTACTATGCACTCACATCTCTATTCCACCTCCCTTACCCCTGCCCTTCTATCTTCCTGACGTCTCTCCTTGCCTCATAAAACTGCCTTCTTCATTTCCCACGTCCACTTCAGATGGGAGGCAGGTTAGTGCAACAAAGCAGGGTCCTGGGGCAGAGGTGGGGGTGGGAGGCAGAGCAGGAGTCACCTGGCCTGGGGCCTATTTGCACAGAAGCTCTGCTGCTGCTTCTGAGGATGAAATGTAACAAAAGCCCACACCTTTTAGGGACTTTGGAAACTGTTGGGTGACATAGCTTGTAAAGGTGAGGGTGTGGATATAGTATCGGCCTTTTTCACACCTCCCTTCCCTGATTCTCTAAAACAGTTTGAGTCTTCCTAGCCAACTGAGAGAGGGGGTGGCCAGAGCGCCTGATGGATCGATTTCAGAAAGAAAGACATGGCTTGTCCTTGGCGCCCATGAAAGCTAGGCTCTGAGGAAGGCATTTACAAATGACAAGGTGGGAGCTATGCGCTGGCACCTAAAGAGAATTACAGCATTCACTTTCACAGATGTCATGTAAATGGAACAACAAATCGATGCAGCTCAAAAACTTCAGTGGCCTGAATTCTATGGTTTATACGTAGATTTGAAAACCTGGCTGTAACCTCAATGCTTCCACAGAGACACCCTCCCGGGTGCCACCTGGGGAAGACTGTCAAGGAGCCAAAGTTGGGACATTGAAGGTCATGTGCATGGAGGTGCCAGTGGGTGTTGGGGAAGTGGTAGGATTCTGGATATATTTCGAAGACAGAGCTCCAGATTGCCTGAGTGTTCTGAGAATAAAAGAGACGAGGAGGGCTGCAAAGTTCGGGACTTGACGTTGGAAAAGATGATTTCCTATTGTTCCCCGAGAGGAGGGAGGTTCTGGGTGGAGAATGGTGTTGCTTGCTTTTGGTGGAAGGAAGTCAGACTTTCGGTTCTGGACCTGTGAGCTGCAGGGCATGCAATAGACAGCCAACTAAAAATACTAGCCAGCCGTAGCACGAGATGTATTCCTGTCCCCTTACAGTCCCTGAGGGCTGTTGAAGGAGATAAAACCCATCACAGTGCAGGCAAGTCAGACGCAGAGACCTAACGCTGACTACATTAATGGCAGCTGGTGAGCAGGTGAGCGGACGTCCTCACACAAAGGACTCAGGGACCCGCACAGATCAGGTGGGTTTTCATTAGAAACTCAGCGCCAAACGCCAAACGCTTCTGTCTCCAAGGCCTGTCTGCTACTTTGCATTACATACATTATTCATGCTGCATGCATATGGAGATGGGTGGAAGGAGTCCAGGGAGACTTGGTGGTGGGAAATACCCAGCAACGCTCCCTCCGTGCTGTGACAGGTAACTTTTCCTGGTGGGGACTGCCTTAGCTTTCCGCACACTCATTATTGTAGACCGTCTGACATCTCTGTTGGGCTGCCATCCATTATGCTGAATAGTCTTCTTTCACGCGTTTTCTCCTGAAAAATTAAACTCCAGGACCATTAATCTTGAAATGATTTCATGACGCATTTTAGAATCTATTGCATGCAAAATAAAAAGTGATCCCAAGTTTAACGTTTTAAAAATGAAGGGGTGTTGACAGTGGTTTGTTTTGACTTTTTAGAGGTGGAGACTCCTCACACCAGCCGTCCACCCACTGGGTGCTGTGGGCCCGGCTCTGTCCTGAGCATTTGTAGGCTTTCACTTACTCAATCCTGAGAATTAGATAACCACATTCTCATTTAACCCCGGGGGAAACGGAGGCACAGGGTTTAAGTATCCCACCCAAGGTCACTCAGCCTGGAAGTGGTGGTTGTGTTATAAAGGGAGGGAGGGTGACCTGAGTACTGGTCTCTTGACTTCAGTGTCACCGTAGAGTATTGGCCCAAGAGTATTATCAGCCTTGAAAACTGTTTCAATGATATTGTTGTTGGCTCGATGCTTTCTGGACAGACATTATGTAACCTTGTGGCCGTTCCTGTATTATTGCTTTTTCTTGCTTTCCTATCAAGTGACAGCCCTTCAAAGCCAAGAGTCACACACACCTGGTGCACAGGGACAGGCACTCTGTGTCATCAGCATAGCTGACAGGTGGTCTCTTTGGTTTTATTTGTTGAGAGGCAGCCATGAAGGAGCACCCGAGTTTCACCGAAGAGGGCCTGGGGGTTGGAAAGGAAAAGCACATGACCTTCCTGCTGCAGGTGGTGGCCTTGGTGGCCTTCCTGACGGGCTCGGCAGCTCGTGCTGTGTGGCTTCGGGACTGGGTCATGGGTGCTGGTGGCACAAGGGGCTGCTTCGCCATGTTTCACACTTGACTTTCAGAACGCGAGGGACTGTTGACACCCATGGCTGGAAAGGAAAGCGGACGCTTCTTGAAACCTTCACCTGCATTCACATACTTGCTTCAATCAGATTTTCAAATGGCTGAACTGTGTAGAAACAAGTCTTCTAAGTTCTATCTCAATGGAGGGCAAGAGATAGAAAATGCTAAAAATGAGGAGGTGCCATTGGGGAAAATAGGGTGATGTTTTGTTTCTCTGAAAAAGCCAGTGACCCTGTAACTAGAAAGTGGCTCATAAGGGTGTAGAACTCATTAAACGGACACAAATACTCACACCACCCTTGTGAGCTTTTTTCCTACAGGTGACATTAGAGCTAAATGTGAGAGAGTTGTCAGCGATTTGTTGTTTAGGAACCCAAGACAACTGATTACGAAAACCTTCATTTTGGTTGCTGCAGAGACGGTCTCTTCCCACAGCAATCTGGAGCGTCATTCTGCAGCCAGTGGGAGAAATAATCATTTTACCCAAAGGGAAGGTCGGATCCCAATGTGGGTAGATGCAACCCCCCTCCCCCTGGCCCATCGCAGCGGCTGCAGAACGAGGTGGGAGGCCCTGTGAGCTCCCAAGTGCTGTGTTCGGAGGGGCTGTCGGGTGGTGACTAATTTAAAAATTTTTTAAATTATAAAATAGTTTCATGTGTGAAACCAAATCAGGCAGTGAATCAAAGCATACTTTGGTGCTCACTGGGAATAAGCAGAGCGATTAGTCTTCTGAATGTATTTTTCTGGCTTATGTTTGGATCCAGTTAAATGCAGCTGAGAGAGCGGAGGGGTTAAGGGTTTTCGTCTCTGTATCTAAACCACTTGTCTGTTTCTCTCGGTGTGGTCCTCCTGGGAGAATGGAGTTTAAGCCAAGTTATAGGTGGATAATGTCAAAGCGGCTGCCTCTTTAAAAAAAAAAAGATTTTATTATCTTTAGAGAGAGGGAAAGGGAGAGAGGCAGAGAGGGAGAGAGACATCCATGTATGGTTGCCTTTCACCTGCCTCCAGCTACGGACCTGGCTGGAGACCTGGCTTGCAACCTGGTTCTGTGCCCTGGCTGGGAATCGAACCAGCGACCTTTGGGTTCGCAGGCTGGCACCTTATCCACTGAGCCACACTAGCCAGGGCTTAGCAGCCTCTTTAAAGGTGCTTTAAAAATTAACTAAAATCTGGAGTTGTTTTTGAGCTGATTACTTCTGTGGAGACAGACAAATATATTCATCTTTTCTGCAGTTAATCCCCAAGACTTCTGAGACTGATTTTTAGACTGGATAACTCGGTGTCTGTATATAACTATGTTTTATGCTAGATTTCCACCACGGGAGGAAGCTCTGAGAGGAGGCTGGGAGAGGCCCGAATCTAGCTTCACCACAGGGAAGAGACAGAACCAATTTTGGGGGGTGAAGAAGCCAGAGAGTGACCTTGGGAGGAAACACGGATTGAGCACTGTGCACAGCTTCAACTTGCACGTTCAGGCTTGGCTTTGACTCTCTGAAATGAGGATAGAGAGACGTGCCAAGCCTAGGGTTTAAAAGATGTTACATTCAACAATGAGCAAATCAGCCTATGAATATTTACGCATTTGGTAAACTGGGAAGGCTGTCTGCTGGCTCCGGCTGGGTGGCTGGGTGCGGCCCTGCGTCACCTGCTCTGTTCAGCTCCCATCCTTCCGGCCACACCCTAGGTGCTTTCCTGCCCTGTGCTCTCCTGTTTCCACTGGCTTCTGTCATCCGGGTCAGGACCACACGGGCTGGGGGCTCTGGTGGGGCCACACCTCCGACACAGTCCTTTGACAGGCCTGGCACCTCTGCGTCTGCCCGGTTGGCATCTCAGCGACCGCTGCCTCCAACTCCAATGGGCTGTTCTAACCCAACTCCCATCTGTCCAGCAACCGCTGCAGACAGACAGGAGACTAGCATGGAACGGCACCAGCTTTTAGGACTTCAATGTAAGGACGCAGTAGCCACTCCAAATTCAGTGTGTGTGTGTGTGTGTGTGTGTTCATATAAAATAGCAGGAATCAGGCCAATGCTACAGTACTGGGAATGCCTTAAAAACACACAGCTCGAATTCCTGCCAACTGAGCGGGGTCAGAAGGCAGGCACCGCTGCGGATCTTACTTGCATGTACTCGAGGCGCTGGCTTCTCTCCCTCTGAGCATCTTCTCAGGCTCACACAGCACGTCTGCCGGTTCCCCGCCTGGGAGTCCCTCACCCAGTTGTGCAGCCGGGCAGGGGAGGTGCCACACGGTCACCGTGGGCCCGTGGGGAGCAGGTCAGGAGGCCCCAGGGCTGTTTCACAGTGGAGCGGGGTGGGGAGCCAGCCTAGTTGAAATGCCGGTAATGGCACCAGGCATCCTCTGGGGAAGGGGTAAAACTAACTCCTGGTGCAGTGTGATTTCAAGCTGGCAGTTGGCTGTGTAGTGGCCTTCCCTCCCCGCGACTGTCACTGCTAGGGCAGCGATTACTGGAATTGAGAAGTGAGGTTGTGGGTGCAGGTGATGAAGATGCTGGCCTCAGGTACCTGTGTGTGCGCTAATATGAGGAGCAAGGAAAAGGGGAAGCCGCCACCCCCAAATACCCATTCCAGTGCCCCAAAACACTCAAAGCTGCTGTCTTCTGTCTTAGGCGTGTCTCTCCGTTAAAACACATGACCTTGGAGCACGTATGTTTAGTATAAAATCATCGATTAGACCCTTTGCATGGGGCAAATCATGGCGAGAAGCGCCCTTCATTCGTAGGTCAAGTTCTGCGGGTGCTTCGCACGGTTAGCACACTTTTTTTCACCGAGTATAAAACTTCCAGCGTACATGACTTCATGTGCTCCTCAGCACTGAGTTATGGCACGCGGAGCAGGAATGATCGTTTCTATTCTACAGGTGAAGAGATGGAGCTTACAGGGGCCAAGTGATTTACCCCAAATCACATGGGGGCGGGGGCAAGATGCAAATCTGGGTCCTTGTTCTCTCTATTCAGCTCAGTTGAAAATTTGCGTTGGCGACAAGACAGATGTGTAGGTTCAGAGCCAGGGGAAGTGTAAGAGGAGCTCAGGGAGGTAGGGCAGGGTGACGGAAAAGGGTGTCCGTGCCCCCAGGAGCTGACTGGAGAGCATGCGCCTGAGTGGGGAGGAAGGCTGCATGGGTGGGTGCCAGGCCCTGGGAGACCAAAGGCCCAGACAAGCCCCCCGATATACACCTAAGATCCTCACTACCATGTTTTAGAAACCTGTTTTTACAAAGGTACTGCACATGGGAGAGGAGTTGACTAGGAAGTGGGCGGGAAGGACAGAGGGCCAGAAATAAAGAGGAAACGTTACTGCAGAGAAAAATAGTAGCATTACAGCTGACATTGTTCAGGGGAGCCCCTAATTCAAGCAGGGTTTTAAAGGGTGCATGTCCTGGAGATGGGTGATCAGGTCTGGGTCCAAGACAGCTGCAAAGTTAGGTCGGGGACCTGCACGTAAGATAGAAATCGTCAATGATTGAGATCTTACTGAGTGAATTTGGAAAAAAAAAGTAGCTTTGTAGAGGCAATAGCAGAAAATTTTCCCCATGAGTCCTGATACAAATCACCCTCACAGGAGTTGGAAGCTTAGGGTCGCTCGCATCTATAGTTAGAAAGCAAAGTTCAAAGGTAAATTAACAATCCTCGATTGATAGAGCTTCCGGCGCTTGGCTAAAACAAAACTAAAAGCTTTTCCAAATATGCTTTCAAGCTGGGCAGATTGCAGGGTTTCAACAGGAAAATATGCACCCTATGTGATAGGACATGAATTAAAATTAGCCGGTGCTTCATCTGTTAATGTGTGGTACATTAGTCATAAAATCTGTCTGTGCTTCCTAAGTGAATAAAAGCCATTAAAAAAGCCAATGGCTGCTCTAGGATAGCAGTTATAATACATTAAGCCATTTTTCCGGCTCTCCAGAACCAAGAAAGAACGAGCCCTGAACCCAACTGGGTCAAAGCTGTACTAACAGATCCAGAGGGATGCTGATGTCATTTCTAAAGCAGAAGTCCTGAGAACGTCACTGGACCCATCAAACCAACTCAGTGCCTCCCGTACTTGACCCCATTCTCCCAGCCAGCTCACAGCAGGCAGCTTTGGAGAAATAAAGGTTCTGGGGAGACGGACATTGGAAACTGGGGAGAGCCTGCTAGTTCCAATGCCCACAGGTAGAGGAGCTACTCACCAGCATCCCAACATGTGGCCTGGCGGACTGTGGCTCACCAGTCACTGTGTCACCATGGACAAGTCAACTGCCTCCTCTTCTACAAATTAGTTTCCTCACTGACGAGCTGGGAATAATGCAAGAGCTTCCCTGGTGGGGTCATGAGGGGACAGGAGATCAGGTCATGCTGGTCTGCACCAGGACGGACTGCCAGCTGTCCTTGTAACCCACAGGACATGTCCTTGGTCTCTCCAGCAGCCAGTATCTCATGGGTGATTTTCAGGGAGGCTTTTCCTTTGTCAGGTGTCTAGTGGTGGTGAAATTCATCGAGGGTGTGTCACCAGCTTCTTTCTTTTTAGATGAGATGAAACAGAATAGAAGAGAAAACATCAGACAGCGTTACGTAGACAAAGTGTTATACTGTAATGTTTTTGTTTACATGTGTTTTAGGGAGAAGGCTAGATGGAACTGGAAAACTCAGGTTTTGCGCATTAGACTCTGAATTGAGCTTTTCTGTTGAGTGGTCGGATGTTCTAATAAGCAAATGTCATGGGCAGGAAAGGGTGTGGCGGTGGAACCCGGGGCCGCGGGGCCGGGCCCCTCCTTGCTGAGTCCCCAGCTTCTGTGTGAACTGTGAACAAAGCGTCCACGGCGCCCAGTCCGGCCACGGGAACAGGTGACGGGATTACACGCAGGTCTGTCCCGAAAGCATCAGCCAACGTCCATATAATTAACACTGTTTGAGTGGCTGATACTTCCAGGACCTGACCTCGTACATCAGCTACGTCTGATGACAAAACGCCGAGTTTATCGTGCTCCCGGCTCCCCTGCCTCTGAGCACGGGAGGGGTTTGCCCTGCCAGACCCCTCCCCACGCAGGCGGCCTTCGCTGTCCCTCCAGCCCTGCCCCGCTTTCCTGCCTCATTCGTCCTTTCGGAAGGAGTTCGGTGCCCTCAGGCACCTCCCCTCAGCCCCTGGCCGGCGCTGCTCTGCCCCGTACCCTCCCAAATGCCCTCTCCACTTGCCCCGGGTGGAAATGAAGTCCGCTCCAGGCCCGAGGCCGCCAGGACCCGCCACACCGCCCAACCTCCGTGCCGCTGTTTGGTTCCTAAATCACAGCCGCTAACTTGAACAGAACTCAGCACCGCTTTGTTCCTGAATCTGCGGCGGTGGGAGAGTTGGGGCTCACGGGGGATGAGAGGAGGCAGCCCCGGTCCCTCTCTCTGGGCCTCTTCCTCCTCCGCCCGGAGCCCCGTGGTGTCCTGGGCTTGGCCCCTGATCATGCTCCCACCTCTGCCCACAGAGAAGAGGGTGGGGGGCTGGCAGCCTGCTGACCCTCAGCCCCTGCCCATCCATCCTGACCCGAAAACGTGTGATGTCTGATCCAACGTACCCATCATTCCCAAAGTCGTTTCCAGGTGGCCGTGACAGCAGCACCTGGAGATCAATGAGGCCTGGACACAGGGACAGATGCCCGGCAAACCCCGCGTCTGATCACAAGGTTACGTCATTGTCTGGCCTCTCTTGTCACGGCCCAGTCGCTGGGGTGATTTATGGGGAAAGAGAGGGAAGGGCCGCCTTCTCGCCCCTGCTACCGATCCCTGGGACACAGCAGGTCACACGAACATCTGGTTCGTTCCCCTCCCGTTTACGTGCTCCTCACGCACGGAGTTCTGATTGGGGCAGCTCCACCACGTCCCAGCCAGGGGCCCAACAAATGGAAAAGTGCTCCTGCTGAGTTTTTGACGAGTTCTGTGCCTGCTGGTTGTCAGCCCAGGCCTCCCTGCCTTTCACGGAATATTTAAAGCGGCTTCCGCTGGGCAAGATGCCCTGGAAACAACATTCAGAGCTGCACCTGAAAGGTAGGCCCGCGTGCTTTTCAGAGCTCCGGGCCGTTCAATGTTCTATTCAGGGTATATTACCCATTACCATGCCTTGTCTGCCAACACTCCCAAAGCCGTAATCATGATAGAGGCACCGCGGGTGCCTTTCCTCTTGAACGGACCTTCTCTCCAGGGCCCCCAGCTCCAGGGGAGGAAATGGGGGTGAGGTCTAAGTGGAGACCAGCTCCTCGCTCTTCCGGGCAGGTGACCACCGAGGTGTGGATGTGGGAACCCCACTCAAGCCAGTGTGACATCTTGCAGATCTGTGGGGCCCTCTCAGAGGGTTCTCTCCCAGTTCCTGTTTGGGACATCGTCATGGGGCTTTGTAGTGCTGACCAGCCATTTGTGATCATGTGGGTGGCCTTTCTGGTATAAAAGGGGTGACCTTCTGAATGGATGGGAAGCCCCTGGGTCCATGAGAACATCAGTGAGCCTCTAAGCCAAGCCCACCTAGCTCCAGACTTCCTGCTAACAAACGTGGGTGGGTGTTTAAATCATCGTCATCAGATCTTCTGCTTCTCCTGATCACGTCCAAACGGGCGATTGTTCATAAATGCTGTTCTTGAGACACCATAAATCAGGTGCCCCTCATTCTTCCCAACTCCAGCAGTTGGCTGGCCTTCAAGACCCACCCTGGCCTTGTTTGGAAACAGAAGCTGCCCTCCTAGAAAACACATCACTCACTCTGCCCCGGCCAGCCTCAGTCATGCTGAAGAGTTTGCTAGTTTAAGTCTGCCAGCCTGGCCCTGCCCTTCCTGACACTGTCAGCTTAGGTTTATTTTATTTTTGTTTCCCCTCTTCCTTTGTCCCTTCAGCTTGGCCTCCTTTCTGGTCTTCAAATGTTGGTTTACACCTTCCACATTGACCTTGCTCTGTGCTCTAACATTTGTAGCTGTTTGATTACACTTCAGGGCTTTTTGGTCACCATCACTTTGTTATTTAATGTTATCCTCTTCTTGGACAAGGGGTTACAACCTCTCATTCTGGGGTCTTCCTTTGCCATTACTCTGGGGATTTCCTTACCTCTCTTCTGCGTGGGATTCTTGGTTTCTGCGTCTCCATTCCTCCCACTTCTTGGTCTACTCCAGCATTTTGGTGAAGCCTGTTCTGTCTGTTCCGTGCTCTCCTATGAAAGAAGATGGAGGTCATATGTTTGGGGACCTTGAATATCTAAAAATACCTTCATCCTGTTTGCATTTGATCGATGGTTTGGCTGGTGGAGAATTGAGGTTGTATGCATTAAAGAGTTAACATCCTGGTCTGATCACGCCGTCCTCAGAAAGGCCTGCCTACAAGGTTGGCACTTGGCTAATGTCTGAGAACTTGAATTGTAAACAGCTCCCTACACTGATATAAACGTTCTCTGAAAGATAAGAACGCTTTATGGTGCCTGAGCGGATTGTGCAAACCATATAGCTTATGCTGAACACCTGTTTCTCTTTGGGGACGTCTGGAGTTTGGGTGCATGATAGGCCGAGAGTGGCTACATGACCCTCCACCACCCCCAGCGAAAAAGAAAAAAAGAAAGGAAGCCGCAGGCATTGTGTCTCTCATGAGCTTCTCTGGTTGACAGCAGGTCACACAGAATGTCCAACCCAAGGACGAGTCATATACGTTGCTGAAAGAGTTCAGTCATTTGTACTCAGGAGAGACTACGAAGTCTGAGCCTGGTGTCCTCAGAATTTCACTTCCTGTCGCTGTTACAGACAGGAGCAGGAGTCCATCTGCGTCCTGTGTCTTGTGAGTTCTGCTATCAATCGCTAAACTTGGGACCCCTGATGTAGTTGGAAGCTTCTGCTGCAGGACCAGGCCTCCCTCCCTCTCCTCTCTTCTCTAAGGTCTTTTGGAATCTTCACTTTGTCCTCTGTATCCTGAAATGTGGAACTATCCCGGTGATGGGCCTTGATGAGCATTCTATGTTCATCGACTCCAGGGTGCTTAAGAAATCCCTTCAATCTAGGAGCCTTAGTCATTTACTCATGGAAAATGTTCCACAAGTTCACTTTTGATAATTTCCTCTATTCTAGCTTCTTGATCCTTTATTTCTGGAATTTCACCATTTGGATATTGGGCCGCTTGATCCGATTGTCTAATATTCTCACTTGCCTCCGTTTCATTTAGTTCTCTTCCTGGGGATTTGTCCTGTTCTTTAATTGGGGGCCTGCTTCTTCATCTCCCATTTCTGCTTCTCTGTATTCACTCCTGGGTATTAGACGGATCTGCTGCATCTCCCAGTCTTGGCAGGGTGGCCGTGTGTAGCAGATGTCCTGTGGGCCTCAGTGGTGGGTGCCACCTCCCTGCGCCCACCTCTCCTCAGCTTGAGTGCTTGCCCGAGGGCCCAGCTGCACACTTATATTTGGAGCCTGTTTCTCTCTCTTTGCAACTCGAAAAAGTCTCATTTCATCACAGTGCCCTATATTTGCATAGTGTGTCCCTGATTATAAATTATGGTTTTATTACAAAGTCTCAACACAGACCTATACAACGGGATGAGCAAAATTCTTAAAATTACAGCATATGTGCATTTTAATTAATTTAATAATGATAAGTATTGTAGTCCTAATTGATGGCTGATATAACTAAGAATATCAGCGCTTCAGTGACTTGCTCAATATCACAGCTACTAAGCCGCAAAACTGAGGCAGAACAAATAAATGTCTGGCTCCGAATTGTATTCTGTTTTCAGTTCTGTTCAGTTTTTTGCAGTTGTCCAGGCGAAAGTTCTGTCCTTCATGCTCTGCTGTCCACCAGGAGCTCCGGCTGCTTTTTAGCTGGACAATTAAATTATTCAGGGTCTACTTACGAAAATCCGTCCATTACTCATTGTACATTTGCCATTTTATATAATTCAGCTCTTACTACAACCCTATGAGGTAAATGTTACCTTATTTCACTCGGGAGGAAACAGGCTTGGAAAGTTTAAAGAACTTATCCAAGAATGTGACAGTTAATTGTCGGAGTTGGAATTCTAACCATGATCATTCTATTAGGGTTTCCCTGAATCTCCACCTCTCTTGAACTGAAATTCTAACAACTATGTGTTCCTATAGTTTTTCGATCCCCAGACCTTGATTTGTAACCTGTGCCAGCCCTTCTTTCCTAGGAACCATGGAAGGTAAAGGGGTGTAAAGATGAGAATCTGGGCCCGCTGAGCTCATGGTCCCCACTGTCCTCCACCTGAAACCCACACACCTGGCCCATAGTGGTCCTTGATTCAAAACGCTGCTCATCATGCTTAGAAAAGCCAGAGTGGTTTTTAGTACCTAGAAATTCATCCTGAGGCCTGTGGTCATTCGAGAGTCTGTTTGCTGATAGTGTGGTCAGTTTGGAGCCTCAGGGGAGTGGTGAGGGGAGGGAGGGAGCATTGTGACCCCTGTTCACAGCCTGTTCACTGCTGGAGTGGAAATGTCCTCATTTCCCAGTGGCAGCCACGTCTGGACAGATTGACAAGGCATGGGCGGTTAGCGTTGCCATCTGCGTGTGCTTTGGAGGGGTCTTACTTAGAAGGATCCCCAGCTGTTCTGTCCACAGTCGTGAAGCTCCGACCCCTGAAGGACAAACGCTCTTTGCTATGAAGGACACAAGGATACGGCATCTGGAGGTGGGGCGCAGGGCAAAGCGACTCCCACATTCGTTACAGCTGGTGTTGGCTGCTGTGTCCAGGCTGTGAGATCAGAGACACGCATATGCATTACGGACAGAACATCACAGAATATGCACGTCTTCGGTCCCTGGGAACGTGTTGTCACAGTGGGTATCCCAGCTTCCCCTCAGAGTCTCAGAAGAGGAGAGTGTAAACATAATTCCCCGGGTGGAAGTGTAGCCCCAGAACAGTACATCCATTTTCAAACATCTCCACTCACCATAAAAATGTACGAGGTATCTCTCCGGATAGAGGAACCCATGCTTCCCCCCAAGACTTCCAGAAAAATAACAGGTGCCCAAGGAAGCCATGAGAGTCATTCTGGTGCTTTACTCGTCACTTTTGCACACTTGTAAAACACACGCTCTAGTTGAGTTACAATCGCAGTGTTCCCAGAAGCAGATTTCCGAGATACCATGGTCTTTCTTGTGTCTCGTGCACATGAAAGGAACGTAAATGCTGCAGCCATCTCCTCTTGACCGTCCAAACATACAGGCTTCCGGCCCTTCCACGTGGCGTTGCTCCGCGTGTGCCGGGGTTCAAGGCTTCACGCTGTGGGGAAAAGTTCAACATGCAATTCGCCTGCACTGTCCCAGCCTGGTGGCTGGCACTTAAGAGGCTTCTGGATGTTGTGCGTGGGCTTTATTGTCCCGAATACCACTTGATTGGGCAAGTGCAGAAAAGGTCATTTGCATTCGAACCAAGCCGCTGTGCCGTCCAGGGGCTGCGTGACCATCACAGGGGCTCTCACAGGCCTCACGAAGCGGCCTGAGATGAAATGTTCACACGGATCTGAGAGCGATCACTGTATCTATACAAGGAGTTGTTTTCGAACTCAAGATAGTCAATTCTGTGAGCAGCTATGAAAGAAGGAATGTATTACCATTGTTCTTCAACTTATATGCGGTCCATTAAAGAAACTTCCTGCAACTATTTTTAATGCCAGAATATGATTTTTAAAAGATATTTTAGTTATTTGCTTTTAGAGCTAGAGGAAGGGAGGGAGAGAGGAAGAGAAGCATCCGTCGGTTGATAGGTGTTTTGATCATGGCATAATATTAAAGACTAATGTTATCAGTGTGTTTAGTACTGTATTTCACCTTGCCATGACCTATTTTGTAAGCACCAGTCAAGTAATAACTATTACTTGCCATTCTCAGCCAAACCACATTGCTTTGGGCAAGAGCATGAATTAGACTAAGAAGTACCCTAATGTGTTTTGGGATAAGCAACCCTTGGGACACTAAGTTACAAAGCTCATTTCATAAGATGAGTGCATTTGGGAAACTGAATTAGAAAGCCAGGTAGATGTGACCACAACCATTCCATGTGCTACAAGAAAACAACAGTAAAGACACCCAGGGTCCATAATGTTCATGATCTATCGGAGAATTGTAGGGACATTATTACAGAGCATCTAAAGATGTCCATAACAAAACAAATATTTGACTTGGCTTGGTCTACTCCAGTCATTGATGGATGATAGGACCATCTATGGGACTTTCTAAACCTCAGAGTAAATCAATTTATCATGAATATCGCAGACATACATGTCATCCCCCTGACAGAGATGGCTTAGCTCCCTAACTCAGAGCTGCCTTAGCAACTATTTCTTAGTAGTTAAAATAAATCTTGGGAATCAAATTGTTTTTCCAAGGGCTTACATTCTCTCTCTCTCTTTTTTCAATTCTTTGAATTTGTGTTAACTTCTCTTGTTTATCCCTGCGCCTTGACTCCAAAACTTGAAACTTTGTTTGAAAATTCTCAGACTTGCTGTCTCTGTTTGCAACCCCTTCAGCCCACTTGCTCAGGCCTGTACACTTTCACATCATTTTCTGAAATGGCTGGATTGAACCAACAATGCCCTTTCTCCTGCTGTATTTCCAGACTTTGTTGTCTGACTTTGTTGGGACGCTGCTGCTGGTTGGGCCCAATAGATTATGAACAGAAATGATGTATTTACATCCAGGTGGAGCCAATTAGAGCAGATGCCCCCATCCATCCATCCATTTCTTCCCTTCTGTAGTGATCTCTATAGTGATCACATGGCACGGTTGGGACATGGCGAGGTCCCCATTGTCCTGGGTCTCTGAGAGGCTATGTGGAGCAGCGTCCTCTGCCCACTGACCCCTGGGAAGTAATAGGAGTAAGAAATAAGCCTTTGTTGTGCGAGGCTGCTCAGATTTGAGAGTCAATTAGTTACTGTAGTGCAACCGTTCCTATTCAAAGACAGGGGTTACCTTATCGAGTTCAGTCCAAGTGTAAATCACATAGATATGGCAAATGGGAGCGATCTTTCCTTTTAAGAATTGTTCTTATTTTGTCCTGAAGTTCCAGTCTAATAAGCCAGAAACAAGGGGAAATGCCTACGTTGAGAAATCTTGAGCTTTGACCATTACGCCCAGGTTAACCCAGCTTCACGGGATACTCAGTTCAAGGCCCTCCCTCCTGTCCTGCCCGTTTCTCCCTCCTGAACACGGTACACCATCCTCTTTGCTGAGGCCACATCTGCATTCAGGATGAGCCTTTTGATCCTCATGGGTGTATGAGAAGCCTCTACTGTGTAGCTTCTTCCTCTCCCCGCTCTCCTGTTTCCAT
The DNA here is from genome assembly GCA_004026585.1 of Noctilio leporinus. Lineage (NCBI taxonomy): Eukaryota > Metazoa > Chordata > Mammalia > Chiroptera > Noctilionidae > Noctilio > Noctilio leporinus. The sequence continues at coordinate 315,079 of PVIW01000017.1, forward strand.
GGTAATGTGCTGAGTTGGCTCTGATCTGGGGCCTGTGTCCACCTGGGTGGTCCTGCTCCCACCTGGGTTTCTGGTTAGATTAGCTATAGTTTTGATGGGTTCCTTTATTATTTTTCCTGAGGGGATAAAGGAAAGGTACTCTTTGTTCAGTAATTGTACTCTGATTAATGCGTCAAATCCAATCAAGTACCTGGATTACATGGTTAAATACCATAATTGTGCACAGCACCAAGAAATCAACAAAAATTAAAGTGGAACCCACCATATGGGAGAATATATTTGCCAATGATATATTTGATAAAGGGTTAATTTCCAAAACTTGTAAGGAACTTATACAACTCAACAACAGGAAGACAAACAATCCAGTTAAAAGTGGGGCCCTGGCTGGGGTGGCTCAGTGGATTGAGCACCAGCCTGCAAATCAAAGGGTCTCCCATTCGATTCCCAGTCAGGGTACCTGCCTGGGTTGCGGGCCAGGTCCCCAGTTGGGGGTGTGTGAAATCTAAACACAATGATGTTTCTCTCCCTCTCTTTCTCCTTCCCTTCCCCTGTCTCTAAAAATAAATAAAATCTTTTAAAAATGGGTAAAGGACCTGAATAGATACATCTCCAAAGAGGACATACAGACGGCCAACAGACATCTGAAAAAATGCTCAACATCACCAATCATCAGAGATATGTTACTCCTATTAAGAGAGGGTCCTTGGCATGTAGATGAATGACTTGACCAGATTCAATTCAGTAAGGATGGAAACTCTTAACATGTATTGTTCCTTCCTGGGATCAGGTTTCCATGAGCATTGTGCCTAGGTATACTGCATGCATTTAAACAAATTCGTAGGTGTCATTTTTAAAAGAAAATGTATAGGTTTACATAAAAATTGAGCTGGTTGTTCAGAGAGTTCCCAGATAGCCCCCTATAGTTTTCCATATTATGAGCAACTTATGCTAGTGTGGTATATTTGTTATAACTAATGAGCCAATATTGATACATCATTATTAATGGAAGTCTATAAATGAGTCACATGTTGAAATGGCCTAAAACAATAACAAATCTTCCTCTGGACCGGATTCACTTGGGTCGTTCTGCTCCGCGTTGTTTGGCTGGAGTTGGGTCTTCAAAGATGGCTTCCTCATGCACATGACTGTCACCACAGCTGGGGCGACAGCTGGGGCCCCCCTGAGCAGCCTCTTCCCACCTCACCAGGTGGTCGATCCAGCAGCATAGCCAGGCATCTTTGCCTGGTGAATCGGGTCTCTCAGAGTGGGTGTTCCAAGAGGACAAGTCCAAGTATGCAAGCATTTCTCAAACTGCCACCTGCGCCACATTTGATAAGATCTCATTGGCGAAAGCAAATCACACAGCCAAGACCAAAGTCCAAGGGGCATGCGTAGCTATAACAATAGTCTACCGCACTGCACGAACAGCTGAGAAACTATACTGACATACCGAAGGGTGCTGAAGCTAAAACACTCATAAATTTCCTAGTCGGAGTAGAAATTGGTACAACTATTTTGACAGCATCGTTAAAGCTCAGTATGTTTATCCCATGGCCTAGCAATTTTACTGTCAAGAAAACTTAGTGATGATATCAACAGAAAGATTCATATGGTAATGCTCTTAGCTTTATTCATGAAGGTAAAAAACTAGACACGCATCAGCAGGATAATGGAGAAATAAATTCTAGGATAGTCATACAATGAAACAATAGACATCAATAAAAAGAATGAAACTTCGCTCCATTCAGCGGTCTGGGTGAATCCCGCAGAGATGGTGTTGTGCTGAAGAAGCTACCCACCACAGTCGATATTGTATGAAGGATTCCACTTGTAGGATGATCACCTGTCCCGATTTTAGCACCAGAAAGTCCATCCCCAGGAAACCCCTCTCAGCTCCAGGCAAACGGAAATTGTTCATCATGCTACATTCATATGCAGTATGAAGCTTAAGAATAAGGAAACCTTATTCATGTTTATAGAAGTCAAAATCAATGTTACCACTAAGTTGCACATTAAATAGTAAAAAGCAAGAAGGAACTTCCTGCATTATTGGAATCTCTCTATCCTGAGCCAGATGACGGTTTGATTAGTATGCACACATGTAACAATTCATTAAGTATGCATTTAATTTTAGTGCAGTTTACGCACAGTAACGCATTGTTGACCAGTCATGAAAATACGAGTTCTCAAGCCCTAGTGCTGTTGATGAATCATGAGTGAACCTGTGCTCGCATCTGCATTAGCTTTTGCTATCAAACTGCTGGTCGGCAATGTGTTAGGCTATAAATATCACATCTCAGTGAAAATTTTAAAATGAAACAAACTCTGAACTTACTGGCACGGTGAATCTTAGTCATTTCTTGAAAAGGTCTGAGTGCAGCTGTCTCACCTGTAAGGTGGAATCGATCATTGCGACAGTAAATCAAATGATAATTTTATATTTGTAAAGGACCTACTACGCAGTCAGCATTCAACGGCTAGTGGGTCACCTCTGTACAAATCTGAAGGTCAGAAAGATTTTCTGTCGCTGGATGTCCTTTCCAGAACCTGCCATGCTCAAGTCATGCGTCAGCTGGTGACACGTTGTTTTCTTGAAGCACTGTCAGCAATTGCCACCTGTGACAACGCTGAGCTAGAAGGCGGACCTCGGCCCCTAGGAATACCAGCAGGCACTCTCTCCTACTGGCCGGCGCGAGGAAAAGGTGCGACATTGCTGAGTCACGAGGGTGACACACCACATCATGACGCGGTTGCCCCTGTTTTCTCAGGGGACGTTCTCCGCTTCTCATGATGTCACCCCAGGAAGCTCCAGCTGAACAGGAAGCTTTTGGGGAAAGGAGCTCTGCGGTCCCATTTTGGTGTAGGAAAGACAGAAAGACCTGGTCCCCTTTGTCCCTTGTAGCTTAGAGCAAAGACCCGGGAAGGGACCCCCTTCAACACTCAGGGCACGTTGACTCGAAGCGCAGAGCAGTGTAGAATTCTGGTGTTCGCTGGTCCCGAACTCTGCAACCCCAGTCCATTGGCTGGCTGCTACGCCTTCATGGGATGAAGGCTTCGGGTTTCTAGAACGTGGCATTTCTGAGCATGTGGGGAGTCTGCACACCGGAGTGGGCATTTCTGCAACTTTTGGAGACCACGTGGCAGAGAGCCAGGAGAAAGCACGCCCCTGCTGTTGGGTCCCGTCCAATAGTTGTGTCTGAGTCCCCGTGTGTCCCCTTTACATTACTTTTGGGGAAAGTTCACATTATAAGCAGGTATCCAGAAACAAATTTACCTACAAAGCTCACCTGAGGGGGATGGTGGGGAAATCAGAATTACTCGGAAGAGATTGATACTCAAGATACTCAAGGATACACCTGTCCCTGGTTGTCACTTACACTCAGGACAATTCTAGCGGCCAGGACAACACGTGGACTAAGAGTTAACAACATGGGTTTGAACCAAGCTCTGCTCTATTGAGCCTCGAAACCCGGGAAAAGTTCCCTGCAGCCCTGCGCCCAAGAACATGAAATAGTCACATGGGCCCCCGTGAGGCTGTTGTAAAGCACGTATGAAAGCACACGTGTGGAAGAAGCCAGCATGACACAGTTTTGTAGGGAGAGCTTCGTTCATGGCAGACCTGTGCCTGCCTCGCTCACACAGGACCCGCAAGCCCAGGAGATGCACCCTGAGAGGCGAGAGTGAGGACAGGGGCTCCCCCCACCCATGCACCCCAGGCCAGCCCCCTGAGCACGCATGACTTCCGCTCCAGCGCACGTCCCCACCGCCTCCTGTGAACTTGATCCCATGCTGCACCCCTTTGGAGGGAGGGTTCCACCCACAGGTGCTCAAGAAGCCCTTGAGAAATGTCAGATCACAAAACAGCTAATATCCTCGCGGAATTAGCTGGTTCTTGCTCCTGGGGAAAAATCGATCGTTTCTTGCCAGGTCTCTGAAATAGAGGAAGTAAACCTCGGAGAGCCTTGAAGATTTTAAGGCTTAGATTTCCTTTTCTTCCTTTGTGGTGCCTCTGTGTCCCCAGGTCTTAAAAAGATATTCTGCACCAATTAGAGCCATCTGCTGAGAGCAAGACTGGCCTGTACATTATGATGAAATGAATGTCTAATTTACTTCCTACAAAGACTTAGCCACATGTTCCGTAGGGTTTTTTAAGTAGGTTGAATTTTATTTGTAGCATTTCATCTGATCTGATGCTGGGAACGATATGAAATTTTAGCTTTGAGACCCGTTGCTCTCATTGAAAGTGACCTGGAACATTGGTGGCCTCTGTCAACGCGTTCCCTGTAGGGCAGCCGCTAGCAGAGTGGGTTCACGGTCAGAGCAGAGCTCAGCTCCGGCCACCTCTAACTGAAAGGAATATAAGCACAAATAAGACATGGCTTGACCTTCCAGAAACTTCCCCCTACGTGGAAAGACAAACAAAAGAAGCCAACAGTAATTCACAACAGATGATGCCGTTCAAGGGGGGTTACAAGAACCAAGGTGGGAGCCGTTAACATCCTGAGCTGGTTGTGAGAAGGTGGGTCGGGGGTGAGGTGACTTCCTTTGAGGCTTGATCTTCAAGGTCAGAGCAGGCGTGGCCTTGGAGGAACTGAAGAAAAGGAGAGAGCGCTTCTGGCCAAGAGAACTAAGCTGAGTGTTCCAGTGTGGCCGCTGTCCTAGAGAAGAAGGGTATCTGAGGCGGGATTTGGGGAGAACACAGGGCAGAGGGTAGAGTAGGAGAGAAGGCAGAAGCCTGTCTATGAAGCGTACACCTTTAAGGAATATGATTGCAGCCTACAGGGGAGGCCAGGTCAAGGTATTTTTGTCTGTCTGTTGGCTTGATATGTCAGGAATCCTTTATGCAAATAGTGTGGGCTGCCTACCTTAAAGGAGAACAGCTGACACTGAAGAGAGGGGGTGTACGGGTTTCCACCCCTCATCAGCTCACCAGGCGAGATCCCTTGTTAACAGCTAGTGCCTATAAGAACTCCTGATTTCAAGATAGAAAATGGTAATAAAATGTATGACTAATGATTCACGCATAAACTCTTTTTTAAAGGTGAGATCCCCTCTAGCAGATCGAGTTTAGTCATTTTATTTTTTGGCGGCCGCTCATGGTGTGAGTTAAAAGCCCCCACTGTATGGTCAGTAGAACTTGGGATCCGAGAGGCGTTGACCGAAGCTACACAGTGACAGAGCCGCAGCCCCGTCTCTCCGGGCCGTTGTTTAATTAAACCCTCTGTCTAATTGATAAGCAACTGCACGACTCGGGATTTCAGTCTCACGTATTCCCATCCTAACCCCTTCAATGCAGCCCCCCGTCAGCCAGGCTTTCCTCTCCACCGCAGTGCTCGTGACGTTTGAAACATTGACTCTGGTTCCCCTCTCTCTCCCTGGTCCTTGTGAACGTTCTCCCCTCAAATTCCTGAACCCACCCTGCCCTCTCTACTGTTATCCCCGAGCCTACGATCAGTGGTCTTCTTGTCTCACCCTCAAAGCAAAAGTGGGGCCTGTCCAACTCTGCTGTCTAAATGACACGCTTCCCAGTGATGAGCCCCAAAAGGGTCTCAGGAGGCCTCGTTCAGGTGCAGCACCCCCAGACAAGACTTGGGTTGATAAACGCTGCCTTATCTTGGGCGGCCGGAGTGTGTTCTCCTGGAATTTGGTTATTGTGCTTTCTAGTCAAGTCATTGTATTTAAAAACAGCACGTCTGGGAGATACGGAGGAGACAAATGGACTTTGGATACAGTGACACAGTGACCTGTCCTCGGGTAGAAGGATTTCAGCTCTACAGAGAAGGCACTTCTTGGGGAGATGTGTAGCTCTGGAACTTTTCTTGTAGGGTGCATCAGCCCTACCCCATCTTCCAAAGAGCTCAGCTCTTCCTACCGGGGGGCAGATGGTCTCAAAAGCGTAGCTGTGGTGGCGATTCTTTAAGTCATGAATTCCCATGGAAACAAGTATTATTTACTCATTAACTTACCCATTCGTTTCCCTACTATTCTATTTATTCAACAAACATTTTTGGGGTCCGCTAAGTTGCTAGAATGTAAGCTTCGTGGGGGGTGAGCCTTGACTGCCTATTTATAGCCGTATCTTCAGGGCTTAATGCTCCTGCTCTCACTGAGTAAACAGTACATTTAACAGAGCACCTGCCCTGGCAAAGATGACTAGTTGGCGACACCAGCTCCGTCCTCCTTTGCTGGCAGACCCCTTTTGAGCCAGGCACACCCTGCAGCCGTTCATGCCACGTGGCCTTGCACAGTGCGATGTGACTGGGAACCCCCGAGAGGGGCTGGTTCAGCTACAAAGGGTTCTCTCGACCCACCTAAATGTTTCTCCTCTCTATCATAATGGAGGAATAATTTACACGGAGTAAGGGGTAAAAACCTTCCTCATGTAGGTCAATGGACATACACTCAAAACACCATCACCAGACTAGAATATAAAATATTCCTAGCACCACAGGATGCTTCCTTATGACCTTCTCCATCAACAACCTTCCTAGAGAGAATCCACCATCGTAGATGAGCTTTGCCTGATTTTGGAACCCTTACTCAGATGTGAAATTCCCAACATCTATTAGTTTCCATCACAATTTTTACCCACACACGTCATTATTTACGAGCAGTAGTCTTCATTAAAATATACTGAAACAGGAGCCAGTAACCTCTATTTTTTCCACTTTTATTGTATTGTCTTTTGAAATATGTTTAGACGGCCCCCCAAATGTTAAACTGGAAAGTGGTAGACAAAACCCAACTTTCTATTGAGTTGCTGGTCTTTTTCTTAATATGTTCAAATTAAAACAACGTTTTCAATGACAGTTTGTTTAATGCTATTTTGTGATAGTGTCAGATGTATAGCATAGTGGTTGGGCAATAATACTTTCTGCAAAGTGTCCCCCTGACATTTCCAGGACCCGCCTTGCACCCCACGTAGTTATTACAATACTCCTGTAATTGACTCTTCCCTGTGCTGTACTTGATATACCTGTAACCCTTCTGTACTTCTCAACCCCTTCACCTTTTCCACCCAATCCCCAGCCCATCTTCCACTCTGAGAACCATCAGTCTATTCCCTGTATCTATGAGTCTGTTACCATTTTGTTTATTTGTTGTTTACATTTCACGGACAAGTGAAATCATATGGTATTTGGAGTTTCCGACCTTCTGTTAATTGATAAATGCTTTTAGTATATAAAGTAATCATTTGTTGCATCCACAAATACACCTTGGACCTAACATAAAACCTACTTAATCATGATCTTCAGCCCTGGCTGGTAGCACAGTGGTTAAGGTGCCGGTCTGTGAACCTGAAGGTCGCAGGTTCGATTCCCAGCCAGGGCACATAACCAGGTTGCAAACCAGGTCTCCAGTCAAGTCTGTGGCTGGAGGCAGGTGAAAGGTAACCATACATTGGTGTCTCTCTCCCTCTCTGCCTTTCTCCCTTCCCCTCTTTCTAAACATAGTGAAATAAAAATCTTTAAAAAAAAAATAATGATCTTCATAAACCTTCACTAGTTCACAAACAAAATGCTGTGCTGTCGCTGACACGCGTGAGAAGAGCAGGGTCGTCAGGCCAGCCCCGCCCTGGAGGAGCAGCGTGGAGCCTGGTGGCTTTCACGGGTGGTTCTGGCCCTGCAATAGGGAAAGAAGATTGAGGACTGGGGGACCAGCACGCTGGGGTCGCTGTCCACACTGACCTCACCCGCTGGATAACTGCTTGGCACCTCCATTTCGCCTTCATGAGCGGCACTGCCCTGTGGTCTGTTTTGGGGGTTTCTTTGCTATGCAGACAACCAGCTACACCCCAATTAAAAGTTCACGGCAAGGCCACTCAACAAGCAGGGTGAGCAGGACGAGGCAGCACGCAGCACATGTGAATCTGGTAGTGAGAGAGCGATGCCTTCTACTCTTGGGTTGTTCCTGAGACTCCATCACCATAGCAACCCATTAAGTCAGTTTGCTAGCATCTTCAGTCAACACAAAGTGGCATAAGCAGCACCCAGTGCTGAAGCTCACAGGCCGTTCACAATGACACCGCACTTGACAAGACGACACAACACAGAGCCACCTGGTGAGCACACCTGCTGCAGGCCCTTTCCAGGAAGCGCAAAAACTTCTCAAATGGGTCCTCAGCTCTGCGGATTTCATTGTAGGAGCTGGGACTCTCAAGTACCAGCCTCCCACCCGGGAAACGGAGGTCACTCCTGAGAGCCTCGCCACGCACAGCAGGGGTCGGCGGTGATCAGGAGACAAGGCCTGTGTCTTCCCTCCGACTCTCCCACTCCAACATCCTTCGTCCATCCTGACCGCCTGTTCCGAGGAATTGACTTACCTCCCGGGAAATACTGAATCAAAAGAGGAGTGGAACCTCCTAGAGCTCCATGTGGTAGTCTCTAGTCATGCGTGACCTTTGAATACTTGCAATGTGACTAAAGCCCAGTCAGATGTGCTGCAAATGTAAACAACTAGGCACCGAATGCTAAGTAGTCAGCACTGACAAAAAGCGTGTAAAGTGTCTCATTAGCAGTGTTCATGTTGGTTGCGTGTTAAAGCAACATATTGAACATGATGGGTTTCTTCTTACTTGTTTAACCTGACTACTAGAAAACTGAAAATACCATGCATCGCTTGCCTCTGCAGCCCACGAGGTGTTGCTGTGGGACAGCAGTGCCCTGGGGCCTGGGAGTGTCCCCAACCCAGGAATGAGACTTCACCTCTTTCTCCACTTCTCCCTGAACAACTCTTCTCTCACTCCTCCATGTTCCCCCTCCTCTCTGCTTCCTTGGCTCTTCGCTTTCTCTGTGGCTGTTTCCCCCCTTCTTTGTTCTAGTTTTCCCTCTGAGACTTGACATAAGGAGAAAGGAGAAGGTCCTGTGAGAGAGAGGAAGGAAGAAGCGTGATGAAGTGGGGAGGGACCTGTGGTTCAGTGTCTTTTGGTGTATGTGTGTGTCTGTCCGTTTTCAAGCCTTGGCACTAGAGAGAACTAAAAAGACAGCCACCATGGTTTTCAGTGACTCCCTCATTCTGCCAGGGACACACCTCTCTCACCATGGCGCTTCCCTGAGATGACACACACCTCTGTACTCCTTGGGGAGCAGCCGGTGGCTTCTTATACAAGTCCCCACTCCACCGATGCCTGGACTTGTCCCTCAGCCCCGTGAGTGATTGGCTGGATGAGACTTGGGGCTGCCTACCTACCACTGGACCGGGATCAAGAAAGGGGTGGGGTCACTGCATCAGGCCCCAGACCGCAGTTCCATCACCACAGGGCTCATTCTCTGTCTTGAGTTCTTAGACGACTTACTGTAGGCTCAAAAGCCGCATTCCCCATGAAAGTCCAAATTCTAACCCCCAGAACCCATGAGCCTTTTATTCTCTGTGGTAAAAAAAACAACTTGCAGATGTGATTAAATTAAGGATCTTGAGATAGGGAGATTATCTTGGATTATCCAGATGGGCCGATGTAATTCCAGGGGGTTGTAAGAGTGAAGCAAAAAAAAAAAAAAGAAAAAAAAGTCAAAACAACATTGATAATCTTTAATTAGAAAAACTAAGACAAGAAGGTGACTCAAATAAATGAAAGATGAGATTACAACTGATAACAAAGAAATGTTAAAAATTAAAACATTCTTATTACCTCAAATTCTTCCCAAAAACAGAAGAGGAAGGAACCCTTTCCAACTTCTTTTATAAGGCCAGAATTATTTTAATACCAAAGCCAAAAAAAGAATGTTACATGAAAATGAAATTGCAGGCCAATAACACCGGTGGCCATAGATGTAAAACTCCTCGGCAAAATGCTAGCAAAGTGAATTGAATAATAAATTAAAAGGATCATATGCTGTAAGCAAGTGGCACTTATTCTTGGGATGCAAGGATGATTCAACATTTCAAAATTAATTAGTGTGATACATCCCATTAGCCAAATGAGGGATAAATATATGATCATCTCAATAAATGCAGGAAAAGCATTTGACAAAATTCAACATTCTTTTATAATTAAAAAGTCTCAAAATGTATGCATTATAGATGGAATGTACTTAACCATAATAATTATATATGACAAAGAGCTAACATGACACATAATAGTGAGTAGCTGGAGAGCTTTTCTTCCAAGATGAGAGATAAGAATGCCTATTATCACTCGTTTTACCAGAAGTTCTAGCCAGAGCAACCAGTCAAGGAAAAAATAAATAAATGAAAGGCTTATTAAAAATAAGTAGAATTGTCTGTGTTCATGGCATATTATATGTAGAAATACACTCGAGTCAGAATTAGTTAAAACACTGCAGTGTCTGTCTGCTCATGTGCATCTGGTCACCTCCAGCTCAGCGGTCAGAAGCCCTGGTAGTGAGCAGAGAGGCCAACGCGAGAGCCCTGTGACCTAACATTGAAATGGCACGGTCACTACAGGAGCTCCTTTGGGAGGCAACTTGAATGCTAAACCTTACCGTTAAGTTCCTTCCATTTGCAAGCAGCCCAGAAGAGATTAAATGGAAGTCACCTGATTTCTTGTCTAGATTTATTTTTAATTAAAAAGTACTGTCCCACCCAGGAACATGTTAAGATATTTAATATGTACTCCCTCTAATCATATTAAGCATGTTGGGAGTGAGAATTTTAATACCTGACCCTCACATTAAACCCTTTGGGAAAGTTAGGGCAAGAGTTTGAGCCTTCAAACTGTTCTTCTTTGCTGCTGTTGCTACTCTCACACCAGCATTCTTAAAATTGTGTTTCCTGTTTGTCTGTATTCAAACACCAGTTACCTGACAAAGCAACGATGGAAACCATGCATCAGATTACATTCACCAACCTGACCTGGCTCCATTCACGATTCCTAATTCTCGTATAATCTGCATTAATGTTCAGATGCATGACTTATCTTGGAGACCTACCTAACAGTTGGCTGTCGGATATTATAAATCATGTCCACAAGGATACCTCATCGATGACAGCATTTTCCGATGTTGTTAGGCTTAATGAAATTCATGTTTAATATTCATGAGTCATCGAGCTGTCTCCTGGCCTGCTGATGAAGTTTTCCTTTAACTGGTCTCCACCCCAGGGTGGCTGTTAAGTATGTTTATCTTCTGATGTAAGCCAGTATTTCTCACAGCAAAATAGTGCCTTTGGAATGTTCCTTGTGATCCTCTGGTGTCTTTTCTGTAAATTATAAACAAATTCTTAATGTTGGATGAAAAAATTAAATGGAAGATAAAGGGGATCCTCTGAAACTATATACAGTGAGTGATCGACATTGTCTACGCATCTTTAAAAATGAGGGGATTCCATTAAAGTATAACCACATAAGAATAATCAAATTTAATCTCAGGACTTCTATTGGCTGTGAGAAATCTCATGAATAAAATGGTAATCAAAAGTTGATTAAAATCAAGTGAAAAATGGCTGTTCTTTGTTGACTAAGTTTCTGGGCTAGGAAACCATTATTTTTGTGCCCAAGAAGCTCATAATGTGGTGGGAAAAACAGGACAGAGACTCTGATAACAGGGTAGATTATGATAAATATTAAACAAGGGCATAAATGCCAAGCCATGGGGACTCCACGGGAGCAGAGTAATTCTGCATGGAAGCATGGAGGGCCGCAGAAGGCCTTGTGGAGAGTGTGACCCGCGCCTGTAGGCAGGGCAGGCTACGGGGCAGATGACCAGCAAGAGTGAAGTGTATCGTGCACTGAAGAAACAGCAGGACCCAAGGGGCTGATGTCTGAAACTACAATGAACGGGACATGGGGGAAATGGCCTTGTGTGGGGCACGAAGAAGGGGCTGGTGAGAAGCAGGTGAGAGGAACACTTGGCTGCAGATTATAAGTCACCTTGACTCTAATGTGAGCTGGTCGGCCTTTTGACAGGCAGCCCTGCTGGATTTGTCAGCAGAGAGCACCTTCACCAGAGCAGTGCTTTCAAGAAGAACCAGGGATCCAATGGACGAAATAAACTGACGAACAGAACAAAACCAGAGGCAGGGGTACAGGGACCAGACAAACAGGTCTCAGAGGGAGCAGGGGAGGGCACTGGGAGAGATTAGCCTAAGAACATGTGTGTACATAAGCATGACCCAGGGACACGGACAACAACGTGGGGAAGGGAGGGGATGCCGGGGAGGGTGGGCAGGAACTGGGTGGAGGGGAGAAAAGGGAGGAAATGGGGGACCTCTGTGACAAGGTCAATAATAAAAAATGAAAACAGGGACAGTGTGTTGCTTGGGAGGATCTACGGTAGTATGCGTACGATGGTTTTGCACCTCAGTGTATCCGAATTCAACCTCTGGGGCTGCGAATAGGAGCCCTGAGGGTAAGAGCATAATGTCATTCTCTTTGCTGCCCAGAGCATTGTACCCTGGCCCAGGCTGTGAATCTTGAGAGTTCAGGTCCCCTGCCGCACACTGATTATGTTCTTTAACCTGAAGGATATTGAACTAGACGTGGACATCAGTGACAGGAAGGTAGCCATGCCATGCTAACTACTTAGGAAATTAAAAACAAACAAACATTTTTCCAGAGAGCACCAATGAAAAAGTCAGAAGGGAAATGACAAAATATTCGGAATGAAATAGATGAAAACATAACATCAACATTTACGGGGTGTTACGAAAGGAGTACTTTTGGGGGATATTATAGCACCCCGTGCTTCTGTTGGAATGCACAAGGTGGTCAGATCAGCGCCCTTTCTCCGGGACCCCATCCCGCCCTGCAGAGAACCTGTGACAGCTGCCAGTTCCCGCCCACCGCAGAGCAGTCACACCCAACGTGCAAGACCCAAGTTCACTGTCTTCTGCCTCCCGCTTCCACTCCCACGCCAGGGTGCTTCAGGGACAAAAAGAACCCTCCTCCTTCCACGCTACCTGCTTTATTCTTAGGAGAGACCGTTTTATTTTTTCCTGTGTTCCCCTCAGGAAACAGGAATGAGTCCTCATTTTCAAGTTTTGTTTTCCAGCTGCTGTTTCCATTCAACATTATCGTGCATTAGTTCTAGGTGTACAGCACGTGGTTAGACAACCCCATGCTTGACACCGTGGTCGCCTGACATCCCCAGCACTCGCCTGCACCACACGTGGCCACTACAGTATTATTGGCTGCATTGATCTATGCTGTACTTCACCTCCCCGTGACAGTCCTGTAGCTACCAGTTTGTTTTTGTTCATTCCTTCCCCCTTTTCACCCCGCCACCTCCCCGCCACCCCCTCTGTTTTCTGTATCTTTCACTGCGTTAAGGTCGATAAGTCGTTCAAGTTGCTGCAGGAGTGTGAACCCACGCCTCCCTCTGAGGCACGAGTTGGATGGACGTGCACTTGCCCTCCAGCTCAAAGACGCTTTTGTCTTGTTTAACTTTCCAGAAACGGGGATGAAGAGGCAGAACGACACTTGTTCATATGTTCAAATATGTGGTATACAATTTTTCTACCTGCCTTAGACATGAATGTGATACTTCTCTCAGCCCAGGAGAGAATCTAACCGTCTGCTGAGCAAGCACACTGATAGGCATCAATGGAGACATCCTACAACTCAATATAGATTGTGTCTTCTTCATTTTCTCCTTCCCACTATGCAAGCGGACCAAAGCCTATTGCACCCTCACACGAACTTCTGATTGAACCAAGGAATTCGGTGAACAACGATGAATTTGAGTAATGGCCATGTGTACAGGAAGTTCGGTGCTCCGTTTAGAACACTAAAGTCAGGGAAAAATAGGTGAAGAAAAATGCTGTTTTAGTACTTGGATTAGGGAAAGAGAAATTCAATCCAATTGCTTACAAATCCATTAGCTAATGAATCATTTTATCCATATTCCCAGAAGAGTTTGGCTCGAATGCTTTGGTGGGTCACTGCTCAGCTCAGAAGCAGACCAAAGAGGTGTCACACTTGGACAGAAGTGACCTGCGAGAGCACACATTGTAAGACAGAATATGTCGTTCGGGGAGGATCAGAAATAAGGGAGTTGGCCTGGAGATGTAATTTCTGCTGCCTGAGTACAGGACTTCTGAATTTGTGACTCCTTACTTTGAAAAGTAAGTGGGTGTTGAATTCTTGAGAACCCACATAGGTTACATACTTCACGATAAGAGCAGTCTATTTATGGAATCTATAAAGGTCTGCCTCTCTAACTTGTGACTTAAGGTTCAATCTTCTGCATCATATCATATACTTAGAAGGGCCCAGCCACAAGCGTATACAAGACCTGGGTTCTGAGATGTCGACTGGAACTGATGTCTTGCTATAGCCTTCTCCCCTACCTCAGACCCTTTTATGCTTCTAGGAAACTATGATGTGAAGACAAAGAACTATTCTTTTTGTTTTCATGAAAATAATGTGGATTTTTGGTATGGGTGGGGTTGGAGGATCATGACCATCTTTAACTGTAGACTCCTGACATGGAGTTTCAGCATGTGACTCTGTCCTTAATACAAACTTCAGCTTTCATACACTTATTTTCAAGACTCAATATACCAGGGTTGGCCTCACAAGGTGCCAGAGTCTCTTGAGGTGCTAACTGGAAGACGTTCCCTCTCGGTCTCTCATTCTCTCTGTACCTCTGTCTCTGTCCCACACACACAGTCACACGTGTGTGGGCTCATACAAGTTACACAGCCCTGTTTCAGGTCCAGATTATTATTTCTAACTACTTCAAAGATTTTATCACTGCAAATAAAATATTTATAAAACCTTCTATGCACCTCACAATACTACAAAACACAGATTTCACAAAATATGTAGGTAGACCTGTTTGATGCCACAGACATACACTGTCAATAATCTAGTTGAGGAGACATATGTTTAAAATGCTTAATGAATATACTGTCTTATACTAATGCATTTTCCTGCCTTTAAAGAACTTTCTCCTATGTTACCTAGTTGACTCTCAACAGCTATGTGAGGTTGATGGGAACCTTATCAATATCTCCATTTTCCGGCTGAGGGAGCTAACATAGGGAGTTAACAGCAAGCCCTTGATCACACAGTTGGTACATAAGTCATGATCAGTAAGAGAAGCCACATCTTCTGAAATGTGATCCACAGTTTCCTCATTTGTCGTCTGGATGAGGCTTGGTAGAGTTGCAGGCTCACATTTTCATGAAGGCACTCCAGGTCACAGGACTTGGAACTGTGTCCTTCTCTTGGGACCGGAAAGCAGAATGAAGAGCCTGAGAGTGAATGGGGCATGAGACCAAAATGAGAGAACGGCTGAATGGAGATGAAGCCAGCAGCATGGAAAGTGAACGATGCTAAGTGGACATGGGAAAGGTACCAGCTGGAAATAAAAAGAGGGAGGCAAAATCGATAGCCTGATCCTGAAAAATGGTGGGGGAGGGAACAGGGTGAATCAGTAGTGACAGGTGAGAAGCTTGCTTCCAGGAAAAGGTTTTACAGCTTTGTCCTACCAATCGTAAGGCCCAAGAGGGGCCACATATGAATGACTTGGCTGGGTACCTATAGATCAAAGGCAACCCAGGTTTACAAAACAGGAGCCATTTCTCCCTAAAAGGATCAACATAAAACTGTGAAATGCCAGCAGAAATTGAGAAGCCAATCCTAAAACTTAGATAGAAACGCAAAGGACTAGACAAAACTATTTTGAAGAGTAGAAGGTTGGAGGGCTTTCACTTCCCAATTTGAAAACTTCCTATAAAGGTGCAGTACGGTAATCAAACCAATGTAGTGCTACCATTGAAACAAGCCACTGAGAGTCCAGAGTTAGTCATTCTATTAATTGCCCGTTGATTTTGGGCAAAAGTGCCAAAGCAGTTACTTAGGGAATAGATAATCTCCTCAGGGAAGAGGCTGGGACCATTAGACATCTAAATACAAAAAGATGAATATAACTCTTACCTCATACCACACCAGTGATCATAGACCTGAATAGAGGAGATAATTTATAAGGCTTTTAGAAGAAAGAGGAAAATCTTTGTAACCTTGGGTGAGGCAAAATGTTCTTTAGAATCAAGAGAAAGCGAATGATCAATTGGACCTGATTTCATGCTTTCAGATTCTGTTTGAGCAGTCTTGTAAGATCCACAGGGGAATGGTGCATGTTGACAGAGCTGAACCCTTTTTGTGTCAGTGACCTTTTTGTTCATCCTCTGCTCTGCTTTGGGGCAATAAGCCCATTGATTACTAGTTATTACAATTACCAGTAATAGTCTTTGAAGTAGTTTCCTGTGGCTGCTACCATAAGCAATCACAAAACAGTGGCTTAAAGTAATACAAATGTCTTGACAAGAACTCTTGTGATTGCATTGAGTTCAATGAAAAATCCAGAATAATCACCCTACCGCAAGATACTTAAGCACATCTACAAAGTTGGTTTTGTCATGGGAAGTAACATGTTACAGGTTCCAGGGTGAGGAATGTTAGCCTCATTCAGTCAGTAATGGTATCATCAAAAATGTTCCTCCTCAAGTTACCTAGTTAATCAATTCTTTTTAAAAGATACAATAAACTTCCATGACCAGCGTGGCTCAGTTGGTTGGACATCATGCTGCAAAGCAAAGGGTCACCGATCCAGGTTGGGGCACATGTCTGGGTTGCAGGCTCCGTCCCAAGTCAGGGTTCCTGCATGAGGTAACCGGTCAATGTTTCTCTCTCTGGCGCTGATGTTTCTCTCCCCCTCTTGCTCCCATCCTTCCCCTCTCTCTAAAAATAAATAAATCTTGAAAAAGTAAATAAAAGATATGACGAGCTAAACAATGACATTTTGACATTCAATTTAATTCTAATAAGATTTTTCATTTCAGAGGAAGTATGTGTGTGTGTGTGAAGGAGACCATCAGATTTCAAAGCTTATTCTGCATTCTGCATTTCCACTTTGATACTAGGAGGCTAAAAATACCAACAGATGCAAACCATAGAAACAGGGATCATGGTGTGAATAGACCTTCTAGTTCCCAGTTGTGGGGCTTTGGGAAAAAAAAGTGTATACTTTAGCATAATTATAGGACACCAGCTGGGAGAATGCTCAGAATATCTTTAATTTTTTCCCTTTTTTTGCTTTTCTTAAACATCTGGTCTCTTTTAGTAAATACATATGTCAAAGAATTTAATTTTTTTTTTTTTTTGAGTTCTTGTAATAATACTCCTGCTATCCTTTGGCGGTTTCTACTTGATTCCTCAGCTAAAGTGGATTTTAAATCTCAGCACTGGATTTTGTGATAGAAAAGAATTGATCGTGTTTCCCCATGTTAATAATTTTATAGCCTCTGATTGAGCAGAACAAGATTCACCTGGAAAAGTAACCAGTACCATGGTCCGATAAGGCTGATATTTTACACTTATATCCTTCCACCCACCCCACCACTAGAGGTGGTCATTGTTTTCTAAGAAAACACATATTCATCCACTCATTTTTACCTCTGTTCTGTTTTACTCTCTTCAGACCATTTCTGTCCTTTGAAAACATAAGACCGGAACAATTTAATTTGCTTGAAAATCGCAATGGCACTTCCAAAGTTTCCCCTTGAAACGCTCCAACCAGCAGTGAGAAAAGCTTCCAGGATCCGGAGCCACGTTTGTGACTCCGGTGCCCACACACCAGCTGGACGGACACGGCCGTTGGCAGACCCGCAGCGGCCAATCTCGCGGAGTGCTCTCCTGGACACCTGCCTAGGACAGTGCGGACTCCTGGGCTGCCCCTGAATCCTGGTCTGCAGCCAGCTGGGTCCCAGCCCGCTTCCAGCCAAGGGGGGAGCCGTGTCTCCAGCTAGGGTGCCTGCAAATGCCCCAGCTGGGTAACCCCATTCGGCCGGGTCCTGGAAGATCGCGAGCCACTCTACGATTGAAGGGTCCTCTGTCGCTTGGGTGAAACGGTCAGCCTCTTGTTGAAGTACTTCCCAGGTATTGTCTTGGTTAATCTCCTGACACGCATACGCAGTAGGCTTTGGCCAAAACCCCAAGGAGAACTGGAGGACATGCAACCCTTGGGAAAAGGAAAATATGCTCAGTGAATTTTACTTCAACCGGTTTATGCACAAGGCACTTTCCAGTCTGCAGCGCTTGACCAACAGAATTCAAGTAGTTGCCTTGGGCTGCGGAGGTGGAGGTTGAAGCCAGGGCCCCCAGAAAGGCTAGACATGGGGAGGGGACGCCCAGAAAGAAGGCGTCCTGCACAGTGGACAGCTGGGAAAGGTGGCCGGGCGTTCAGCAGAAGCCGACAGCTGGGAGTTGACAGAGCCGACAGCTATTCCGCACTGCCAGGCTGGGGAAGAGAGGCTGGAGCTGGGGCCCTGCCACACTGGAAGGGCAGCACACGCAAGAAGCACCGTACGCCTCAGCGCAGCACAGCCACGGGCAAGGACAGTGGGCAGGACTTGCTAGGGACCTCCCACTGCAGGCGTGTTGGACCTGGGGCACGACTTTCCGTCTCCGCCTGCGCAGTCAGAAATGTACGACTCTGACAGCCCCTTTCTCATCGACACTAGCCCCAAAGGGGTGCGGCACACGTCACCCGGCCACATCCGGGGGAACCTCACCCTCACGGTTGCCAAGCCGTGTTCTCAGGCTGCACCACCAGACCAGCACGAAGGGAACAGCTGCTTCTGGGACAGAGAGGATCTGCAAAGGGAAAACAGGAGTATTTCCCTTCCCCTCTTGGCGGGCTCGGAGGACAGAGAGCCAGGGCCGCTGACTGGCCGGGCTCCGCGTTCTTTGCCAACTTCGGCCAGCTCTGAGCTCCCATCTGGGGCTAACGCAGGGCCGCGCCCCGCGCCCACCGGAACTGGACCTGAGAGCTTTCGGCGTGTCCTGTAATTATCGCGATGTCCCTTCTGATGGCTGTTCTCTAGGTGCGTGTGTTGAGCACAAGAGCCGGTAGAAACAGAACCGTGTTCCTCTGCCCTAAATGCGCCCTACCTGTGCTCACCGACTCTCCTTCATTCAGTAAACAGTCATGCCACTTACAATGTCTACTTTCAACAGCTGAGGATACTGCTCCTCTTTTAAAAAATTAAGACACGCTTCCTGAACAAGCGGGGTGTGAACATTTGCATTTTAATGGCTAGTTTGAGATGTTCTCGCTGGGGTTTGGAGTCTCAGGAAATGTCAAGATGTGCCCAAGCGATCTTAAGGGGGCTCCTCCTCTTTCCTGCCAACCCAGTCCCACCTATCCTTTCACCGAGCATGACTAGGACATGCCCAAGAGAAAGATTCAAGTCGTGAGCTATTGCCTCTTGGTATTTATAGTGTGGTGGGGAAGGCAAAAGCAAGCTGAAATTAGAAGGTAATGGCAAGGACCACACTTGGGCCCCCACAGAGCACCAAGGAAGCCACAGGGGTTGCTGAGGAGCCTCGGAGCGGTCTGAGAACGTGCCCTGTGCGCACAGTGGGGCCACACGTCCCTGTTCTGCCAGCCAGGCCCTTCCCTCCACCCTCCCAAAGCTACTCCCAGGGAGCCCCACGGTCCTTCCCAGCTGACGGCTTAATTCGAATGTAAGAGTGTCCCATTGAAATCTAAATTAATTTAGTTGTGCCATATTTTACTTTCGTCTTTAAATCAACACTAGTTAGCCAGCAAACATTCACTAAGCACCTGTTGAGTTCCAGGTAGTGCACCATGTGTCTAAACTATAAAACTGAACGAGGCACAGGGGGAGGAAAATAATAAGTCATTAGTTAAAAAGCCAGAGTCAGACACAGTTCCTGTACAAACTCCCAGTTATAAAATAAGCCACGAGGATGTAATACGCAGCATTGGGAACAGGGGTCAATAATATTGTAATAACTATGTGCTATGGCAGGCGGTTATTAGATGTATCGTGATGATCATTCTGTAAAGTATGTAAGTGTTAACTAGCTATATTGTACACCTGAAACTGATATAATATTGTAGGTCAACCACATAATTAAAAATTTTAAAAAGTAAAGCAAAAAAAAAGAACTAGGTTTTTTAATCATATAATTTAAATAAATCAAATATTAGTTTTAAAAACCCAAAATGCTTTTTTAATTATTAAAGAACTAATAATAGTTCTGTATTAAGGAACTGAAAAAACCTTCAAATAATAAGTAATTTCCATGTAAGTACAGTAACTATGATACGCAGAGTCGTTTTTAGGGTCACAGAGCAAGTGCAGGTAACACAGTAACGTTTGGGTGGGCAGTATAAGAGGTGAGAATGCCAAGAAAGGCCTCATTGATAAGGCAACAGTTATATTGGTAGGTCGAGTAGGAGGTATCAGAGGTGTGGAACATCTTTATTCAAGTTACGCGTGTTCTTAACTGATAGTATTTCTGACAGTATTTTAATTCTGTTAGCTCCTTCCTGTTATTTATAGGAAAGCATTCTTTCCTTTCATTAACACTTATTCAATATCTACTTATTACATGTGTGCTGGTTATGAGTGTGAGTCACCTTGCCCCACACTAGTGCCTGTTCCATTAGAGAAAGGACTTCTGTCTGTGTTACTGGTACTCAGATGTATAGAGTCCAGTGTAGTTCCAGGCAGGTCTCCCACAATGATTTGTTGAGTTGGGAAAGTTTTAATTATATGTGAGGAAACAACCTCTGAGAATTTATATAACTTGGTTCTGCATTCAAACCTTAAGATAACCCTATTGTTTTAGTTCTAGTTGAGAACTTTCCATTACCTAAGTCCATAAAGGTTAAAATAAGGTCAAACCTTGGATACTGGCCATGCAAACACTCTCCTCCTTGGCCCTTGGTACTAGGAGTCCCTGTCCCTTGAAGCAACTACACACAAACTGGACAGCTGTGACCAACCCTGCCCCAGGACTGTGGGCACTTAGGCCATGAGACATACTTGGAGGGGACCCATCGCTACCCCCACCAATACCACCGTTAGATTTCATCTTTGAGTCGGATCTGCCGACCCGAAGAAGGATGCAGGGAGAATGCTTTTCTCCTGTGAAACTTTAAAACAACATCGTTGTGATTTTACCATGGGACCCCATTCCAGGGAGACGGAAACATTCAAGAAGCTCAACCAAAAACAAATGTTAAAAGCTCATCATTTAAAAATCTTTCTGTCTGTCTCTCTTTTGAACAAAAAGCAGGACCAAAAACAAACAAACCAAAAACCTGTAAAAGAAGTTAAAAGAGCAGATTTTCAAATTATTTTCCACCTTAGGGGGAAAGAAAAAACCCGTGGGGCGGGGGGGGTGGTTCTCAGCATAGGAGTTTGGGATATTCTCGGCCTGCTTCCCGTCCAGCACGCTGCCTGCACCCCTCTCCTGCGCAGCACCCCACCCCGCCCCTCGCTCAGAAGTGCTCCTCTGCATAATTAAACTGCTTGACAGGGATGCTGAAGGAGCAGAGCAAACCGTGCACCGAGCCAGATGTTCTTCAGACACCATCTTTACCCATGCCCCACCGTGGGAGGGCAGAACCCGTTAAACCCTTTGAAGAGGATGTGGAAGCTGAATGGTGGTATTAAAAAAGTGACCATGGCAGATTCGGAGTTGCAAAATGGAGCTGTTAGCCAGGGGCCTGTTGGCCTGAGGGCGGGGAGAATGGGGCCCAGGGGAGGGGGAGCTCTGAGGGTCTGTGAGGACGGAAGGTTCCTTGCATTTTCTAGCTCTTGGAGCTAGCTGGTCATAGCAGACCCCAGAAATGGGAGGCGTCCGCTCACACCCTGGTGGCAAGCGTGCCAACCCTCATAAAACCCAGCCACTAGACCACTAACCTGGGTGACTTACCTTCAAGAAGCTACACCTAAGCTGTGCCTAGAGGGGTCTGGGGGTGATGTTGTTTGTTTCTTTAGCGCAGAACACAGGAGTGAGACCGAGGGCTAACTTGGAACAAATCCTGGAGGACAAGGGAGAGCCCAGCTGGTTAGGTCCGCACAACACCTATGGCACAAAGTGGGCGGGGAAGGAAATGAGACCTTGGCCTTTCATTTTGCCTTCGGCTAAGTCTGGCCGATGCTTCTGATCGCTAGATTTAACTATTAATCATGTGAACCCGGAAAATCAACTCAAGTGCCTGCGAGATGAAGCGCCTGCGGTGTTGAACGCGTCTCAGGCGGGAACAACAGACGTGGGGCAGGTGAGCTCTCCCTGGCGGAGGCCTCTGGGCCTGACCCTCCGCAGACCGAGCTCCAGCCTCGGCCGGCCTCGCTCCTGCGCACGGCCTCCTGGCCAGCGACACTTCAATCCAGCCTCCTCTGGGGCTTGACCGCAGTCAGAGTGCAAGATGAACCTCAATAGCCAGGGGCCACTCGTCCTAGCTAACGTTCCTCCTATAGATGATAAACTTCTTGGCAGAAGATGCTTTGTCCGGCTTGTTCGTAGCTATACTGTTCTCGCAGTACTTCAACCGGTGGCTGTACTAACCAAACATGGGCAAAGCAGGACGGTCAATAACCCAGTCACATGGGTGAAATGCTTTTGAACATCCAGCATGTTTCCGACGCTGCTCCTCCAGGCGCTAGGACCAGGGCAGGGCGCAAGCCCCAAGCACCCCAAACGGAGCTCACGTTGTGGGGTGGCAGCCATTTAACACTCAGGCTGACACACGCAGGTCAGATGGGGCAGGAAGATGTTCTACGAAGAACAGCGAAGCAGCAAAAATGAGGGTGATGGGGGGGACACTGTTTTGAATGGGGGAGTTGGTGAGGACTGGCCTCCCGTGAGCAGGTGGGAGTCAAGCCTGAGGGTGAGGGGCTGGGCGGCTGAAAAACCAGACAGAAGGGTCGCCGTGCGACTGTGTGCCCTGCCCGTCAGGCCAGCCCACGCGGCTCTTGTTGGGACTCCCGTCCAAGGTGTGGGCCTGCAGGAAAACAAGTCTGGCTGGCCCCTCTTTATTTGGACACCCCTTTACTCATTCACTAATCTCAGAAATGTTCTTCTAGCCCCGGCTCAGCGGATTGAGCATCAGCCCGCGAACCGAAAGGTCGCCAGTTCGATTCCCAGTCCAGGCACGTGCCTGCTGGGTTGCAGGCTGGGTCCCCAGGGTGGGGCACGCAAGAGGCAACCGCACACTGATGTTTCTCTCTTTCTTTCTCCTCCCTTCCCTCTCTCTAAAAATAAATCTCATCTTTAAAAATGTTTTTTAAAAGAACCAACTTTCCCTTAGGTGCCTTTTGTACGCCAGGGGGGTTATGGGGTTTCCTGACATACAAAGATGACGTTGCCTCAGCGTTGTCCATCTTTCCCCTGCGGGACAGGCGCTCTCCCCGGGGGTCCCAGGAGGTTGTATTCCGCACAGACTCCAGCCGGGCAGAGTGAATAACCTACCAGAGCTGTGGCCCAGGGCCTCCTGCTTAGGTCGCACCTGGGAAGCGCCTCCCAGCAGCATCTCAAGGAGTTGGAGTCACTGAAAGGACTGAGGAACGTCCATGGGGCACTGCTCTCCCAGGGCCTTAATAAAGCTGGGCACCTGGTCCCGCGGGGACAGGAACGCACAGGCAAAGGTCCAGGGCGCTGAGATGTCCAGGCCAGATCCCCAGTAGTACTTCCTCTTCAGGACACAGGCTTACAGAGGGTCTTTTCCAACCCACTCACGTGGCTGAAACCAAGCTCCCTAAGTGGTTAAATCCGGGCCCAACACTCAAACTCTTCCTCGCAGTGAACAGTGGGGGGTACATCCAGGCCCACTGCCCTTCCTGCCCATGTGTCCAGATCCATAAACGGGAAACACGTGTGCCATCGATGAATGTACGGCAGCTGCCCATGGATCCAGGAATATCTCAGCTTAGACACCCGGGAGGCACCCCAACTTAATACGGTCAAGTAAATAAATAAACCTACGTATGTACGTATGTTTATTGGCAGCTGTCCCGGCATTTTTGATGTAGGACCCGGCTCTTTTTACGTCTCCAAAAGAATGGAGACCATGGCGAGACTGATTTTGGCAGAATCTGAGAAGCACTACCGTCTCTCTACGCTCTTAAAAATCCTCTCAAAGTTAAGCCACGGATCTTTAAAAGGATTCCGTGGGGCCCCTATTACAATGCCCGCATGGCGGCACGTTTGAATGATTTCTCACATTCTCGCGTCCCTTGAATTCGCGCTTAGTCCGTGAACCGTAGGAAGCTGTTTTCTTGCCTCAGCCTGGAAGCAGAACGTTCTCCCCGGAGCCTGGCCCGCGGCATGTTGAGGTGCCTTCCACAGGGGTGGCCCTGCGGCTCTGCTGCATTAAACAGCTCCGTGTTCCTGTTTACCTGCTTCTCTGGTGAGGGTTTCAAGGCCGATGCTCTTCCTACTAAGCGTTCAGACAAAGGTCAAGAAGGCTGAACGGTCACTTTGGAAAATGGGGGTGTTCCCTCCAGGAGGCCCAACCCAACCCAGGAGAAACCTTCCCACTACGGCGCTGGCAGGGGACCTCAGTCCAGTCCACCGATGGCGTGAGCCCCCCTGAGGGGGGAGGCTGGCCCGGGGTGTTGGTGTTGCCAGCAGACAGAAGGGCCCCGTTTGGGAAGGAGTGACCTCGGGCTGCGGGAAGGTCAAATTCCTGGAATGTGCCTTTAAGCAGGTGGCGCGGCAGGGGACCCTTCCCCGGGGGCTTCCCGCAGGGTTTTCGTTCTTGTTTGCCGGGCTGCCCCTGCAGCCTGTGTTCCTGGCCCTCCCAGCAATTCCGAGCTACCTAATGCGCTTTCATAAAGTCCCTTTCTGAGCCAGGGAGCCCTGACTCACAGAGGCTGCACAGCTTTGCAAAGGTCACACAGGCAGAGACGAGATGAAAATGGAAACGCTGTGTCACCCCGCCAAGACGTGGAACGGTTCACGGGCACGTGGGGCTCTCATGTCACTGCCTCTCCCACGCGTGGCCCTGCTGGGCATCGTGACGCAGACGGCGAAGCTCGTGATCCGTGGGGGAGCGCGTCGTGCAGAGAATCACAACCGCCCGCGACATAGTTAAGTGTGACAACAGGCTGACAGCAGAAACGACCCCCGTGACTCAGAGGGGGCCCTTCTGGGGGCGGCTTGTGCAAACGGTGATGTTCTGTGACTCATTTCCAGGTGAGTCTGTGACACCGGCCAGAACCATGGCCGGCTAGTGACTCAGAAGGGCCCCCGGGGGGTGGAGGCTACACCTCCCACTGGTCCTGTGGTTCTGCTCCCGCGTGGTTCTCACGGATGCCACAGAGAGCCCCGTGGTGGTGGTGAAGCAGGGGGCCTGTTGGGGACACGCACGCAGGGAGATGAGGGACAGCGCGCGGCAGATGGGCTGGCAGAGAAGAGACGGTCCCCAGAGTGAAACAGGTTCCTGGCGACACCTGTGAGTCATAGGGGCAACTGCTGCTTCCTCACCAACATCACCCACCTACCTGCCACCGAGTCGGAGGCTTTGACACCCTCAGGAACACCGTGGGGACGCAACTCTTTAATATCTATTATCACGAATCAAAAAGTAAACATTGTCAAGTTATCAGCTTCTCCCAGCCCGCTGTGCCTTCACAGGTCTGAAATACGGTATTTACTAGCCGTCTTTCGCATGTGCTTCATCAGAACGCTCCTCACGTGCAATTATATAGGTATTTTATGTTTTTAAGCTACTGCCATTATGGCTAGGATTTAACCTGGTCCCAAGATTTTTACTACAGAAATGAAATAACATGGTCTATTGTTAGATGTTTCAGGATGTGAATCCTACGTGTGAAGTCATGCAGGTCAAAACTGGAATGGGCCAAAAGCACAGACCTGAAGCAGATTTTTAGCACCAAATGTTTAGTAGCGGAAGTCTTTTTCCAATTAAAGTCTTATGCAAAACCCCAAAACATAAGATACATACCAGGTATATTTTTAAACATTGGTTAGACGTTTAAAATGTGCAACGTTTATTTTAACATCAATCAGGGAAGACGAGGTAAAGCCATCTTGACAAACAAAAATTTGAAATCAAGAGTGTAATGGACAGTCTTATATTAATACCCAGCTCCAATGTATCCCTGTGTACTTTGGATGGCACAGTAATGAGAAAACATATAATCACCATGAATAAGCATGATAAATATGGAAGTTTTCATAGCCTGCTTTGGAAACCTGAAGATACTTTTTAAAGATTCTAAAACTTCAAGTAAAAGTACTATAAACTTGGGTTTCAAAGTTAAACCTGATGAACTTGAACGTCTAACAAAAAGCTCACAAGTTTCAAGAGTGTTATAATAAAGTTTCATTGTGTGTCAACCTCCTATAAGTTACCTTGTTATTGCACGATTCTTGATCCCTCAGCAGCAAGTGTACGGACGGGAGCAGGTACATCTAGGTGACCCGTGGCCTTTATTTTGTTGAGGCTCATGTGTGACAAACATGTAAGGCTGACCCTTGAACAACATCAGGGTTAGGGGTGCTGATTGCCTCCACAGTCAACAGTCCTCATGGAACTTTGGACTCCCCAGAAACTGCACTCCGAATAGCCTACCAATAACCTACAGAGTTAATTAATATGCATTTTGTATGCATGTTATATGGATCATATACTATATCCTTGCAAAAACAAAGTAAGCTAAAGAAAAATGTCATCAAGAAAATTGTAAGAAGAGAAAATACATTTGTAGCAACTTTTGAAAAATATCTGCATGAAAACAGGCCTACACAGGTTAAATCTATGATGGTCAAGGGTCAATTGTACTTCCTTGTACATTTATGTGTAAAAAGACATGTACGGACGTGAATTTGCCTGAAAGTACTACCGTTTCCATGAGAGCACATGCTTATACATGTATACAAGCAGTTTATTAGCACCAAAGGTCATATGCTAGATGCGTACCTTAGAAGTAGCCTTATGTCTTCAAATGTAATAAACGATAAACCATTTAATTAAGTGGTTTAACACCAAGACCTTAAAACTTAGGAAAAGCTTAGAGTCATTCTGAACTCTGAGAACTGGAGCGGGAATTTAGAGAGAGCAAGAGAAACCCCATCATGACTAAAGGGAGGGGGGGCAAGATGGTCTGGCTGTGCAGCCCCCCCGGAGTGTTTGAATGTTCGGGGGTCTGATGGCCCAGAGGGGCCCGTGACCCACCGTGTGAGAGCTGCCGTGACAGAGATGCCAGCACCTGGGTTTCACGCTACAGGAAGTGTTGGTGTTCCTGCAAATGTGTGCCGAAGATAGAAGTGCGTAAGAAAACAATTCTCCATCAAATGGAACAAAGCAATATTTAGCTAAGGGTCTGGGTCCCCATCAGTAGGCTGCTTACCTTGTGTGCAAAGAAATCTGAGAAGGGGCAGGTATTTTGTGAGCGCTCACGGATCACGAATATGATCTGTGCATGAAACACTGCCTCCCCTGTGAGCTCAGAACAGCTCTGTCTCGGAGTTACTTTAGTGGAGATGAATCTGGTCTTCAGGAGGTCTTTTTTCCTTTGATCTAGATCATAATCAGCAGTCGGCCTGGCGCCATGACATATAGAAGGGCCTTAATGACCAGGAGACACGTTGGTGTGAGCACCGATCTGCTGCCCAGTGAATGCCCGAGACTGAGCAGAGAGGGGACCCGTGGGGAAACGTGGTCCAGCCAACGTGTTTGCCTTTTAGTACCAGGGACAGTAGTTTGCTGGTGGCAGGGGAACTTGGCCGTGGAAGGTCCATAAATCATTTGGTGCCCTGTCTGCATGAACTGTGTAAACAACAGTGACTTTCGGCAGGACAGATACAGAGTTTGATATTTTTAGTGGCTACAGAGTAGAATTATGTCCCAGTTATTATTTTAGCTCAGTTCCCTCCGAATCTTGCTTGTTTTTAGCTCGTGCCGTGTGGAAGTGAATTCCTACCCTGGAAAGCCTGGGGATAAGGAGTGAGACTCTCCTTAGACATCTGAGTCACTTCCCGTCACCATAGGTCAACCTCAGAGCCACTCAGGATAACAGGGCAAATCCCCACACAGTCTAGGAGCCTCTGGGTCTCACACCTAGGGCTTCACCACCACACCTTCCTCTGATGAAAATTCGCCATGTACAGGGTACAGAAAGCCCTCTCTGAAAACTGTTAAGAGGAAAGAGAACTTGAGCTTTTCTTCAACCTTCCCAAGACTGACTGTGGTTACGAAGGGAAAAGAAAGGAATAGATGAAGCACCAATTTTTCACAGGGCTCATTATTCAAGCCCAAATTTATTTCAAAGAGACTATTTCTGGAGCAAGGAACTTGGGATGTTTTATCACCTCAGGTCTTTCTAGTGAATAAAGGCTCATTAATTCAACAGAAGCATCTTAAAATCTTAAATAGTCTCAGGAAACACTAAGTGTTGGGAGCCGGTGTCCAGAAAACTTAAACCCTGTGTCCCGTTAGCCAATAAATGTTTGCCTCAATTGAAAGAATTTCAACCTTCTTTTTTTATTTAAATTCATGTTTTACTTAAATGTAGTTGGTATACAATCTTATGTCAGTTATATTCATTTCAGGTGTGCAGTATAATGATTCAATACTTTTATACTTTGCAATAGGATCACCCGACTAAGTCAATTAATTATCAGTCACTTTGTAAACGTAATATCATTGTCTCTATTCTTCTTCCCCTGGCTACCCACCACCCACCCCTCCCTTCTGGTAACCATCCCTTTGGGCTGATTCTATGAGTCTGTTTTCATTTCGTTTGTTTATTATTTATTTTGCTCTGTTTTTAGGTTCCACAAATCAGTAAAAGCATATGGTATTTATCTCTCTCTGCCTGCCTTGTTCTATTTATCATAATGCTCTCTAGATTCATCCATGCTGTCACCAATGGCAACATTTCATTCTTTTTTATTGCTGCTTAATATATGTATATTGTATCTTCTTTATTCACTCATCTATCAATAAACACCTAGGTTGCTTCCATATTTTGACTGTTGTAAATAATGTTGCAGTGAACAGAGGGGTACATAGATCTTTTCAAATTAGTGTTCTCTTTTTTCTTTGGATAAATACCCGAAGTTGAATTGCTAGGTCATATGGTAAATCTAGTTTTAGTTTTTTGAGAACATTTCATACTCTTTTTCTACAGTGGCTGCACAAGTCTGCATTCCCACCAACTCTGCACTAGGGTCTCCTTTTCTCTGCATCCTCACCAACAGATATTATTTATTAACTTTTTGATAATAGCCATTCTGACTAGTGTAGGTGCTATCTCATTGTAGCTTTGATTGGCATTTCCCTAATGATTAGTGACATTGAGCATCTTTTCATATGTCTATTGGCCATCTGTGTGTCTTCTTTGGAGAGATATCTTTTTATGACCTCTGTTCATTTTTTGATCAGATCATTTGGTTTTTTGTTACTGAGTTATATGTGTTTCTTTTATATTTTGGATATCAAACCCTTATCAGATGTATCGTTTGCAAATATATTCTTCCAGAAACAGACAAACACACAAAGAGTGAGACTACATCAAACAAAAAAGCTTCTGCCAGTGAAGAAAACCTTCAACAAAACAAAAGTGAACCGTCTTTTTTTTTAACGTGCATATTTTCCTTCACAAGTTTGTCCTGGTCATGCTTTCAAGGCATAACTTTGAATTACGAAATTTCCCCATCTCAGATTGGTTGTTTTCAGAACAAAGGACACCCTGGTCAATGATGGCACTCTGGTGCAGAAGCAACTGTGACCCAGGAGTCAAAAGACCTACAGGACCAAGTTCTGTCACTTAGCGAGGTGGTCTCGGACAGATTCCTCACTTTCTCTGATGCTTAATTTTCTTTGCTGAATAATAAAAAGATTGAATAGGATGGTCTTTTAGTTCCCCTTTAGATTTGAAGTCCTATACTTTATTGACTTACACTAGTTCCTCATTTAAAAAATGTAAAAGATAACAGCTACCTTGAGTGCTTTGAAATCTGTAGAATGCTTTGGGAACAGAGCTGACATTTATTCTGGGCCAATTATAGAAGCCAGGCATAATTTATTAATTTTATCTGTAACATGTCAAGGATCCTGGCCAGTATTTAAGTGGAATATGCTTTTACCATCATCTTGCTCCACCTTTCATCTATACTGTTTCTTTAAAAGTCACCATCTCTTCCTTCTGCTACTGAGCAGGTGGAACCCAGAACCCATTTAGCAATGTCCAACTCAATCTATTGGCTGCAAAATGCCAGGGTTTAAATATGATTAGGATACGCCAAGAAAGACAACAGAATAAATTTGCATTCCATGGCTCCAATAGTAGGGAGGTTCCTTTATATTAGAATTATAACCCTTCTTTCATGAAT
This sequence comes from Noctilio leporinus, assembly GCA_004026585.1. NCBI lineage: Eukaryota > Metazoa > Chordata > Mammalia > Chiroptera > Noctilionidae > Noctilio > Noctilio leporinus. Next base: position 345,164 of record PVIW01000017.1, read on the forward strand.
AAATTTCAGCCTTAGCACATATTATTTATATGAACATAGCATAAGTTCCCACCCCCTACTTAATAAAGCATAGTTGTTAAAAAATATTTTTTAATGGGTGGGTGGGTGGGGGGACAGAGGGGAGCAAAAAGGGGATGGATGTAATACAACAACAATAAAATTTAAAAAAATATATATATATTTTTTAAAAAGATTATTTTCAGAGAGAAGGGCAGGAGCAAAGAAGAAAGGGAGAGAGACATCCATGCATGGTTGCTTTTCACCTGCCTCCAGCTACAGACCTGGCTGGAGACCTGGCTTGCAACCTGGTCATGTGCCCTGGCTGGGAATCGAACCAGCGACCTTTGGGTTTGCAGGCCAGAGCCTTATCCACTGTGCCACCAGCCAGGGCTAATAAAGCATTGTTTTAAGGGAAAAGAACACACAGAAATAACTTCATGAAATGCTCTCATTTTGGAAGTAAGGGAAATGAGACTGGAACAATTAATTACTTGCTCAAAATTATAGAGCAATAGCAGTGCTGCTGGGACTCGCATGCCAGCCTTCTGCCTCCAGTCTGCGGCTCATTCCATTCCAGTTAAGCAGTAGAAACAGGAAGTGCTGAGAAAAAGGGAAAATGCTAGTTTTCTTCATAATCTACAGTATGATACCCTACGATACTGTCTTCTTTGAAGCTTAGTGGATACACCTATTTGACCTTTCGTCCTTGAGTTGGCCCCTAGGGCACTAAAGAGCCACCATGACCGCCCTGGTTCTAATATTAACGCGTTTGGTGGTGGGCACAGCCTCCTCACAGCCTGACAGTGCTCAGGCCATGGAATACCCCCTACCCCCACCCCGAATGCCAACGTCAAGCCGTGGAGAAATGTCAGATGTGCCCCAACGAGGCTGTCAGTCATGTCCCGTCTGGGGATGAGCCAGTGCTGGGTCTCCTTTTCTGCTTGATGTCACCATTTACACACATAGAAGAAACCGTTAGAGGATGGGCCTCTATCCTAGGCTTTTGAGAAAAGGAGAAAAATTAAACAAGGTATTTATCAAAATACTATAAAATGCTAGACCCCTCTGGTTGAATCCGCAGGCGGGCCCAGCGGGGATTTCAATCAAAACCCTGGGCAGGACCTTGGGTGGCTGAATTTCGACCTACTCTGGTCTGGGAGGGGCATTCTGCCCGAAGGCGAAATTTCAGGACGGCTGGAAGATGCATTTACAAGCGAACAATATTAATATCTTAGTTACCGGGGAAAGGAGGAAGAAACAGTGTAAGTGTGGTACTCACACTGACTGCAGGTTTCAAATGACAAATCAGAGCTGAGACAGCTAATGAGGACCCGAGGGTGGTGTGATTCCAGAGCGCAACCCAGTGCAAAACTGCATCTTCGTCTACACATGCATGCTTGGAAACTCGCTTTCACTTGTCATTGCAATCACACGCGTTTCATGTGACATTACATGCCTGGGTGGAGCGAATCTCGGCTTCGAGAAGCCACCAGGAAAACTCCAGGCCATCAGAGCCAGTACTCAGCAGGCCCCACACGGGCGCAATGCAATCACGCCTTCCCCTTCCACAGGTCCCGGGACCCACGGACAGACCTTCCAGACAAAACATCAACCAGCAGATAGTGGCCCTAAATGACCCGTGCCACCATTGAACTGATACTTTCAGAGCGTTTCACCTCAAAAAAGCAAAACTTCATGTGCCGCACGGTGCACCAGCGTGAGATGAACCCCATTCTAATTCACCATTCTTCGCCTCACCCAAAGTTTCAGCTCGGGGTAGTGTTAACCAGGAAAAGACATTATTTTTAACAAGGCACGTGCGCATTTACACGTGCTTCCAGACTGTCTCCTTGGTTTTTTAAAAGGATTCCTAAACTGGTACATCATTTGTGTATGTGTGTGCGTTTGGCGGGGAGGGGGGTGATGAACTGTCTTTGTGTTTATTGATCTAAAAATTTCTTTGTTTTCCTTCATTCTTTTTTATTTGTATTGAATTTTAGGGGTGACGTTGGTTAATAAAATTATATAGGTGTCAGGTGTGCAATTTTATAACACATCATCCATACTTTGTCTTGCGTGTTCACCCCAAGTCAGGTCTCCTTCCATCATCATTTATCCCCCACCCTTTACATTTACACAATGGAGTACTACTCAGCTGGGGAAAAAGAGAAGGAAATCTTACCTTTTGTGACAGCATGGATGAACCTGGAAATTACTACGCGAAGTGTAATAAGCCAGTTGGAGAAAGACAAATACCATATGATTTCCCCTATGCGTGGAATCTAGTGAACAAAATAGAAACAGACTCATAGGTACAGAGAACAGACTGGCACTTGTCCGAGGGGAAAAAGGTTGGGACACTGAGTGAATAAGGAGAAGAGATTAAGCAAAAATAAATAAGTAAAAACGCATAGACACAGACAACAAACAATATGGTGAACTTGCCTCATTTTCAATCTCTCTCGTTTCTAAGAGACCTTTAATGCCAGGGTCTGCTCCCGCTCTCTATGGGAGGGTAGGAACCTAACACGGGTGATCAACAATTAGCAAAATAAACAGGAAACTTCCCCCTAATGTCCTCCAGGCCTTTCCCAGCAGCCCTCTTCAGCACGCTGTGACTCGCCCACCCGTGTTCCAGTCAAGCGAAGTTCAAGGCCTCTCCTCTGGTTCTTTTCACCCCTGTTGCTGTAGTCGTGAACAAAGTCTTTCTTGCCTATCTAACTCCGCTGGTTCATCTTTACTTGTATATAAGCCCATCATTCCAAGCTTGTTTCAAACCTCGAAGGGTCGAGGAACGTTTCTTCCTCCTCTACAACTTTAATATTTGTCATTGTGATTATTAACTTTTATATAGCATACACTACTTTAATTTCTAGATTTTTCTTTAAGATTTTATTCATTATTTTTAGAGAGAGAAGGGCAGGGAGGGACGAAGAAAGGGAGAGAAGCATCCATATATGGTTGCCTTTCACCTGCCTCCAGCTACAGACCTGGCTGGGGACCTGGCTTGCAACCTGGTTCTGTGCCCTGGCTGGGGATCGAACCAGTGACCTTTGGGTTTGCAGGCCAGAGCCAGTCCACTGAGCCACACCAGCCAGGGTGGGATTTTTAATTTCTTATCATAGACCCTGTTCTTCTTCACTTCCTGACTTGATTTTTTTAATCGAATCTTTGATCGGTGTTTATTTTTCTGCTGTGGCTCCTGGCTCACTGCAATTTTGCTTTCCTGACTTAGCTGTTGTGAAAGTGAAGGTGGCGTGTGGGCAACTAGGTCCAAGTACAGTCGGAGGGGTGACTTCGCAGCCAGCCCTGCGCAGCGTTACAGACCCCGACCGGCCTTCATAAAAACAGAGGATTGCTCTTTCCACGGCTCCTAATTCAATTTACCATTATAAGGGACACATTCCTAAATGTGTCCTAAGGGGCGGATGATGCAGCTGAAAACCAGAAAACCAGATCTCCGAAATCCTTGGTGATCGTTTTGCTTTCATCATCTCACCTTTAAATAAAGGCTGTAACATTTACAAACCACTGTGAGGTAAGAACGTTGCCTGGCTATTTATAGTACCAGCCTGGAGAGAGGAAGTGAAATCCCCTCACAGTTTACAATGCTCCTAAGCAATTAGCTGTGCTGTCTATGGTTTAATCTCAGGAAGATTATGAAGGCAAACAAGAATTATGCTCAAATGGAATCAGATTGGGTCCTCAATAGAAAAAGGTTTAGGGTTGGGGGGAGGGGGGAGGCAGAGGCAAGGAAGGGGAGCAGCTTAGACAAGAACCTAGTATAAAGGAACCATGACATGGACAACAGGTGGGATTGACTTTGGGGGGAATGGGTGGGTGGGCAGGGGGACAGAGGGGAGCAAAAAGGGGATGGATGTAATACAACAACAATAAAAATTTAAAAAAAGGTTTCTATTCATAGCAACAGAAATATTTTTGTACCGCATCACCTTTACCTAATTAACTACTGATAACCACAAGGTGATTCATTTCCTAGCTGTTGCAAATATTGTTGCAATGTGAACTGATTGATTTCAAGGCTTTTTTAAAAATTCATAGACTGCCTTGTTCAAAGATTCATGAAGGGGGTTGAAAATACCTTTTTCTCAAATTGACAATGACGTACTGAGAAGCCCTGATTCAGATGAATTTCAATTTCCTTTTAGGCTAATCACAAAGCAAAACTTCAGCGAATTAGAATGAAATTACCTCTGTTCACTCTTCACATGAACTATCTCAAAACCTTAACCTGTGTCCCATTGTTGCACGGTGGACATTTTCGTTAGCAACGCCAACACCCGTGGGGAGACAGTCCTGCTAAACTCCTTTGGACCACAGAGCTCAACCCCGGGTACAGTATTGCTCGTGTTACTGAAATGCAGGGAAGACCAAACGCTGTTTCTCTATATCCCACCCATTTTGATGATAAAGCCGTTAACCGTGTACTCAGGCCTTACTGGCCCCCTTCCTAGCCACAGCCCCGTCCCGAGCTCTGTGCCGGTACTTGGACTATTCTGCTGTGTATCCTAGCTACCTAGACAGTCTTTTCCTACACACAAACACACACAATTGCATGTTTACGTGCAAGTTCTTAGAGATCGGAAGGTAGGCCTCAATTTTTCTTAGCATGTAGATTAGATTAGTCAGTAACGGTAAGCTCCGGGGAATGAACATTAAAGGAGCGTGTGAACTATCCATAGAATTGACTTTATTACCACCTAGGTGCATGATTTTCTAGTGTCCTCTTCTACAAAACCCCAAAATACATGCGAGCGTCACAGATAGGACCACTCTGAGAACCATTTTCCTTTGCCCGTTTGTATTCTCTTGCAAATTCAGAAACATTAACTGTAAAGGTGCAGGAAACACCCATATGCCCAAGCTCCAGCCACTCAACCAAACCCACAGGGAAAGAGTCCCAGCTGGTGACTTGTCATTATGTCCACGCTGGATCTCTTCAGCGTTCCAGGCATTGCCCTCAGGGGAGGACTCTGTGGCTACTGTGAACAGACACCCCCTTTCCAGAGACCCCAGTGGAGTGCCTTCCAGACAGACAGACCCCCGAGGCCCCGGCTGCCCCTCGGGGAAGACAGTGTTGGCTGACACACACAGCACACCACCTTTCCGCAGGGCTTTCCCAGAGGACAGCCAATGTCTCCCAGGTCTTAGAGCGCTGGGGATGTGGCTCCGGCCCGCCACCCAGGGGAGAAGGGAGGTGTCACCTTGGGCTGGTGGACACCATGGATTCCCCTGCTCAGCCTGGAGCAAGAAGATAAAAATCCCAGCTTCCAGCTTCCACCTGAGGCATGAAGGAATTAATCGGGGCACCAGCACCCCAACTTTTCTGGGGACACCAAGAAAAGCTAGGCCCCAGCTGGAGCTAGTAGGTGGCACAGCTAACCTCCGGGCTCAGTGGAGGGTGGGCCAACAGGCAGAGAAAAGCCAGTTTTCACCAGTCCTATTGGGTGTGCCCTAACGTATGCGTTCAGTTACAGCTTCTAAATACTTTGTCTTTTTACTTTTATGCTAGAATCACAAGCGATTTACAAATGCCTGCAGTAATACAGTATTCTATGTATGCCTATATAATTGCTTTTACCAGTGCCTTTCGTACTTGCTTATACTATTATTGCAGTTCGGCACCTTTTTGTTTTAACTTGAAAAACTCTCTTCGGTATTTCTTTTAAAGCAGGCCTAGGGGTGCCAATTTGCTTCAGCTTTTGTCTGTCTGAAAAAGCCTTTCTCTCTCCTTCTTTTGAGAGACAGCTTTGCTGGGTATGATATTTGTGGTGGATCTTTACCATAGAACTTGGTCCTGAAGTAAGTAGATGAAATAGAGGAAAAGGAAGAACCAAGGTTGATTCTCTGATTTCAGATTAGCCCCTGATTGGGCGGAGATGTCATTTACTAGAGAGGAAAAGACTGGAAGACAAAAATCATAATAATGACAAAGAGGGCATCAATACTGTCCAAAGAAATACTATCAAAGATTATATTGTCTAAGATGTTTGTGAGATCTTAGAAATCAATTATCAAACTATAACTAAAGCCCTGGCCAGTGTGTGGCTCAGTTGGCTGGAGCCATGTCCAGCAGACTGGAAGCTCACAGGTTACATTCCAGGCCCAGATGTGGGTAAAACTGGTTTTGTTTTATGTCATTTTGTTGAAAGTTGCGGAACCTATCAGCAACTTTGAGAAATATATGTATACACATAATATATATATATTCACATGATGTCCATTTATTAAGAAATAATTAAGATGCATTTAAAACAATTTTTTTAAAGATTTTATTTATTATTTCCAGAGAGAAGAAGGGAGAGAGGCAGAGAGGGAGAGAAACATCCATGTAAGGTTGCCTTTCACCTGCCTCCAGCTGGGGACCTGGCTGGAGACCTGGCTTGCAACCTGGTCATGTGCCCTGGCTGGGAATCGAACTAGCGACCTTTGGGTTTGCAGGCGGGTGCCTTATCCACTGTGCCACCAGCCAGCACTGAAGCTGCATTTTTAGAAAGATGGAGATCGCCTCTTTGCTTAACTTGAACAACAAACTCCAATATGTAATCTTATTTGTATTATAAGGTGTATTTAAAAATTCCACCGTCATTCCAGAGTTTCACTTTTGAGTCCCTGGATTAAAAAGCCGATTAGTCTATCATCCGCCCTTTTCCTTGCCAGGTGAGGGGTGCAGCAGCTCCACCTCGGGGCGTTGGGAGACTCAAAGTGGGAGTGAGACACTTGGCTCCACATGACCATCCTTCCGCTCCCCCCACAGCGGCAACTGCAAAACTCACTGAGCAGATCGAGCGACTGTCGGGGTTCACTGTGGCTTCAGTGAACGGGAGCCCGTGACCTCCACTGAATTGCTATTTTATTGCCTTTTGCAACGCCGTTCCCGCGGTAAATCACAACCTCTGTCTCTATGGCAACCACGTCTTCTGGAAATGTCACTGCCTCCCTCTGCCAATAGAAGAACAGTTACCGGAGGAAAATAATCAATCTGGGCCGCGGTCGGCCTTTGCTCCGTGAGTCGCACTTTTCAATCAGGGAGGCACGGGCGGATCCCAGAAGCTGCAGGCACCAGTGTCGCTCCCTCAGCAGGTGCAAATGAAAGACACACGTGCACGCTGTGTCCGTGCTCACCATTTCAGGACGCCAGCTACAGAGCATCCTGTGTGCCTGGGACAGGCAGTCCCGGTCATTCTCGTAGAAACGATTTCTTTGTCCTTCATCATTTCTCCTCTTCTTTTTCAGAGCCCTCCCACAGGGTCAGTACGTTACAGAGTATGACTCTTAGCAGCATCGCGGAGGGACATTTATTTAAAACGGCCATCACCACCTGGAAGGGAGGGCAACACCATGTTTTAAACAGCTTTCCCCTGAATTCCTCAGAAAGCTGAAATCTGAGAACCCCTACCATAGACCATCCTTGGGAGAAAGGACCCAGTGTGAATCCTCTGCATTCCCGCCGTTTCCAACGGTCTGAAATAGGGTCAGGTTTCCATCAGGGTCCGGCCTGCCCCGGGGAGGCTGGCCTGCAGCGTGTCCCCACCAAACCTGGCCGAGAGTCCGATGGCTGTTCTCTCTACCAGCCCCTGCCCATAGTCCTGCAGGTCTGGTGCCAGTACGATCAGACAGGATGCAATGTCTCAGGTTGGTGGTGCATGTCGCTGCAGATGCCAAAGTGAACGGTGCTTCTTGATTTATGGATGGTAGCCACTTGGGCAGGTTTTATGTACAAACTCTAAAACACAAAATAGACAAAATAGGTACAGACTCAGATAACAGAAAACAGGCTGATGGTTGGCAGAGGGGAGAGGGGATGAGAGTGAGGGGCTGGGGGGAAGATGGCAAAGGGATTAAGAGCTCAAAACTCATCGTTAGAATATAGTCATGGGGATACCAAGTGCACTATAGGGAAGACAGTCACTCATGGTGTCATAACCACGTACGGGCCAGGCGTGTACTGGACCTGTGGAGGGGACCACTCTGTAAAAGTACATGACTGTCCGACGGTGTGGGGCACGTCTCACACTAATGCAGAATGTTACTGAATGTAACCTGCATCTGAAAAATAATAATAAACAAAGGTAATGGGTACGGGAGGTGGTCAAAAGACTGATCACAGGTTGGGAAACTGGGGACTCCTTCCTGCTTCCCCTGTGCTTGGAACGTGTACTCGGCCTCCCTCCTCACACTGGGAGGTGACTGTGACACGGCCTTGAGACAACGCGTTGTGAGTCCACCTGCCTGGTATACGTGACTGAACCCTTCCAGGCTTCTATATAAACTTTTAAGATGGGGCAGGCAGGGGTGAAGAGCTACTTAGTTTTGCTCCCCATCCCCCCCCAAATGAGTTCCCTTGCTTATTAAAACGGACACCCCCAATCTGGAGTGCTCTGCTTCTTCTTAGGCACCTTCTAGGCACAGCGACCAGTGCGCAAACCAACAACTAGTTTTTGGTCCAAGCGCATGTGTTTGGGAACTTGTCGTCGGAATCCTGAAACTCGCCTGTGGGTCCCCAAGAGAAGCATTCCCTCCATCTTACTTTTACCTTCGTGACTTCGGGTGGCAACAGTACACATGGTTGGAAGGTACCAGTAGAAAGAGCCTCTGCCAGGCTGAGTAGACAGAGATGGGCCTGCCTGAAAAGAGGCCTGGACCTCTGGTCCATTCCCACCCCGCCTCCTCACATCCTGCCCAGAGCTTCGCAGGACAGAAACAGGGTCTGGAAGGTAAGAACCAGCTCACACGTAGTGGACCAAGTTTGTCTCCTCAGAGAGAGGAATTCATAATCCCCAATACTGCATCTAGACACACAAATGTCCCAGTATGTTCACTATTAAAGATGCTGTTACTATCATCCCACGAAAGAGACAAGGTGACTGTTTTTCCTTTATAACTTCAGGATGTTTTTCAACATGGAAACATGTAGTTCTTGGAGAATAAAATAAAACTAAAAAGATTCTTATTAGTGTATTATGTTTGGCGTGTACATTAAGAGATGGCTCTGGCTGATGGCTCAGTGGATTGAGCACTGGCCTGCGAACCCAAGTGTCTCAGGTTCGATTCCCAGCCAGGGCACATAACCAGGTTGCAAGCCAGGTCTCCAGCCAGGTCCATAGCTGGAGGTAGGTGAAAGGCAACCATACATGGATGTCTCTCTTCCTCTCTGCCTCTCTCCCTTCCCCTCTCCCTAAAAATAATGAATAAAAGCTCTTTAAAAAAGTTAGAGAAACATAGCTCTGTGTAAATATGTGCAAGTGAGGAGAGGGAGAAAGAAAGGAGAGCCCTGGCTGGTGGCACAGTGGATAAGGTGCCAGCCTGAGAATCCAAAGGTCGCTGGTTCGATTCCCAGCCAGGGCACATAACCAGGTTGCAAGCCAGGTCTCCAGCCAGCTGGAGGCAGGTGAAAGGCAACCATACATTGATACTTCTCTCCCTCTGTCTCCCTCCCTTCCCTTCTTTCTAAAAATAATAAATAAAATCTTTAAAAAAAAAATTTTTTTTTAAATTCTGCCCTTTTTTTCATGGTTTTCGCTGGTGGCCTTCAGAAACAGATGTTTCCTTGAGCATTTGTCAGCTCTGGTCCTGAAATGCTCACTTAGAGGGACACAGTTTTGTCTAGCAGCTTAGACTACCCATGAAATAGCCTGTGAGGAGCGTGTGTTCTTGCAGGTCACCCACGTGCACACACACACACACATTTATTTATAAACCACGAGCGTGAAGCTATAAATACGTATGAGTCACCCAATAAGATAAGCGCACTAATAAGAAAATGCAGAAGTGGTATTTTTCTGAACATTCGTTTGCCAGTTTGTTTAAATAACGGTTTCAGCTTTGGGCACGAGCTTCATCAAGTGCAGCAAAATTAGATGATTCAAGGTCCTTTGTGTCATGTTCATCCAGGGCTAATGTTCTACGTTTTATGTCGCAGGGACGTTCGGTGTGTTGTGAGCCTTTGCGGTTCTAGCTGCCCGCTGGCCTGATGACTTCAGGAGCGGTGCTGCTCACACTTTTCCTCACCTACAGACTGGTGTGGCCATTATTCCTGTAGCGGACACTACAATGCTTCCCTTCAGTGTACCATTTTATACATTCCTATACTGACACTCGAACGACCACAGCGGGCTAATTCCAGAATGCATGCTCTTAATTCATACACAAGGTGCTCTTCATGGAGTTATTTTAAGATATAGTATTACTCAATGATAAGAGACCATTTGTTTTTTCCTATAATGCTTATTCTAACAGCCTTTTAGGTGCAACTGTAAACAAGTGGGTGTTCCTGCACTTTTATTCCGACGCTATCTTCCTGGATACTCACTCCACGCATAAAGAAGGAACTTTCAGAAAGGGTGTTCTACTGCTTGCAGTCTTGAAAACTTCTTGCGCATTCTTTCTCTCAGTTTATTTACGAAAGTGTGGAACAACACTGGGGCCCAGGATCTGTAATGGTAATGCCTCTGTTTATACTGAAGTTGGAGATTTTGCTCAGATGTTTCTGTCCAGAAAGAAGCTCCGTTTCCCACCTCCCCCACCTCGAAGGAGGGGCCTCACTCAGGAAATGGGAGTGAAGTTCTGTCCCGCTTTCAAGCCTGATCTGCAGAAACCTCCTCTGTGATTTTCAGTGCCCTCTTTCCTTCCAGCTAGGCTGTGTCCTTGGTGACATTCGGTGTCCCAGGCCACTAATGCAGATCCTCCATTGCCGGGGGTCCTGATCGATTCGCTGTGCTTGACATGAGTATGAACTAAATGTCCAAGCAGCCCGTCTCTTGGTCTACAACAGTTTACGCCAGAGGTCTGGGAACATTGTGTGTCAAATATTTTTTCATCTTTTGAGGATCCAGTTACATTGGAAATGTTTTCCAGAAGAAAATGTACGTGCATGAGGCAAAGATATGAGAGTTACCGTCAGGCTACTTGACAGATCCCTGGCGTGCTGCAAACAGCTCTCTACAGGAATGGACCCCAAAATCTTTCAACAAAAGCTTGGGGAGCTAGGGTAACGCGAGAGACAGCTCCTCGGGCATCTGGAAGATTGTTAAGTCAAAATGACCACGGGCTTCTAGCCAGGGCCATTCTTACTCTGGGTAACAGGATAATTTCTAAATGTATTGTAATAAGCTTGACAGCACGTGTTAATAGGTGTAGGTAAACACACACATGCACACACACACACCCCTCCCTGCCATCATGACCTTTAATTTAATTTAATTTTTATCTTATTGATTTTTAGAGAGAGGGAGAGAGAAACATTGACTTGGTCCACTCACTGATGCCATTGCTAGTGGACTCTAGGATGTGCCCCGACCAGGGATTGAACCCACAACCTTGGCGCATCGGACAACGCACTAACCACTTAAGCTACCTGGCCAGGGCAGCCTTCGTACATTTTTATCTAGAGCCACCACAGAAGGACACAAGGCTCCATCATCTAACAGTTGTTCCTGAACAATTGTTAAAATATTAACCACGAGGGTGAATGATGTTGTGTCCGTAAATACCAACGGCTGCTTTAAAAGCACCGCACTGGACCGGAACGGTGAATTGATTAGGACCCGGAGCCTTGGGGTTGAATAATGTTGCTGCTACGTACTGTGCGACTTTGTTACTTAATCTCTTGGAGCCTCGGATTCATTTTGCTGCAAACCAAGATAACGTAACCGCAGGAGCACGCTGAGGCTTCCAGTGCAGACACACTGTGCGCAGACTCCGATCGTCTCTCGGTTAAGGCTGCTTCGAATTCCAACAGGAACCCCCAACTTGGGGTGCAGCAAAGAAGGAAACTGTCCACGCCAACAGCCCAACTGTGCTGCAGCAAGGCTGCCCCAGCGAGATGTTTTTGGTGTTTGGGCTCCACCAGGGAACAGATGCAGCTTTCCACCTTCTACAGAAAAGGAAAAGCGGGCTCCCCGGGCCAGAGGGAGCTGATCACAGGCAGAGGTCCCCCCTCCTGGCTCCCGATCGGTTCTTCCTGATACCATAGAGGGTCCCAAACCCTCGCAGGTTGGTCCAGGAGGCACCGTCCTGGTCAGAAGGCACCTGCTTGGAGTGGCCAGTGAGGATGCCCATGGGAGCATGGCCTGCCTCTACCTCTGGCCGAACGGGACTCAGAGAGCTGCTTCCTAAGGGCCACTGCTCCCTGTGGCCGGAGCCCTGGTAGGGCAGGCCGCCCAGGACAGCCTCCTCCCGCAGGGACACGGTCGTGCAAGAGGCCCTGGGGCTCTGTTTTTGACATGTCATCCCCCTTAGCCACCAGGGGCCCCTTGTAGGTATCTTCTTTCTCCCGGTCCACCATGTGCATTTCAACTTGGAAGCTGAGGATGCCGGAACTCTCCATTTCTTGGCAGAGACCCTGCCGTTAGTTCACTTTTTCCAAAAGTGGTCCTTGCTTTGAAGTGCCCCATGTTTATTATAATCGTGAGACACCCTGCATCCATGGTCTGGCAGGAACCAGCGTGCCTGGGGTACCTTCTTTCCCTTCCCCATCCCCTGCCCCTGCCTTGGACTGGGGGGTCAGGGGAGGAGCAGAGAGATGAGGCGGCATCGTGAAGAAGGACCCCTCTCCTTCCTCGTTCTCCATCCAGTGGTCGCTAGGTTGTCCTCTTTCCTTCTGAGTGGCCTGCTTGGTGTTGCCATTTTAACCCCCGCATTTGGGATTGCTGCTTCTTGACATGCGTGGCTTTACCGGGTGACCTTTGAGAGCCCCGTGTTGAGCCCAGACTTCCAACACGTTGCTTCTGGTTGTACGGAGCCTAAAAGGTATGTAAGAGTCCGTCATACGCTCAGAGAAAATTCTGAAAACATGGGGAGTCAATAGAGTGAATGTAAGTTACATAGTTCTTCAAGGTTTGGTTTCCCTTCATGGGCTTGACCAGGAGAGGAAAACGAACACTTATTGTGCTTCCTGAGTCTGCCGGAAGCAGCTGAGCCTCCCACCATTCCCGTCCAGTTGGGATTCATATCATCCGCCTTTTACACGCGTGAAGAGCGGGATCTTAGAGGTTAATCCGGGCAGACTAGCCGGATGTGGGGGGTTTCGTGTGGACTTCTGGCTTCTATGCCTCCCAGGGACCTACGTGTTTCCAAGAGGTTGTTCATGGATGCTAAATCGGGTGACATTTCTTTCCCTAATGCAGGATGGGTTTTCAAATGTCTTCTTTGCCACCGGAATTGATGACAAGTTTGACAAAGAGAATCGCTGCCCACAGCTGCTGTGCCAGGGACATTTTCCAAAACCATGGCTGGAGGCAGCAGCGATGTCCCAACCACACAGGCTGTGCGGCCGTGATTCATCCCGAGGGGCGCAAAAGCGAAGCCTTGGAACCTTCGGGGAAAGAGAGATTCTAAAAATACCGCCCGCTCCGAGACTGACGGCCAGCCGATGGTCAGGTGGTGCTGGCGTGGACTGTTGGACACCGTGTTCAATCGTGTTCAATGCCAGGCTTTCAAAGTGACAAAAATGCAGATTTGAAGTTTGCCAGACAGGACCGAATTTAGAAGGTAATGGGAATTATGAGGATGACAGCCTTGAAGTGACCGGCTTTCTTACGGGGGTTGATACTTCAGCTTCCCAAGTAGTTAACCGCAATCCTCACAGACACTTGAAATGCAATGAGCTCAGGAGTGGGGCAGGGCGGGGGACAGCGGGGGCACTGGCTTGTGGCAGCTCCAGAATCATTATCCAAAAGCGTCTGAGCTTGCACTGGGTAGCTGCGGAGTTGCTTTCAGACTTTTGAAAACAGTGAATTGCGTTGTTCTTCTGTATATAAATATCTTCACCACGGAAATATCAAATAATGTCAAAACTGAAATGAAAAAAGTTTATCTGAAAGGAACTGCAAAGGTACAGCTAAACCATTTCTGCATTTTGAAGTATCTCTGCAAGTTTTACCTTTGGAACTAATTCCTCCTTTGTCTGCTACAGCACTCGTTCATGAACATAGTCAAGGAACGTGTATTTGGTAGTTAGTCTGTGCAGGTTCTGTATGTACCAGGTGCTGGGAGCATAACCACCTCATAATAGGTGCTAGAAGACAGGCCACCGACAAGTATAAGTGAGAATATGCAGCTAGATCAACAATCTCTCTATTCATCTTCGTATCTTCCTTGTATTAAAAAGAAAGGATCTCTCAAGCCATGAACGGGCACGAAGAAGTCATAAATGCCTATTCCTAAGGAAGGAAACCAATCTGAAAAGGCTACACAGACTGTCGACTCCAACCGTAATGAGTTTTTGAAAAGGCAAAACTATGAAGACTGGAAAAAGACCAGCGGGTTGCCAAGGGTTATGGGGAAGGAAGAGACGGGCGGGCAGAACACAGGGAATTTTTAGGACTGTGAAAATCCGATACTGTCACGATAGATACGTGTCATTATACTTTTGCTCAAATGCGTACCACACCCAGAGAGAACCCTAATGTGAACAGTGGACTTGGGGTGATCATGACATGCCGGCGTCGGCTGGTCCCATGGGCCACTGCAGTAGGGGCTCACACTAATGGCAGAGGGTAGAGTGGAAATCACCACATTTCTCCTCAACTTTGCTATGAATATAAAACTGCTCTAAGAAAATAGTCTTTAAAAAAATGAATGTGATCCCACCTCGGTTTATATACAATGTTAATATTATAAATTTATATTTCACTCATGCCATTTTGCAGATCAGCCCCTCATTCATTTGGATTTAGGACTACCTGTTCCAAATGAATATATCCACGTGACCCCTGAAGGAAAGAGACTTGAATTGTGTTCTTTTTCTGACAGGGGACAGAAGAGTACCTCAAAAGCAAAACCAAACAAAAAAATGCCCATGTTGATGGATGAAGTCTGTACTCACCCAGAGTAGATACATTGCCTACTAGAGAGACATCCAAAGCATGTTGGGTTATATTTTTCCATCAATGGCTGACAGTGCAGAAGTTATTAAAATGACTACATGTATTTATTAGATGTGTAATTGTAATTTAAATATTATTCTGAGTACATTTTAAATGAGAAGAAAATGAGGTTTGCAGAGTCATCTGCAACAATCTGTAATACATGCAGTTATAATCCACATAAACTCAATATGAATATTTCATGAACATCTGCTTGAATACAAAATATGTGGCTTCAGCAACTCCAACGTGAAACATGCTGCCATTAGATCTTAAAGGATTTAGGAAGGTACACTGCCATGAAAAGATTTTATTTGCAGACATTGATAAGGTTATAAAACAATGTAGAAGTGTCAAACACCAACACAGTTGAATAACTTTAACAAGTAATTTAATTTTCTCAAATCTCAAACAAGAAGGTTAATGATCTCTTCTATTCATTTCCCTTCTGAGGCCACATTTTGTTTTGTTTTTTTTTTGTTTTGTTTTGTTTTTTTCCAGTTCAATAGTGGGAAGGGGATCATAAACAATCATATTATCAAAGGGTTGACACGTCCTTATTTTCCTCAGAGCTGTGCATATGCAGGGCATGAAAGTGAGAAACACAATAACCAAAGAGCAAAATACCAGGCCAATTTTGGTTTTTACCTCCATTCCAAAGTTATGTTTTTTCTTTTAATTTATAATACTTAAAGTTTCCACTTAAGAATTTATATTTCTCCATATCTTTAAAAACCTAAAAAATGTAACTAATGTTTCTTTCTAAAATCTATCTCCTTGTCTGTTAGGTTGGCTGTCTTCTCATCACTCACCTCTCCCTTTGGAACCTTGATTTGTCTCCTCTTTTGGGCCACACGTCCCAGTCTCCTCAACTTGACAGGCTCCTGTGTTTGCCTCTGTGTCTTAGGTAGAGCTGCTGCATCTCTCTAGCTGTTGCCCTGGCCATGGTTCTCAGAGTGGATGGGCTTGCAGATGTTCTAGAATCATGGGGGCCTCTAAGAACTCTGCTGGGAGACCAGCAGTTTCTTCCTCCGCCCCAACCCCCACTGGTTTTCACAGTCAGAAGCCATGAGCTCTGGGGCTGGGATTTGTCCCCGAGTGTCCCTACTTTAAATGTGTGACTGCTTTCTTCTGGTTGGGCATTTCTTCTTTATTTCTTTGTTTATTAGACTTCCATGCAGCTTGATTTTATGGAATTTCTGGTCATCTCTAGTTCTGAGGTAAATGTATTCCTTCTTAGTTGTAGAGGGAGACTCAGCATGCCTACCTCTGCCTCCATCTTGGCTGGAAGTTAATTCTGGTTTTTAGGGGTCCCCCCTCATCTCTATTTGCAGAATATTAATTCCATTCTCATGTGTTAACCAAGGAGTTAATTTTATGATGGAAAAAGTGTATTTCTTCCCTTAAGAAGAGAACAATGAAATGCATGCAATTTTAAGTGGAGTTATTCAGAGTTAGCACTTTAACTTGCAAAGAGCATAGATGTTGAGTTATAGAAAATGGAAATGCTTCATTCATATGTGGTGTTTTCTGTTACCTTTTAGGGCAATCATGGCATTAGCCCCTTGACCCATCTCCCCATTACCTCAATTTAGACTCAGGAATCTTGCGTGAGGTCATGACCTTGGGCACCCTGACAGGTCCAATGTCACAAGTCCCTTTTTATAATCCAAGACAGAGATCACAGCCTCTCCGCCTGCAGCCTGTACCCAGCTGTATGGGGACCTGGCACTGGCTCATCAACAGGGGCGTTTACCACTCAATTGTCCTTCCCTGCGAGAATCACAATCACTTGTGCTGATGGCGACAGAGACTTTGACGGTCCCTCTCCTGTCTATTCCACCCCATGGGAGAGCTTTCAAAATTACTCTCCCAGCCCATGAGCTGTGACAAGCCTCCTCTCACCGTCACTTGTCAAAGCAGCCCCTGCCTGCCCAGTGTTAGGCTGGTGGGTAAATCCCCCACTCCAATGAGTGTGACAGCCTTTTGCTTGGCTGCTAGTCCCCCTGGAGAACTGCTCTCTGGGTTCCAACCCCCTTTCATTTCAGGCGGCCCGCGATTCTCTGCAGGGGCCAGTATGTCACTCACTTACCTTCAGCACCCAGAGGGTTGAAGAGAAAGTTTGCACCAATTAGTCACTGTTTGGGGGAGGACATCTCATCTCCCATGTGCTTCGCTTTTCTCATCTTCTCGGTGTCCTGAGAAATTCTCCATTTTCCGAATTCTCCTTTTTTGGGACATTTTGGTTCCTCTAGTAGCCGGGACATCAATATGGTCAGACCTCCCGTGATTTCTTTATCTTGGTCCTCCGGACCCTGTTGGTGCTGTTGTTCCAGACTTGCTCAGGACTCCTTTGCGCTGCAAATAGCTGAATCTAATCTCACGGCGACAGAAGCCAGCGCTCACCGGCCCTCAGTCTCTTTCCAGAAACGACTGGCAGATTATGACCCTTTTTGTAGCAACACTTCCTGAAGACGTGTCAGGGGAAGGCGGTTTTCTCTGGCTCCAGTTTCCTGTGCAGCAAACGCTTTACCGGGACCCCAAAATCCTGCCCCCAACCAGGGGCTAGATGGGAAGAAGCTTCTCTCTCTGCCCACTGATGCTGTTTTGTTTTGTTTGTTTTTGTATAGGATCTCTTAGCTTAAGTCTTTTTGAGGTGTTGTCAAGAAAGTCCTCTCTGAAGCGATGTCTAGAATGAGGCACAAATAAAAACAAGGAAATAGCCCCTCAAACGTTTGAGGGAAAACGTGTTCCAGACCAAAAGAACTTCAAGGTCAAAGACCCTAGAATGGGAAAGCTCGGGTTTTGCAGAAAAAACAAAACCCCCGGCATAGCGAGGTCAAGGAAGGGAGAAACGCGAGGGGAGGCTGGGGGAGGCAGATGCCAAGTTTTGCGAACCGTGGGAGGGACCCTAATTTAACTCGTGAGTGTGGTGGAATGTCATTGCAGGGCTTAAAGCATGAGTGGAGTCATTCGATTTATATTTATAATAACCATCCCGGCAGAGTTGCCAGGCCAGCAGGCTGTCGGTGTTCGGGTGAGATCGTTTGAAGATCCCAGTCATCAGCTGGGGGACGGGGTGGGGATGCTGGGATCACCAGGAGGCAGCAGACCAGGGGCAGCTGAGGACACACTAGGTCTGTCCGGAAACTATCGAGCCAATGTCAGTATAATTAAAACCGTTTGCGTGGCCGATACTTGTGGGACAGACCTCAGACGTGGTATTTAGAGCTAGCCGGCCCACGGCTGGACTGATTACGGGGCCATCTGTACAATAGCGTCAACAATAAAAGCAACGTTCACAAAGAGAGAAGAAAAGAAAAAAAAAATTATAAACAGTTCATTGCCTATGCCTCTGATTTTCAGTGACACAGAAACCCTTTTTATGCTGTTATAGCTTCATTTTGATCTTTTCTGACATTTTTATTTCACTAGTCGCTTGCTGCTTTTACAGGAGAGTATTTTACCACCGGGTGTGTGTGTGTGGAAATGAAATAGGTACCAGGCACTAACTGGGAGAAAATACGGCTTTTGGGCACAAGGGCACGAAGTCTGATGGTCAAGCACAGCCATAAACCTTCCATCGCAGTAGGATGCGGAAGCCCTCACTTCTCCGTCACCGCAGCTCAGGAGGACAGCTATGATTACCGCAGTAATGGCCATGTGACAAGGAGGAAGCAGAGAAATGATGGCATTTGAGTGTGTGATTCATGCTTGGGTATAAAAACGAGGCACTCCAGGTCATACGGGACGGAACATGCTGTTCCCGTGAGTGACTCGTCCTACAGAGGCTGAGCCTGGCATCCTGCGCATCCTGCGTGGGGAGAACCAGAGCAAGAATCCTCCTCTGAATGGCTCTGAAGTGGCTTTGCAAACAGACAGGAAGAATCAGATGGCGTCTGCTCCCTGAGGCAGCGGCCAGAAGCAGCCATTATGACAAGCCAGCAGGTGTGTATGTTAATAGGAGACAAAGCTGTTCTGTTTCCTGGCTCAAGGTTCCAACACAGTCAGAGGAAGGATTCAAGAGACAAGCTCACTGACTTTGCTATGACATGGAAGCCCCTGGAAGCTTTCACAAAGGAACTGGACGGAGGCAACTCTGGGTCCGGGTCCAAGCTTTCTCCAAGATTTTAAATAACTTTCGTTTTCCCACTGCAGGTGACATACAATAGTATATCAGTTTCGTGTGGCTTCTTCTGCATGTGCGTAGTCATAGGATTTCTGTTCAGCTGGACCTCAGGCGGCTCTGGCTGGTGGTTCTGTAGTTGAGTGGCAGTTCTTAATGTGGTTGCAGGAGGAGACCCGGCATGCACGCACTCTGTCACCTCGACTGGAAGCCTCCTGCAGGCCCTTACGTTCTGGTCACCGCAGACCCAGCACTGGAGCTGCTCACCACGTTTACTTTCTCTGTGAAACCAGGGTCTCCATTTTGTCTTTAAAGTTCTTTAGGGCTTGGTTAACGATGGTCTCTGTTAAATTCACTTTGCTAAAATAACAAGGCGGTTTCATTGTCCTGACTGCAAACAGTCCAACCTCTCCATTATTGTCCGGCTTCACACCCCCCTGTAAGTTCAACCCCATGTGACACAGGCCAGTGGATGGTGCTGCTCCAGGTAGAGAGAGGAGAATGTGCCTAATGGGCTCTCTGTGTCCCTCCCTACAGCGACATTGTTTCTAGGTAGGGTCATTTATGTCCCGGTGCGTTCTGGGAAAATGGTATGTCAAAATTGTTCCATTATCTCTCAGGACTGTCCACGTTTGGCTGTTAAGAATCAGACTTCTTAAAGGAACCATGGACATGGACAACAGGTGGGATCGACTTGGAGGGGAATGGGTGGGTGGGGAGGGGGACAAAGGGGAGCAAAAAAGGGATGGATGTAATACAACAACAATAAAAATAAAAAATAAAAAAAAAGAATCAGACTTCTAGGAGGTTAAGCCTTGTGCTGAGAGACTTACCACCCCAGGAGTAAGTTATATTTAAACGATCGAGCAATCCCTTGGGAATGAAGCCACTGAAGCCACATGGAGACGGATGAATTGCTCATGCTTGTCAGTGTGGACAGCAGGCATGCGGGAAACAGTTCCCTTCCAAGGAGCCAGTGTGTTTTCCAAAGCGCACATGTTCTTTTTTTTCTAATACATTTTATGTATTTGCTATTACAGTTGTCCCAATCTCTCCCCGCCTTTGCACATTTTCATCTTGGACTTTAGTTTGATATTTGAGAGAGGGATTTTTCTAAATAGCTATACTTGAGCCACAATCTTTAGCTTCGTTGACTATAATGTTTTTTAAGATTTTACTTATCATTTTTAGAGACAGGGGAAGAGAGAGAGGCAGAGAAGGAGAGAAACATCCATGCATGGCTGCCTTTCACCTGCCTCCAGCTATGGACCTGGCTGGAGACCTGGCTTGCAACCTGGTTCTGTGCCCTGGCTGGGAATCGAACCTGCGACCTTTGGGTTCGCAGGCTAATTTTTGTGTACAATAAAAAGCACAGTCCCTTCCCTATTCTTTATCTGCATTAGTTTCCAGAGACACTTTATTGAAAACTTCTCATTGGTCATTCGATGCCTACTGAATCCCTGAAAAGTGTTTCTACATCTCACCCATCTAATTGGGAAAGGGGCAGAGGTACGGGCACCCAAGGGACGGAGCCTGAGCAGTACCGATGAAGGGTGTTGGTGCTGCTCGTCTACCTTACAAATCAGCTGAAAGCGCGGTGTAAATGGCCTGTTTTGTACTGTCTGATAGAGCCTGGACGGAGTGGCGAATGAGTTAGAACATTTCGGGAAATCTTATTTTATCAACATCAGAAATTCTTGTAGTGGGTATTACGTGTGTGCAACTTCGTATTGCTAAATTTATCCAACCACAAGTTATTTACACCATGGCAAAAGGAGTGAGTTTATTTTGTAGGACTAGGTCACGTGTGCAACTGTATGTCCATGTATAGATGCGGGCACACAAAACATTTCCACACGTGTTGTTAGAGCACTTGTGCAGTTAGAGCAAAATTGAGTGGAAAGTACAGCGTGTTCCCATTACTGCCTTTCCCCACCCACAGCAGGGTTTTTAATTGACAAGAACCTAAATGAACAGATTTAATTCAACATTTCAGAGAAGGAAAAATAATATAGAATGCATCATAAGGAAAACTCTCAAAGAAAAAGAGAGAAAAGCTCTCATGGGCTATTATCGCCAACTATTATCAATTCTTTACCGGATGCCCACACAGCAAATGGAAAAACCTTCAACACACTCTTTAAACCCTGCTGCCGTAAATGACACACTAACAAACGTACAGATTTCTCCTGCACCAACCATAGAAGCAGAATTAACCAAATGCCAGTCCTTATAATATTGTTTACACGCATTTGTATTTAGGAGGTTCACGAGATCAGAAGCCTCAGCCTGGGGTTGGTCCGGCACCTGCTTTCCCAGCCTGAGCACCCAACTCAGGCTCAGACGTGGACGAAGTTATGATGGGCCGGCCACCTTCCCCTAGTTCACCCGCCCGACCTCAGTTTCCCCTGCCGACCTTCCCTCTGGTCTAGACACATGGTTTCCCAAAGTTGGTTCCTTTACAGGTCCCAACAGATTGATTATAACAACATAGCGCGCCGTTACTATTCTGAGCGGCTCGTTAGAAGCTGTGGCTGAGCTAATTCATCACCAAGCTCTGTTCCTTTTGTCCACGCTCAGCCTCTAGAAGACTCAAGTTCCCGCACCTGGGGGCTTGGGGAAAGTCAGGAGCAGAGACGAGAAGTCACCTAGGTGGCGTCCCCTTCCCCGCAGCGTGTGCCCTGCTTCCGGACTGGCCCCTTGCTGAAAACCTGCCGTCGACTTGCGCTTGATTCCGGCCCCTTGTCCGCCTGAGCTTCCAGCTTCCCTGCGGGCCTCCACTTGCTAGTGGAGCTCCTGCTGCTCAGCTCCTCCTGCAGGCATGAGTAGCAGCAAAGGCCCACATGCCACGTGGCTGAGGATGAGAGTCAAACGCATAAGCCATTCAATACAATGTGGGCTATTCCCGTATACTGACAAAATAAATCTTTAAAAACAAGGCGGAAGGCCAGGTATCGATACAGAATCTTTGAATTTCTCCATTTTCTATGCTGCGACACGGTAGAATGACGGAAAGCTGGTGCCTGGCCCCTAGCCCACCCCTACTTTTCTTCCCAGCCCCCCACTCTGTCGCACAGGACAGGGTCCTTGAGCGGTTTCACAGGGACATGGCCACATTCCTGCTCCTACCTGCACACTGCTGGCCTACAGGCAGCCCCCCTGGGGCACTAGTCCAGCCCAGAAGTAAGTCTAAGCGTGGACTGGCCTGTCCCGGAGAGAAGGTCCCTGGAGAACAGGTTGGCCCAGGCCAGGGAATGGGTGCTCGCAGGTGAAGAGGGGCCACTTTGGTGGGAAGACCCAGTGGAAAGGCACAGCCAGAGGGGGTCACAGGCCTCCTCAAGCGTGCGATCCAGGCAGAGAGAAACAGTGAAGAGGCATTTGCACCACAGTGAGCCTGGAGCTGTTGTGCGGGAGGAATCGGCCGGAAGGAGCGGTGTCTCCCCTGCGCCCTGTGTCCGCGCTGAGCTGACAGCGTGACAGGCGTTCTGCTTTATGCTATCCCTGTCACCATGGAGCAATGTATGGGGGTGGGGTATTTTTGTAGTGCCAACGCCACGTATAAATGACAGAGGTGTTTTTCATTTTTAAAACATCAGGGGTCGTTCTGGGGAGCGAAGAAGATGGTCAGTCTCCCCCAAAACAATTCCCGTCTCATCTGTTTCTAATTAGATGCTGTCAGGACTCCTTGATGCCCCAATTCGTCAAGGTGGCCTCCTCTCACCCGGCTCCGAAGTAAAATCCGAAGGAAGAGATTGCAAGTGCCGGCAGAGTTGGCATCCTCACCCCTGCACCTGTGCTACTGAGCTCCTCAGAGCCGGGAAGAGGTGTCCCGGAAAAGAGGAAATTGGAAATGAGTTCACTCCCGGCACCGTCATTAAAAAGTAGAGGCTGCAGCCCTTCACCTCCCTCGGGGCAGAGTAGGAGAGAGAAACCCAGGCATCGTCTGAAGCCATTGTCCTCAGGGATACTGTCCCCAGGAAAAGACATTCATTCTAAGCCTTTCATAAAGCAGTAGTTCCTTCCCTGTTACAGAGAAAACACAATTATCCCCCTGCGGAGCTGATTTACCCGGGTTTGGTTTCAGGGGCACGAAACTGCCTCGAGGGGAGAAGCAGAGATGCGCCCCCTTTGCAACAAACAGCTCATCTGAAGGGAACATGCCTCCTTGGAACTTAACTATGGGATGACAGCACAGTGACTCAGACATCCTGGGACCGTCTGTGCCATCCCGGGCGACTCCCTTATGTTTTCTGGGCCTCGAATTTCTCGTTTATCAACAAGGTAGATGAAGGCCACTTCCTGCCACGTTGAGTGGCTCGAGGAAGAATTCATCGGAAATATGTTCACGTTATTACTGTTGTCAGGATACGATGTGGAATGACACAGATGCGGATGATTTCCTCGAGGAAGGTGAAGTTTGGTTAAGGGACCTAAAGGAAGATGAAGATGGGGCTACTTTGCGGCATGGTCGTGAAGGCCGCCGTTGGGTACCAGGTCACGTGGGCAGACCCCTCAAACGGACCCCTGTCCCCTGTGGTTGGTCATTTGGGGAGTAAAGTAGAGAAATCACTGCGGTTGCTTTGAAGGAGAATTTCGTCACTGTCAAGTCAAGAGCAAGTAATATATTTAGGCCCCATCTGTGACTTTTCAGTTCTACTCATTCTTTGCTTCCCGTGAACGGATCTGAGTTACCCACCCAATTGGACATGTCCTGAGTGCATTGCTTACAGGCAACCCCCCGCCCCCACCCCGCCCCAGGAAATTGTTAAAAATGATGGCTGCCTAATTTTTACAGGAGACATATTTGTTTATTTAAGGTATTGACCCAGAATTTCTCTCCTTTACTCTCTGTAGCCCTGACCTGAATGACCAGCCCCAAACCAGACAGTCTGATCAACCCACATGGTTCTCTGGCTCTGCCCCTCCCCCCACACAGCAAAACTTGTTGCTGACCAGCTCCTGGGTAGCCCGTTAGCTGATCACCTTTTCCCAAACCAGCTTCTCTTGGTGGGTGTGCCTCCACCCACACACACTCGGCAAGAAAGTTGGAACTCGCTGTCACTTCTCCCTTTTCCGCATTCGGTCAGCCATCAGTCCCCATAGCTTCTACCACCTCAGTTCCCTTTGGCCCTTCCCTCTTCCCACCACCTGTGCAGCTCAGGACCTTGTTTCTTGCCCCCATCTGGCCCGCCTGAAGCTACCCTGCATCACAAGGGTCTTCAGCAAAGGCAAACCGAAGTCGTGGCCATATTCGGCTTCAAATCACTGCGTTATTCCTTAACCCCAGCTCTCAAAAGTGTGCTCCTGGGCCCTCGTATAGGATCCAAAGCTCTTCATGATCTGACCCCCTTCTCAGATCGCTGGTCTTGCTCTTGCCTCTCCTGTTCACGCACATTTCACGCCAATTCTGCTAAATGACCTGAGCTTACACACACACGCACAGCTTGTGCTTCCTTTTCCCTCCTTTTATTTTCCTAGTTCCCTACTTAACGCCTCATCACCTGGCAGGCTCGGGTCAAGCCTTTTACTTCCCTCCCTCTTCCTGGGTCAACTGCTTCCTCTGCACCGTGTTCCCATATGTCCTGATGCTCCCCACACTCACTGGTTTACTTCTTTGTTCCACTAAATTGACTGTAGATCCCTCAGGAGAGAAAAGGTCTGGTATTTGTCTTCCTGGTACCTAGTACTAAGCACTGCGTAAACACAGAAGGACAGTTAGCCAGAGAGACATTGAATATAAGCCACCATATAAGTGATCAGGAAACCATAAAATGTATAGAAGAAGAATAAATTTGGGTTTTATCTGAGCATATTCCAGGTACATGTGTATTGGATAGGAAAGTTGTTTTGTTTTGTTTTGTTTTGTTTTAATGGAATGTCATCAAATGGAACTGCCAGCCAAGATATATTTAAAACATAAATCTCTCCTAGTCTTGTGGTCATTTTCCAAAGTAATGTATTCCCCCACCCCTGCAGCAAAAACGAATGATTCTCTCACAATGCTGATCATGGTAGGAAAATCATTGCAGGGAAACAGAATTCAGGGAGCAAGTCTCCCGTGTCTTAACAAAAACACGGAAATCCACAGAGCTCCGAAAACAAAGCTTTTCAGAAACTCACTTGACAGCAACACCTGGCCTGACCCGAGCCCAGTTGACAACAGAACCTGAGCTTGGTGAAGGCCGAAGTCATGACTTACCACACCCTCAGGAAGACACTTCAACACTTTTTTTGGTCCTTCTTTTCCAGTTTTACCCCAAAATCTAGTTAGTAGCTTAAAAAGCAAAAACAAAAGAAAATAAAAACCAAAAACCAAAAAAACGCCTAAGATTGCGATTTGTCCTCAAGTGTCTGGTTCTGTGCCCTCACAATCCTAAAAGTGTCTCAATTTTCTGTTGATCCACTCACACCTAACCCTGCTCCCGTTTGTACTGAATTCTTTGTGCCCACCCCCAAGTTGATCTCAGCGAAAACCTTCCTTATCTGGCCAAGTTCTGCTTATTAAATTGCTGAATTCACACACACACACACACACACACACACACACACAGGATAAAAATGAAATCACTTCTAGTGTCTTTGGGGATTGAAATCCTGGCTGCTACCCTTCACTTCCCAGTTTTCACGGTCACTCTGTTTATTCCGGTTGAAAAAACATCTTCATATTTCTCACTCTCTCTTAATTAATTTCTTATTTAAAACAATACAATCCAGCCCTGGCTGGTGGCTCAGTGGATAAGGTGCCGGCCTGCAAACCCAAAGGTTCTGTTCCCAGCCAGGGCACATAACCAGGTTGCAAGCCAGGTCTCCAGCCAGGTCCGTAGCTGGAGGCAGGTGAAAGGCAACCATACATCGATGTCTCTCTCCCTCTCTGCTTCTCTCCCTTCCCCTCTCTCTAAAAATAATAAATAAAATATTTAAAATAAAATAATACAATCCAGGTCTAAACAAAGTCTTAGGGACACTAGCCTTATGTCAGGAACAATTTCAAATATCTTTTAAAATTAAAATACAAGCAGAATCATAAAGTGATAAAGGAAAAATAAGAGCATTTTCTTACAATTTTAGAGTAAGGAAAACCTCCGTAATTAATATACCTTAGGAAATTTAGAAACAATTTTAAATAACTGCTAAATTTGAATAATAACTAAAATTTTCTGCAAAGTAAAATCAAAAGATTAGAAACTTGGGGAAATTTTAAATATTAATTTCATTAATGCATAATGAACTTATACAAATAAAAAATGAATAAAAAGCAAAAGGCATGAATAAATGAGTCACAGAAAAAAAGACAAAAACCTCTTAAATATAGAAAATACTTTTGATCACAGTCATAATAAGAAAAATGCAAATTAAAATGTGTGTCATTGCTTTTAATTTATTAGATGGGCTATATTTTAAAGTATTTGAGACAAGCTTTGTTGGCACAGCAGTGGTGAAAACCTGAACTCCTGTGAGTTGTTAGAGAGAATGATATTGGAATACCCCTAAAGAAGCAATTGGGCCACAAATATTGAAGTTACAAATGCAGGGATCATTTGAAGCAGGAATTCTATGTTTAGGAATATATCAGGTATAACAGCAAATTGTAAAAATGACACATGTACGTAGCTGTTGAAGCACTGTCTGTAATGGGAAATGTTAGAAACGACTTAATTTCTAGCAATACGGAGTTCATCACATCCATTCAGCAAAATACTTCACAGCTACCTTGTTTTTTAAGATGGAAACTCTTTGCGTACGTATATGGGGAAAATGTCCGAGATGTATTTTTAAATGAAGGGGAAAAAGCCCTGGACAAAAAGACAACCACCACATGGGAGGGTCATCTTCCTTTTCTCTTCACCCCCACACCAGGCACAGCATCTGTGTACAGATGTTCAATCAATTGTGGTTGAATAGAGTTTCACTGAATACTAGTACTTATTGCATGTTTATTTTTAAAGCCAGCGGCAGAGAGAGTTAAAGAAGAAAATGTTTGAAGGATTAGAAGTAGGGGGAGGAGGAGGGTAATGGTGGGAAGAGAGGGACTAGACAGCATGCATGAGGGACCCATGGACATGGACAACGGTGTGGGGGTTGACTGTGGGAACCCAGGGGTCGGTTGGGCAAAGGAAGGCAACTCAGGGGACAACTCTAATAGAAAAACAATGAAAATGATTCCGTTTTCAAAAGCAAGTGAAAGAAGCAAGTTTAAAGAAGTACCATGACAAATGTTCAGGCAAGAAGGCTAACCCAGGGGTGTCTGCTATTAGAAGGGGGGTGGGAAGAAAAGAGTATGATTAATAAATGCCCCGCAGGAGTTGAGAAAGTTAAACTTTCTTCTTCTGCCCAGATCCCAGCAGGATTTCAGAACTGCTGCTTTGACCTTCCACTTCCTCTAGAATCATAAGGAACGTATATACAGTGACATTGATCAGCTTCTATCGTATCCATTTCAAACTCTACTCTTGTCACCGCTGGCTGGTATCCCCGGTCCAAGTGCTCAACTCCTCTGATATTGGGGGGAAAAGCACTGCCTTTGGGGATCAATGTCTAGGCAATCCTTCTTTCCCATTGCACTTGAAAGCGACACTCCTGCTGTCTCTATCCAGGTCCTGACAAGGTTGGACTCATTCAATCCACTGAATGACCTTCAATTAGCTTCTCCTTTTAGGACCCTGCCCATAAAAGGAGGACAAGCTGGATTCTTGCCTAATGCCCATTTTTCTTCCCTGGAGCCTGCCTGTCTGTCTGAAAAGATTCCCCTACGTGGTCCCTTCCTCTTTAACATCATCCCCTCACTGTCTAATCAGGACGCGCCATGCTGGTGTGGCTTTCTCTGCAAGCCTGCCCCTCCTTCAGCCACACAGATTCCTGTTAATTAACGGCTTCAAAAACTGAGTTTTGTTGATCAACTGTCTGAAATATTGTTTTCCCTTTACTTCTCTATGCCTCTTTTTTCTGACTCCCCACCCCCTCTCTCTCACACACACACGTAGAATTTATGCACACAAATCTCTATTATTTGTCTTGCTCAACGATTACTAATGTTCACAAAGCACACGTTTACAGCTCCGATGGCGCCAGACTCCCGAGGCAGATGCACTTTCTGTTGAAAACATACTTGGGGGAGACACATTTATGAACATGGAGAGAAATGCCTGAGACAAACACGCCAGAAAGTGACCGCAAAGGAAAAAGGTCAAGCCAAAGAAAGAGACACGTTATGGCCTTCTCGGCATTCCCAGAACGCTTCCTCGTCTTTGTCGTAAAATTCAAGGCATGTGCAAAAATGACGGAAGCAAGAGACTTCGATTTTCGCTGGGATGAAATATCTATAGCTTCATAAAAGTGAGCACGACATTTGCAGAGAAAAGAGAAATAATATAGAGATGCCAGAGGGAGATGGATAGACACAGGGCTTTCAGAAATGGCTTGATTTTGCTCCCAGAACTAGTGTCTAGTTATGTTACATTCAATGTGTTCTAGATAGGACTCAATGTCTCCTTATAATTTTAAAACATGTTTTTCCTTATTCTAAGAATTGCTAACGAAGTATTATACCATACAATTCTCACCCAAGTTTTTTTTACAAGGTTATATTCCAAATATATACATTTTTATTAGCCCTTATCATATTTTTCCCATCTCCTAAACTCCAAGATACTTTGGTTTGCCTTTATTTCTGAACTGAATTCTTTACTATATATCTCACCCACATTACCACATTATCTCTCTCTCTCTCCCTCCCTCTCTCTCTCTCTCTCTCTCACACACACACACACATACACACAATTTTGCACCAAGAGGATTCATCCAGTTCTCAACCAGTGGAAAATAACCAATGTATTTGCCTCTTCTCACCTCTTAAATTTCAGTTAACAGGCAAACTCCTTGAAAGACCTTCCTTACAACATCCAGATGGCAGCACTTACTGGAGCTACCTTGTGCTCTAGCAATAGATGTCTGTCCCTACCACTTAACTATGACTGGAGACCAGAGGTCATTTAATCGTTTTTAAATTTCCCATAATGCACAGTACCCATGGTACACAGGCCTTCAGGAAATTTGTGTGAATTGAATTTCTATGTGTTTTTTGTTTGTTTTGCTAAAAGTTTCTCCTTTCTTCAATGAGAAAAAATATCTAGAGGCGAACTGGAAAGAAAACCGGTAGAGTTTCATTTTAGGCTAATCTTAGGACATTCTCTGGTTCGATTCATGACAGAAGGCCAAGGCCCCAGGCTTGAAGACGGGAGACTATAGACCCTTAGCACGGTATGTGTGCCCACATAGGCTCTCATTTCTGTTGAGATTTATTTTCAGTGAGTTAGCGCCACAGCACCGTAAGTATTGCTGATAAAGGTCATAGTTAATATATCAACAAAGGTACAAAAAATTACCTATCTTATGTGCTTCATAAAACACATCAGTCTTCTAGAAAATTTGAATGTAACCTCCCTGAAGTGTATTTTTAAATTACCTCCCAGATTTTTCTGACCCCTAGCCTGCCACTTTCACATAAATATTAGCTCAAACTGCTTTCTGAGAGTCAAACTTTAAACAAAACTAACCAGGCATCTGCTCAGGGATGAAAAATTACGTGGCCCTTCACAAGAAAGAGTGCATTTCTGTTCTAAAAAGAAACAACTGCGGTAATTGAAAATTCCTAAACTCAGTGGAGAATGTTTCTTGCTATGAACTGGTTGGAAATTTATAGAAGTGGAAGATGCTGAGGTCAGAGAGAGAGGTTTGTGATCCAAAACAGGTATGCAAGCAGGACGTGGGCTGCGACCGGCATGTGGCGAACAAGAAGGTGTCCTCAGCCCTACTCTCCCATCAGGCTGCACAGTGGCCTTCAGCAGTCCCCCTGGAAACCCAGCTGGCGTGACCTTGAAGTCTGCCAGGAATTAAAATATATACTGTATCCACCATGATCGCAAAAATGCCGAAAAGGAGGGACAAAGAATAGAAAATATGTAGGTAATCAGAAAACTTGACAGCCCTTTCTCCCGGTAAGCATGATACCTGGGAAAACGTGACTAAGAAGAAAATCTTAGGTGTTCAAGTTGAACCGGAAAAATTATAAATAAGGTTGTCCTGTACAAGTTCAGGGCACTGGAAGAACCCTGCACGAGCCTAGGGTTTTCCTAAAATGAAACGCTTCTCGTTTTCCTTCCGTTTAGCCACTGGTTCTCCTCCCTGATGAGGAGAAACTTAGAAAACATGGAAATCCAATTCACGCAAATGTTGTGGATGCCTCTCTTCTTGTGTTTTGTTCTGTAATTCCAAGAAGAAGCTGTTTGAGCATATTTGCTGTAGGATTAGACTTTTGAAAGGTTTGCGCTCAGAGGGCCTTGGAGACTACCTCCAATGTAGCCGTGCGCACTACATGGACGAGAGCAAAAGTCCCAAAAGAGATGGGGCTTGCCCTCTGCCTCATTTACAGTTGAGCCCAGGGGTGCCCCGAGCCTGTCAGGTCAGTCCTCTTCAGAAAGGCCGGTCTGGTTGTTAGAGGCTCCAAATGTGGAGCTGAAAGAGCTGGTGCATCCGTTTGATTCTGCCTCTCATTAGCTGTGTAAACTCAGCAGGTCATTAAGCCTTGGTTACTTCATGTATAAAATGGGAATAAAGGATTAATAATAATAATAATAATAACAATAAACACAGCTAAGTAAAGGGTTAAGGTAAACTCGTCATTGTCAAGTGCTCAGTGCGTTGCTTAGCATATAATTTATTATTACTATTATTATTATTATTAATCCTTCAACAACGTTACAAATGCATGATGGCCCACCCCAACTCCCAACCTGGCTCTGCAGCAACTTCATGTACCTAGAAGTCACCCCTCTTCTCGTTGCCCATGGAGCCACTTCCAAACCTGTGTCATCATCTTATCAAGACCCTACGCGTCTTGCACTAACTCCACGTGAAGCTCACCTGCAACAAAGGGGAATAAACGGACGGAAAGCATTCGATTGTTCAGGATAATGTCCAGCATTCACAAGGAAGGGAATCCTGCCGTTGGTGACGACAGGCTTACACGTCGGGGGACAGGATCACGAGGCTGAAGAAACTCAGCCAGATGCTGCGTGGGATCAGCTGTGGGCGGGATCTTTCCCAGTACATGTGCATGTCGAATCACCTCATTATACACTTTAAATATATTTCAATGATATTTACTCTGCCATAAAACTGGGGAAGAAGGGGTAGATACCATGTTAAGGGTTCTTACCACCATAAAAATAGTGTAGGTAAGAAAGAACAATGATGATCTGCATATTATAAAATAAAAAACCAGTTACATTACTTGAGAGAAAGGAGAAGCATATCCAATTGCAGGAATTAGACAAAGTTTCATAAAGAAGTGGCCTTGCAGCTGGCTCTGACAGACGAACAGACCTGGCAGAGGTGCAGGAGGAAGAAGGGGAGGGAAAGGTGTGGGCGGCAGGCCTCCGTCTTGCTGCTTTGTCTCTTGCAGGCAGGAATCTTGGGGGGTGGGGGTCCCAGGGGAGGGTCTCAGCAAAATATTCATCACTTTTCCAGGTGCGCCCTTCCATCATCCTGGTCTCTACTGACTGACCAGTGTCCTGGCTAGTGGCCTGTCTCCATGCCTTTCAAAAAGGACTCATGGAGACCCAGTCTGTCTATTTACACCTCCATCTTGGGGGGTTGCTGGAAGGAAGGGGTGTGCCAGGTGGAGGGGGGACAAAGGGACAAAAAATGAGGCAACTGGAACAGCACGATCAATAAAATATACTAAAAAATAAAGAAATAAAAAGGATGGACCGACACTGGCAATAGCATAGTGACTGCTTGGGGAAGTGAGCATGTGGAGGGTATAGAGGGCTAAACGGTAATGAAAAAATATAATAAGAATAAATTGTAAAATAATAAGCACGTGCCTAAACATCACATAAGCTTTTTCTTTAACTATTAGAATATGTGTCTACAAATTACGTTAAGAATCAACATTCTTAGTGACTTATGTAAGGCTCCAAGATATTGATTTCAGATTCCTTTAAGCCAGTCTTTAGCAATTCAACCAACATCTATCCATCTAGCTGTTTTTATTTTCATCTTCTTTGATGCCTGTCTTATTCTTAGCTATTATTTTGCGGACGAAATTAAATTTGGTAACCACTTCCGACCCCTGAAAGCATGCTTATTAATACAGGGGCATGATGCTTTTTCCAAGCCACGATCAAGTTCTTCATCTCTTTCCTGCCTTTAGCATACATTTTTAAACATGCCGGAATGACAGAGGTTTCATCCGCATTTCCCGTTTGATTTCATTTATACATTTTCCTGCAACTGAAGCACATGTTGCTGGATATTTGTCTGCCTCTATTCCAAGTTAGCAAGAGGTTTCTGACCAACTGGGAAGAGGCTTGGCGCTTGAACCAGAGTGGTCTCCGTCTTCTTTCCTGTGTCCTGAGGTGTGGGCACTTCCTCCATGTTAGCTGCACACCCTGGTGTGGAGTGGACAGTCCTTACATACGTATGTCGGCACGGAACATGACACCGCTTCATGTACTGGCAAAGGGGGTCCTGCTCCCTTAGGTCCTGTAACACTCATGACCCCTGTTTTTCCAGAGAATAGGGCAGTGTCATTCTGCTTCACTGAGGTCAAAGACACTTGCCACAGCTCCGGTTCCATCTCTGTCTGAGGTGATAGTCTACCCTTTCAACTGTGATAAATGGAATGTAATATTAAGGTGATCTTTACAAGGATATTTCAAAAAATAATGGAACCAACAAGGTGTCTAACTCACTTGCAGAACCAATAGTATGAATAGCTGCGACCCCGTTTATTTAAGCAAATGACAGCTAAATCACAACTCCTACTTGGCCCATGGCAATCATCAAGTACCGTCAATTTTAAAAAGCACCATAATGTTTAAAGTGGAAAATAAATAACGTACATCTGGGAGCCAGTGGAGTGTTGGGAACAGGAGGTCAAAAGCAGTGTGATTTAGACTGCGGGTTGTTAGTAAGTCTGCCCAAGGCTGTGGAAGTAGGATTCAATAAGGCTGCTTCCCCATGATGCACCCATCTCTATTGTCACTTGTCCTTTCCTCTAAACACACAGCTAACAAAATACTTTATTTATTTGTGGAGTGATGCTGAGCGATGTTGTGCATTGTCCTGGGTGACAGATTTGCACGTGATCCTCACAGCACGCGTTTAACCTTCACGCCAACCCAACAAGGTAGCCACCATGATTACCCTGATGTTCCTAAGAATACCGAAGAACCAAGAGATTCAGTTACTTGTCTAAGGTAATAAGTGGCAGGACGTGAATCTACAGCCTGGACACTTGGTCATTATGCTTCTCTATTTGTATCTTCCTCTTACTTTTCCCTCCAGAGACTGTATTTTACGGGGGCCTGGTCTCTATCTCTTCCTCTACCATGCCCCACACAGTGGTCTCACAAATGCAAGGAATGGAAAAACAATAAAAGTTAATGTTATAAAAAGCACTTTCAATGTATAAAATGCTTATACACATCATGCATCTTAACCCCCTCAACAGCTGTGTAGAGAAGATATGGCTTCCTGCCTGACGAATAAAGCTCCTGATATTGTAGCAAGCGGGGTTAAGACTAAGCTGCTATAACAAAAAGGCAAAAATAATGACCATGGGTTCAATAAGATTCGTTTCTCTCACACTTGATAGCAGGGAGCTTGCAGGTCCGTGCTGGTCAGGCGGCCCTATGTCATGAAGTCACCTTGAGACTCCGTAGGCTCCATCTTGGCATTCTTGCCCTCACCTGCACGGGAGAAGCCGGGTCAGGCCAGGCCTAGCATCCAGCCCAAGAAAGGGGAAAGGGGGAGGAAGAGTCCAGGTCAGGCAATGTCCTCACACGTCACCCTCTTCACCTGAGACCACAGCTATGGAGGAGGCGAGATACCTGGCCCCCAGCTGGACAGCCACGTGCCCAATGGGAAGATAGGAACAGACTTGGGAGGACCACAGATTCTCAGGACTTTCTGAAGGGCGCATAGCTCATGAAGTTAAACCCCTCCCAACGCCCAGGGCTGACATGGAGCATCTGCGTGACGGGAAGAGCCTGTCCACAGCCTCCCTGCAGAGCAGACCACTCCACTCAAAGCCGGGTCTTCTCAGACGCAGGCAAGGTGGGCAGCCAGTGGATGGGGCAGCAACAGCCTTAAAGACTGGCCTCCCTCCGAGGTTCCAGACGAGCTGGAAGGCGACACCACAGCCTCTAACCTGCAGGCAGGCTAATTACCTGCCTCATCGCTGACTGACTCAGCTGCCTCTCCTCTTTCCGCCCTTCGGAGTGCCAGATACCAGCCGTTTCTGGTTTTCTGCGGGTCTGACAGTCTCATAGAAAGTTGGCAGGAGGGAGACCTGAAAAGGAATGGCTTAAGGGATCAGCTGTTATGTTAGTCAGTGACGGGCAGCACCGGAGAGCCTACTGTGATGTTTTGAGAGAGTGAGATAGAGAGGGAGGGTGGGGTAGACAGAAAAGAAGCCCTCGGGCTAGCACTTAATGGGGGGAGATTGGAGGCACACCACGTATGTGCAAAGTTATAGGGTGCCTAACACGCTGAGGCCAGGGAGGGCTGGGCAGAAAGACTGGGGAAGGCTCAGGGGAAGTCTGAAGGGAACAGCAAGATGAGTGCGCTGCCCATAACATGACCCGCAAAGAGAGGGGAGAAGCACCCCATTTCCGCCTCCCCACAGACAGCAGTGGGGGTGTGTTTGATGGAGCCTTCAGGTGCGCCTTGAGCATCTTCTCCAGCCTCTCCTCATCCCCCTTCTGAAAAACCCCAAGCTGAGGTTTCCATTTTGACCTTACACTCAGATCTCCCTTGGTCACATCGCACGTTCTTGCTTCCCGCTTAGACTCGGACAGACTTTCCGGACAGACTCTCGGACAGCCCCGGCCGGCCTCGGGTTCCTTCATGGTTGTTCTAAGTGGGTCCTGCTGCTCCTGGCTCACGGCAGCTGCCTTCCTGAGCTCATCCATAGCCCCCCTCTACCAATGACACCGACATCGCTGATGACACTCCAGAAGAAAATGTCACCTTTCTCCACAAGGCATTCTGTCAAGTTGCAGAACGGTTCTGTGTGTGTATCGAGCCTTCTAGGCTGCAAAGCGGGAGGTGTCCAGCACGGACCCCACCCTCTCCTCTCCATGGGTCACCTCCACTTCAGGGTCTCTTCAGGGTCAGGAGCAGAACCTAGTGACTAACGCAGCCTACGGATGCGCAAATGAAGGCCAAGGCTGGGGTGGCCACGTCGCTGAGCTGAGACCTTTGTGTGGCAGTGCCACCCGCACTCTGATGTGGGTAGGAATTAGCTAAGATTTCCGACTGCGTGTGTCGGACAAGTTCCCAGGGTCCCTACAGCTGGTGGCTGACTCTATGGGTCATCTCTCCATATCCACTTGTCAGTCTGTTGAACAGATGCATGAGTTCTGCATTTCAACCCTGTGACCAAATGGGCTTTAGAAGGGTGCGGTGACCTGGGTAACTATTCCAGAGTCAGGCTAGTATTTCCGTTCTGGAGTTAGGCACCCTGCTATCCTCAACACCAAATGGCTTTTATAAAAGCCTCACAAACATTCTGATAACCTGAAGTTCACTTGTTGTTGTTGTTGTTTTTGTCATCCTTTTCCTTAGGAAATGCTTGCTTATTTTTAACTCTGGGAGAATGAAAAAGGAAAATTCCCCTGTAAGATGAATCCTCCCCCTTACGGTTTTGAGTTTTGCAGCTACGTTCAGTCACGCTGAACATTTACCATAAGAGCTTAATTTCCTCTGATTGCTCCAGACAACTTAGAGTGCGCTTCTTATCTTCCGTTCATGACGTTGTTGTCACTTGGATCTTCTAAAGTGAAGGGACCGTTTACAGTGCCAACGGTGAGGGATCTGAGCGATGCCCAGAGTCCTCTAAGAGCATCTTTTCATCACAGAGCCTGCTTGGTAACTGGTTTTATCAAACAAATGGCCACTTAGGACTTGACATTATAAGTCTGGCTTTTCAAACCACCGACAGGTAATTCACAAATGGCCTGGCTGAAAAGTGACATATTTGTGCTGGTAAATTATCCTGAAAATGTGACATAATTCCCTCCCACATCCACTACACCTCACAAGGAGGTTTTAAAGGAGATTTAAAACAACAGTTGCATTTCAATAAAAGCAAAGCCAGAAAGGTATTTTTCCCATCAACAATTTACAATCATCGATCATCGCTGCTAACAACACATGCTAATTTTCTCAGGTCAGTCGGAATTAACTTTTTCTCCACTGGAAATACATTACCTATGTCCCTCGGTTTCTTTAAAATTAAAAGCTTTTCCTTCCAAGCAATTTAATCAGTAGATTGTATTTGTTCTGCCCAATATCAGCTCCTTTTCTATTTCTTAAAGTTTCCTAAATCATATCATCGATTACTAAACTATGCTTTACGAACTTTCTGGCGGTGGAATGGACATTTCTTTATTCTGTAGCGTAATAGTGTCATGTGTACCCAAATGCAGAGTATATCTGAGCACCCACATCAGCAAAAAGATACCGTTTAGACACGGGGTGAATAAAGGTTATTCATAACAACCGGTTTGATGAAACATTAAGAAATGATGTTTAATTTAATGGAACAACAGCCAATCCCCTGCCTATGGTCATCACCCAGTCCTGGAGTGAACGTTTTTGAATGCTGGTGATCACACTGACACAGTGAAAGACAGTGAAAGTCAAGGAAAAAAGAAAGAGAGGGTTATAAGAGAAAACAGAAGAAAAATGAGATGTTAAAGTATTACCACATTTTTAATATATTGTATTGATTTTGCTATTGCCCTTTTCCCAATTTCCCCCTTTGCTTCCCTCCACCCAGTACCCCCCACTCCCTCTGCCAATGTCCCCCTTAGTCCATGTCCATGTGTCATGCATGTAAGTTCTTTGGCTTCTCCCTTTCGTTTATTATTCTTAACATCCCCCGTCCATTCTGTAACCACCAGCGTGTACTTCTTTTGTTTTTCACATCCAGACAATTCACTTAATTACTGCCTTCCAACTGTCAGCCTCTCACATCATACTCATACAGATTTTTCTTTTCATTATTTCAAAATGCTTGCCTTAACTCATTTGTTTTCATTTTTCTGAGAGGATTTCTGTTTCCATACCTTCCCTAGCCAGCTTGCCTGAAGCCCCTGACTCTGGGGGCTCCTAGGGGCTCTGTTCCCTTAGGACAAAAGGGACAATTCCACCGGGAGGCTGCAGTGGAAGAAAAATGGAAACTTGAATTGCTACTAACTCCTGAGAGTGTTTTGAAATGAATGCACTCGTCAGGGCGCTCTGATGGTTGCAAGGGAAGGAGGAATGATGAAGTCAATGGAGAAAAATGTATTGTCAGTTAATTGCGCTGTCATGTGTTCCCTTGGGTGTCTATTGCAAATGAAGTTTTTAGTAAATACAGCTTTCAAGGTGGCCTGACACCTTTCCCAGGGACTTGGCAGCTCTGCATAATGAACTGCCAGAGGATGGATGGCCGGCAAGGAAGAACCGAGTGCTTTCAACCTCTCTTCCTCCTCTTTGACTTCACGTTCTCATTATGCCGAACTGGGTCACGCATGAAATGAGGACTCTGTTCAAGTGGAGAGACGGATCAGCTGAAAAAGCATGTTCCTGGCCTGAAGGCAGAAAGTCATGGGGTTACAATGAGGCATGACTCATGGAGGGCACGTTGGGGGTCACAAACAATGACCGATGGGCAGCCGTGAGCCCGATTGCCTCTGAGAAGTGTGGCCTTCCTGGAGAACCAAGGAGCTGGGTCGCTGGCCACACAAGAATAGAGAACTCGGGCCTGGGGGCGGTCGGCGGGGTCATGTCAGGTGGAGATCAGTAGCGTCCCAACTAGGAAACCTGAGGGTCTAAATCTCCTTTGAGACAAAGATTGAGAGGGTAATTTGGCTCCAATGAGATGTCCTTTGACTTGTTAGAAATAAATAACAGGTAGCCGCTGTCCGTTTTCCACAGGTCTGGGTGGCTGTGGGACACGCTCTCCCCCACTTAGCTGCTAGAAAGACTTCCGACTAGGTTACCATGGAGACAGCCTAGAAATCAAAGGCCTGACTTAAATTACTAAAGTCTGCTAATTCAAGGAGAGAGTTTGATCATGTGAATAAGTTTCCACTGAGATTGATGACAGTCATCTTAGGGCAAAAAGGAATAGAAGGATTTTCCTACCTTGTTGATGAGCAGCGACACCACGTTTGCGATTAGTTTGGATCCAGACCTCTTTATGGTACCCTAACTTCTGTAGCTTCATGTTATCAATTTTTCAATGTGTATGATTTGTAACATGTGCAGGACTTACCTGTAATAAATGGGTTGACCACCTTCTTAAATAATCTATGTTCTATTTCAGCACAGTGTTGAAAATGACATAATAATTATTCATTGGCAGGAAAATCTGCGATGTGACTAATATTCAGTGCCCTCAGTAGCTTGGTGGTTAAATGTGGTTGTGAATGTGGAGCTTTGGCGTAGGAGGTCTCCCTGTTTGAGGGCTACTCCCCAAAACCTAGAGCATTCGCACAGGGGCTGAGGAGCCAGCCCGAGGAAAGCTAGTTCAAGGACACATCCACAGCCGAACACCCTTGACACTCTTGCTAAGCCAAGCGGACAATGTCCTAGATGCTGTGACCTGGTATTCCCTCAAGTCACATCTCCCTAAAAGTTCCTGCCCCCTGGTCTAATCAACTCTATTTCCTCCCGTCTCAGCCTGAAACCGTCACCCTCCAGCCTTTGTTCTGCTTTGGGGAGCAAGTATAGGGCCAAGGCCTCCAGAGGAAGAGGAAGATGGAAGACCAAACCCACAGAAGACACAGAAAAGACACGGAGACCACCAAAAAGGTGCCGAGGGCCAAAGCAAGTGCTCATAAGACCTACTAAGAAAATGGGTGAGCAAAAGGTTCTCCTTTCAGAACGGGAAGGTGGGGAAGGAGCATGACATCGAAGAAATCCTTGCATCCTAGGCCTTTGAGAAGCAGAAAGAAACCTCGTCTGCAGTGAAGATAGACTAAACTTACTAAAAATAAAGAAAATTCATGCCTCTAGCATCCTATTTCTCTCCTTGACAGTCCCCTCATCCCTGTCCTAGTCTTTCTCCCAGATCCTCCATCGACCCTATTCCTATGCACCAACTTCAACACACCCTAACCCTGAAAAAGAAAGATATTGCAAGTAGTAGAAACTTTCAATATCTATTCATCCTTCCTCCTTACCTCGGACACCCTAATTTTGTTTTGGAGGTGAGAAGACCAGTGAAAAAATTCGCCTCCCATGAAATGACCACAGGTCCCAGTTCTCACCACTGAGATCAGAGTGGATCATGGAAACTCTTGTTTTCCCAACAGAAAGGACAGGAATTACTTGGCATAAAACTCCTGCTTT
The DNA here is from genome assembly GCA_004026585.1 of Noctilio leporinus. Taxonomy (NCBI): domain Eukaryota; kingdom Metazoa; phylum Chordata; class Mammalia; order Chiroptera; family Noctilionidae; genus Noctilio; species Noctilio leporinus. Next base: position 384,587 of record PVIW01000017.1, read on the forward strand.
TGTTCATTCCTCCTTTCCACTATAACGGTGGTACAAAGCTTTACTTGGTCAAAAGGTTGGTAGAATTTTGCTATCACTTTACAATCAGGAGTAGGAATACCAGGTCCTCAAGGTGGTACTGGGAGGCTGGTGGCAGCCTTGGTCCTTGAAGTTTCCCTTAGGGACCAAGCCTGGGCTGCCCGCCTTCAGACTACTTTTCATATGGAAACAATAAGCCCTTTTTGACTAAGGCATTATGTCTATTTTACACTCCTGAAGGTGACCTCATCTGGTGTGCCATGGCTGTTACTTGGTAGAATACTCACAAGAGGGGACAAAGAGTCAAATATGAGGACACGGTACGCGTGTAACGATAGGAGAGATACCCAAAGACACATGTCGATACCAGTCCCTGAGCTGTGGCTAGTGGTTCCGCACGGTGGTGGGGGAGGTGGAAGAAAGAAAATTACAAAATTGGTGACTAGGTCTAGAAAAGACATACACGGACAGACATTTCTGACTGGGTGCACCATGTAAAGATAGCGTGTCCCAGGTGAACGATCTGGGGGAGGGGGTGGCTGTTCACACTCGGGCAGTTGGGGTGGTCAGGTCACAGGCAGTCATCAGCCTCCTGCCCGGCCCCGCAGCGGGCTCACGAGCAAAGGGGCCGTGGCACCAGGAATAGAGACCAGGCACGCCCTTAGCACATGAGCAGCCCCCTGCCAGGGCCAACCTGTGTGAATGAGCTTGGAAGCAGGTCCTCCCACCACGGTCCCGTCTTGAGATGACCATGGCCCCAGCCAACAGCTTCACTGCAGCTTCCCGATCGACCCTGAGATGGAATCATCCAGGTAAAATATTTCCTACTTTCTGACTCACGGACACTTCAACGCAATAAATGCTTAGTGCCTTACGCTGCTAACCTAACATGGTACACGAAAATAGATAGCACGCATCTACCTTGAAAAAACCTGAGCAAGGAGTTCCAGATAACCTAGGTGTGATTGCGGGATCTCCAAGAGATGTACTCCCGACTTTCTTTCTATTTCTTTTTGTATCTTGGGACTTTTTCCAGTTCTTACATTGTGTGACGACTAGAATCATGCCTTGTGTTTATGGTTAAGTAGCTGGTTTCCAAAAATGACACGTTCTTTTTTAATCTATTTTCCCCAGGAAGTTATACCCGGGAATTAATAATTGGGAGAAAGGGATAGTTACCCTCAATGCTGCCTCTCGCTTGTCAGCCAAAGCACTTATGAGGATGATAAGAACCCATAGAAATGGAGGAGTGAAGGGAGGAGCGCGTGTCCAGGAACAGCCTCTCACTCAGGACTAGCCATGGAAAAAGAAAGCTTACGGTGGATATTACTGTTAAAATGGAGAACTGATAAAATTGTGACAAACTGGGGATGAGCAGGAACATCTCAGCTTCTCTTTTCTGCTTAGGCTGATTGATTTGCCCTTTGGCGGGGAACAGAGTTCGGCCACCTCTGAGTGACCAGCAGACTCGGCCCTGAAACTGGCCCAACTTTGATGGCTCTCCAACCATGAGCAGTTTCTCACTCAACACCCCCACCCGCCCCACCCCCGGCTCAAGCAAGTACCGCAACCTCTTCCAACAGATTTATTTCCAGGTATCAATCTTTGCCATTATAATTGCATTTTGTTGGTGGTGGTGCTCAGAGAAAGATCAATGGTGTGACCTTTCAATATAATTTTCCTTTCTCATTTTCTCACAAAGGAAATGGGCTCTTGGAGAAATCATCACTGGGGACAAGTTTCTTTCATCAAAAAACTGTTCCCCTTTCTCTCCTATCTAGTTGGATACAAATCGTGTACCACATTAGCTCCAGAACTGGAGTCCTTCTCTCAAGTCTTTAAGATTTAATCGACTTCATTCTCTGTTTTAGGTCGGTAATTACTCACCACAGATTGCTTGCAAATAACCCTTGGTCACTTTATTCATCTCTAGATGTCAAGAGGTCATTCTCATTTTTACCTCAATATTGTCCTACAGGAGTTGACTTCAATTTTGAAGCAATGCACGTTTTTTCCATGTGGCAGTTGTCACATCTCTGCAAAGGTTGTATTAAATTAGCCACTGGCATGATTTTTAGATTTAGTGGCACCAAGTTACTGGTGAGCTAAAATCAATTTGCTAGGTAATGAGATCCTCTTCTTTGCCCATTTCCCTAATTAACATTTTCCATATTTAATGGAAATTCAGACCTCACCCTTCTGTCTTCCTCTAAGCAAATGATTAAAGACAGAACGCTGACCTTAGGTCTCCAAGACCCAGTTTTCTTAATTCTTCAAATGTCATTCAAGGTCATCTGACCCTGCTCTATTTCATGGTCGACAGAGAGAGGACTTGTGGCTCCATGACCAGTTGAGACAGCATTAGTAGTTTTGATAGGAAACTAAACAAGCATTATTGCTTCAAAATTCGAAGTAATGTTTGAGACAGGAATCGCAGAACGGGGAAGGCGTGCAAGACGTGTCATTTTTATCATTCTATTATCATATGCATATGGCCCGTGTTAGTCTCCTGAGATGGCATTAATAAATGACCACAGACTTGGTCATTTCAAACAATATAAATATAAATTTACTCTTTTACCAATTGGAGGCCAGACGTCTGAAATCAAGGCATTGATGGGATGTACTTTCTTAGAAGGTTACACAGGAGCAGCGTTCTGGTCTCTCCCCAGTTTGGGTGGTTCCAGGCATCCCTTGATTGAGCAAAAAAAGAAAAGAACTCCAGGACATGGACAACAGTGTGGTGATGACGGGGGCATGGAAGGCGTAGGAGGTGGAAGAGGGTGTAAGTGGAAAAATACAGCAAAAAGCACGCACACAAAAAAAAGCCCATGGAAATCTAATCGAAATAGAATTTGAAGTAGACAAATACTCCATTCCGGTGCATGAAATGCTCAGTTTCTTACACGCCACGAAACGAAGGACTGATAAGACCTCTGCTCTCCAACTGACCCTTCTGTCTTTAAATTGAACCTGTGGCTCTGCTAGTGTAACTTAAATTAAAGTTTCTCTCCCGCACCCCAGCCTGCACTGGGCGTCCCTCCCGCGTCTCCAAACCTCATCAAAACGGTGATTTAAAAGGTAACTGTTGCCTGAGTCCAAAAATGACAAAAGTAGGATACAGAGAGTAACATATAAAACCAGCCAGTTTCAAGGTTATATTAAAGAAGGCCTGACCCATTTGGTTGTGATCCCACAGGCCTGTAGGAGTACTTTCCTCTCTCTCTCTCTTTCTCTCTCTTGCTAGCTGCCTATCTCACCACCTGCTTTGTTCTGTTTATTGCTTTCATTCCTTAGATCTGGCTGTGATTTACATGTGTATTTTTCTAAATATATTCTGGGAGATAAAAGACTTCATTATCACAGCTACCAAGCATATTCAGGGCTACGTCTTTCACCCAATATGTGAAGAAAAGAACATAAAACATCAGCAAAGTCGCTGACACTTATAAATCCAGAAGTCAAACAGAAGGAACTTAATGTGAGTTGAAAATAGAATATTAAATCAACCATATTATGAAGTTATAAAATACACATAGTAACTGCTAGAGAAGAACTAGGACTTAAATTTTATTCTGCAAGTGCTTATTTCAGAATTTCTGGACTGATAGTAAATTAGCTGCTCAATATGGTCAAGTGGTTCTTAGTTTGGGGACTAAGAGGACTTTAAGAAAATGTCGTCAAAGCATCTGAGGTTGGTGAAACAGTCTAAATGCTGGAACTCAGTGTTTCCAGAGACCTAATTTGGATCGGGACCAACTTCCAGAGTCAGCACCACTCTACCCCTGTCATACGAAGAAAAGAGCATCAAATAAGGGCAGACACAGCAAGACCTGATTCCATGCACGTTCTTGGAGGAAGAACACAGGGACTAGGACTGTGTAGCTTACCCACCTACCCTCAACTTGTTCATCTACAAAATGGGACTATCAGCAGATCCACTCTCCTAAGGGTTCCAGAGATGTTCATGCTACCAAACTGGATGACCCACTTTTCAGTCCTCGAGTCCTCCCTCGAGTACCGGCCATCACAATCCTATCACATGGTTCATCATTTTTAGGTACTACTAAATGCTCAAAAACACATCTCGAGGCCCTGGCTGGTGGCACAGTGGATAAGGTGCCGGCCTGCAAACCCAAAGGTCGCTGGTTCTGTTCCCAGCCAGGGCACATAACCAGGTTGCAAGCCAGGTCTCCAGCCAGGTCCCCAGCTGGAGGAAGGTGAAAGGCAACCATACATGATGTCTCTCTCCTTCCCTGTCTCTCTCTAAAAATAATAAATAAAATATTTAAACACACACACACACATCTAGAGGAAGAAATAATCATGACAGCCTGAATGAAGCATTGGATGGATACCCTCAGTGTCTGAGCTTGGCTCTGTTTTCCTACCACTTATATTTCTTGCCTGGACCAGCCTCCACATCGGTGCAGACATCCATGGGATGAGATCTGAAAATTCCCTAACTCCCTAAATTTCACACCACCGTCTACTTGAAATTGAATCTTCGGAGCTAGTGCTCCTTCTAATCTCCCGTTAGAATTCAAGCACCCGGTGGCAGCTGAGGGCTGGCAGTCCTTGTGAGTGAACGTGTCAGCTGGGGTTAGAGGACACACAGCCCCCTGGGGATGCAGCCTCACTAGGGGTCTCAGTGCCCGGAGCTGGGTCACCAGCAGCAGACAGGGAAGGTGTGTTAAGCAGGGTGGAGAGGACCCAAAGCTGATTTTTCCTTCTCTGCAATGGACAAGTGCTTCCAATTTCGCCCTGCAAGAGCTTCCTTTTGAGAGATTTAAGTGCTCTCACGGCTGGCGGAAAATCTCCTTCTCCTTTTATCTAATGCTGTATCCATGCAACAAGGCAGCAGCCCAATTTATAAAGTGAAAAATGTAGTTAACCAAAGAGTGGTTTTTGCCTTCAAGACACTAAGCTAGTTTGGCTGATTCTTCCCTGTTCTAATGAAAAGCACTAGGGTCAGGGAGCGGTAATCCCGCAGAACATAGAATGCGGTTTCTTTCCACCTCTCCCTGCTGAGCTCACTGAAGGACAGCTCAGGCTAGGTTTCCATTGGGAAAACGTGTGTGATAGTCATGGAAAAGAGTTCAGAAGAAATTGGTATTCTCTACCTACTTCCCAAATTTACACCATCCCCTTTTAATGATGCTATGTTGGCCTTTTAAGATAAACACCTTTTTATTCAAACTGCTTATTTCAGGAAGGAAATACTGACCATGAATTGACTATATTAATTACCTTTTAGAAAAAGGAAGAGAGCCCAATTGTCTTCATAACAGTGTCTAAGAGTACTGACCCAAATGCACTAATCCTGGAAACACCGGAGTTAAAATACTTTGAGGTTTAATTTAGACGGTAAATTGCATACAATTAGGTTGTACTTCCTAATGGGTAAAATAGGACAATTAGCTGCCTCTAAGAATCGTCTAGAAATGTCCTGGGAAAGGACTCAACATTGTAGCAGCTATGTTTTAATTACAGGGACAATCCTTTAGAAAGTGGGATTTTGATTGCTTTTAATTAACACAACATCATAATTTAGGAAAAAGAAGTCTAGATTCTGGCATCTCCAGAATCCTCACTTTTGGTGGGTGATCCTGAAATCACCACCGTATTTCTCTAAAGCTCAATGAGGCCATTCTATTTCCATAGGCGCCAGCTCCAGCATAAAATATATGACATTGAGATTCCACCCGAGCACCAAGTGCAGAGGCAACTTCAAGGAGAATAACCTCAAACTCAGTTGACCCTCAGAATCCTGCTGTTCACATCACTTTTCTGATCGGACTCGCCAGCTAAATCAATTCTCCTAAATCATCCACATCCCTTTTGATCTAAGCACTAAATAATAATAAGTTTGCAAAATAAGGTTTATGTTATTTTCCCATGATTCAGTTGCCTAACCACTCTCCCCTACTTCATGAAACTGTTGGGATTCTTTCTTTCTTTTGCTCCTAATATTTATTGAATGCTTATTGTATAGCTAGCATAATGATAAGCACTCAGTACTTTGCATGCGTATTCTAAAGGAAAGGGGCCGTTTATTTTCAATATGAATCATCACTTTTGGTGGGTGATCTTGAAATCATTATGCAGGACATTATGTTATTGTGGCTATGACATCAAGATTAAGTTTATTCAGAGGAAAGAGATAATGGGTCATGATTGTGGGTTTTATTTTTTCCTTAAAAGTTCTTTAAAACCATCCATGATCTTTCCACTACTCAGGATTGAAGTTAAGGGGGAAAGTGTTTAAATATGTTGAACTCATGAGAATTCTGAGTACTTCATATAAAATGTGTATGAGGCAAAAACTACTAGTATAGCTGTAGGAGGTGAGATTCTATGTTAAAATACATCAAGTGGCGGAACAGAACACCCCTGAATATTGGAAACATTTATGTTACAGACGGGCATTAAAACTCGAATGAAATGTGATCCCTGAAGTTCCCATCAGCGAGTCCCGGAAAGTTTCGATGGTGTTTTTCGTATGCTGAGAAAGTTAATATTTCAAAACAAGAATTTTTTTTCCTCATTTTCCCTGACAATCTTTGAACATGCTGTTTTCAAACAAGAACAAATCATTTCACACATGGCAACCAGGGAGGCTGTATGTCCTTACTGAAAGATTAAAAATGAAACAAATCTGCCAATGCAAAACATCAGCTTTCACAAGTGTTTAATAAAGACTTTGGCTGCTGATTGGGCTTGATCCACATATGTTTCAGCACCCTCAAAGCTTTATTGCATGACTGTAACTGACACTATTTGAAAAGAGCACAAAAAAAAATTGGTCAAGTAAGAGAAGCCCAATTTCCTAAAGAGCATCCTAACTGTGTCTTGCCACCTCTGTTTTGACATCGAAGCACATCTTTTTATTAGTAATAGTATTTTGCTCTTTTGCCCAACTCCTTTTCCATTTTGGCACATCCAAGTTTTTTTTCCCTTTTATAAGAGAGTCTCTATAACTCTAGATCAAGAGGGTAGGTTTTATTTTTATTCCCAAATGTTTGCTGATCTTGCAGTAGGAGGGTTTTGCTTCCTATCCCATGGATGTGAGGCCTGGCCATATGGCGTGCTTTGGTTGATAAAATGTGATTACAAAAAAAAACCCACCAAAAACATGGCACCATTTTCAAACTAAAGCTTTAAGGGTGGCTCCATGTTACCTCTTGCTCCTTTCCCTTTGCCACAAGCACAGCTGTATCTCAAGTAGAAGCAGCTCTTTGATCTGGATCCTGGAGAGAAAAGGGCATCTAGCAGGACCACCACTATCCTAAGCCATTGGCATCTGGGAATTATTCACCCAGGATTCCATAGTCTATAACTGACTGATATAATCAATAGCCTTCAAATGTTTACTTTGTAATTCCTAAAATGCTTTGAGAATCTAGGGATCTCCTCTGAATTTTCTAAGTTAAAAACTAAAATTTCCCATCTTATATTTAAAACTGTGCAAAAATTATCGTGTACAGCATATTTAACATTTTAATTTTCAAATACAATCATTTGATCACTGAAACATACCAAAAATAGATAAAATATTATACTATTATAAGCTCTACCAGTATCATGTGTTTTAAAAATAGATAAACAAGTTTTTAATGAGAATTGGAAAATGTGTATCATTCCTTTTTAGTTTTAAACTTATATTTCCATTTTATTTTTGCTACAAAGTTTTAAATCCTAATTTTATTAGTCACCTTATAAGTCTGCCCAGAAAGAATATATATGTAATTGTATAAATGTATATTATTTGAATTTGAATATTTTAATCTTCTTTTATTATAAGTCTTCAAGAGTGAAATTTTTCATCTGGGCTAAATTATTATAACTTTAAATAACCAACCATTATCAATATGTAAAATGTAAATGTGCTATAATATTGATACATTATTATTAAGTATAAAAAGTAAATCTTATTGGAAATTAACACAAATGGGACTGTTTCAGTTAGTATATACAACTATGAACGAATGCTATTTATTGTTAAAAGGAAACAAAGTTTGCAATTAAATTTATTGCCTTTTATTTATAGAGATGTAAATAGTAAAAGCATTTGTTTACATGTGTGAGTAAATTAGAATGGAAGGAATTTGCTTCTGAATTTAATGTCCAAAAGCATGTTGCACTCTATTATCAAAAATTATGCTAATGTTTTGTTAAGTGACTACCCAAGTGGATCCTACTTTAATTGTTAAAAGCAAAACATTGGAAATAACCCATTTGTGAAATATCCATTATCCAATAACTACATAAACTCATTTGCTTAATTTCTGAGAATTATTTTGTAAAGGTCTTGCCAAGGCTTATCAATAATACATTAATTATATCTGTTGCTGTGTTATGTGGAAGCATTTTGTGTAACCCAATCAAGAAAGAATTTGGAAAAACAAAATATTGTTCATTAGTGCTCCTTTGCCAATATAATATTTCTGATAAAATTATGTATTTGCTCATTTAATATATTCATTCAAACCTTGTAACTGCAGGTTTCTAAGAACACATTCTCGGTGATACTTCTGAGTTCTCTGCTGACTTTCGGTTACTTACAGAACAAACTCAATGTACTATGACATCAAAGTACTTGCCTCCCAAAGTTCCCAGCGTCTGTCCTTGAATACTCTTTCTCCCTTTTGTAGTACTTGCAACAACATAAAATAATTTTGTGCTTATATTTTTTTCTCTTCTAATACAAGATACTGAAAATTCTCACAGGGACTCCGAGAATGTTCTGTGAAAGATTAAACATGGAAACAGTGGAGGAGGGAGGGAGGGAAGCTGTACCCATCTCTCCCAAGGGTTTCCCGAAGGTCATCCTGATCACCCAGGAGAGGGAAATCGCTGTAGAAAGCAAGATGTATGATGAAGGTGCTGGGGTCCCTGGAAGCCTTCGAGGAGCCATTAAGTGTGGGAGGGATAAATAATCCTCCTCCAATGAAGCAAATGCAGTAAGACCTTCGGTGGTGCAAGATTTCGCAGGAGCAGACAGACCCACAGTGGTTATTAGAGTTCCCGGAGTGCCTGGTGCCTTAGGAGGCTAGATAGGCCGGGAGGAAAAGCAGATGTCCGGAGCTGAGTCCTTGGAAATTCAGGGTGAGACACCCTTCCCAGAGCATGGACTCTCTACAAAGATTCACCGTGGCTCTCGGAGGAGCATGAAGCAGGCCTTCCAAGCCTGCCCAAGGACCCGATGCCCTCGGGGACATCCTGTGGCCGCAGGAAGTAGAGTCCCCATCCCTTGTTCCCCTTACTAGCCTCGCCCTTGCAACCATGCCCCTTCCCGGAGTTCATGAACATCAGGAGGTGCCCGGAAAGTCAGGGGCCAAACTCCTCTCAACCTGGCTTGGCGCATCCCGGTTGATTGTGTGGCCGTAGTTGCTAACGGGTTGACTGACATAACCAGCCTCCAGCGTCTCCAGAGACTCACAGGCCAAGCAAAATGACCACTCCTACCGCTGAAGGCACAACGTCGTCACTGAGAGAGAAGCAACCGCGGGCTACCTTGGGGACACGGTTATCAGGAAGTTCTTCAACTGGACCCTTTTCTGTAGCAAAGATTGTTTCATGTCAGATGTTTTTCCCCCTCAAACTCAGCGTGGAAAAATGATTTGTTTTTGTAAAATGAGCTTAAATTCTGTAGAAAGCTAGAGGGGTTAAGCCTGTTGTCATGAAAAGTCATGTTTCCAAGCTAATATTTAGGAAGAACCTAAAACAGAAATCAGTTTTTAACAGAAAGAGGCAGAAGGCCTGCTGGGATAAAAAATGAAGTTTTCTAGTAACTGTTGAGTAAAGCATATGGTGGAAAACAATGTTTTTTTTATCAGAAAATGTGGAATTGAAGCATGTTGTAATGAATATGCATTTTTAAGCTAGTTTTGGGGAAATCTCTGGGAAGAAGTATCTTTGAAATACAAATATTTGGAATTTCATCTTCTTGGGTTTTCCAAAGAAGTTTGGAGAGTGTTTCGTATCAAACACATTTTCATCAGAAATAAATACAAAGTGCAGAATTTAAGTTACATGATGGCGATGACGGTCACAGACGAACGCCAGGGAGGAACTGTGAAACGGATGACATGGCCCCAGATGTGCCAAAAGTGGCCAGGTCCGTAGTCTGGGCCGCCCTGAGCGGCAGGCAGCACCGTGGAAGGGGCTGTGCTGGCAGAGACGGGCAGCCTGGAAGATGAGTCCCTGGGCCCCCTTGGGGGCTCTGGGCAAGTACGTGGCACCACCCCTGGCAAGGCACACCCACAATTAATTTAGGGGATTTAGGAGGAGACGCGGGACCAACTTAACGGGAAGCTGGAAGTACATCTGAGTTAAACGGTGCACAACTCAAGAACAGATGTCTTCCTACAGATTCAAGTTCTCCAAAAGGCATTGAGGGAAGAGTGTTTGAAAATATTTAAACAAGAAAAGCGGAGAGGAAGCTAAATGCAGTAATTTTATTCACTTCCACCACATGGAAACTCGGACAAGTTTCCAGCCCACGTGCTGAGGTGGCTTTGGATAACGAAAGCCAGTGGAGTCCCAACCTCGGGAGAGAAGCTCTGGTAGGTGCTGGTGCTTTGGCTCTGGACCTTGTGCAGGGTGGGCGTGGAAGACTTTCCATTTTCCCAGGTTGGAGGCCACAAATCTGGGTCCAGGAAGCATCACGCAACGCACAGCTGGGGCCAGGTAACCCCCCCAAATTCACTGCCATCTTTCTCCGAGCCCCCAAACGCAAACCTGAGCATCAGGGAAGTGACTGGAAGGAAAGTCGTTGGAATTTCTCCCTCTTGCTGGGCAATGGTCCTATGGAAATCTCCTCCATATGCTCTTTGAGAAAAACACAAGAACATGGGCGTTGGGTTGCCAGATAAAATAGAAGATGCAGAGGGCTTATTTATGCTAAAAAGCTCTCCATTGTTTATCTGAAATTAAAATTCAACTGGCTGTTCTGTGGTTCGATTTACTAAATCTTGCCATTTTATTTAAAGGGACCAGCAGGGCAGAGGGACAGGGGACCATGGGTGCAAGTGAAGGCCACCAGACTTGAGCTGCTTTGCAGGTGTTCATTGAAGATTTCACTGACAATGAGGAGATTCTAACAATAAGGACCTCTAGAGTGTCCTGTGGGGTCGGGGGAGGCTGTCCAGAGGATATCAGAAACAGCAACCAAAAATCCTTGAGAAGCTACAAAGGGTTCTTTCTCCAAAGAACCCACCCACACAGATGAAAGATCAGTGCGGTGCTGAAATAAAATTAAAAAGGCAATAAATACTGATTTGTGCGACATCAATTTCTCAGAAATACTGAGCACCTGCGATATGCAAACCACTATCGATAAAATTGTTCACGGAGAGAATTCACTGTGAATAGCAATAGGCCAACCTATAACGTTACATAGGTATTTTGATGTGTGCTAGGAATGCCTGATTGATAAAGGAAAGGTTAATAACATTTCTCTTCAGTGTACACATTTATTCAATTTTTATAAATGAAAGAGAGCAATCGAGTTGCATAAAATTAAAATCTTAATTATTCAGCTCTCTTGGCTGTGGTTTATAAAAGAGGCTCACAAATGCAGCCTGTGATCAAAATCTATCGAAATCCTGAGAGAATAGCAAACACAAACAAGCTGCCAGAGGATGTTTCATACAGAATTAAAGACTACCCTTTTTAGATTAATAAATAATTTCTTTGCAATCAAAGACTCTTTGTTAGGGAAAGGCTAAAGCATATTTCTAAATATTTTAGCTTTTGTCTACTAACTCAGGAGAAAAAAAAAAAAACAGCCCATTAGTGGAGAAGCTGTATTTTATAAGATGAAGATCCAAGATGAATGCATTCTTATTCTCATAATGAGGTAAAAACATACCAGGTACCTCTAGTCAATGAGCGTCGGGAAAATATCCAACTCCGAAGAGAATGAAAATTCAGCTCAGTGACAACACATTATTTAACTCCCTGGAGAGTTAGATTACACAATGGGACAAATCTAGGCAAGGAAATTTGTCAGGTGAAAGCATTTCTTCCTCAAGAAACGTGGGCTGCTTGCGGTAGGAAAAAATGCCTGTGAAATTGTGATGTGCTTAGAGAGTCACCCTTGACTGAGTTTGCAGCTGCGGGCAAATGAGTTTCCTTCTAGAGCTTACGGAGACACCATCCCAAGACTTCCTACAGGTAGATGTGACTTGGTGGGAGAAGGTAGCAGCTTCTAGCTTCATTATGTATAATATATATAAAATAAAATCCACGCCTTATACCCAATATTACATGCTCTAGTTAAATCGTAGGTGAGGAAGAATCCTTAACACCAAGAGCTCCGCATGCCCTTCCCGCCGGCTGCGTTTCCACTTACACGTGGGAAATTTCTCTAGTACCCTCGTGCTAGCACTTCAGATCACACATCCGCAGCCCAGGCAGCACACGCAAGAGCCGGCATCCTGCTCGCACCGTCACCTGCTAGGTGCTTATCTGAGATGCAAAAGGAACGGAAGAGAGAGAAAATATACACACCGAGAGCCAGTTCCTTTCCAGATAATTTCATCTGGGCAATTGTACCTAAATCGTGCTTTTGCGAAAAAGCGAAGCTGGGAGGTCTTGGTGCGGATGTGTGAGTTCTTTCTAAGTGGGAGGGGCTCCTGCACCTCATCCAGGTGTGTGGAGGGTCCGTACTTGCTGAACCATGGAACGTCTTTAATTAGTCTCGAGGACACAGACATCAATTGAGCTCACACCTAGAAAAGACATCAGAAAAGAGTTGACTGGAGCCTAAATTGAGGAGTAACTGGCTTCTGCCTCTCCTAGCAGCTCAGAGACCCTTGCAGACCCACTATCCACTTTGAGGGTCCTGGAGGCCCTGTCGGACTTTGTCCGGCATCTTCCTCACACCGGCCGGTATGCAGTACCCGTACACAGAAAACGAGGGGACAATAAGACAGACACTGTTGAAGGGGACATTCTTATATCAAGCAGTAGATGGGCCCCAGGATCCAACACAAAGTACAGGGAACGTAGACAGCCATAGTGTATTGTAATATTCCAACCCGCTAGACATTAGATCTTAATTACTCCGACTGCAAAAAGGAAATGATGGTTAGGTACCAGGATAGATGCTAGCGTTACAATGGCAAGTCACATCATGATGTAGAAACGTAGCAAATCAATATGGAGTGCGCCCTAAATTAATACGACATTACATGTCAACTATACGCGTATTTAAATTTTTAAAATGATTGGGGGTTCTTTTTCCTATACGTTTGAAACCGTTTAGCCTAAACCTTTCTTGGGATACGCTCAGAGCAAAACGTATTGCTTTGTAATTCTCCAGGAGGGCTCTGCTCCGGCAAACATGGGAAAGAAGGAAAGCAGAAAGAAGATAAATTGTTAAGCCTCTAAGTAACAGAACACTTTCTGTTCTTTTTTTTTTTTTTTAAGTAAATTTTATTGATTATTGGGGCTGTTACAATTGCCCCAATTTCTTTTCCCTTTGCTCCCTTCCACCTCCCAACCTGATAACCCTCCAAATGGTCCCCATACCTATGATTCTGTTCCTATTCTGGTTGCCTGCTTAGTTAGTTTTTGTTTTTATTTTTTCAGGTTTTGTTGTTGATAGCTGTGAGTTTGTTGTGTTAAAGTTCATACTTTTGATTTTCTTTTTCTTAAAATAAGTCCCTTCAACAGAGTGTCCTGAAGAAGCTAGGCCCAAAGAGAGGACCGCACCAAGACACCTCATAATTAAAATGCCAAAGGTTAAACATGAAGAGAGAATCTTAAAAGCAGCAAAGGAAAAGAAGAGAGTTCCCTACAAAGGGATTCCTATAAGACTGATTTCTCCAAAGAAACTCTGCAGGCAAGAAGCGACTGGCAAGAAGTATTCAAAGTGATGAAAAGCAAGGACCTACAACCTAGAAGACTCTACCCAGCAAAGCTGTCATTTAGAATGAAGGGCTGATGAAGTGCTTCCCAGACACAGTAAAGCTAAAGGAGTTCATCACCATCATTAATTATTATATGAAATTATACCCCTTCTGTCCCTACCTACTTAACCTTTAGAGCAAACCTGTAAGACGTCCATTACTACTGACTCAAAGTCATGCTCCAATCAGGGAGCAGCGGCCAAGGTCAAGCCTTTTACCCAAGGGCACACAATGAGCACCCGATGGCAGAGGCAGGCGGAGTGTGTCCCGCCCGCCGTGGCTGGGGAGGAGGGAAAGGGAATCACTGAAGATTTAACGCATCTATTTTCTTCTCGCTCCAACATTTTATCTATCTTACATGTTCCTTCATGAATTCTTTATGAGTCTTTCCTACAGAGCAGCAGGAGTTTGATCAGAAACCAGTTGGAGGGGCAAAAATTAAAACCACCTCAAACGCTGTTCATCAGCCTCCGGGTTGTTTTCCAGTCCCCCCAGCCACCCCTGTTCAGAGGGTTTGCCCCAGAGAACAGCACACGAGTGAGAAGCTGAGTGTGCAACCCCGCCTTCGAGGAAGAAGAGGAAGCACCGTTCCCAACAGTCCGGTGGTGTCAACAACCTGACGGCCGGTGGACAGGGGGGCGGACGAAGGAAACGTGGTAGCCGGGCACAGTGAGATAGTATTCAGTTTTCAGGAGGAGGGTCTCCTACGCGTGCCGCAGCGTTCCAGGGTGCCCAGACCCTCTGCAAGGGTCAGGGACAAACACTCCGTGGGCCTCGAGGGGCCTCCAGAGGAAAAGGTCACGGCCAGTAACAGGTGAGCCAGTGAGCAGACACTGAGGTCCCTTCAGCCTGGTGGGCCCCAACCGTGAGACCCTGCAGGCGTGTTTGCCTCCTGTCAGTCTCTCTCCATCTAAAATTACTACCCCCATTGCTGAAAATGGCTTAGCATCTTGTTTCAAGCTCAGAAGTTAATTTTCACGACCAAACAAAGTGTTGGCCCCGAAGAGAGTCAGCGGCAGGGCCCAGACAAGCCTCCCTTTCTTACATTGATGGGAAATCAGACGCTCTACAAGGACACTGAAGCGGTGGCGATGGGACCACGTACAAAGGCAGGGTGATGACGAATGAATGGCGCACGCTGGTCGGAGATCAGAAGGGCAGCAGGCATCTCTAACCCCGGGTTCCCTTTCTCTTTGTCTGATGCCTCGTAGAATCATTCTGCTTCCACCAACAACTGGCTCCGCATGAGAAAGCCGGACAGAATCTGCCCCCTGGTAACTCCTTGGAACCTCATTTCTTCAGCATGGCACCCCAGTGTCCCCTACGCAACTCACCCAGGAGGCGGTTCTTCAACCTCAGCGTCTCTTTGCAGCACCCAGGAGGGCAGGGGTACCCAAGGTGCTCCTTTGAGCTTCCTTCTCGGCAGGGCTTCGTAACGTAAGAACACAGCACTAACGATCGCTGGTCAGTCTTCCCTCCTTCAGGGCAATGAAATAACTGGGCCTGGGCGCGGCCCTCCCTGGATCCAGCCTCCCTCTCGTCCCTTCTCGCCCACTCGGTCTCACCAGGCTGTGAGTATCATCAGGGTCATATGTTTCCACCCACTCAGCTCTCTGTGGTTCTGGAAAAACTGCCTTAGGCATGACTGTTGGTTGGAATAAATGGGCTTTCTCCTAGGTCCCGGGTTTCTTCCCTGTAATTCCTGTCATTGCTGTCTTTGTCAAGATAACCTCTTATCATCTTTCGTATGAAAATATTGATGAAAATCAGAGGGAGGCAAAAAGGCTAAGTAAGAACCGTCAGTAAGGTTTATTTTGTGGGAGAGACGTTAGTGAATATTTGCACAAAAACAAAACATAGCTTTAAGGACCACTAGAGGACTTAAGTGTGTGTTTGCAGCCTTTTAAGGTGCTAAGAAATGTTTAAAGGTTGAAGAAAACGAGAAAATGTTTTGTATAAAGATGGACCACGCCCTTACAGATGTTGGGCATTTTATTCTGCAAGCTCCCTATGGGGGGCATAGCTCCATCAGTTAGAACATGCTGAACTACAAGTAGCAGAACTCTTGATTCAACTGTTTCAATAAACAAGGGAGTTTATTGGGTAACTCAAGGGGAAATCAGTGAATAGTTAGTAAGGCTGCAGGTGCAAAATGATCAGAGCTGCACTTGTGTCTGCCCACAATTTGCTCCTTCTTTTGACCCTGGTGTCTTTGTTCCATGTCCCAGACTAGCATTTCTCTCCGTTACAGGACGGCCACCAGCAGAGATGGGGACCACTGTCTACCTGGTTTGTTTCCTGTTGGAAAGAGAGACAACTTCTCCCCCAACCCTGGACGTGCCTCTAGGATTGCACTGTCCAATAGGGTAGCCACTAGCCAAATGTATTCATTTCAATTCCAGTTTTAAACGACCAAAATGAAAACCACGTCTAAAATTCAGTTTCTCAGTCACACCAGCCACATTTGAAGTCTTTGCGGCATGTGCAGGAAATCTAGGTCTTACGTGCCCTGGTGACAGGACCCAGGGGGTCTAGAACAACCAGTTCTAGAATGGGCTTCTTGTATAATGCTCCTGGTACAAACGTGTGACCCCAGTACACCTTCTAACTGGGGCCCCCCAGCACGTGTATAAGAGGCCAGAGGAACAAGGGTTCCACACTCAATCGGGATTTGGAAATCTTGGGTTAAACCAAAGTAAACGGAGCGCTTGCTGCGTAGTGGCCATGTGTTCCTTCTATATCCCTCCTGCTGGCGTCCAACGAATGGCAAGGGGCCACTACCTGCATCTCTCTGCCCGGGGGGCTTATCTAAAGCCCATAAGACTGCTCAGCCAGGCTGGCAGTGCAAGAATTGGGGTGGCCCTCCGAGATGACTAACAGATGTTGTACAAACACCCCAGCCCCTTCGTCCCTCAGGTGGGACAGTTACGAGGTACACACCCCACATTGTCCCTCAACGTTTCCCCTCCGCCGTAAGCTCTAATCTATCCCAGCACTGGCTGGCCCGGTAACAAACAGTTGGTCGGCCTTCTCCTCGTCCTCATTCCGCCTCCTCCTCCGTTCCCTCCTGGATGTCGGAGGCCAGGGGCTTGCCCTTGAATTCTTGTTGCGGGATCTGCCTGACTTGCACAGGCGCAATTTAGGGGTGAACGGCTTTTCAAGCCCGGAGCATATGCTGAGCCTGCACCCTGTTTTATTGTGCATGTATGCTCAATAATAATAATAATAATAATAATAAAACAAAAAACCGAAGTTGTTTTCACAAAGTCATGTTGAACAAATCTCTCCCAGATTCCTCTCTTCTGCTTAGGAGCAGGCGGGGAGGTTGAACCCAAAGGGACCAAGGGTGATGAAAGCTCTGGGGAACCCCAGGGATGCATGGGCCCCCCCAAAGTTGTTGGCCCTGTAAAGGAGAAAGGCCTCAGAAGAGACACGCATTCTTAGGGACAAAGGGGCAATAAAGGGGACATGGGTCCCCTTGGTCCAGAAGGGCTAAAGGGCAACATTGGAACGTGGGGACCCCCCCCCAAAGCTGTCTGGGGGGTGATCCCGGGTTCTTGGGACTGCAGAGTGAGCCCAGAGGCCACGGACCCAGAGGCTGGACAGGGGGCAGAGGAGAAAAGGAGGAAATTGGAGATTCCAGTCTGGCAAACAAGTGCTCGCCATGCTGAGCTGGTTTCCTTCTCCAGAAACGCGCGTGATGTCTGCCCGTCTCTCGCGCCGCATCGCGGGGGGCCCCCTTCACCCCCCACATCAGGGTTTCCCCAGGAACACGCGGGGATCTTTGCTCAAAAATGGGGTAACATGATCGCCCGCGGACGACGGTGGCAGGAGCTCTGAGGAGCGGGGGCCCGGGGCGTCGTGCTGCAGCCGCAGCCGGGGGACCAGGGGTGGGAGCCGCTGACAACAGGGCCGGGGCTGCGGGGCTCGCGTGCTCTGCAGCGGGAGGGAGAAGCGTTCACACACCGGCCCCTGGTCCCTGCAAGTTCGCTCGGTGAAGACACGGTGTGATGCTTTTGCCATCTTCTTGCAAGTATCACGAGAAGGTGAAAATGGGGGAAAGTTATGTCTACAACCAACTCTGGGTCACTTACGGTTTTTCTAAGAGCACATGTTCGAATGCTGGCATTATTTGCCATAATGTATTTGAGATTTTTAAAAATCATTTCCATTATCTGAAGAATCCTGTGCCTGTGCGTATGCATTTCTTGTGGGAAGGCGGCTTTGATATCATGTTGCTATCAAAGTGCTCAATGAAGCCATATTGTGAGTCATCTGTTCTGTATCGACAAGGACGTTAGGGAGAAGGAGAGGGAAATAAATGGTCATTGCTGCCTGGTCCCTGGGTGGGAGGGGGATCCGTGGCCGTTCCTGACTCCAGTCACAAGGGGGCGCGAGACCGCAGCGGCGGCGCAGCGGGTGGCGCGGCGACGCTCTGGCCCAGGGCACGCAGACGTGCCCACGTCCGGAGGGCCGCGCTTTCCGATTGGACCGTGACGGTCTCACGTGACCAGCGTCCTTGGAAACGCCGTGCGCCCCCTGCCGGCGGAGCGTGGTGCGGCGTGGCCGGGCTGCTCGGGGTCGCGATGTCGTGCAAGGGGCTGTTGCGGGGCCTCGCAGCCCGGGCCGCGGCTCTGCTGCCGGGGCGCGCGCGCCGGGGCGGGCTGGGCGCCGGGCTCCGCGGGGTCAGCACCAGCTGGGCTCCCGTGGGGGCCGCCTTCAATGCCAAGCCCCAGGCCTGCCGCCCGGACCTGTTCGGCGAGCGCCGGGTGAGCGGCGCGGCCCGGGGTCCCGCTGGTGGACCCCTCTCCGCGGGCGGGGCCGGGGGGCCGGGAGGGGACCGCGACGAACCCGCGTTGCCCAGTGCGGGCGCTTAGCGCTCTTGGCTGCCCACCTCTTAGACGGGCGCGGAGGGCTTCAGGGGTCCCCTCGCCGAAGTTGGGGGCCGAGGACGTGGCTCCACGGGAACTTCAAATAGTGCCCCTGGGAGGGGGTCCCGGCTGCGGTTCCGCCCTCCCCGCTCGCCGCCGCGACCTGCTCGGGTTCGCGCCTCCTCCGGCGCCCCGGAGCTCGGGGGCCGGCGCCGGACCCTGGCGAGAACTCCCTCCCTTGCCTCCCTCCGGTCGCAGCGCTGGAAATGCCATTGGCGCTCGAAACCGCGTTTGTTTCAAAGCTTTGGGCTCGCTCTCTTTCTAATTTCCATAAAACAAACACAATCATTTGAGAAGAGGCTGCTTCCCTTTAGCTCCACCGAGTGGGGCACGTTGATTTCCTGCTGCAGGAAATCCCTGGCTAAAGTCCTCGGTGTCTATTCGTTTCGGGGTCCCCGCTGCCCAGCGTGGCGTCGGGCTTCAGGAGTCGATTAACAGGTTTCAAGGGGGCAGAATAAAGGTAGGCTTGAAAGGTGCCAGTTCAGCTTGGCTTTGTAGGTGTTGATCATTTTAGGTGTTACTTCTGCCTTTGCCTTTTTAAAATGTCTTCATTATACCAGTAAGTTGTCTATAAAGTGAGGTCTAGAATATGGTAGGGGTCCCCCCCCCCCTTCATAGCTTTGTAAATAACGCTGGTATTAGCATCATTGGTGTGAAGGGAACTACTTCTCTTCTGGGCCCAGAGGTAGGGTAAGCTTGGTTTGGGGTGGACGAAACAGAACTAGTTTTATCTTTGTTTTTCTTTCACACCTCACGATTTTAGGTACTGAGCCCAGATTTTCAAAGATGTGAATTGGTGTTTGACGGAAAAAAGGAAGGTCCATTTCGTCTTCTAGTACCGTAACTGGTGGGCTGAGAGTTAGAATTCCCAAGGGAAGATGGGGAGGTGGGCCTGGCCTGCGCTTGGCTCAGATGAGGTCAGTGTCAGGATCGAATTTCTTTTTGGTTCTGGTTCTGCTCTGCCCCACACTGTCTTTATTTTCCCCATCTTCTTCGTGCAGTTTGAAGCGAGGTGAACCACCTAGCTTCCCTGCTTGCGCATCGGTCGGCCTTAAGTGTCACCTCCTGGTATTTCCCTAAATAAGCGTGTTAAGCATCTATAAAGGTAATTGACAAAATTCAGCATCCGCTCTGTTAATTTGATTGATCCCACTTGCCTGTGTTTGGTGGGGGTGGAGCAGCTGGCTAAAGAGAGGAGGGTGGGGTTCTGACTGTAAGGGGTCCGACTTCTCAGGGGGTTGTTCAGACAGACAGGTGGTGGCAGGAGAGACATCGGGAGCCCCTTCAAGTTCTGGTTAGTTTGTGACCTCAGCCCTTTCCTGTTCCCGTCCCTGTGAAAGGTGAAGGGCAGTTCCTGCTCTGGGATTGCGTGCTTACGTGGGAGCCCTGAATAGAGGGCGCAGTGCACTTGGGCTGCCGGGCTGGGGCTGCCGGCCGGGGCTGACGGGCAGGGGGCTGGGATGGGGGGCTGGGACCCTGGGCTGCCGCTGGCCCAGCAGGAAAGTGTTCCCATTAGGAGAGTGGTTTTGGCTTTATCAGAATGTTGAAATGGTTTTGGAAACGATAAACTCTGTTGCCATTTTCAGCGTGTGACCTGGTTTATCATGTTACCAGGTCTTTCTGGAACGTCCGTGTGCTCGCCTTTCCACTCACAGCCCCTCATTTGCAGTCACGGAACAGTCGCTGCCTGCGCTGGGCCTCGCTAGAAGCCAGACAGCGTTGTAAGGACGTTACGTGTATTTTCCAACCCGGAGCCTGTGTGGGTGCTGTGAGATACGTGTTGTCATCCACATTGTGCTTAAAAAACGCAGGCCTCGGGGGGCGAGAGAAGCCCTCCAGAATCACAGCCAGCAGGACTATCGCTCAGACCTATTAAACCCTCTGTGCCAGCCACCCGTCTAATGTTTTTTAACCTGCATCTTCTTGTTGAATCTTTGTCCACTTTGGAGTTAGGTTCTGTCATAGTGACAGGTTGGTTTTGGAACATGTATCACAGTGTTGTGTTTTGCAAAATAATTTAAAAATAAGGCCTAAGTGGTGGCACAGTGGATAAGGTGCCATCCTGCCAACCCAAAGGTTGCTTGTTCGATTCCCAGCCAGGGCACATAGCCAGGTTACAAGCCAGGCCTCCTGCCAGGTCCCCAGCTGGAGGCAGGTGAAAGGCAACCACACATGGATGTCTCTCTCTCTCTCTGCCTCTCTCCCTTCCTCTCTCTCTAAAAAATAATAAATAAAATCTTTTGAAAAAACGAAAGAAAAATTACAGTTTTAAAGCATGGGGAATGTGAACCTGGTATCCATTTCCACAGCTATTACAAACATATACTAAATCAGCAAAACCAAGAATTTCCTTTATGAAAAAAATATTTATACACAATACCCCCCAAAATCATATTTTTAATAGTAGACCCTGGTTGAATTTCAGGGCCTTTTTGGAGTTCCTGAGCTCAGTGCACCAGAAGGATTCCGTGTCGCACAAGAAAACGCCCTGAGGAAGGCGGACGTGCTGGTGGAGCGGGCGTGTTCCACGCCGCCTGGGCCACAGACCGTGGTCATCTTCGATGAGCTCTCCGATGCCCTGTGCAGGGTGGCCGACCTGGTAAGACCTGGTGGGAGCCCTGAATTCCCCGCTCTGCCAAGCTGTTAAAATGTCACGTTTATTAGGTTTAGTCTAGACTGTGAGGTTAAAAACGTCTGAACTATTTGTGAGCTGTTAGGTGTAATTTGTTACAGTGAAATAGGTCGTTAGGCATGGAAAAAAGTGTACAGGAAAGGTGATATTTAGGACTTGTACCTTTAAGGTATATATTTAAAATATACATTAACATGTAGTAAGAGAATAATTACTCATAGGTCAAGATTCTTCATTTATGAAATCATCTACCAAAGTTCTAGTAAAATCTATTCATTTACAATAAAATTAATTTCATAAAAATCAGTTTTTATAAACATTTTATGGAATGAGTTGTGTCTTTAAAAGTAAGGTTTTAACATCAAACTGATTATAGTAAAGACTTTTCACTTTGACATTTTGAAGTTGAAGTAGACGTGTATCCGAAGCTGTTCACCAGCCGTGAAACCCATACCTGAGACAGGGTGACTCCTGTCCCGATTGGTGGCATCGGTGGGGGCGGGTTAGTGTGCACGGAACGCAGACGCTCCTGCTGCTGTCACCTGGTGCCACCGTGTGCAGCCCTCGTTCACAGCATTTGACGTTGGCCCCACCGCTGCTGGGCTCCGTTGTGGGCGCCAGGCACTCGGTCCTGAATAAGACACAGTCTCTGACCTCGGAGCGTCATGGTGTTAACTGCTCAGCTCTCGCTGACACAAGGCCCAGGTAACCCCTTCACCTGGGTGACTTGGTGTAGCCTTCTCACCGTATCGGGCTTTTAGACGAGGAAGAAAGGCACTAAGGGGTAAGCAGCGTGACCAAGGTCAGCCAGCAGGAACTGGTGAAGCCGGGCTTGAGTCCAGGTCACCTGGCTGCAGGGCACCTGCTCTTCTTACCTGCTGTCCTGCACCCCCTGCCGGGGCAGGGCGGCCGCTGAGGGCTGAAGCACCTTACCCGGGCAGGAGGGGACATTGGTTAGACTCCATGGTTGAAGGAGGTATTCGTTTATTTATTTTAAAAAGCTCATACAGTAAAACCGACTTTTGGGGGCGTACAGCTCTGTGAATTCTACCTCATTTTCCATGTAGCCACCGCACAATCAGGGTATACGAATATTCTGTCTTTCCCCAAAAGTTTCCTTTAATTGTGCACCCGCTTCTCACCTCTCACCTCCGACAGCGCCTCTTCTCCATGGGTGTCTTTTCTAACACGTCAGATGTTTGGAATCGTACAGCCTTTGGAGGTTGACTTCTTTTACCCAGTCCGCCTTCCCATGTTTGCTTTTTCTTTGTTGAGAAAATTCTTTCTCCGCGCCCCTGAATCGAGCAGGGACACCTCCAATCACGGTAGGCACCCCCGTTTTAAGGATGCGGCTGAAGCATCTTGAGGGGTTTCCTCCAGGCTGAGGTGACTGCATTAGGGGCACCTGGGACCAGGCCTCACTCTCGGGGGTGCTGGCTCTGTCCCTCAGGAAGCGGGTGCAGTGCTTCGAATGACAGAGTGGCTGAGGAGACGCGGGGCCATAGGGGACCTCACCTTCTCCGCTGCCCAGGGCACTGAGATCTCAGGGGGCGGCGCGTCCGGGACTGTCTGTGTAGCAGCCAAGTGTCCTCTCTGGAGGGCAGAGGTCCCAGGACTCCCTGTGTGTCCCTCTGCCTCCGTCCAGTGAAACAGCGCTCTGGGGCTTTCCCCTGTCCCCTTCTGCTCTTTGCTAGATTTTAACTCCTCTGTCCCATCGCTTGTCCTATTGTGGAAGGTATAATATCTCATTAAATATTAATAAATGTACAAAAACTTCAGAGGACCTTCTTCCTTTTTGAATTTCTAAGCTTTTTCCTGCCAGTGAGTTTAATACCATTATTAGACATTAATTTTATAAACTGTATTTTCCCCTAAGTGGTCAGTTTTCTTTTTCAATACAGTTGCTATGTACCAGTGTTGTTTTCCTCATCACTATGGCAAATGAATTTGAAATGTATGCTAGTGTTTTACATTTTAATAGTGACTATAAATTCTGCAACACTGTAAAGTGGTCATTTATACAATACATTGTTAATTTTACATAGCTCACTTTTCAGGTGCTTTCATACTAATGTTACTACATCAAAAGTTGTATAAAACTATATTTAAACATTTTTTTCATTAAAAACAATTTGATTAAAAATTAGAGAATTTAACCTGTGGTGATTTTATTTTATAAGTCATACGTTTTCTTCTTGGAGCATGAAGGAAAACGTGTACTATTTTACAGTTCCCGTGTTTTTCTTTTGCAACGCGTGGCAGTTACATTAAGAGCAGCACCTAGTTTCTGCAGGATTTCATTAAAAGAGGAAGAATTCTAGCTCAGGTCAGCCCTTAGGGCCCTGAAGCTGCCCCTGCAGCGGCGCCAGCCACTGCCGGGTGGGAACTCAGACGTACAAAGAGGGGACGTGCCTTTGTTCTCGGCACAGAAACTGAAATGCCACTAAATCAGTCTTACACTGCAGTGTGTGTCAGAATAAAAACACCTCTCAGCTGATCTCTGGAGCCAGGTTTACACATGAGAACCATAT
This sequence comes from Noctilio leporinus, assembly GCA_004026585.1. Taxonomy (NCBI): domain Eukaryota; kingdom Metazoa; phylum Chordata; class Mammalia; order Chiroptera; family Noctilionidae; genus Noctilio; species Noctilio leporinus. The sequence continues at coordinate 408,618 of PVIW01000017.1, forward strand.
TGCACACAAGATTAAGTAGAAAGATTTAGAATACTTGAATTTCTGAATTACAGAGTTTGGAAGAATCTACTTTGTCTGTCTGTATGTTGGAAAGAAAGACTTTTCTAAAAGAACATTGAAGTCTTTGGGCTGCGACAGACTTGGTTCCAGGGAATGACACAGGGTGATGTTCAGAAGGACGCCGCTTTGCACTGCCACTGAGCAAGATTCCAGTCGTGGAAATGCACAGGTCGGCCAGGTGGCCCTGTGTAAGACAGGCTTTCATCTGGCCCTGGGGTCGTGCCGGAGGGTTTCCCTCAGCTCCCCTGTGGCTTGTCTTCCCTCTAACAGGCTGATTTTGTGAAAGTCGCCCACCCCGAGCCCGCGTTCAGAGAGGCTGCGGAGGAGGCCTGCCGGAGCATCGGCACCGTGGTGGAGAAGTACGTCCTGCTGGCCCGTGTCCCTGGGGTGCGCAGTTGGGCGGGATGGCGCTCTGGGTGCTGGATCCCCGGTCCCCCCAGTGCGGGAGGGGCGGTGCAAACAGTCTGAGGGCAGGACCACCGGGAAGAAGCCAGTGTCTGTCTGCAGGGCGGCCTGACAGTCCCTGGGCTTGGAGGGATGACTTACTTTAAAGTGGTTTCTGGGTAAATGTAAATGTCATGAGCCAGCCCTGAGACCCCGCAGGGCTTCGCAGAGTAACGAAGAGGTGGATGGTGCCAAATTCAAAGCCACAAAGGTTGGGGTCCCATGCGGAGAATCAGGCTGCAATCCTAAAGCTCATGAGAGCCCCAGGCTTGCTTGGCATGACTTTGTAGCAGAAAAAGGGCCAGGGGCACCGGGAGGCTGCTGCCCACCAGGATTGGGGGGCTTCTCTGGACAAGGCTCCCGGGGGCCTGGCGCTGCAGCTGCGCGAGGGCTGTGCGCTGTGGGACATGGTCTGTGATTTTTGTTGTCACCATGATCTGGTCCCTGCCAGCTCCGGAGGGGGCGAGGGTGAAGGGGGAGCTGAACGTGGGGGCTGGCAGGGAGGCCCCGAGAGAGGTCCGCCCAGTGGGCTGGGCGCTGCTGAGCCCCGGCTCCATCCGTCCTGCCGGGGGGACTTGGCCCTCACTTGGCTGGAGGACAGCAGGGCCCTGGTTGGTGTGGTGGTGTCCAGAGTGCCTGTCCAGGGGTTCCCATAATGTGGCCAGAGCCTGTGTCGCATCCTGAGGGTGGCTCTGAAGCCTGAGTCCTGGGGTCCCTTCCCCAGGCCACCTGCCGTTCTCGCCCAGTGAGCGAAGGTAGCCCAGGGCCTCGCGGCTCAGTTCAGCCTCTAGACCAGCGGCCACAGACACAGGTCACTGGGACTGCCCTGCAGTGACCTGGGTCCCTTACCTCCCCATTTCTCCGTCCCCATTTCTCCGTCCCCCCTTCCCGTCTCCCCTCGGGCTCCCACGTCTGAGTAGAAGAACCGTTGCACCCGAGCGCTCGGCCCAGCGGCCCAGTCCGCACCGAACAGACTCTGCTCTTCCTGGTCCAGGGCTCCGGGTCGGATGGGGGACAAAACAGACCGGGGCTTTGGCCTCTGGCTGTAATGTGACATCATTCTCTTGATGTGAAGTCAAAAGAAGGTGTAAGAAATCATTTAATTCTCGCTGTCATTTTTCCAGGTTGAACACCAACGTGGAACTGTATCAGAGCCTGCAGAAATTACTAGCTGATAAGAAGCTGGTGGATTCCCTTGACCCAGAAACCAGGTACACGTTCCCAGGCCTGCACCGCACGGAGACGGGAGGGGGACCTGGAGGCCCGTGGGGTGCGGAGCTCCTGCGCGTGTCCCTATGCGGGAGCCCCGTGTTCGCTCACCCTCCGCCTCGCCCTCTGATCGGGCTTCGGCCGCACCAGACCGGGAGCCCCTCGAGCACAGGGCTCTGTCCCGTTTGGTTCGCCACTGCACCCTGGGGACCCGCAGCGCTCGGGCCAGCGCGTGAGGGCCCGGCTCGGTGGGCAGCGACACCTCCCACCTGGACACCACCAGAGGGATGAGCAGGCTGGCCGGGTGGATGTCAAGAGGCTTAAGCTGATTTCCTTTGATGCGCTGGGTTACGTTTACTAATCTGGATGGAAAAGGCTCAGTTTCTAAGTTCGTAGGTGAGAATATTTGATGTGGGACTCGGATGTCATAGTTCATGGCTCGACCTTATCTATAGTTGTAAGTGTGTAGGGTTGTTGCTAACCCGCCTAGGTGTCATTTATGTCATAGCACAGGGGCGAGCATCTTCTCCTGCCTGCACCTGCTCTTTGTCACGAGACACCTTCTTCCTCTGACTTGGCCTGCCTCCCTCTCCTTTCTGTCCCCGCGGGGCTGTGGCACTAGGGGAAGCCCTGCCGGTTACGGCCTCGTGTTCCAGGGGCGGTGAGCTGGCCCTGGGACTTGTGCCTTGGCTCCTACTGCACCTCAGGGATCCTGGGCTCATGGTGTTTAATCTGGTTTCATCTCGTCAGCTGTACTCAGCCTGTTAGCAGACAAGCAAAGCCAAACACCCCCACCGGCTCTGGCCTGGCCCGGGCAGTGCTGTTCTGAGTGTGGGAGTGAGTATGGTACCTCCCTGCCCCTCCAGAAGCCCAGCACGGGTTTCCAAGTACCTACCAGTGCCGGGCCCTGTGCTCACATTTCCGATTCAATTAAACATGTTCCTCATAGCCTTAAAAAAAGTAGATTGCAAGAACCTAGTATAAAGGAACCATGGGCACGGACAACAGGTGGGATTGACTTTGGGGGGAGTGGGTGGGTGGGGAGGGGGGCAGAGGGGAGCAACAAGGGGATGGATGTAATACAACAACAATAAAATTTGAAAAAATAGATTGGAAGGAAATACTATAAGAACCTCAATAATGATTATCTTTGGCGGGATTAGTGATTTTAATGCCTTTCTGTAGTAAAGCTGTTATACAGTAAACGCACAGAATAAATCTCCATCACCGGTTTACCCACTTCTGCCGTCTTTCTTTCCTCATCTTGCCACCGCGCGTGGCTTTGCTGGAAGAGTGGAGGTTAGTAGGCGAGCTCTGCAGGACAGGAGCTCCGTAGTGGGCAGAGTGGGGTGGGCAATTAGGGGTCTACGTAAGGAGTTGACGTTATTTAAGAAAGAGGGTAAATTACTCAACTATGAATGTGTTCTGTTGGGTTTTCAGTTTTCGAAGAACTTTTAATGACGCTTATTCAAGGCACATCAGCACAATAATCAGGAAGACAAATGTGTCCATTATGAAAAGCCCAGGACAGCCAGAAGAGTAGATCAAGCACTGGGAGAACTTGATTCCAGAGAGAAAAAATGTGAGCAGAAAGAAGTGCTCCGCTGACGCTGGTTCCAGGCTTGCAGTAGGATTAAGAGAAAGGAAACAGTTCTCATCGGCCAGGAAACCCAGCCTGCAGCACAGCTATTCTAAGTAGCTGCCCGTAGTTGGAAGGAGAACAGCAAATCTCATGTAGAGGTCTTTGCAAACTTACCCAAGCATAAACGGTTTTGTTTTTAATTATTGGGGTTTGGACGGAGTTGAAGTAAATTAGTTGGACGGCTTTCGCAGGTTTTGCGTTCCACAATCGAGGAATAAGCTCATACATGAAACGCGAATTCCAGTAGTTTTTCATGACTGGCGTTACGTACATTGACATTTAAACGTTGGTTGGTTGAAGCTCTTTTTCGCTCCTCTGCTTACTGTGTGTCAGTATCCACGTAAGGTGTTTATAGCGCTGTGCACTGAGGCCTCGCCATGACTCAACAGCGTGTGTTCAGCCCACCATTATCATGCAGCACAAATCCCGAAGGCTCTCAGCTCCGTAGCAGAGGCACCGAATCTGGGTGGCGGTCGGGGTGGGGTTCAGAGGGGTCACCCTGAGGGTTGGGCTAATGGTGCTGAGCGCCTGTGACCTTGAGGACTCACCGGGCTGGAGGGGCGGTGGCCTGGGGCTGCAGCGTGTCAGGGCAAGGGTGGACAGACAGCTGCTGTTTCCCGGCCCCTGCTGTGTGCCGGTCGGTGCTGAGGAGGGACACGTGTCCCAGGTACCTCCTGTCTGTGCTCGATGCATTTGAGGAGCTGTGCCCTGCCCCCCTTGCGGCCAGCATGAGGGCCCCGTCTTCCCAGGCACACCATTTTCTCTCCGTTCCTGTACCTTACAGATCCAGTGTTTTCATTGCCCTGGTACGAATGGGGAAGTAAGTGACATTAGTTAGCTTGCAATGCCAAGGGGAAATGTGCTTCTGAGTGTAAACAGACAGGAGGACAACTCTCAACTGTTCTCCTGCGGGCGAGGCCCGGGGCACTTCCCGCCTGGCCTGGGGCGTCTGGTGTAGGCCGGTGAGGGCGGCGCCTGCGCCTGGCCAGCCTCTCCGCAGTGAAGGAGGAAGAAAGGTGTCTTTCCCGGCTGACAGCCACACGCTTGATCTGCATCCCTGTTGAGAGGGCTCTTCCTCCTTTACCCGTGTTCACTCGCTCACCTGAAGGGCGTTGGCCGGTGAGCGGACCCAGGCTCACCCAGCCTCGCGATTACCGGCCTACCTTTGGGCCAGCGAAGGCGTGCTGGGCCCCGGGCCTGCTGTGCAGGACACCGGCCACCTCGCGGGAGCCCTCAGTCTGCTCAGTGGGGGGTGGGGGTGTAACCGTCTGGGGTGTTGTCAGTTGAGACTGAAAAAGGCCAATCTATTTAGCAAAACATGAATTTTTAAAAATAATTATTATTGCCTGTCATAACCTGGGACTCATTTTATTTACAGACGTGTGGCCGAACTCTTCATGTTTGACTTTGAAATCAGTGGAATCCATCTAGACAAAGAAAAGGTAAAACTGCCCTCCCCATGTTCCCGGTCCTCCTGTTTTACTGACACGTCGTTGGTGTCCTGGTTGCAACGGTCCTGAACAGCTCGTGCTTGTATCTTAACCGCTTGGGTCACGTGTACTAGGGAATTCGCTGCATTCCTTCATTCCCGGTGTTCTCATGCCTTAACCAGTGACCCAGTCTTAGGGATTTTCCTTCAGTCTTCCTTGCATCTGCCTGTGTCCCCAAGAAGGCGCACCTTGATCTTCTCACTGACTCTCTGGGCTGCGCTGAGTCCTTTGTCTTCCCGACACTCGCAATTAACAGCTGTTTAAAGCATGTATTTCTCATTGGACCTTTGTTGTGGCTGATGCTCCAGTTATTCCTCTTTTATAGATGAAGCTGAGACGCCTAGAGGTTCTGTGATTTACGCAAGGTCACAGAGCCAGTAAGTGGTAGAGTGTATACGGGTGGGGGACAAAGGTAGGTTTACAGTTGCTCGTGTGGGAACTAGTGTAGTCACTGATAACACAAGAATAAACCCCATGCTCCCGTGCTCACCTGTGAAGCTACTTTTGCCCACCCTGTGTGTCAGACACATCAGACTGTTCAGCCAGCCCTTCCCGCAGGCCTCCTGTCTGACCTGCCTCAACAGCAGCGTCATGACCTGACTGTCCCTGTCCTGCCCGGACCGGTCAGTGGCTTCCCGTCGCCTGTGGAAAAGGCGTGATAGCAGCGACACCGGGCAGCCCCTTCCCGGCCCTCCCCATGTCTCCACGAGGTCGTGGCCCTGTGTCCTCCCCCATGGCCTGTGCCCCCTCCGCGTGCTCACCAGCTGGGCCCAGCTGTCACCACTCGGGAGGCTTCAGCCGCCCTCACCCGTGGAGCTCAAGTCCGTCTCCCTGGTGGGCTCGTGTTCGTGGGACTCCGGCCCGTTACCACCTCGCCTGTCCGTGCAGCTTCTCAGCAGAGCGCGGCGCCAGCTCTGGACTCAGCAATCCACGGGGTGGCGGTAGGACAGATCAGGAAGCCACAAATGGTGATCAGCTTCGATTTCTGAGGGAGGAAAGCATAGCTGAGTAGTTTTATGGCTTTATTAAATCTTCAGAAGGATGTGTACCACATTCTTTCTATACTTTTTTTAGGTTTTTTCTTAATCAATTTAAAAGGTCTCATTGAATGTAATTTACAAATTTAAAGTTAAGGAAATTGCCCTGGCTGGTGGCACAGTAGATAAGGCGTCAGCCTGCGAACCCAGAGGTCGCTGGTTTGATTCCCAGCCAGGGCACAGAACCAGGTTGCAAGCCAGGTCTCCAGCCAGGTCCGTAGCTGGAGGCAGGTGAAAGGCAACCATACACTGATGTCTCTCTCTCTCTTTCTCTCTCTCTCTCTCTCTCTCTCTCTCTCTCTCTCTCTCTCTCTCCTTTCCCCTCTCTCTAAGAATAATAAAATCTTATAAGTAAATAAATAAAGTTAAGGAAATTACATGTTTATTAGCAAGTATATAAAAACAATAATTTCATATGCACCTCAGAGTTCAGAGTACCGTTCACAGAATTATCCTGGGGTGATGAAATGCCTAGCAGATTGTTGGTGAAGTCAGGAAATAAACCCGGTTTTTGCTTTTTCAGGAATTTAAAACGATGACAAATTATTTGAATAATTAATTTTAACATTTTATTTTCATAATAAAGGCTTTGAAGAAAACTTTTGGAACCACCTTGGAATTTTTTTCACCATTTCTGTTATTACGCTTATTACCATTAGGTGGTGCTAATTGGCCACATCAGAAACAAAGGAGACGGATCTGGGCTCCAAAGATGCACCGATATCAGGAAAATTGTGTCCCGTGAAGTTTAAAATTTCTGTGTAGAAAATTTGGGGTTATGGCTCTGGCTGGTGGCACAGTGGATAAGGCGCCGGCCTGCAAACCCAAAGGTCGCTGGTTCGATTCCCAGCCAGGGCGCATAACCAGGTTGCAAGCCAGGTCCCCAGGCATCCATATGTGTCTCTTTCCCTTTCTGCCTCTCCCTCTGAAAATAATAAATACAATCTTTAAAAAAAAAAATTGGGGGGTTATTAATATATACTTAATTTTTTAGCATCTTACCAGCGTACACTGCACCCTGTGTATTTACTTGTACTTTGGAAATACATAGTCTGCTTAGTCTTTTTTTTTTTTTTTTTTTACAATGAGTTGGTGCTTTTTTTAAGATTTTATTTCATTATTTTTAGAAAGAGGGGAAGGGAGAGAGGCAGATAGGGAGAGATTGCCTTTCACCTGCCTCCAGCTACAGACCTGGCTGGAGACCTGGTTTGCAACCTGGTCATGTGCCCTGGCTGGGGATCGAACCAGCGACCTTTGGGTTCACAGGCTGGTGCCTTATCCACTGATCCACCAGCCAGGGCTGAAATGTTACTTTAAATAACTGTCACCGTCTCCCGCACACAGCGTAAGAAAGCAGTGGACCTGCACGTGAAGATCTTAGAACTGAGTAGCGCGTTTCTTGCCGGAGCCAACTTTCCCAACAAGATAGACAAGCACCTGTTGCCAGAGCACATTCACCGGAACTTTGTCCTGGCTGGAGATCACATCATCGTGGACGGGCTGCATGCAGAAGCACCCGATGACTTGGTATGTGTGTCCTGTGTGTGTGGGCCAGGCCCGTCTGGGTGCTCCAGTTCCACCCCCAGATCCCTGACAATATAATCCTACCATTTAAGACTCACTGTTGATAAGCCCTGAAAATTTAACTTCGGGATTATTCATGCCATGAATGCTTTGAATGATGAAAACGGCTTCATGATTCATGTGTTGGGAAGGACTCCGTTTTAAAGCACGATACACAGCAGCAGCTGCTGACGGCCTAGACTCGCGTTGTTGGGGGCACGGGGGTCTTCACCTGGCTGAAGGGCTTTCCGGCAGATGTCTCTGTACCCGTGACAGAGAACTCTGGCCGAGCATGTCATTGTATCTCATACTAGTTCATGAGTCTGAAAGCTTTACGTGCCTTGTGCAAGCCATTATCTTACTTTTATCGCAACGATCACCCGAAGAATGGAATAGTGAGGGTTGGCCTGCGTCATCATCACGCAGGACTTGGTGCCGTGGTATTCACGTCTCCTACCGTTTGCTGTTTGAACAGGTGCGAGAAGCTGCCTACAAAGTTTTCCTGTACCCCCACGCCGGCCAGCTGAGACGCCTGGAAGCGCTGCTGCGCAGCCGCCACCTGCTGGCCGAGCTGGTGGGCTACCCCACGTACGCCCACCGGGCTCTGCAGGGCACCATCGCCGGAAACCCGGGTGAGCTGCCTCCGCCGTGTTTATGGAAGTGAGATTCTGGCTCAAAATCTTTCTGAACTTATTTTAAACTATAGGGGACTTTCAGGTGTACAACGTAGTGATGCAGTATTTATGTACCTTATGACGTGATCACCGTGGGTGTAGGAACAGTCTGTCGCTGTGCAGGGGGATCACAACGTTACTGATTTCGCTCTGCAGACGCTACAGCCCGTGACTGGTTTTCTAACTGCACTTGGTGCTGCCTGAATCTCTTCCCCTTTCGGCTCAGCTTCCCGCCCCTACCCGTCCGCACCATCGGTGTGTTCTGTCTGAGTGTGTTTCTGTTTTGCTTGTTTTAGATTCTACCTATACGTGAAATCCCGGTACTGGTCTTTCTCTGTCGACTTGTTTGGTTCACGTAATAACCCCCGGGTTCATCCACGCTGTCTCAGATGGCAGCGTTGCGTTCTTTTTCCTGCTGAGCTTTTACTCCGTTGTGTGTACGCAGCACAGCTTTTTTCTCCAACTCCTCTCTCCATGGAGACCCAGGCCGCCTTCCTGTAGTGGCTGTTGTAAACAGTGCTGCTGTCAGCATGGTGGTGGGCACACTTTCTGAATTACAGCTTTTGTTTTCTTCAGGTGCTTACCCAGAAGTGGACTTGCTGGGTCACGTGGTAGTTGGGATTTTTTGAGAAATACCCGGACTGTTTTCCGTTCCCACGGTGGCCGTCCCAGGCTGCATTCCCACTCTGATCGAGTCTGTTGCTTCAGGCCACTGTCTTACTAACGTTCCGCCTAGGTGATCTGTTTCTTACTGTCACTGTAATGCTATCCATCTCTGCCTTTACGTCTGCCAATTTCTGCCTCATATGTGGAGGTGTTCCTGCTTGGGGTGCCTAGATGTTACAAGTGTTGTATCTTCTTGGATTGATTTTTTAAATCTAAGTGGTACTGAATTTATCCAGTCAGCTTTGCTATCTCTTTATAACTCAGAAAAAATTAGGCAGATCTAAGCAACTTTTTTTTTACAGATATAAATAGATAGAAATACTTTGAAATTAAAAATTTTCTTCTTTAGCCTTTTGTTCACTCTTCATTTGGAGATATAATCTAAGGCTTTGGATTATTACAGTGTTGATTTAATTTGTTTTCATGATAGAGAGATTATTATTATCTAGAAATAGTTATTACATACCTGGTACATTTTAGCAGAGCTGTTTCCCCTTTAAAAGTCATCAGTTTGAGTGCATTGTAGTATTGGATAATGACTGTCACATTATGACTTGTGCAAGTATGGGTTTTTTATGCAATTAAAGATATTTTCTTTTGGATTTCATTTTTAGAGACGGTCATGGAGTTCCTTGAGAAACTATCTGACAAACTTTCAGAAAGGTTAGCTTTTATTCTGCTCTTTAGAATATAAATCATTCGTTTTCTTGGTTTTTCTTTTAGGGGCTTTATAAAAATACTAGGATGTGGCCTACTAAGCACACGCGTGCCGGGGCATTGGGTCAGGTCTGTGGACTGTTGAACAGGAGGTGAGATGGGCTGGGACAGGCACAGTCGTCCCAAGGTTGACGACCTTCCACACGGAGCCTGCCCCCTCCCCTCTGATCTGCTACCTGTCTTTAGGAAATCACTGAGGTTTAGTTCAAAAATTTCCCAGTGGCTTTGAAACTAGATATTTTAGTTTGTGCCATCCACCTTATGACAAGTTCAGAAAGAAGTATTTTTCTTCTGTTGGCCTAACTATTGGCGGCGGTCCACAGAAGAGGTCAGTTGATCTGTACTTCGGTGTTGTGTGTTTTGAGAACGCTCTGCCCCACCGTCTGCAGTGTCCAGCTGAAGTGCCTTACCCTCTGCAGTGGGTGAGTCCCTCTGTTACCCTCCTGCCCCCACCCACCCCACGGTGCTGCCTCCGGGCCAGTCCCCGCCCCTCGCCAGCCCCCGCAGTGCCCTGCGAGGGAGAGCAGAGCTCCGCTCGGGTCGCAGGCCCAGGGCTCCAGGACGGGGCATGTCCTGGTTTGCCAGAGGGGGTCATGTTCTAGAAAAAGTCAAGACCCCTCTGATTCCCCACATTTGTGGGATATAAAATGGAAAATAACAACAAGCAAGACAAAAGCTCAGACACAGACAGCAGCACGGTGGTGACCCCGGGAAAGGGTCTGGAGGAGGCAGGGAAGGTCAGGGGTCAGTCAGCAAGTGCCGAGAAAGGAGACCTGACTCGGATGGCAACACCTGACACGCAATGATGGATGATAGTAGAGTGGACACGCCAAACCTGTTCACTTCACTGGTCAACGCCACCCAACGAACTGGGTCAAAAATAAAGAGGGTCACGTTCTCTCAGTTCTTCAAGTGCTGTCCAAAATGTGGTTTGCTTTTTTTGACCATACCAGCGTGTTAAATTTTAGCTCAAATTTCTATTTTCTATTCTAAACTCATGCCTCTCTAATCCTCTCTAAGTTGGGTTATACTTATAAATTCTAAAGTTTTAGTCTGGTGAATAACTGTGGCTTTGACATAATGAAGAGGAAGTGTTAATAATGAGTTATTTGGGAATTTATCCTGCTTCATTGTGTTGGTTGTTAGTATTCCTCCGCCTTTTGTAGTAGCTTAGACTATACTTTGAGCAAACATCCTCAGATTTTTAGTTTTATGTAAGACTTAATTCTAACAGAAACTTCATATTCCACAAATATTAAGCATTCATTTGATTATTGTCCAACTAGTGTTTTTCTGTAGGGGCAGAATTATGAATAGTAATCTTAAATGCACTCTATGTTAATACTGTTTTATAGGAAGTAATAGGTTTTTACCTTTTTAAAGTATAGCAAAAAGTAACGTTAATGTTTGTAGATTTAATAAATACTTTATATGTTCCTGTTACATTGCTAATTTGTTCAAGCTTAACTACTTTCAAGAAAGATATATACCTGTCTAGATGTTCTTTTATGGTAGAAATTGCCATCGTTTGCGGATAGATGTGTTTCTTCTAACCCATGTAAAACTGGGATTAATACTGATTTATGTTTGCATTACAAATTACTTCTAATTCAATCAAGAGCATTGGAAAGTAACAGAAACAGCTAGAATTTTATAACCACTCACATTTTGCTTAACAATTAACGACAAACCTGTTTTACAGAACTAGGAAAGACTTTGAGATGATGCGCGGGATGAAAATGAAACTAAACCCTCAAAATTCTGTGAGTAAAGTGCCGGCCCTTTTCCTGCGACAGGCGCAGCCCCCAGGGCCCCGGTCTGGGCGGGGAACACGCCCTGGGCAGCGCTGCGGGAGCGCGTCCCGCCCTCACCCTCCGTGTTGGTGGCCCAGGGCAGTGGGGCGGTGGATCCAGAAATGCCGTGTACCTTCGTTGCTAGTTTACGGGACACGTGTGTGCGCTCGTATGTCAGCGCTGTGCACTGGGGCACACGGCCCAGAGGCCGCTCCTGGTCTGCACAGCGGGTGCCTGGGTTGCAGCGGCCTCGCGGGGCCTCGCTGTGGCTGCCCCTGGCGGTGGCAGGTGTCACCACCAGTGTCCGTGTCGCAGTTCACGCATTTGCATGCTGATAGTTGTGCCTGACAACGGGTGCTGCCCTGTAAATACTTGTTTCTGATCACAAGGTCAAATGAGCCCACGATCTGACAGTGCAGACCAACACACCCAAGTGACCGAGTGGCGGGCTTCCCGTCTGAGTTGAGGGCACCGCAGGACTGCAGGGGCGTCTGACACGTTCTCCTGTGGGTGCTGTGTGTCAGGGGCAGCCACTGGGAAGCAGGGGTCCTGTCAGACTCTTAATGTACAGTAGGCGCCGGCCCAACAAAGCAACCAGTCACTTGCACACCCGGGTGGGCAGGTCCGCCCAGGAAGCCGCGTCGTGGGTCAGAATTTGCCCCGGTGAGGGGAGGAAGAGAAAAAGCGCAACTGTTGCCAGCGCGGGTTGATCGGGAGCGCGGGTTACGGTGGGAGCGCAGGCAGGCTGAGGTGTCACCTGCTCCCGTCGCCCGGCTGGTCCTCTCAGGGCTCTTTACCGGTTGTCAGAGAATTATTGTTGCAGTCGGTTTCGCTGTGACATATTTTCTTTGCCAAGATTAGCACTAATTCTGCTTTGGTTACAGTCTAAATTGTTGCTTTCATTTTGGGGGATCCACCCTAAGCTTCTTGCTTAGGCAGAGAAAGGACCTAATCTTGGCTTTAGTGCACTAATCTCAGCCGCAGTGTGTGTAATGGGTTAGTACCTGGTTACATTTGGGGAGACATCCAGCATGGCTAATTTAATCCATTAATGTTGACTTTTATGAGTTGACATTTCAGAATGACATTTGTTTACCTTTTCCCCAAATTCCAGGAGTATGCCTCACTTCTACCTCTCTGCTCATTGGTTATAGGAAACCTAAAATACACACAGCATTTCCTGCCAAGTCATGAATTTTTAGGGTATCGTGGGACTTTTCTGATTCAATAACAAGCTTACATTTGATAAGCTAGCTAAGTTACTGATAAACATTGTGAAATAGTCAATAGCTCATACCAGTAAATGTTTTCATTGTAGGAATTGATGCCTTGGGACCCCCCCTACTACAGTGGTGTGCTTCGTGCAGAAAGGTAAGGATATTTGAGAGGGAAGGAAGGAAATTAATATTGATTGAGCACTTTGCCCATTAATTTCCTCACTTTGTGGCCTGCGTGACAAGACGTGTCTTCTCCACGTCCACCCCTCTGCTGGTGTGCTGAGTGCCAGCCACAGTTTCCATGGGATCACAGGCTCTGCCCTGGGTCCTGGGGTCACGCTTTACACACACACACACAAACACACACTCAACTACCGCAAGCTGATGTCACCTCCTTGTTTAACACTTGGCAAGAACCTGGCCCCGTGTCCTGCAGCTTCCAGGTTCCCTTCCCAGGTGGTGAGTGGGGGCTGGGGGCGGGGGGGGACTTAGCTAGAACCCCTGTTGTACCCTGATTCTGGTTGAGGGGGGTGCTCAGCAAGTGTTTGTTGAACCAGTGAAGGAATCAAGTGGTACTTGGCAGCTGCCCTGTGATTTTCTTGTCTTTTCTCATTTTTGTTTGAACATCTTGTCCTACCTTATTGGCACATTGGGAAGGATGTTAATGCAACACTTAGGAAACTTAAGTTGATTGAACTACTTCTGGCTTCTGTATTCACCTGCGTTTGTTATGTTGTGGCAAAGTTGTCCGTGTTTTTCCCCTAAAAATTCCTTATTTCTGTCATTTTTATATTTGCACGTAGACCCAAGAAATCTGGAGTTCTGTTCAAAGTGAAAACATTTAAAAAATGCTAAGGTCCCAAGCCACTTTATATTCATAATAGGAATTTAAAACACCTCTTAAACTCCTGCCCTTTAACAAATCATTAACATTGTTCTTTTATGGTTAATTTTTGAGATAATGCAAAGAGAATTAAGATTGATTTAGGTAGTGGAAGAAAAGAGAAGTTTTATGCCTATTTCTTCATTTGAGTTTGTTGGCATTTGTTTGGTATTACGTTTTAAAGGTTTTGTTACTATGTGTTATTCAAGCATCAAGTACTAAGTACCTCACTACTATTTTAATGACTTTTATTGGCATTTGTCATAAAATGGTAACTTTATACCTTGTTGTCTGCAGCACAGGCAAAGGCGCATAACAGCAGCAGCGTGTTGGAAATTCAGCTTCCTAATTTTTACTTGCTTCTCCCTCTCGGGCCTTTTCGTTGCGCACCCCTTTCCCAGGCCAGTCTCACTTGCCAGGCAGGACCGCGTCCTAGCCAGTGCTGATGCCAGTCAGCTCGTGCTGTGGTGCCTGCACCTGAAATTCAGCGCCGTTCACCCCCACTGCGGGCGCTCATCCCTGCTACCCGAAATCTGTCGTCACTTGATCACAAGTTAGCGCTTAACTGGCAAAACAGAGGAAGGAGGCTTCCTTTTATTTCCTTTTTCTTTGAGAGAGAGAGACATCGACATGTTGTTCCACTTACTGATGCCTCGTTGGTTGCGTCTTATACCCGCCCTGACTGGGGTTCGAACCCACAACCTCGGTGCTTCGGGATGACGCCCTGACCAGCGCGCTGCCGGCCGGGCCCATCGTGTTTCCCGTGCAGTGCAGTTCCCCACAGGGTGCAGAGGTTTCTAGCATCACTCAGTTCTGTTCGTGCCCCCTGACCTTTATCTCACCAGATAAAACAGTAGCTTTCCCTGTGGCTTTGCAGGCGAAACGTTTCAAAATGCCATCCAACTATCACGTTACAATCATGCTGAGATAATCATTTCTGATGCCAAGAGCATTCATTATGCTTCGGTGAAGGTAAAGCAGAGTCTCTGCCAGAGCGCTCGCGTGTGCCGCTCCGTTAAGCCTGCGCCCTCCGCACCTGCGCACGTCCCGTGTCTGCGGGCGCGCCCGTCCCGCCTTCGCCCCGGGCGGACCTGGGGCTGCAGCGCTCGTCAGCCTGGATTCAGGGACTGACTCACTGCCGTCTCCCTCCCTCGTTGGTTCGTGCGGAGCCAGGCTGCTGGGAAGCAGGGCCCTTGTGCTTTCCCGTTGCTGCAGGTGCCACGAGGCTGGAGCCGGTGTGACTCACCCGGTGCGCCTCAGCACGCCACGTCGGTGCGGACACTCGAGCGCAACAGGGGGTGCTTCGCTGAGAGTCCGCCACGGACTTTTCTCAGCGGCAGGGTCCCCGATGAGGGTTGGTCGCCTTGGTCAATTCCGTCGTCAAAGGAGTTGTCTTCCAGGTTCAAATCAGCGGAACGTGTGATAGTAGAATTCTGCTGTGAGACTAGGGGAGAGTTGGAGGCCACGGAAGGGGGAGCCACAGAACCAGGTGCTGGAAACCCGTGTGAGCCTTCCTTTCTGCTGGGCTGCGGCTCGATCGCTGTGCCGTGCGGTGATGCCCGGAGCACTTTGCCAGCCTGTGCAGAGAGAGGTTTCACTGGTACCGCCTGTGCAGCCAGGGTGTGGGCAGAGGGTGCGGGCGGCTGTTGGCTGGGAGCTCAGTGCGGGGACCGTCCGCACGGCCCTGCCCAGGCTGGGGAGCAGGCGTGTCCAGAACTTGGGGGGCCACTGGCTCGTGGCCTATGACCACTGAAGCGTCCTGGGTGTTGTCCCACATGTGCTGAAGTTGCAGGAGAGGTGAAAAGGTGGGGACCCAGGCTGGGCTGCTGCCCCCTGCCTGGTACCCGTAAGGGACTGCCCCCCAGGGGCCTCTGGCCTGGGTCGTGGCTGTTGGCCATACGTCAGGCTTTTCTAAAGTCCTGCAGCCTCTCTGCACCTTCCTGTCCTGGCTGCTCTTCAGGAGGGTGAACGCGCATCTCCAGGGCGTGGGGGCCGGGTGTGGGGGCTCTTCCCTGCTTTCCGGGGCTGAGTCGGGGGAGGCGGCGGAGACTGAGGCCCCGGCAGGCCAGGTCACGGCTCAGAGCCCAGAACCAGTGAGAGAAACACCAGTTCGGATTCTGATGCAAGTCTGTCTCCCCGGCTGCTTCGCACTGCCCTGTGCCCTTTGAGCCTCAGCTTCCTCAAGCAAAAGGAAGTAGTACCCGGTCCGCTGTCTCAGCTCACGTAGGGAAGACGAAACGTTCTTGACATGAAGGTTTTGTGGTTATAAAGCACTTAGCAAGTACCAGGTAATGTCACCTCAAACCGTTATAGGCCATACCTCCTCAGCTCTTCACATCTGTCATTAATCTGCCTTTCTGTTTTCGTCTTCCCCTTTCCCTTCTCTAAAAACACAAATAATCACCCGTCCGGGACCCTGGCAGGGATGGCTGCTCTCTTTCTTCGCCGCACCTTCCCCTTGCTGACCGGTCGTCCGAGTTACAGCCCATCCATCTCTCAGGCGGGCCCTTCCGAGTTACCAGCCACCTGCCAATAATAAAATTCGGCAACTTATTTTTGTGCTCAACACCCCTAACCTGCAGGTTTCGATATTGATTCCCATGTCCCAAATTTTTTTCTTCGGTACGTACCATCCACTCTCTGTTCTGCACTCTCATTGCCCACAGGTTTCCCTTCTTCACCGGGCACTTCTCTCTCCATCACCCTTTCCGATGTGGGGCACTGTCGGGATGAGGTCAGTTCTCCGTGTGGCCGGAAACACCTCTCTCCTCTTACTCAGGAGACATCGGGGGAAACGTGCAGAGGGTGAAGGCCCAGGTCACAGTGCTTCCTCTGGTGCTTTACCTGTACCGCGTACGGTGCTGTGCAGAGTGGCTTCGGTAGGTGAGGCTTCTGACCCGCACGGGTCAGGATCGATACACCGCAGCACCGCCTTAGGTGCCCGGAGCCAGGGACAGGACAGCCCTGTACCTGCTGCGTTCTTCCTACACGCGTGCCTGTGGTGAGCTTCACTTTGTACGTTGGGCACAGAAACAGATCCACTCCCGCAGCTGATAATACCGTGCGAGTGGTAACAGCATCTGTCGTGGCAGTGACGGGAGTGGCTTTGGGCCGTTCTTAAGGAGAGTGAGGGGAGGGGCAGCAGTGACCACAGCCTGAGACCCTGGGCAGTGGGCTTCGCACAACTTGAAGCTCGCGAATTGTTTCTTTCTGACATTTCCCCTGAGTGTCGTCACACTGCGGTCACTGAAACCATGGGAAGGTAAACCTCGGACCAGGGAGGACCGCGGTGCCCACTCTAAACAAAACCTGCCCAGGCCCTTGCTGGCGGCCCCCGGCTCCCTGCCCCCACCGTCCCCTGCGTCCTGCCTTCCGTGTCCTCCCTTCCACGCTGCGGCGGGTGCCCCTCCCCCCACAGAAGCTGGTCACTCCATCCTAAGCAGCCGCCAGCCCGCCGAGGGCATGGGCGTAAAATACTGCAGGTTCTGCTTAGGTTGTTTGGGTCAGTTTTCTTGACCTCAGCTTTTAAAAATGTCTTTTTGTTTGTTTTGAAATGTAGAACAATAGCACAAGAACGTAATTTATAAATATATTTATACGAAACTCTACTCAGGCAGACCACTAGCATCTGTCTCAGCACTCAGATTCTGTTTGTAAACATTGATGGGAACTAAGTTGTAACCCTGTGGAGTTCTGTAGTCAAAGTCTCATTTGTGGTGCGTTTGTGCCATCCATTCACCCAGTGAGCGGTAGCATAAGTTCTCACTAAACTGGTCTATTTTGTTAGTCCCCCAAAATGGAAGTAAAATAAGTATTTACTATTATTCTAGAGCCATCTTTTCTAGCTTTGGTTCTAAAGTTTGGCCTGACATCATGACTCAAACGAAAATTCATGTCACACGTGTAGATGTACTTCGGTTTATATTGGACTAGAGCATAAAAAGGTCGATTATGGATGAAGAATAATTAGCCTTGCTAGTACGCTGACCTTCATTTAAGATAATATAACTATAAAACTAATAGAGGTTTAATTGATTACCTTTCCGAGACCTTTCCATTAAAATTATTTTATCAGGGATAAACTTTCAGTTCACTTTGTGTGCCTCAGGCTTTGTATTTGGTTAATGTTTATGTGATTTACGTCACAGCTTTCTATACTAGAACACATTTCATAAAGTCAAGTTGACCATTACGTGGTCAGGTTTTATACAGAAAAGTACATATGAAATGAAAACTGTACAGTGCAGTTATTTGAGAGAGACTGCTGACCTGAGTCTGCGACTGACTAAACTGGAAGGAATGGGGTGTCCCGTCCTCCTTAACCACCACCGAGTGTCACTTACTAGTTAGCAGTAACATGCAGACTGCTTTTCTGAAGAAACCTGAGTCTGATCTTCCTTCAAAGGATAGAAACAAGCATTTATGTTTTAATTCATTTTAAACAGCACGTATAATTCCAAATTTTATTTTATTTTTATTTTTTAAGATTTGATATGTTATTATTGGAGGGGAAGGGAAAAAAGCAGAGAGGGAGGGAGACATCAATGTATGGTTGCCTTTCATCTGCCTCCAGTCACGGACCTGGCTGGAGACCCGGCTTGCAACCTGGTTCTGTGCCCTGGCTGGGAATCGGACCAGAGACCTTTGGGTTTGCAGGCCGGCGCCGTATCCACTGAGCCACCAGCCAGGGCTCGATTCCAAATTGTCAATGCAAAGCTCTAAAGTTACCTTCAGCGGAATTGAACAGATGTCCTTTCTGCAGGTATAACATCGAGCCCAGCTTGTACTGCCCCTTCTTCTCCCTCGGAGCGTGCATGGACGGCCTGAGCCTCCTGTTCAGCGAGCTGCTGGGGGTCTCCCTGCGCGCCGAGCAGCCGGCCCGCGGGGAGGTGTGGAGCGAGGACGTCCGGAAACTGGTAGGGCCCCCCCCACCCCAAGGTGCGGCGCTGGCCCTGCGGGTTTAGTTGGCAGGTCCCTCCCAGCCCCGCTGCTGGGGGAGCAGCCTCCCCCACCCCCCCAGTTCACGAAACCCAAATGGCTGCTCCTGAAGGAGAGAGACCTTGTTCTCGCCCTCAGTTGATGCGGAGGTGGATGTGGGTGTGTAACAGCAGAGTCAGGTCTTGGAGGAAAGATGTCCAGGAACCTGCCAGGGGACAGGGCTGAGGGTCTCCCTCACGTGTTCCCGGGCCCATGGCCTCTGCCACCTTGGCTGGCCCTGCAGCCTCCTGCCTCCGGCAGAGCTCACCTTGCACCCTGCGCTCACTTAGGCCCTGCATTTTGATGTGGCGGCGCTGACAGTAGCTTCCTAGCCTGGAATCCACCCATCTCCTGTTGGGGCCCGCTTTGTCTGGGGCTTGAACGTTTTTATTTTTCCTGCTGAGATTTTGAGGATGTTTGGCCCACTGTTTGTATGGGAAATAACACAAGAGTGAGTAAATAATAATACAGAAAAGGCTGCGTTTTGTGAACTCAGAGCTGTAACCCTCCTCGGCCCCGCCCTGTACTGCCTCTTGTGTGGGGGACATTTCCGCACTGCAGAGTTTCTCCCTGAGCTAAACTGAAATTGCTTTTCCAGGCCGTGGTCCATGAGTCTGAAGGGCTGCTGGGGTACATTTACTGCGACTTTTTCCAGCGACCAGACAAGCCACACCAGGTGATGCTTTATTTATAATCCGGTCTCCCTAAGTGATCAACAGTTCATTATGTTCACGTGAACATCCGATCATACTTTTGCATAATTCCCTAATTAAAAGGCATCCATGATAGTTACTAAATACATAAACTTGAAATAAGTGTGAAGTTTTAAAATAGTATGAAAATCATTACACTCATCTGTGTATGTCACTTTTGTCTGGGCTGCGATAATGACCATGGTGACAGTGAAAGCTGGTGCCCTGTCAGCCCTTCTGTGTCGTATTTGGGGATACCCACCTCAGGCTTGAACGGGACGCTAACGTTCCGAGGAAGCTGAGGCCAGAGGCCAAGCTACTTGCCCTCATCACACAGCTAGACGTGCCAGGTTTGAACCCAAACACAGGCTAGAGCCCCAGCTGGACGGGACCTCGCTGCACCTGCAGAGGTGCAGGACCCCCACCCGCGGGCGCGTTCTCAGCCCTCAGCAGGTGCCTGAAACCACGGACAGCGCTGTGCTCTGACCCACACAGGCGCACTCAGGGGGAAAGTAACTCATCGTGAGAGGTTAATAGCAGCCAATGATAAAATTGGCCAATCGTAACAACATACTATAACGAAACCTGGGAAAATGCCGTCTTTCTCGCTGTGATAGCTGAGCTGATAGCTGAGGTGCGTCCTGAGGGAGTGACGGCAGCCTGTGGTCACGGGGTGGGCGCACCGGACAGGGGTGACAGGGTGACACATCCTGGGTGAGGAGGGGCGGGACACTCAAGGTCATCGTGCTACTCCGCACAGCGTGCGGTTGAAACGTAGGGAATGCTGACTTCGGAGTTTCCGTGCGCTGCTCTCGGACCCTGGTGGTCTGCCAGCAGCTGAAGCGTGGGAAGTGGGGCTGCGGCCGAGAAGCCCCTAACTTGCCATGTGTTTCTGCGTAAACCTCAGCAGCTGCAGCCCGCGTCCTGCGTGGAAAGCGTGAGGCTCATTCCTCCGTCTGAGCCGCGTGCCGGCGGGCAGCCCCCCTTGCTGGGAGATGCCCACAGTTCGGCTCTACGTTCTGACAGAGTCGTGGCTCCCCACTGCGGAGCCCTTTCTCCGTAGAGGTGACTACGAAGCGTGGGCTCGCACAGGGCAGAGGTGACGCTTGTGCAGGCAGCCCGAGAGTGTGGAGGGCAGGACTGGAGTCCAGACCAGCTGACACCAGTCCCGGCCCCTCGCCGCTGCGCTGCCGCTGTCGGGCCCAGCACGTGGCCAGGACCTCTGGCCACTCCTAGGAAGGAGGCCCCTGCGTTCCCAGCGAGGTGCGGTGCGCCTCGCGGGGTGTCCTTGGGTGCAGGACGTTTCCCTGTCTGCCTCAGGGTTCTTGTGAAGCACAAGTGACAGGGTGAGTCTCGGCCTGTTCCGGGAAAGGCCCTTCAGAGCTCCCTGCTTGTGCGGCCAGGTCTCAGCACTAAGTGATACGGGCAGCGGCTGCGGGCAGCATCTCCTGCCCCGTGACGGGGCTCGGTCAGTATTAGTGTCTCTTCCTGGTCGCCCGTGAGCAGCAGGGGTGCGTCCCACTTGGGGCACATTTTTGGAGTGAATCATTAACACAAGCTCACTGTATTGTTGGAGGTTTTTAAAAAGGTAAAACTTTAGTGAAATAAAGAGCTAAGAAAACTTTGTCTACAGGATTTGTCCCGAAAGTACTGGCTGCACAAACTGTTATTTTGACCTTGGCTTGATAGTTTGTGTAACTAAATAAATAGAAGAAGAATAGAGTTAAAGTTTGACCTTAAAACACACTTCGATACAATTTTATGCTCGTTAAGATTCTGTTAGTGACCCTTTGGACCACCTAACACCGTCGTTACGTTTTCTGACCCTGCAAGGACTGCGTTCACATTCTGTTAGGTTTTCTGACCCCGCAAGGACTGCGTTCACATTCTGTGACGTTTTCTGGCCCCGCAAGGACTGTGTGCTCATTCTGTGACGTTTTCTGGCCCCGCAAGGACTGTGTGCTCATTCTGTGACGTTTTCTGGCCCCGCAAGGACTGTGTGCTCATTCTGTGACGTTTTCTGGCCCCGCAAGGACTGTGTGCTCATTCTGTGACGTTTTCTGGCCCCGCAAGGACTGCCACTTCACGATCCGTGGCGGCAGGCTGAAGGAGGACGGAGGCTACCAGCTCCCGATCGTGGTTCTCATGCTGAACCTCCCCCACTCCTCGAGGAAGCTGCCCACCCTGTTAACCCCTGGGATGATGGAGAACCTCTTCCACGAGATGGGGCACGCCATGCACTCCATGCTGGGGCGCACGCGGTACCAGCACGTCACAGGTGAGCCGCGCGAGGGTGCCTTCCCTGACGCCGCTCCTCAGAAACGGAACGGGAAAGCTTTCCGTGTGGGGAATCTTATTTTTCCAGCGGTCATCGATCCCAGATCAGCTCCTCTTGTCCTTCCAGTCGTGCGACCCAGCCTTCTTACCTTTCTCTCTCGCTTGCTCACACCTCTCCCCGGGGAGGGAGTCTCAGGTGCCTGTCTTGAGTTTGTACCGTTTTGCACTTTGTCCTTCGTACATCTGAGTCGGGAGCGCTGGGTATGGGAATCAGAGCGGGAACCGAGAACCCGGGACCGTGTTCGGGAGGGCAGCCCCTCGCAGGCTGCGGGAGGCGGGTCCTGGGGCCTGAGAGGCTGCGTCCGCCTCGGGAGCCTTCTCTGCCCGTTTCACCACGGCCCACGCCACGTCGTGTCTCGAGGTCAGCAGTTCTGAACCCAAAACTGGTGTGACCCCTGCCTCACCTTCCCGGTGCACCCGAGCCCACCCTGAGCAACTTCTTCTCTTTCCCTGGGTGAGAAAAGCCCTCAAAGGGAAACCTTTTGCCAGTGCGGAAGGGGTGAAACAGAAAGTGGCAGGAGCACTAAAAGGCTTTAAAATCAACAAGTTCAAAATCTTTTGAGCAGTGGAAGGAACTGTTTTGATGGGTGTATGGCATCAAGTGGAGAGCACGCTGAAGGTGACTGAAGTTGAAACCTGTAAGAATAGGTCCATGAAACGTTGAGGTGAATTCTGGGATTTTTTGGTAAGCAGGCCTCTCCGTGGTGTCTAGTGCAGAGCAAGTGAATGCACCTTGCCTTTTATATCCAAAATCAGAAGACATGTTGAAGACGTGCGATGTTACTTTTTATTTTCCTTACACCGCCCCTGCAACGGCACTAGACCCCCGCTCAGTCCCACCTGTGGCCTTCAGCCCACGGTCAGGGTTGCCGTTGGCCGGGCGCCTGGCTCTCATTCAGGCTTCCGAGCTGACCTCACTCCCACGGCATTTGGTGGGGGGAGGATCCCTGAAAAGATTACAGATGGGCCAGGCAGACACACGAAACGTCACCAGAAAAGTCCTTGTAGGAGTTGTTGCTTCAAGTAAGTCTGAGTTTAACGTGCTGCTCTGTCTCCGGCGAGGGTTGACTGTGTTGCCAGAAACAATCCGTGGATGAAATGAAGCTCTTTGAAAGGAAGTGAAGGGTGACAGCGGTGGCGGGGCCGCTGAGCGCATCAAACAACCCCCGTGCGACATGCCCGCGTTTTCGCTTGTGTGTGGCTGAGGACCGGCTTGTTTGCCGAGGGTCTGAGTCACTGCCTTCCAAGGTGCTTGATCCAGCTGTGCAAATACTCCTTTTGCTTGTGATATACAGGAAAATATACGGTTATCATAAATTTTCCTGCAAATATGGGCACCAATTTTATAGAAACAAAATATTGATTTAATGAATTAGAGCTTATTGTAGTTCATCAGAAGTGCCCATGAAAATTTTAAAAGAGCCCATAAAAAGTAAGATAAATAGGTTAAGTTGACTCTTGCCAACTTTTTTTCTTTTTCCTCATTTTAGGGACCCGGTGCCCCACGGATTTTGCTGAGGTCCCCTCGATTCTGATGGAGTACTTTGCGAACGACTACCGCGTGGTTCACCAGTTCGCCAGGCACTATCAGACGGGGCAGGTAGGGAGGCTCACGTGTCCCAGTGCTGAGCAGCGTCGGCAGCGAGCGTGACCTGCTGGGTGGTGACGGACCCCACGTGCTCTCACAGCTCCGTCACCCTCGCTCAGCCCAGGATCCTTCTCTGGGTTTCGTTTTCCTTTGCGGGGGGCTGTCCTGTCAAATCCAGTCACAGCCTGTATTGGACGGACAAATAGGTGCCCTAATGACACGTGACAGGTGGCGTCCCACCTCCTCGGCCGTCCCCTGAGGGGCACTTTCTCCCGGGTCCCTGGAGGTGAAGCTCAGCTGCAGCGGCAGGGCCTTCCCTCCCGCTCCCCTCCGGCTTCGGAACGTGCTCTCTCCACCTGGGTGTCCGCTGGGCTTCGTAAAGCAGAGCGTGCTCCCCTGTCCCCGGTGTGCCTCGTGTCTGTGTGATGGCAGGTCTGCAGGGTCTTCCACACTGAGGTTTGGACTTAAATAGTGCCTTGTAACTTTAAATTCTGTGACGTAGGATTAAAGTGAGAACCGCCTTACAGTGAGTATAGCCGTCAGCGTTGTGCAGTTTACTGTCCCTGAGTACTTTGGAAATATCTTCCTTCCCTTCTCTCAGAACTTTATTATAAAATGTTACATTAGCTACTAAATAGCCTTCAGACTGTACCTCTCCTAGTGCAGGTATAAAATTATATCCATCTTTGAATCATCAGCATTTAGAAACATGCCTAGCACATAAAAAAGCATTAAAAGAAATTAAATGAAAGAATGAATAGAATCAGAAAAAAGGGCCTAAACCACCTCATTTGTGACTCTTTTCTGATTACGTGTCAGATGCATAATGTGATTCGGTCATTTCTTTTGGGGAGCGCGGAATTGATTTTTATCTAGCTGTTGTTGTCAACTGTAGAACAACGGATGAGTTTCTGGATAATTAATCTGAGTCTTCATCATGATCCAGATCAATTATTGGATGGCATGTAGTAATTGAATGTTTGTGATCCCATTAGCCACCGATCAGCTGCACGGAATTCCTCTGGAAATTACATTCATTCAGCCAATAACGTAGATGCGCACGGAACCCGTCGAGTACCAGCATCCTCCACCGTTGGGATTTGGGAATGATCAGGAACACCGGGTGAATTTCTCCCTCTGGGACAGACTGCCCCCTGGCCGTTGCCCAGGGCCGTAAGCGGGAGGCAGGTGGGGGCAGGACGCGGTTGAGGGGCTTCGTAGAGGCGGAGCTGGCGGGCGAGGCCTTGGGAAAACGACAAAGGGGGCGGCTCGCCGGTCAGCCCTTAGCAGCCCTCGTGCATCTGCTGCGCAGTGTTTGTTGGGGAAGCAACGCATGTAGGTCCTTCGGGCAGCAGATGTTTACTGAGTTTAAGTACCAGCACTGTTCTCAGCATCCAAGCAGCAGCCGGAAGTGAGTGAGTGACAGTCCGAGCTCCCTGCGGCCTCCGGCGTGGGGCAGCCAGGGCGCAGCTGGGGACCGTGGACCCTCCTGGAGGAGACCTGAGAGGGGCACCGACCCCGGGCAGGGGCAGGGGGAGGGCGGAGGAAGAAAGACCCCGAACTGGGTTTCCAGAAAGTGCTCCTGGCCTCTGCCTCCTCCTGCCCCCATTTGAAACCAAGTGGTTTCAAGAAAACTAAGTTCGAAGACATTCTTCAAACTAGGTGAGACCAGAAGGAAGCAGCTTGAATTACTTCACGCTCCCAACTCCGGAGACCAGCCAGTGGACTGTGGGACCTGCAGACAGTCCCAGGGGATCTAGGAAACTTGCGTTGCTCCGTGGAGCGTGGAAGGAGCCGCAGCCGCAGCCGTGGGGCCAGGCCCGCCCGTCTGGCCCCGCTCGCCAGGGCACCAGGCCCCCGCTTGGCATTTCCGTTTGAAGGGCCGTTCTAGCTTTAAGGGTAGGAGCCAGTTCCCTGAATTGAAGTCTTGTAAATAAATTTCAAGAAGCCCAGACGAAGAACAGGATGCGTTTCTATGCTTCATTCCCCGTCCTGCTGCATATCAGTGAAGGTTTCCTCGTGTTGTTGGTTGTTCCGCCCGGGGGTCCCCTGCGGACAGCTCTCCAGTAGGGCCCATGTTCCGGTGACTCACTCGCCCCTACAAGTGCCGTTTCAGCCGAGAGCCCAGCGCTGCGGCGGGGCGGGAATCAGGAGCGCGCTTATCAGATCTGCTCCGAGCAGAGCTGTCTCGACAGGCTGCACCGCAAAGCCGCAGCGCTTACTGGAAGGTGATCTCCAAATCTCCGCCGCAGGGGTGGGAGGAGTAGACCGGCTCCGTGTGAAACAAGCCGGGCGTTGGAACGCGGTCAGCTCCACGTGCACCGTGGTCGGGTGGCTTGTGCCCGCCGGCATCTCAGCCGCACTGGGCCAGGTGTCTCGGTAGCCTTGTCTCTCTTCTCGGGGTCCCCATGCCGGCTTGGCCTCACCCCCGTTAGCCAGCTGGCCGGTAGACATGAGCTTCCAGAACCCACCTCGCAGGGGAAGCCAGTACTCGAGGGGCCGACCCCCCAGAAGGTGACCCTGGCGCTGGCCTCGCTTTGTGGGCGTCCCCACCCGCTGCTGGGCACGCCGGTAGCGTCGGCCCTCGGCCCTGTGGCTGATGCCGCTGTGAGCAGGGTCGAACGGACGCCTGGTGGGGAGCCTTTCCCGTGTGCCCAGAGTGGGGTGGTGGGTCACACAGGGGTCCTGTCCTGTTCACGCCTGCTCTCCACACGGCCTCCACCGTTCACACGGGACAGGGCTCGAATCTCACCTTGTTCTTGTCCAAGTTCCGCCTGTAGCCACCCTGGTGGGCGTGAGGTGGTGGCGCACCTCTGTCACTGCAGCTTTGTCAGGTCTTCTAGCCTTCAAAAGCCTCTTGTCTATTCTTGGCCTTTTGGGTTCTTTCATATGTATTTGAGAATCAATTTTTTAAAAAACTGTTGACATTACATTAAATCCATGGATGAATTTAGGGAGAATTGATATCTCTGGGATGGACTCATTTCGCCCATGTTTGTGACATACCTTTCCAGTTGTTTACTCTTTTCAAGTCTTTAAAGTTTTCTAAGGGCCTTGCTCAACCTTTGTTAAACTTAGTTAACTCTTAGCCACCCTACCTTTTTCATGTTGGAAGTGGTACGTCTGTTTAAGTATATTTTATGATTTTATGGATTATGCTGTTACAGTTTCCCCTCCGCCCGAGTCCCTACCCTGCACCCCTAGTTCACGTCCAGGGCGCTGACTCTGCTCCGCTGTCTTGTTCTCGGCGGGTGTTGGAAGTAAGTACATGCTGGTTCATGGAATGAGTTCTTCGGTGCTTCTTCTCTTCCTTTTCCTTACAGGCGCCTTCATAAAACTGTAATAATCTGTTCCTTCTCAGAATTCATCTGTAATACCATTCAGAGCCTATTATTTTCTCTGTGGGAAGGTTTTTTAAATGACTGATTCCTTAATAGTTATAGGACTTTTTGGACCTTCTTTTCTAATTAAGTAAGCTTTGCTAAATTGTAATTTTCTAGAAACTTACCCTTTGAATCCAAGCTTTCAAGTTTATTGGCATAAGTTATTTATAGCATTCTTTTGTACTTCAGATCCTGCTAAATGGGTGGTTATGTCCTTTTCATTCCTAATATTACTCTTTCATTTTTTTCTCTATTAACCTTGGTAGAAATTTGTCTTTTTAGGTTTTCATCAAACGAATGTTAACTTGTCCTTTCTCTTTTGTTCATTTTCGATCATCAGTCTCTGTCATTATTACTATTCTCTCCTTTCTCTCTTCTGTGTTTTTCCTCCTAATTTTTGAAGGCAGACTTGTCTAACTAAGCTTCCGGTTTATCTAACATGCGCATTTAAAATTTCATGCCTTGATTTTAAATTTGTGATGCTGTGCTTTGGCTGCCTTCCATGATTTTAATACAAAATATTTGTACTGTAGCTAATTTCTGTTGTCATTTTGTCTTTCACCAGCTAATAGTTAGAACTCTAGTTTAAAATTGTTAAACCTTTGCAGGGGAGTTATCTTTCTGTAATTGATACCGAATTAGCCTGTTATTGATTCTTTGCTCTTAGGTATTTTATGGTTTAGTGTGTCATCATTTTTTGGAAACATTATATATTTTTTTTGTTTGGTCTGAATTTTCATGTCGGCCTGTTAAGTCCATCTTTAACTTGTTTAGATTTTTGATATAAAACCAGGTTTTTTGCCTTGCAGTAATTCGCAGGTGAAAACCTTCCTCCAGGAGTGTGGTTCTATCATTTTTCCCCTCCTAACTTTTTAGCTGTTAAGACCTTATTTAGATTAGCGTTAGGCTCACGGAAAATTTAAGGAGAAGGTACTGAGATGTCCTACACGCCTCCCGCCCACCGTGTGGACACCCTCCCCTCGTGTCCGTCCCGCAGCAGAAGGTGGGCTCGCCATGGCCGCGGAGCCCGCCCACCCCCACCCTCACCCGCAGCCCCGACTTCACACCGCGCCGTCCTCCCTGCGAGACCCAGAGGGGAGGAGGCCCTTGAGCGGCGTAGCGCTGAGCCATGTGGGCCCGTTTGCGTGCATTCTCCACGTAAACGTGTGCAGCGCTGTACGCGCACTTTCTCTTCCTTATGACCTCGTAACGTTTCCTTCCTCCAGCCCACCGTAGCGTAGGAATGTAGTACGTGTGCATCCACGTGCAGATGGGTCTTACGGGTAAGGCTTTCCAGTCCATGGGAAGCGCTTCCGTAGTCAAGTTGACGGGGAGCTGAAAGTTACTGGTGGATTCTTGCCTGGGGTCGTGCTCCCTAACCCCGTGGTGTGGAGAGTCAGCTGCATTTCACAGCCCCCAAACTAGGCATCCATTTTACCCTATGTATCCTGAAAACATTTATTGTATTCATAAACATGTAGAGACCTTATATTTCCCTTATGAACATGTTAGCCCTTAAGCTCACACCGCTTTGTCTTTTATTTTTTAAGATTTTATTTATTATTTCCAGAGAGAGAGAGGGAGAGAAACAGGAACGTCCATGTGTGGTTGCCTTTCACCTGCCTCCAGCTACGGACCTGGCTGGAGACCTGGTTTGCAACCTGGGTATGTGCCCTGGCTGGGAATCGAACCAGCAACCTTTGGGTTCGTAGGCTGGCACCTATTCTAAGTGTATTTTTAAAACATAATTTTCTAGCCCTTATCCCAAAATAGAGTCATTGTATTTTTGAGAGATCTTGCATTTTTTTGTATAATTTTGTCCCCATTAGTCACCACACTAAACTGTTACTCTAGTTATTTAAATACTTATTAATAAACAATAGAAATTAACATCACTTTACATGTAAAGTGCATCGTTATCCATACTGCGTAGACACTGAGTTAGAATGTTAAGTGATACGCCAGCGGTTACACAGCAATAACATGGGAGTTATCTGTTTGTTTCTATTGGTGTTGCCCAAAGAGACCTACTAGTTTCACATCAGAATTTCCTGAAAGGTCTGTCGGACTTGGGTGTCTTCTTTCTTCAGTTTTGCTAGTTAAAGTGTCCGTAACTTGGGGGAAATGGATCTGCTCCTAATGCAGCATGCCTCGCAAAGCAACAGACGCATTCCAGCTGCGTTATTTTTAGAAAACTTGGAGTGCTTTCATTTTAGAACTGTTTTGTGCTGCATCATTATGAGATTTCGTTTGTTACCTTAGTATGTGAAAGCCAGCCCAAGGCTAAAATTGCTTAAGATCTATTTCCAAGGAGACACAGAGCCTTGTAATAAATCTTCTCCTGTCATTCCCTTCCAGGAGATGTGAACAAGGATTGAAAGTAAAAATTACAGTGCAGCTAGAACTAGATTAGTTTTGGCAGGTTTAAGTTGTTTTGAAACTTTGCTGATTTTCCATTTTAATGCTTCTCAATTCAGTCTAGACACGAGCTGTGAACAGGAGGTAGAGGCAGGTCTGACCTGGGCCCCGGCCTGGCACCTGGGGGAGCTCAGCCCAGGCCCGGACCCGTCCTGAGTCTTTGCTCTTTTCTGTGAAGTTCACACCTTCATTCATGGTGATACCGGAGTTTTTAAAGAAAAGCTGGGAGTTGAACATCTTTCACGTGAAAATGTTCGGTGTTGAGCCCCCGCTTCTTGGAGCCGATGGTGGGTTTGTGATGGTCTAGAAGCATCTCTGAAGGCTCTTGAGTCTCACCTCGTCTTAGCTGGTTAGGAAACAACACGAAAAGTCACATGGGTTTAGAGACGAGGTTTTGCGTTTGTGAGCCTGTGCGCGTTCTCATTATGTTGGTTACGTGCTGTCAGGATGACTGGTCGCCAGCAAGACGGACGGTCAGACACCTGAGCCCAGGGCTCCCCGTTGCGTGTGTCTGAGGGTTGGTGCCTGCGGGGTGTGGGGCCTGGCTGGGGCCTGGACGCCCAGGACTTTGCTTTCTGCCCTGAAGCCCGTGTTTTGGGTGACAATTTCTTGTTTTTTTTTTTTTAAACTTTATTGTTGTTGTATTACATCCATCCCCTTTTTGCTGCCCTCTGTTGGGTGACAATTTCTATCCGTAGACCCAGCATGTCCCCTGGAGAGGTCAGGGGAGGAGGTCTTTGCTTCAGGAAGGGGGAATGTGTACCAGAGAGAGACTATCTTAACTTGGACTATTTATGTAGCTTCTACCGTAATAAATTTTCTCAACGGCCACGAAGAAAACAAGATATTTTATCACAGTGACTTGGCTCTGCAAGAATTTGGTGCCAGAATTTTTAACAGCACTTGATGTAAGTTCTACTGGCGAGATTGTGAAGTGATAGGAAATCCTGGCAAGGTCTTGAGGTTCTGTGATGATAAGTTAAGCTCCCAGGAAACATTCAAAGAATTTAAGTCATGCCAAGTTTGCCGAAACAGTTGCCTTTTCAATGATATCTCTAAAAACTTCCCAAAATGCTGTGCCTTCGTAACAGAACAGAAAAGGAATTTTACAATTTGCTGCTGTATCACAGGCAGCCAGCAGCCGCTTGTGTGCACCCCGGGGCCGCCCGCTCGCCCCTTCCTCTGGTGGGGACCCGCTTCCTTAGGGCGCGGGGAGCCCTCAGGGGAGTTCATTGTGGCTGAGGGGGTGACGTGATTGTTGTCCGAGCCTGAGCATTGAGGAGGAGGAGGGGCGCTGCTATTATCACACCGAGATAGCGGTCCTCGCCGGGCACCCCTGCGGTGGCCACGTTGGCAGAGGCGGGCGTGCCAGGCGCAGGGACTAGAGTCTCTTCCCGTTGGCCCCTGCTTTTCGCCAGCAGACCCGCTGTTACCAGGTTGACGCTGCTCACCTTCTCGTGGAGCCCTTCCTAACCCCCCGCTTACCTGCTGGAACACGATGCTGGGAGCCGCGCCTGCTGGCTCCAGGCGAATGAGCACCGGCAGGAAGCGCAGCCGCCTCTGCGCAGACATGCAGCAGCGTGGGGCTCCGGAGGTGCGAACCGGCGGGTGCAGGGTGAACCGTTGTCACGTCAGCGATGGTCGCGTGACACAGGACAGTTGTCACCGTGAGCGGCTACTGTTGATGTGGTGTCTGCCCTGCACTAGACCCGACGCAGTAGTTGTTGAGTACGTTACCTTGTTCAACTTCCATGCAGTTGTGGGGAGATAATGCGGACATTTTGCAAGTGAAGAATGTGACTTAGTAAAACGCCACACTGTGCCTGCGGCCGCTGAGTGCACAGCCGGGGCTCAGACCTGTTTGTCTGGCTGCACAGCCGCCTCCCTTGGCATCCAGGAGACGCCCCCAGCACACTTGCAGTTCGGGTGGTGTTGGATGGAGGCGGAGCAGCCCCTGTTCTCCACGGGCCGAGCGATGAGATTGTGGTTCCAGAAATGGAATTACGGGGTGCCGTGGGTGAAGCTCTTCGGACCCTTGGTGGGCTTTCGTTGGAAATAAGGGAGAAGAAAAAGTAGTACCTTTCACTAAGGTTATAAACAGATTTCTGGAGGATGATGCCAATGTCTTAGTCTCCCACCATCCTGTGTTTTCATGTGGCCAAATCCCCTGTTTGGCCACACGACCACTTTCTGAGATTAAGCGGAGTGTCCTCAGTCTTCTTTGTTACCTTGTCAACTAAAACATCTCAGAGGGTTCTTTGAACCACAGTGGAATTCTAGTCTTTATTCGTTAGATGTTTTTATAGGGTCCCTGCTCCATGAGTAACACGGGGCAGCGACCTGCTAAGCAGTGGACTGACACGCGTGTGCTCCTGTCTTTCCAGCCGATGCCCAGAGCCATGGTGTCCCGTCTCTGCGAGTCGAAGAAGGTCTGCGCCGCAGCCGACCTGCAGCTGCAGGTGAGCCGCCCCTCGAAACACGTGCAGCTATCCCGCCGGCCCGCGCTGCACCGTCATTACACTAATTAGGCTTCCAGGACGTCTTTCATCTCAGTTCAGAGAACGCGACCAAAAGGACTCGTTTGATCCTCACACTGTCCTTAGATGTTAAACAAGGTTCTATTCTGTGTTCAGACTGGAAAATCAAAACTTGAAAAACTTCCATGATTTTTTTCCTAAATCGTACATTTCAGCAACTGATTTACATGTTACTCACTTTGCATCTTTTTAAAAATGTGGTATTCTTAGGTGCGAAGTTTCCGGAGGAATGCCTGTTGTTAGTTTTTGATGATATTCCAACCCAGCGTTCTGGGTTTCCAGACAGAGACTGGAAAGACCTAGTGAAGCGGCTGAGTGTCAGAACCACGTGGCACTGGCGTTTGGTTCCGTGTCACCACTGGGCTCTCCTCACATCCTGGGAGTCACACGGACACGGCCTGACACCCGCTTTCACCTCCTCGCCTGCAGATAGCCGCTAGAGATAATGATCCGTTACCTGCTTCGGGAGGAGCGGCTCTGTCCTGGCTTTAGTTTGGCGGAATTCAGTCGCGGGAAAATGATGAATGTGCGTTGTGCTTGCACTTTAAAATGTATGTCAGTGAACAAAATGCCTGCTGCAGACAAGATTGTGCTTTACGTTTGATTGGCATTATTTACTACCTATAGCAATGTAATTAAAAGTGGACTTCTGAATTACCTGACAAAATTAGCATCACTTGGAAAAAGCCATTTGATTTGCTGATCATTATGGTAGAAGTCTTAGTTTAAAAGCCTCTTAATTGGAACAGTTGTTTCAACAGTATTCTTTTAAAATGGAAAACAAACTTTCACTCCTCCCACCCTCCAAGAATAATCCCCCACTGAGAGGGAGTGGGAGGGATCCAGATGGATTCTCACCTCCTGCCCCGGGACCCCGTGGGCCAGCTTCCCCTCCTACAGCACAGTAAGGCCTGCAGACGAACCAGGGCGGAAAGGAAATGGGGTGTTTCCCGTTTCTAAGGGGCATGAACAGTATTTTACAGTTGGGGATTATTGCGATTACTTGTTTTTGGTAGTGCATTATTCTTAAAATAGGCTCTTCCCTTTCTGTGGCTCTGGGGACCTTGGTCCCAGGCACGCCTCCTGCAGGAGCAGATGGGCTTCTCACTTTAGAACCTTTGTTTTACCAACAAGTGAGCATGGGATACTTGCATTGAATTTGTTTTGCTCTGTTTTTGCAATTTGGAAATGAAAGTCTTCCATGCATATGCCTTTTGTGTGTGCGAAAGGTATAATCAAAAGGATGAAACGCTGGAGTTTTTATTTGTTTATAGATGGTAGAAAAAGAATACCTACCTCAGTGGAGGTTAGAATTTAAAAGTTTTAATTCATAATAATTTATCCTGTTAGAATACAGACAAGGATGAGTAATTTTGGCTCCTCTGATTATCTTTATGCGTTGTTATTCATTATAGAATATGGAATTGAAAGAGCTATATTTAGCTATGCGTTTAGATTACCGGTTAGAGTGAAGCAATGTTTATGTGTAGGAAATGTCTATATTTGTCTAGGGAAGGCTTAAACTTGACTTTATAATTTAGAACCATAATTCTATATCTAGATGAAGCCAGAAGCTAGAAGTCATTTAAGTTTTTTCTTTTATCCAAACTAATCCTCACTTCTTTCAAGTCAACAGCGGCACATTCTCTGCAAATTCCATTTTTGGGTCAGAAGATACATATCAGAACCAGAATTGCATAACAGGCTTTCCCTTTGAAGTAAAGCATTTTCTACTTCGGTGAACTCCCAGCTCTGTGAATAGTCGACTCAGAAAGTATTTTACCTGTAGTGTAGGTTTTATGAAAAATTTTGTGTTCAGAGCTCTATAAGCAGATTTCACATTTACGCTTCTTCTGATGCTTTACTCTGTACTGTGTGTCCGTGGCCTGGTTCTGTGGCCGGAGGTGAGGGAGCCTGGCCTGCCGGTCACCTCCTCAGGCCCGGTTGTCTGTGCCCCGGCGCCAGGCGTGCGGCCGCTGCTCCTGACTTTTCACAGTGGCTCTTCCTTCTCCACCGTCTCCACCTCCTCACTTCCTCCCACCTCTCCTTACAGAACTGGGGTTCGGGCCATTCCATTTCTCTCCTTCAGGATAGAGGGAGCCGTTAGGTTCTGGGGTCACAGTTGTAGCTTTATGTTTTTATCTTGCCAACCATATTTATTGCCTCTAGAGAGAGGCAGAATTTCAGTTTTGTAGGTATAAATTCGACTTGTTACAATACATTGAAAGAGTACCTTACAGATAAGAGTCAAAATTCTTTCACGTCTTCAATTGAGAAAAGCTGAGAGCTTTCCTTTTCATTGCTGAATGAAAATGCTGAAAATGTCTTAAATGTCGGGCCGGGTACCTCTCAGGCCACACCTGCCTGCATGGAGGAGGTTTTCCGCTGACGCACAACTCTCCTTCTGGAACGGGGCCTCTCCGGTGAAACCCACTGAGGCGTGAGGGGGACCGCCTGACCCGACGGGCTCCCATCTGCCTGCGCTCCTCTCCCTGCCTAGGTCTTCTACGCGGCGCTGGACCAGATCTACCACGGGCCACACCCGCTGCGCAGCTCGACCACCGCGCTCCTGCAGGACGCCCAGGAGAGGCTCTACGGCCTGCCCTACGTCCCCAACACCGTGAGTGGCCCTGCCAGGGGGGCTGTCCGCAGCGGGTGGGCTGGGACCCCCTCGCCCCGTGCGGAACGCCGAACCCTGGCACCCGTACCCAGGTTTCACACAGGGCGGGTGCCCGGACCGGCCCGCCCGGCTCCCGCAGCGTCTCCAGCCGGGTGCTGACGCGCTGGCTGTCCTCCTCCCGCAGTCTCCCAGCTTCCTGGGGAGGCGGGGGCGACAGAGGTCGGGGGTGCCAGGCTGCACTCTTTTCCATTCTTTTCCTGTAATGAGGACAACGTTAGCCATGTAAGAGGACGGGCCACGGTCACAGTGGCGGGGAGCAGGGCCAGCTGCCTGGGCCAGAGTGTGGGGTTGCCCGAGGGGCACTGCAGCCGTGGGCACGCGCTGACCCGGCCAGCGTGCTCAGCGATCGGGTCACCCAGCGGCTTTGTTCAGGCGCCAGCAGAAAACAGGGCTCACACAGGCCCTCCTGCTTCTGCTGCTGCGGTTACAGCCGTGTGATGTCTGCCCGGCTGCCCTCCTGGGCAGCAGCCTGGCCCACCGCTGCGCAGACGTAGGTGGACGCCAGCTCTGAGCCCCGGTGGCGGCCTAATGGCTTCCCGCCCCAGGCTGGGCTACGCGAGAGCGTCTCCTGCCGACGGTGCTCCGAGTGTTGAGTGTCGCGCAGGTTCCTGAGCTGACAGTGCTGTTGTCGTGCGACAGGGGCACAGGGAGTAGCGTGCGTACGGAGTGCCCGTCCAATTAAGCGCCACCCAGCCTGCGGCCTGCGCGGACTTGAGGGAGCTTTGCCCTGTGTCCTTGCCTGTGCGGGCTTATTTCTGACCATCCAAAGGGAACCCACCGTAAGAACTTACGTTGCTACGTGTAGTTTCAGAGTTATGACTTCGGTTCATTGCTTCTAGAGTTTACTTTCTTTCCTGTTGACCTGATAGTCAATCCTGGAACTTCTTCAAAGTATGAGGCACATGTATGTAAATCCATGTAGACATCGGGCATTGGCGCATTGAAACAGATTTAGTATTTTCATATTTTTAATTGTAAGTGTATATCGCAAAGCTTTTCACTGGACCTGTGATCATTGTAGTTCGCTTAGTAGAAAATTCTGCCACAGCTATTGACCTTGTGTAGCTTGTGTTGACTTTAAGCGCTTTAATTTTTGCATAGTTTATAAAACACCAAGAAATACTTACCTATAAAATGATTTCTACCATCAAGATTAAAATGGCGATCAGATTTTTTTCCCCATTAGTTACTTTTAAAGTAGGGCTAGTGAGAGAAAGCATGATCATGTGGGAATCTACAACATGAACATGCAGAAATCTGAGGTCTGCTGTGAACCATGGCTGTTCTTACCTCACAGTTGGTCAGATGTTGGTTTAAAGCGGCGTGAAGGCCTCTTTTTTTCTAACATGTAAAAAAAATACTATATTAAATGATAGAACTAGAGCTGCAGTGTCATTAAAAGGTCATCATTCTCTTTCTAGATAATTGATTTAAAATTATTTAACAATCCTCACCCCTTCTCTTTGGTTACTTTGTTTTGTTTTTCTTCCTGGGGAAGAAGCCACATTTCCTTCTCTTCTCTGCCCAGCAGGAGCAGAAAAGCTCCCCCCGTGAGGGAAGGTGCCGCTGCCTTGCGCGCATTCGATGTTGCTAAGCAAACGTTAGATTAAACAAAACAATCATTTGTCCTTATCTTAAATGCAACCATATGGTGACTATCTCTAAAAACCTAAGTGGTTAACTGCATGTTAAATTCCTTTCCTCTTTGGCTACATAAACAACTGAGAAAATATTTACCTTCTCTGTCATGCTAGATTTATTTACGACTTTGTAACTAAAACACAGAAGTGTTATAAATTGAAACTTTAATCTCAGGATTGACTCATTTTCTAAAAATTTATGTGGTTGCAGTTTGTGGGACAGCTGCAACCCTAGCTCTCCCTGATTTAAAACATGAGGAGACTGTGAGGTTACCCGGGTTGCTTTTCCTTTTTGTCGTGGTTTTCGCGAATGGTGCGGTTTGACTTGCCTGCCAGGGTGCGGGGGCTGGGAACAAGGAGATGAAACCCCAGGATGGTAGGAGCTCTTTCTTCACCAAGTAGACTTTGTGCTTTGAATGTTACCCAGGTACCTCTCAGAGCCAAGAGACCCGAGCACGCTAGCAACAATGAGTTAGTCCGTGTAAAGCAGCACAAACTCATGTCCTCTCCACGAGGGAGGTCAGAGCTCCAAAAGGGGGCTCTGTGTGCGCCCCCCAGGCTCGATCCTCGTGGGGAGCCCAGGAGGAGCCCCATCCTTAAGCACCTGGTCCAGAGGCTGACGGGAGTCCTGGAGTCCCGGCCACGGCACACAGTCTCTGCTTGGGGTCTTCTTTGGCCTTCAGGCCTCCATGATGCTCTTGCCTTTTCCTCACAGGGACCCCTGTGGTTGCACTTCAGGCCCACCCAGGCAATCCCCAGCGATCGCCGTGTCTCCGGGTCCCGCACTGTGCGCGTCAGCAGTCTCTCTGGCTGTGGGAAGTGGATCCGCCGATTGTGGCAGTTAGGAGTACCCCACCCCTGCCCACAGGGAAGGATCTGTGTGGGGTCAGTGGCATCACCCCGTCGGAGGAGTAGCGGTGAAGGCTGAGGGCGACAGTGGGGCAGAGGTGCCAGAGGCGAGGGCGCCGGAGAGGCTGGTGCTGCAGTTCAGGCACCACGAAAAAGGCCATCTGTTTGCAGTACGTTTTCACTTAGACAACATAGCAAGTTTAAACGGAATGGAAGGAATCACAAGTGAGAACAGTAAGAGTGGCCTCAGAAAATGGGATTTCTCTCAGAAAACAAGAATAAAATTTACAGGCAGCAAAACTAGCTTTTAAAAAGGATAACATTGATGACAGATGGTTTTCACTGTGCGTAGAAAACTCATACAAATGGAACAAAAACAATAGAACAATGAAATAAGTTGCATACAAAAATATGCAGGTGGAGATAACAGTAAAATGAC
The DNA here is from genome assembly GCA_004026585.1 of Noctilio leporinus. Classification (NCBI taxonomy): domain Eukaryota; kingdom Metazoa; phylum Chordata; class Mammalia; order Chiroptera; family Noctilionidae; genus Noctilio; species Noctilio leporinus. The sequence goes on from PVIW01000017.1 coordinate 445,553, forward strand.
ACACTTGCTGAGCAAGGTGGCAAATGAGTCATGAGGAGACGGTACCCTAGGGCCAGCACTGGGCACCGACGCCTGCATTTGGGCCGGAGTTGGGCTTGGCAGACAGGCCACCAACACAGGCCGGTGACAGAACATGTAGGAGTATGTTCTTAAGCAGAAATGGGAAACCAAAGAAGGCTTTCCGCTGATGACCACCACATTTACAGAAAAAAAAATCGCCGGGTCCTGCACTGAATGAGTGGGGACACAGATGCAGCAACCGGTGACCAGGCCCATCCACCGCCACCCCTGCCAGCTGGGCCGCCCGCCGAGGTGCACGTCCGTCGTGCTGCCTACGCGGGGCCGTGGCCACGTGGCCTCGTGGCTGCCACAGTGGAGCAGAGGCAGAGCCTTTAGGGGCCCCAGCGGAGCAGCCCGCGTTTCCCTCCCCTTGGCCAGTGGTCAGCGGCCAGGCGGGGCCCCGTGGTCTCAAGTCCGCTGACCGGGCACGTGGGCAGGGCCGGCCGCTGCTCTGGACACAGGTCTCTCCCGGGTGAGGGCGCAGAGGGGCTGGGATTTGTGTTGGGTCGTTGCACTGTAACTTACCATGTCCTGCCTGATTCGCGCTGTCTGCATGGTGAAACCATGTGCAGAATTCTTCCACCAGGGTTCGTGGAAAATGGATATAAAATTGTAGGTAGTGTGACTGGGTGTTTTGAAAGCAAATTGAAGAGACCTTTTAACGTATTAACACATGTTGGTCACACAGTCCTGGATGAGGGGTGAGTTTCATTTTCCTTTTAGTATTTTTTATTATATCCCAGCTTTCAGTAATAAGCATGCATTCCTTGAATAACCAGAGGGGTAAGCATGTGCTCACACATACACGGGCACTCAGTTCTCCAGGCACCATTGAAGGATTCAGGGTAATTGAAGGTACGGTGAGCACAGGGGCAGCCGCCGTCGGTGCCGGCCAGGGCCACGCTCAGAAGAGCTCACCGCAGTTCCCTGCCCAGGGCGGGAGCTCCAGAGAAGACTTGCTCCCCTCCAGCCCAGGTGCTCCCTCCCTCCTTGCAGGGACCTTGGGGGTTGAGAAGGCCAACTCCTGCCTGGCGAGGGCGCGCCTGAAGTGGTGACCAGGCTCTCTGCACTGCGGAGCGCGCTGGAGCGCCGTGGGGAGGACATGAAAGATAATGCGTGTTCCGGGCCTGGACAAAACTTCCACGTGTGTGAGTAACTGAGATTGAGGAAACTTACCTGGCACTGAGGATGCAGGCCTCTTACGTTCCCGAATCATGTTGAAGCCTTAGATGTCTTTTTCCAGGGTTCAGCTCAGCCCTCCGTCAGGGTCATTTAGACTTTGTTCCTTACGTTCATCAGCTGTTTCCAAGGCCCTGTATTGCTGCAGGCCGGGATGGCGAGCTGATGACACTGTGGAGCGGACAGTGGGCTTGACGCTTCCTGCAGTCCCAGCCGTGGCCCCCTCTACCCCGAGCTGGCGCCCCCGGGCCTGCACCGGCTCTCGGGTGGTGGGCCGGAGCCTGCCCCCCGCTCTGCACGGCCACGTGTGGTTGTTAACAGGGCAGGGCAGTTTGTCTTGGTGTCCTCCGCACGTCTCGCTTTGTACTGCGTATTTTTAATCCCTGTGAGAGTGAGCACCCCGTTCTTGCTTTCTTTGATGTCCTTTCTCTCCAGATTCTTCACCCAGCAGCGAGGCCCTCACTCTTCCACGTGTGTGTATTTTTCTGTGTCTCGGGGAAGCTTTGAAATACTGACTGATTTATGGAGAGTAAAAAGGGAACCAAACTTTCTCAGAACATTTAGAAAAATGCAGACACTTAAAAGCTAAAATCAAACAGTATTTGAAATGATTTATACAATTTCAGCAATAACTTCTTTCACTCGAGCCAAAGCGCAGTCTAAACAAGCTCCCATGGTGCTGACCCTCTCACTGAAAGCACCGGGCCCGTAAATCAGCCGGTCGTTTACATTTGTTGCTAACCACGCTTTTATACTCCTTTTCCCCCTGAAAGCTTTAACCAGTGCCAGTAGGTTGACTTTAAGGTGAGTCCAGCAGTGGATAAAAAGATCTGAGGGGATCGCCCGCAGCCACTGCTTGGTGGAGGAGGCCGGCATGGAAAGGCCGTGGAGTGAGTGGTGCTGCTGAGATGCGAGCGGTAAATGGGGTGACCCGAGTGGTGGCCGAGTCACAGCACCGCCAGTGTGGCAGGGTGGTCCCGTCCTGGAATGCCACAGATGCTCCTCCTAACCATTGTGAGTAACTGAAACATGTGCTCCCCAGGTGCAATACCAGCTCTCGGCACCCATCACGGGCTCCGCCAGTGACGGGGTCGTATGTGAGCGTAGGGCATCGTCCCGGCTCTGTTACCGGACGTTGGAACCCAACCACGGACTCGGCGGTCTGAACCGCGTTCACATCCTCTGCTTCCTCGTCATGCTCCCTCCTGAAAAGTGTGCCCTTCGTTGGGCAGGGCAGCCCGTGTCCGGGTGGTTGGCTACAGCGGGTTGGTGACCACAGCGCCTGTGTCCTGGCGAGCCGGCGGCCAGGTCCCTGGAGCACCGTGAGACAGGACCACAGAGCAGAGTCCAGAACAGGGTTCCCCGAGGAGGACGGTGTCAGAGAAACAGGTCTCCACCTGCCCGGTCAGGCAGCCCCAGGGGCCACGTGTCCCTCGTGGTCATCTGCCCAGTTGGGATCTGGAACGTGCTAGGCGGGCGCCCGACTTGAACATCTTCCGCTGCCGGTGACCATACCCTCAGCCTCTCCCTGGTTACAGGAGCCCGGCGCTCTGACCCGTGTCCTTGAGCGGCTCGCTCGCGGACTCTGCAGCAGTTGAACCAAACGCAGGGACAGACCCGGCGCGGGAGGCTCTGCTGCGCAGATGCGAGTCCCTACAGGAGCCTGGAACTGAAACGCCGCCCTACTACACGCAGTGCCTGCCTTCGTTTCCTGCCTTGTTAGACCGCTGGTCACACGTGCTGTTGATTTCAGATGCGCCGCAGTCCGTTCACTCCTCTTGCCCCGTGGTTCTGCGTAGTCCACCCCTCTTCCCAAAATTAGCCTGAGCCGCCCAGCGCCGTCACCTGGAAATACGTCAACCTGCAGCCCCTGTGCCATCCCACCATCACCCGTTCTCCTCCGGGGGTTCACTCACTTGGTGGGCACTGACCTGCAGGAGCTGTGAACGTGCACCCTGCCCCTGAGGTGGGGATGAGGTTGCACTTCCCGTCAGATGTATACGGCATCTCTTAACAAGAGCAGCTGGTCGAGGAAAAGAGAGAAAAGGCCTTCAGCCTGGAGAGGGACACGTACCCGGTCTCTCTCTGAGTGGCATCATCTTGTCTACAGAAAGTCCCAAGGAACCCACAGCACACTCTCAGGGCTGGTAAGTCCAGCAAGGTTGCAGGATATGAGATCAACAGGAGGAATCAGTTGTTTTTTTACATGATAGCAATAAACAATCCAAGTATGAAATGAAGAAAATAGTTCTATTTGTAATAGCATCAAAAGTGGAATAAAATACTTAGGAATAAGTTTAACAAAATGTTTAACACATGTAACCTCGTAACTTGTAACCACAACCGAGGACTGAAAGGAATTGAAGACGACGGAAGAAGCGGCAGCAGCTTTCTCGTTTTCATGGGTCAGAAGACACACTGTTCAGGATGGCAGGACTGGCCAGCCTGACTTGCAGGTTCAGTACGGCCTCTGAAATCCCAGCTGTGATACTCATACAGAGATTCACGGGGCCCAAATAGCCAGACCACCTTGAAAAAGAAAAAGTTAAGAGGGACCACATTTCCCAGTTGCAAAACTTACGACAAAGCCCAGGAAGCAAGACCCTGTGGAATGCCGAGAAGGACACCCAGCCGGCACCCAGCCGGCACCCTGGAGGCCGCAGCCTCCACCCTCCAACAAAGCCCGGAGCTAGCTGCCCACCAACCAAACAGGCCGGGGGGCCATGGACCCGACTCGGGAATCACGCAGAAACCAGCGTGAGGAGGGGCCGCCCCGTTTGCCCGCGGCAGCGCCCACGGAACCGGACCCACTGCGGGGCAGGATCCGCCGCTCCGCCCCGTCCCAAAGGCCCGCCAACTGGCAAGGCTGAGATGTTGGCGACACGGTCCCAGTCGCCCCAAAACTGAAAACAGCCCAACATCCTCGCACCAGCGTTGGGTGGGTGGGTAAACGGAACAGTCACTGGGTTGTACTTTCAAAGGGGGAGTCGCGTGTGCATTTCACCTGCTTTCTTGGGAAGAGGGAGTGGGGACTCGATGGCTCGGTGCAGGGAGGGTGCGGCGGTCGCCCTTCGGCTGGGGAAGCAGGAGACGCACAGGCCGACACGGGCTCACCGGCGGAGCGTGGCCGGCTGTCCTTGCGAGGCCCGGGACTGAGCGCGGCAGGGTGGGAGACGCCAGCCCGCCCCTCGTCCAGCCCTGGGGAAGGTCCCCTTGCACGTGAGCAGCGGGCGTGAGACGGCCCACCTGCAGCTCCTCCTGCCCCAGTGCGACAGCGCGGGTTGACCAGCGCCTCGGTGCTGCGCGTTTACGGGACCACGTCTGGACGAAGGGTGTCGCGTTTGACGCCGTGTCCGAGTTGCGGGACTGTCCTGTGGGCATCACCCAGGCTTTTTCCAGGCGTTTCAACCATGACAGCAGTGTCTCTCTCTCTTCCTTTCTTAAAAAGAAATTGCTGAAAGCTGTTGCATCAGGAATGTTGGACGTTGTTCAAACAAGACAGCGGTAGGACTGAAGGCTTGTTGACAGAAAGCAGACAGCCTGAGTGCGCGCAGGGCACCAGTCACGTGTTTCATTCCTGGCAGCGGCTGTGTGCAGGGCGCAGGTAGCAACACGCTGCGGGCGACATCCTACCCGGGCCCTGTTCCTGGGACGGCCGGAATGCCTTCGCAGGGTCACACGGAGGCCGGGGGAGGGGAGGGCTCTTCCTGGGGGTGAGGGGTTCTGCACCGTCTTCGTGAGCTGTTTTACCTCAGAGCAGCACAGCGCTCAGCCAGACTTGTCCACGTCGTAGGCGACGGAAGTGCAAGTTACCAGAATGGACTTTCTAATGGTCTGGAGGGGCCCCGTGCTGTGTGAGTCAGAAAGTAAGTGTGAGAGTGACGGTGATTCAGACCAGTGAAGTTGTGTAAATGTTTACAGTTATCAGAGAAAGCCAGTCAACGAAGATGTTATTGGGCAGACACCAAATTTCACAAATAACATGACTATGAGAGCCGTGAATTCTTCAGTATCACCAGTGTAGCTTAATACAAGTAACAATTTTATCTTCGTGTCATTGCGTCACCTCCGAAATTCAGGTGTGTGTGTAGAGTCTACCTGTATGTTGACATCTTTATCATTTTAGTGATTATTGAAACTAGTCAAGTATGGAAAGAATTCAAACTTACAAATGTCAATTGTGTCTAAAATATAGTAATTTGATTCCAATTGTTCTGCCCTTTTTATCTTTTTACGAGTATTTATGGAACATACTGTTTTAGGCAGAAGATATAGAAGGTAGGGATCACGTTTCCTGCTTTTATAAAATAGTGACCCATTTCCCTTTTTGTGCGTGTGGCTGTCCAACTTCCCAACACCATTTACTGAAGGGCTAGGTAGCCCTTCCCCGTTGAGCGTTCTTGGCTGCTCAGTCATGTATTATTTTACTCTATTCGTGTGGGCTTATTTCTGGGGTTTATTCCTGGGCTCTGTTCCATTGATCTATGTGTCTGTCTTTATGCCAGAACTGTGCTGTTTTGATGATTGTAGCCTTATAGTGTAGTCTAAAGTAAGGAAGCATGATCTCTCCATCATGGCACATTTACAAACGCTCTGATTTACAGGGTAATACAGATTTGTGCCTGATACATACATTTTACCTATCAGAAAGCAATATTTTAACTTACTCTCATTATTATACTTAGGGATCGTATCATTATGCTGAAGCTGTCTTCTTGCTGACTGTCAGTTGCAGGCCACCCCCAGGTCCAGCAGTGGTAACATCTCAACTTACAACTCTTATTATTACTTGTATAAGGGCTCTCCTGTTTAGCTGTAAAAATAGCTGTGTGGTAGGTTTTGATACGTGTTTAAGCCAACATGAAAAAATGAAGTTACGGATATCAGATAGAAACACACAGTGTGGCTTAGGAACATGCTTTGGGTCAGCCGTGTGAAATCAGAGTGTTCATATCGCCCATGTTCGTGGGAAGCAGGAGGTCGCAGGATGAGGTACCTTAGGGTGAGGAGCAAGAAAGCAGCAGCAGATTCGGAAAGACAGCTGGCTGGACCCCCTCACCCACGGCCCGCGGGCCTGGGCGTCAGAGTGCCTTCCCAGGAGACCGGGCGGTGGTGTGAGGCTCAGCGCTCGCAGATGCCACCGCAGGCCAGCGGGAAGCATCTCTGCGCTATTCCTGTTACTCCCAAGTGCCGTAGCGTGTGCTCGTCCAGTGGGGAAGAGCAGTGGTGAGGAATTGACTTTACACTTTGTTCTCTAGGGAGTTAAACGTAGAAGGACTGACTGTCTTGGTTAAAACCTTAGGCTTCAACTTCCTTCCGCTAAGTGAGGGTGTGAAGCGGTGAATGTCACTTGACCGTTTGGGGCGCGAGCTGTGCGCAGCCAGTGCTGCGGGAACACGCGTGCCACACGGATCAGCCCACACTTGCGGCGGCGGCTGTCGTCCTCCGCCTTCAGAGCATGAGAGCAGAGCAGCGCCTGCAGGAAAAGCACGTCCGGGAAGAGGGCTTCTCGGAAACTGGCGTGGCCCTGACCCGGGGGCGTGCTCCGCGCCCGGCTCCCTTGTCCTCGTGGCACAGGGGTGAATCCCGGCAGGACCACGAGACACTGGTTTGGGTCCCCGGGGCCACCCTCCTTGTCGCTGCTGCGCCCTCCCTCCTGTGGTCTCTCCTCACTGCCCTTCCCTGGTGTCCCCCTGCAACACCCGCCCTGTTGGATGGGACCCAGCAGTTCCATTTCAACGGTGTCACCGTCTTGAAGCCCCTCCTCCAAACCAGCTGCCGTGGGAGGCACCGAGTTAGGGCCTCCGCGCGAGGACCGGAGGGGACACGGCCCCACGGGAACAGGCCCTACAACGTGAAAGGACCGCTAACACTGAGCGGCGTGGCCGCTGGGGTGCGCCTGCCGGTTCCCCCTGTGCTCCCTTTGCCTGCGCATCGTCCTGTCTGCAGACACGGACGCTGACGTGTGCCCCACGCTGTCACCCTTGTGCAGGCCTGGCAGCTGCGGTTCAGCCACCTGGTGGGCTACGGGGCCAAGTACTACTCCTACCTACTGTCCCGGGCCGTGGCGCGCATGCTGTGGCAGGAGTGCTTCGTGCAGGACCCTTTCAGCAGGTAAGGGGCAGGACAGCGCGGGGCAGCAGGACAGCGCGGGGCAGCAGGACAGCGCGGGGCAGCAGGACAGCGCGGGGCAGCAGCCCGGCCTCCGCCCAGGCGCCAACCTTTTGCCCTGGACCTGATGTCATAGAATTTTTCTGTGCTTTACAGCTCAGTACCCACATGTTCCTTCCTCTCCAGCCTCTGCACTTGCAGACATTCGGTCTGCTTTTTCAGATTTTATTATTTGCAAAGAGTCTAAAGCCAAAATTGACTACAATTTGAGGGATTACATTTCTTTATTGGGGATTTCTATAAAATGGACAAAATATTATCTTGTTTAAAGGAAGTACACTTTACTAGAATACCACATACTGTTAAATACGTACATTTCCAGGTATTTACATCTTGTTTATATTAGCATTCTTGCTTAGACATGTACTGGCCCTAGTTTTATAGACATGTAAAAAGTAAGCTAGTGAAAATACTCATTGGACTAGACCATTCCTCACCCCTGTCAGTAGGCCCTTTCTGACCCCCCTGCCGAAGACTGCCAGGCTGGAAACTGGCACCAGGAGCTGAGGTGGCCCGGGCTGAGGAGGTGGAGAACTGCAGCGCATGGCTGGCGTGTGACCCAGGCCAGGGGCGCCCCACCCCCGCGGAGCCAGGCAGGGCTCTCCACTGCCCGGTCTCCTGGGGAGGCCCCACCTCTGTCCACCTCTCCCGCCCTCGGGCGCACTTGGCCTGAGCTCTCACTGCCGGTGCAACCCAGTTAGTTCGATTGGGGCCTATTTTTGACCATGGCAGTGCTGCCAACATTCTTGTTAGGGGTCACGTTCACAGGATCGGCCATACGTAAAGTTGCGTCAGAAATCATGGAAAGAAAATCTCAGAATTGATTGATGCTGTCATAGTACGCAGTCATGTGCATGAATAGAATTGCACTTTTCATAAAATACCACAGGAGCACCACATTGCTTGATTGGAGAATTTCTGTCTAAAAATTCCAAACCTGCTCCTTGGGGCACAGACAGAGCTCCTTGTGCAGCCCAGCCAGCCGGGGACATGTGCCCCGGCCCCCAGAGATGGTTCCTGACCCCTGAGCTGTCCTCCGCCCACCCAGGGCCCCGGGGGTCCCTGCGCTCCTGGCGGCCCTTTCTCTTCTCTTTATTTCAGAATGTTACTTTTTCTTTGTTAGGTGCCTTTGCTGGCTCCTTGATGAAAGTCAGGAATGGCATAAATCACCTCCGATCGCACTGTAAACTCCCCGAGGAAGGTGGAGAACAGGGGACAGCTTCCTCTCTAGCTGTCAATGTCGTGATCCTGGAGTCTGCTGCCGGGAAGCCACGACACGTGTAGTTAGCCTTTACATGAAGAGAGGGCTTCACGCCTTAGAATAGTCTACAAAGTGGAATCGGATGTTTAGGACCGTGACAGTAAAGAGCCGAGTGGCCTTGTGGCCGCTTTTCTCACTGGGACACCCGTGTGGCTGCTTTTGAGAAGCAGCGACTGGGAACCACCTCTCATCTCCGCAGGGCGACGGGCGAGCGCTACCGGCGGGAGATGCTGGCGCACGGCGGGGGCCGGGAGCCCATGCTGCTGATTCAAGGTAAGGCTGCCGGCCTTCCCAGAGGGCCCAGGGGTGCTGGGGGGGTGCCCTGGGGGGTGCCTGTGGGGTGTGGCCTTCTGTAATGAAAGTTGCTTCCTGTTTTCTGTCCACTTTTTCTTTTAAAGAAAATTGTTTCATTGCGTCTCCAATAACACTTCCGGTTGTGTTTCTATTCGGACGTTCATTTCTGTCGCCTTGTATCCAAATAACAAATTAACTTCTAGGTTGCTGTGTTTTATTTAGATGCCAGGATACAGTTTCAGGCTTTAACTTTCAAACCGTTCCATTGTTTGTCATCAATTCTCAGAAAAGTTGCCTTTCGATTTTTATAGATCACAGTGTATTTCTTTTGCCACCAGGATTCAATTATTTCTTTTCTTTTCTTTGAAAGCTTATGCACACATTTGCTAGACATTTAAGGCCTGTTAGGACTTTTTACCTGCTGAAAACTTACAGCCTTATTAACTATTCTCCAGGGTGTCATCAAACTTGTTTTTTTGTTTGTTTATTTGTTCATTTTTTTTTATGTAAACATCGTCGCCGAAAATGTCATTGTAAATGGGTGTGACATCATAATTTTTTATATAATGGTCTCGCAAACGTTTCAAGGAAGATGTAACGGCTCTTGGACAGGGTCAGTCCATTGACAGTGATGTTTGCAGCTGCCCCTCTGTCTGATAAAAGTGGCATTTGGGAAACAATGTCCAGCCTGAGGGGACATTCTTGTCATTGTCATGATTGAGTGGGCCCTGATAGTGATGGTTCTAACAGGTGTTTTCTTCCCTAGATCTGTCTAGTCAAATGCCCTTGTTCTTTCCAAAAGAGCTCCAGCCCCTGCTCGGAGCCCCACTTGGTGAACAGGGCGGGCCCTGGTTGAGCGCCGCCTGTGTGCTGGGCGCTGTGCTGAGGTGAAGTCAGTGAAGCAGCGCTGCCCCACGCACACCGTGCACCATCCTTGGCCAGTGACACTTCCCCACCAGCAGAGTAGCCTGAGGGATGACCCTCAGGGTAAAGAAGGCCTGTGTCCCCACTTGGGTTGTCCCTCTGACCCTTCCTGGCCTTCCGCCCACCACAGCCAGGATCCATTTCCAGTATTTGTCATGTTCTGATCAATCTTCTAGCAGCCCTGGGAGGTAGGGGTGTCGTCACCCCATTTTACAGCTGATGGAACCAGCTGGCTGCCAGCCCAGGCCCCAGGCAGTGAGTGCGAGACCAGCTGGGAGCTGAGGCTCCTGGTGGCCGAGATGAGACTGGCGCCTGCGTGTGGGACTCGGGAAAGAGAGTTGTCAGCTCGTAACGGTAACCCGGGGGCGTTGGTGCTACGCAGGAGCGACCTCGTGCCCTGCGCCCCCAGCTGAGCGTCCTGCTGGGACTGTTCCCCAGTGGCGAGTGGCACCGCCACTCGGTGAGGCCGGCTGAGATGCTCTGTGCTTAAATGCTAGTAGCTTCCACACGGTTCCCGAAAAAAGAGCAAACGGACCTTTTCACTGTTTGTCTCGTGGCTGATATGTTTTTCTACTCTGCTGCCAAGAATCTTTTTTAAAAAAAAAACCTCTAGAAACATTGGGCTTCGTATGAAACCTTTATATGTTATGAAATTTAATACTCATATTTTTAAAACTAAAATTCAGACACGAGAGAAAAGTGAAGACCACAGTTCAAGGCAGAGATGATAAAGGATCCTGATTCCGTTAACTCCAGCACAGCGTCGTGCTTTTGAAGGGTCATCTTTTCCCCCTGCTGGTCGTCCAGCCTCGTTAATGCAGGTGACTGATCGCATGTCTCAGGTGAATGGGGGCTGCGTGGAGGGTGTCTGTCGTCACTTGGTGGGGTTGGACTTGTAAGACAAGACCCGTGCTGGCTTCTCCCCCTCCCTCCTCCCTGCGTGCATCTGTCCATGTTCGCCGCCTGGGGCCGGCAGGCGTGGCAGCAGCGGCAGCTGCCCCAGGAGCGCCCGAGTTTGCGTCCTCTCGGCACGGACCACGCGCAAGATGGCAGGGCCGTGGGCAGACGGGGTGGCCCTCCTCCGAGAGGCACAGAGCTGGACGTGCACTCGCCCTGCCCTGCCACTTGCAGACGGTCGCGTCCTCTCCAGAGGGGAGAAAATACCACTTGAGTTCAGAACACCTCTTTCTGATCGGCTTCTCCATGGCTGCCTTTCAGCCCATCTCGGGGGTGGCGGGGGGGAGGGGGTATAACTGATTCAGTAGATGCAAAGGAAGGTCGGGCATGACAGATTCAGATGATGTCCCTGTCTGGTTTTAAACACATCCACAGTGCATGTAAAGGTGTATGTTACAGGCCTGTAACCCCACTAACAGGTGTGGCGCACCTGCCTGAACCCAGCTTTCTCAGTTGCCAGGAATTGTGGGGTGAGGTTGGGTTCTTTGTGTTCATTGGTCAGTGCTAAGTTTTCTGCTGTCCATTCCATACCCCGCAGTATTTTCTGGTTGCTGTTCCTATCACACTTCTAAGTCATGAGAACTTAAAAGTTTTTGCTCAAAGCAAACCATGACGACATGGTATTTTCATTTATTTTACCCTTTAAATAGACGTATACTAGAATCTTTTCCAAGTGCACCAGGTGACCGTGATCCAAAGGCCGTTTCTGACACGCGGTTTCAGAAGGTGCACGTTCTCCGGAAAGGCAGGCGTGCAGAGGTGCGAGGCGCAAGGCAGCAAGCCTCCGGGCAGCGGGGTGCCTCCTGCAGCGGGGAGTAAGGCCTGGCACCCTGCGGCTGTGAGGGGCCGAGGCTGTGCTGTTGCAGCATTTGCGGGCAACCCAGTGACGCTTGTAGTCGTGCTTATTTTATCTAAGATTCCTGACTAGCTGGGCCTTGCTGAGTTTTAGCATCTGGGTTTAAGCATCTGCACGTGCCAGGAGAAGGGCAGGGGCTCCGAGGAGATGCCTCGGGCCCGGTGGTTTCTGCTGTGCTGTCCCCCCAGCCCCGCGGACAGGTGGCCGCTCTGCCGGGTGCACGCCCCTCCGTGCCGGGTGCATGCCCCTCCGCGCCGGGTGCTCGCCCCTCCATGCCGGGCGCACACCCCACCATGCCGGGTGCTCGCCCCACCATGCCGGGTGCACGCCTCTCCGCGCCGGGCGCACACCCCTCTGTGCCGGGTGGGCGATGCCACATGGCATATTCATCTTTCTCCCAATGAAAGGAAATCCACTTTTACCAAAAAACCATCCATTTTTTCTTCTGCTAACTTAATCCGAAGGCTCTGTTACCCTTGGAATTTTTTCCCCTACTAGTTTATTGCAAATATTTCAGTGATTGAATTCAACCCACACAATTTTTTGCTTTGGGGAAGGAACCCCCGTCAGCGGGGGTGTGCCACCGCCTTTGTGTGCGTAGGGCCTGGTTCTGCCGGGGGCGGGAGCGGGACAGGTAGAGCACCCCATGGTCGTCCTTCAGAGCAGAGCTCCCCTCACGTGAACCCCGGCCTGAGAAGGTCCTGCCTGGTGGCCCATCACTCCTGTGCTCACACGACGTGTCCGAAGGATGGAGATGTGCTTTGCAGGGCAGGGACAAGGACATAGTGAAAGTGTGCTGGCCGAGAGCAGGACGGCAGCTCCCAGGGCGCAGTGCGGGTGGTGCCCTGGCTCCAAGCCCACCCGCCGTGGCCCAGCCCCCTCGGGTGACTGGTGGCTGTCGACAGCGCCTGCACGACCCTCGTGCGGCCCTTTCTCTGAGCTGTGCCACACCTGCTGTGTCGCATGACCGCCCGCTCCCGTAGATGCAGCCAGCGAAGGACCCAGACCCTTTCCAGGGACACCAGCGCTTCCACCGCTAGACTGTGTCAACCTTGCCACCTCCCCAAAGGAATGGAGGTGACACTCTTTCAGCTCTTTTGGTGGTTTGACGAAAACATCCTTAAAAATGGACCGTACAGATGGTGTCCTGCACACGTGGCTGCAAGTGTGGGTCTTGAAAGGTGGCCGGAGAAGAGACGGGAAGGTTTCTCTCGCTTTGACGGGAGGGTGGGTCCCTGGAGGCTTGTCCGCTCCCTCCCAGGGAAGCCTGCCTTTTGCTAATAATTAAACCAGATTGAGATCCGACCTAAACCTCATTTCCTTTTTTGCCTGTTTAATAGTTTATCCTTACGTTAAATAGAATAATTCCTCCTTTATCTCAGAGTTTGCATATCGCAAATATTTGAAGAGGATTATCAAATTCTTTTTCTACCCCATCACGTAACCTGAGGGATGTGGAGTGACCCGTGTTTGGTGTTTCCTTCTCTTTTCTTCCAGAACTAAATGTCGGCTCAGTTTGATGAAGCTGTAGGGCTGGGGCGGCTCAACTCTGTCTGCGCGTTTCCTAAAAGCTGTTCAAACAAAGCAGAGCTTGTTTTAATTCTTAACATCTTAAATCGCACACTCAGAAGAACTGACATCTCAGCACCACCTTCTTTTTTGCTCTTTTTCGTGCCCGGGCTCTTTTCCCTGGGGGGGTCGGCACTTTAGGAATGAGCGGCCGTAGCCCGAGCACAGGTTTCCTCGGGGGGCCGGGACCCCGGAGGCCTGGCTCTGCCGCGGTTGTCGGCCGAGCGGGATGGACCTGGGGGGTGTCAGTGGCCGAAAGATGGGCAGCGCCGGGGACCGTCTTCTGGGTCGGCGGGAGCAGCGCCAGCCCCGGCCCGGCCGCCTCCCACGCTCTCCCTGCAGGCCCGGGGTGCGTTTAGGAACTTGCTCCGGGTCCCCAGTAGCAGGCGGTGGAACTAGGACCCCAGCTCTGGCCCTCCTGTCCGTCTGCTGCGGACCCTGGGCCACCCCCGTCTTTCCCGGGTGTCACCAAGCCCCTTGTGCTCTAGAGTAGTCGTGTGTGTCCCCCCCAGGCTCCCCTTTGCTCCCCAACGGTTTTCCGAGCGGAGCTGCCGTGTGTGACCCCAGTGAGGCCCTGAGTGCACAGGGCAGGAAGGTACAGGTGTGACGAGTGGCTGAGGGCACAGGATGCGGAGCCGGTCGCCTGACCTGGTGGCCGACCTGCCTTTGGTGGCCGCCGTGGGGCAGGAACGAGGGGGAAGCTCACCGCGATCTGACCCAGCGGCCGGAGGGTCCCACGGTTTCTGCAGCCGAAGCCAGGCAGACGGGAGGCCGCGGGCCTGGCCGCCGCAGGAGCTGCGCGGACGGCGGGACGCACCTGCGTTCTCAGGCCCAGGCCGCCCGCCTGTGAACGCCGCCGTGGGACGAGGGTGTGTGTGTTTGACATGCGGGTGTGTCTGTTTAAGGAAGACGTTGAACTTCAAAAGGCACCGTGTTTTGTAGCCCAGAAATGGAACTGTAAACGGAATTGCTCAATCGGACAATGAAACCCAAATAAACTACCTTGTAAAGTGAGCGTGTCTGTGGGCCCGCCTGGGGGGCACACACACACGCACACGCACTCCCCCGCAGGACACGCAGACGCCCCGCCTGGCTCCGTGTCAGGGGCCCCAGGCAGGGAACCTCCTGGGTGTGGGAGAGCCGGGGGGAGGGGTTGTGAGCCCACAGCCTGTCACCCCGCCAGGCCGGGCCCTGCACCCGGTGTCCAGTCATCCTGAGCGGGGACAGTGCGTGTCCTTGTCCAGCGTCAGCAGTGGCCGTTGGTCATCAGACCCGCGTGCACGTGCTGCACCCGGGACGCCCCCAGCGGGAGCTTCCTTCCCTGGTGGCACCAGGAACAGGGGGGTCCCAATGGCCTGTTGTTTCAGGCCAACCTCCGTGTTGGGTGAGAAACAGTAGTTTTTAGTTCAGTAAAGGCTCGGCGCATTCTTCCTGCTCAGTTTTCAAGTCACTGTTTTCAGCTGAATGGTAGAGGGAAACTTGGCCTCATTTTCGGGGTAAAGGGGTTTCTCAGGCCCGCCGGCTTCCCCAGCAGGGCCCCCTGCGCTGAGCCCCCACTCCTGCTCCCAGGCCCAGGGGGCGGGGGCCCCTCCCTGTCTCTTCCTGAGCCCCAGTGTGCTGGCTGCCCTGGGAACGCCCCCCCCCCCAGCAGTACCCCCGGTGCTCAGGGGCGGGGCCAGAGCCGGGTCGGCCTTGTGGGTGGGATTGGGCCTCACCCAGGGGCCGAGCCACGTCTCCCAGCCAGGTTCTGGTGCCGGAGGTCACCACGTCCAGGCAGGTGCGCGGGTGGGAGGGCCTGCCGAGGGCACGCGGCTGCTCAAGCGATGCCCCGGTTAGTGTCCGTGACCGGCCCGAGGAGCGGAGTGGCGCTCGTCCCGCCGTCTGCGGCGCGGGACAGGGGCTCGTGGGTCTGTGCAGGGCAGCTCGTCAGCAGGCTCCACATGTGCGGTTTTGGTCATGTTCGGGATGCGCACATGTGAACATGGGCCTTTCAAGTGTTCTATTTTAGGGTATTTCAGGGTCTCAAAGGCCTGGGCTCGGGGACCAGGCCGCCAAACACAGCAAAGAAGCTTCGTTGGTAGCCACGCGACCTGCTCTTGCTCCCGCCTCACCCGGCAGGTGGGGTCCTGGCAGGTGTGGGGGTCCCGGCTCCTAGTGCCGCGCCTGGCACGCAGTGAGCGCTCGCCACGTGGCTGCCGCTGTCCCTGTCACCTGTGTTGGGGGCGGTCTCTCCGACGGCCTTTCCAGAGCAGCTGTCTGGCCAGGCCCTGGCGCGGGTGGCGTTGTCCTGGCCGCAGCTCTGCGTCGACGGCCGCCACGGGGACGGGCTGTGGTGCAGCCTGAAGCCCTCGAGGCAGCCGGAGCCCCGCCCGGAGCCCTCCTGACCTCGTGCTGGTTCCCGCCGGACCTGGCACTCGCCCTGGTGCCGCCCGTGGGGCGCGCGCGAGTCGGAGCAGGCGCTGGAGGGGGATGTCCTGGCTTGCCCCCGCTTTGATCAGCCCAGGTGCCTCTCCGGGAAAAGGAGGGAAACAAATGAGATCGTCCTTCTTAAGTTGCTCGTCATGCATCCTCCACGCCCCGGGGAAGACAGGCAGGGGACACCCAGCGACCCGCCTTCCCCAGGTGCCACCTGGGTCCTCCCGCACTCTGTGCCTCGCCGGCCCTGGCACCACGTTGTCCTGAGCTGTGAGGTAGTCATTTGTTTGTTTCAGTCCTTTTGGCAAAATGAATCCCCACGTAACCCCTCATTTGGGTGATTTCCACGGTGAAACATGCTTGCGGACTCCACCCACGCGGGGCAGGCGAGCCCAGCCACCACCCTCCAAGATTAAGGCCTGGAGACAAAGGGGACACTGCTGTCAGCTTTTAAAAAAAATCAAAGCGTGTTTGGAATTCTTTCTGACTGTACACGCACAGAAAAGCGAGCTTCGGTTTCTCTTGTTGCCCTGCCTGGAAACATCGCGCTTTGCTTTGAATTCCACGTAGAAGTCAGCTCGTGTTGACACTTGCAGAACATTCAACTCTCATTAGAGCGAGGCATGCCATGGGAATTCTTGCCCTGTAACCACTCTTCCCCCTTTGGTTCCGATGTCCTCTTTTCTGAGCCTTCGTCTTCACAGGAGGAGTCACCAGACCACTTTGCTCTGACCGGATTTTATGTTAAAATGCCACCAGGTCCCCTGCTTTCCTCCCGCTGCTCCCACAGTTGCCTCTGCTGGGAGGCGGGGGAGGCCAGTGAGGGCAGGGTGACCGTGGCGGCTGGTTGAGTGGAAATGAGCCACATGAAAGGTACGGGGACCCCGCGGAATGAACGCGCGCGCTCGGATGGGCGTGGTTCAGATTTAACGACAGACCGGTACACGCACGGAAAGGCACAGGGTGTTGTGCTGCGTGGACTCCCTGGATGGAAAGGCACCCGTCGCCCACGCTGTTCTCGGTGCTGAGAAGCCTGGTGCGTGGGGAGGGCCGAAGCTCACCTGAGCGAGCCCCACCTTACCCACGGGCTGCACCCACGGGCGCAGCAGCCGCACCTGGAGGAGCCGGGCGCACGCGTGGCCCTGCCGAGCAGCAGAGCCGCCACCTGTCACCCGCGGGCAGGGCCAGCGGGGTGGCCCCTCTCCACCACAGAGGCGGTTCTGCCAGGAGAAGGAAGTTGTCTTGAACTGAGCGCTGCAGACGAAGACGGAGCCGTGAACCTTCCTCCTGTCGCCCGCGGCTCCTTTGTCAGGGGCGACCCGGTGCGGACACCAGGAGGGGGTGTCGCCCACCTGCCAGGCTCTGCTGCGCCCCGGCCCTCCCCTCGCCTCCGCCTTGCCCCCTCCCCCAGCGCAGGGTGCGTGGCTCTGGATTTTCTGCGCCAAGGTGTTCCAACATGCAACAAAGTTGGGTGAACAGCACAGGAACACGCGTGCGCTTGCCGTGGGCCCCGCAGTGAACGTCTCGCTGCCTTTCCCACGTGCCAGCTGCTCCCTCTCCCCCCCATCAGCCTGCTTGTGCATGAGGGTCACGTTTTTCAAAGCAGGGGCGCCATCCGCCCTCTGACTCGCACGGCGGGAACTAGAGGTCAGCGCCGCCGTCACCCCAGGAAGCTCTCTGATGTCCCTTCCCAGGTGCCTGCCACCCCCACTCCTAGGCAGCCACTGGTGGGACATGCCCCTCGGAGGGACACGCCACGGGGGCGTCCAGTTTGGGAGGCGAAGCTCTTGTCCACATGGTTTACTTGGGGCAAAGCGTTGCTCTGCAGGGGACTCGCTGGTGCTGAGGGTCACTCTGCGCTCTGTTTGGTGGGAAACTACAGACCTTTTCCTAAGGGAACCTCATTTCCGCAGTAGTTCAGGTGCTGGCAGCCCGCTGCTGTCACCTCCGTCCTCCTGCCGCTCCAGGGGTGTGACGCGTGTCTGCTGCGGCGTTAGCTCTTCCCAGGTGACCGTGTGGCCTGTCTTCCCGCAGCCTGGTAGGCTTTTGTGCTTGTTGGCTGTCTCCTCCTGGGAAAGAGCTGCTTCAGCCTTTTTCCCATTTTTATTTTTAAAAATATGTATTTTTATGATGACTTTAAGGACTCTTTTATGTATTCTGAGTAACGGCATTATGTGAAGTACCTTTAGCGTGGAAGTTTTTAGTTCTGATACAATATATCTGTCTTTCTGTGGTTCTTTGTGTCTTAAGAAATCATTACCTCTCTGAAAGATACTCTGTGTTTCCTTCTAGATGCTTCATAATCTTAGCTCCCTCAGTTAGGTGTGCACCCATCTCAAATTAATTTTTACGTGGGGTGTGGGGGTCCAGGCTGCTTTTCTTTGCTGTCCGGCCGTATCCAGTTCCACCGGCTGACTTTGGGGATGTGTCCGTCCTGCCCTGTTCCGTGACTGCCCGTCCTCTTTGACCGGTGGCAGCCCGGCCTGACTCTTAACACACAGCAGGTACTCGACACATGCTGAGCGACTCTAAGGACCTCAAGGGAACGGAGGGTCCGCAAGGTCTCGGTGGAGTTAGATAGACAGGCTGCGCCCCCTGAATTGAGCCCGGGATACAGAGCCCTGCCTGCCGGGGGAGGTTGAATCTTTCTGTTTGCCGTGAAACGTGGAGCTTTTGGGTAGTGTTGCTGTGTGTGCGCCGCGCCGCGTGCCGCCAGGTCCTGTTAGAGCGCACGGCAGCCCGGTGTGCCGGCTGAGGACGGCCGCACACGGGCGCAGGGGCTCCCACGTTCTCCGGAGCGCAGGACTGGAGGGAGGCCAGCCCCTGGACTTGGTAAGATTCCTGCGGAAAATGAACACTCACTTGCTTTTAAAGTGTGTAAAACTTAACTCTGGTGAGGGATTAAACACACCAACTTCTGAATCAACCCAGTCCAAAGATCACTCTGAAACACCCGTCTTCTCACATGACTTAGGACAGGAAGAGCTGCAAAATAAACACCCGTGGGAAACATTGCTGGGCCTACATCTC
This sequence comes from Noctilio leporinus, assembly GCA_004026585.1. NCBI lineage: Eukaryota > Metazoa > Chordata > Mammalia > Chiroptera > Noctilionidae > Noctilio > Noctilio leporinus. Next base: position 464,269 of record PVIW01000017.1, read on the forward strand.
TCTGCTAAGTGGAGATTAGAGAGGAAAAGGGCATGAACGTGGTCGGTATCTGCAGGGCCCACACGGTGCCCGTGACCGGACCGTTCCCACGTGGGTCACGCGGGTCCAGGGACGCCCGCGGTGGCCGGTGTCCCCCTGACGCTCCTTTGTCCGCAGGGATGCTGCGCAAGCGTCCGTCCGTGGATGACTTCGTGAGCGCCCTCGTCGCGGACCTGGACCCCGACTTCGAAACCTTCCTCATGGACTCGGAGTGACGGAAACACCTCGAGTCTTGGAAGCCAGGTCACGTGGGTGTTCACTTGGTTGTAAAGGCTCCAGCTGCTAAGCCTCCTTTCTGACCTCAGTGTTCACTCCTGCGATCATTTCAGGAAACTCGGAGTAAACCCGCTGTTTCCATTCAGCTGGTGTCGCCTGGCGGGTCGAACGTGGCAGGTGCAGCGCGGAGCGGGGGTCTGGGCGCGTCCTCAGCCCGGCAGCCACCCTGCCGCCCCCCTGATCCCTGCAGCAGCGTCCAGCTGGTTAAAGCAGAGGCTTCGGCAAAAGAAAGCTTAGCGTGGGGCCGCCTTCACGAGGACGGTGCGCACAGACCCGAGCGCGTGGCCAGCGGGTTGGGTGTCGCCTGGGTCGTTCCCGGCCGGGCTGCAGGGGCCTGGGAGGCGACCGATGGGATGGGCGCTCCGTCACGCCTCTCCCTCCCTCCTCTCTCAAAATAAGTAAAACCCTTTAAAAACAGAAAAGGTGAAAAGGTCACACATGTAGTTCTTCTGAGTGATTACCACTTCATACGACCACTACACTCAGCTTGAGACGTGCAGCTGAGGGGGCGGCGGCTGATACAACCACCCAGAAACCTCGTGCGGTTCCCAGGGCCCTTGCTCTCCACCGCGTTGGCTTTTCCCGAGCGTTTCGGGGCGCACAGGTGCCTCGGGGCAGACGCGACAAGCCCCCTGGCCTGCTGATGGCTCAGGCCACTGCGTGCAGGCCCGGTGACCAGTGCGGGCGAGATGCCGCGCTGGGGGGGAGGGGGGCTCATCCCAGACCCCCCGCCCGGGTTGCGCACTTGCTGGGCGTGAGCAGCAGGGAAGAAACGATCTAATGGGGTTTTCCCACCATCAAAGTCAGGAATTTAATGAGACTTTAAAACGCATCTGCTGCAAGCTGCTTCCTGCTTCTGAGTCACCCTGAGAAGGGCAAAATCAAAACCCCCAGACGGACTCTCGCCCAGACCATCACAGTCCGGAGGAATTTCTATGCTCCAAAAGGGACGGGACCCCGCCAGGTGCCCCTGGGCCTGGGAACTGACCCTCCCCACCACCCCCGCCGCCCAGCGGAGCGCCGGCACCCCTCCCGGTGTGAGCCCCGCCTCTGCCCCTGGTCAGCCCCCCACCCCTCCGTCTGAAAATTGGAGCTGCCTGGCGAGTCCCCTTGCGGGGTGCCCGCTGCCCTGCACTCTGAGCAGAGCCGGAGGACGGGGTGGGCCCAGCACTGCACCCTGCCCCCCTGCACCCTCCCCGCTCCACCCGGCTCATTCCCCTGTCAGCCCAGCTGTGCATGGCCCTCCCCAGCAGAGCCGCCCACCCCAAATGAGCTTCTTCCAACAAATGGCCTTGGAGACCCTGATGGGACCCTGCATGTCAGTGGCAGGTACCTCTGCCAAGGTGTGTTAGCCCACCCCCAGGTGTAGCAACAGTGGCCATCCCGGCTCAGTGACAGGGAGGAGGGAGGAAAGTCTGCAAAGCCCACCTGCCCCCTCGGCCTCACGTGAGGGCAGAACTGTGAGGAGCAAACTTGAGACACATCTCGGGAAGCAGGGCTGGTGGGCTGCTGCTCGCCACACAATTCCTGGGGCCCAGCGAGGGCGCTTGGTCCCCAGCTTCTGCACTGAAGGACCAGGGAAGACATGGAACAGGGAGCTAGATGACATTTTCAGAGCTCTGATTCCATTTTTCTCGGTTTACCAACAATTGATAATGTCTCTGAAAAGATTACTAAATTATTAGCCATTGCAAACTTGAGCTCCGTGGGTTGGACATCATCTGGGAAACCGAAAGGTCACAGGTCCCAGTCCTGCCCGGGGCACGTGCCTCGCCGTTGGGGTGCAGGTGAGAGGCACCTCTTCCTCTGTCTCCCTCCCTTCCCCTCTCTCTCAAATCAACACACGTGTCCTTGGGTGAGGATTTAAAACACCAAACGCTTGAATGTACTTTTTATTGTCTCCCTTTCATGCCACCTGCCTCAAGTAAAAACTCCGTCTTGTTACTAGATAATTATTAGTTGACTTGGAAGAAAACCAAAGTGAGCTGGCTCCTTCAGAAATCTTCCGCCGAGGACACCTCGTCCCTTTTCTCACGGCGTGACAGACACGAGCCAGGATGCCCCTCGAAGGGGTCCCGATGGAGCGGCCCTTCTTCCCGGGCAGGGGCCAGCAGGACGGGGCGGGGCGCCGGGAAGGGGAGCTGCCCCGGGGAGCAGGACACCATCCGCTGTGCTGGCGCTGGTGGTGGGAGGGTCACTGAGGACGTCGTAGCTTAGTGATGGGCGGAAGGACAAGGGGGGACTGAGGGACCGCAGGCAGCCGGAGGAGTCCAGCACCCCACCCAACGCCACCGAGCCCCCCAGGCCGGGCAGGAGCTACGGGCCCAGGGTGGACAGTCCCTCCAGCTTCACCGGCTGGTGCGCAGGCTCACGTGTGCGGCATCAGGTGACAGAGATGACCAGACAGGCAGAGGAGGCCCCGTGCCGGGCGCGCGAGGCGCCAGGCAGGACGACACCCCAGCGGGGCGGGGGCTCCATGACGCCCCACCCCGCACACGGGACTCCAAATGCTCCGGAAAGGGTTCAAGATTCGCCCCGAGCGCGGTAGGACCATTGCAGACCATGACACCTTCATGAAGCCTCGTTCCGGCCCCGTGCTGAACCTGTGACAGTGTTTCCTCCTCCTCGTGGAAGCTGGTTACCCGCGCCTGCTCGATCCCTTTTCAATTTACGGTAGATTCTAAGTAACTCTTCAAACAACCACTCCCACCACCTCCCTGTTGGTTCGCTGGGAGGAAAGAGGTGGTTTTCAAAATTCAGGGTCCGGAGGGCGTGGCTCGGGCCGTCAGGGGCCAGGCAGGACGGTGGCCCCGGGCCCTGCCGTCTGGTCCAGCCTCCTTCGCAAGGCGCGCCCGCCCAGCCGTGTCTGGAAACCACTTGGGTTGCTTGGGCCTTCTGTGGCCACGCGGTCAGCCTCCCTAACAAGGCAGAGCCAGGACCGCGGGGTGGCGCCCGGAGGCCCCGTCCCTGTTTTCACGCGGTCGCGGTGGGCAGGGCGGAGGGCACGTCTCGCGGGCGCCGTGAGGGCCAGCACGGGTTTCTGCCGCAGGGAGACCAGGTGTGCGTTCTGGCTCAGCGACCCCCCTTCATCCACAACACGGGGTGCGGCCTCCCCGTGAGGAAAGAAGTGAGCTGTCCACACGTCATTTCCTGGGTCCCCAAGGTCACACAGCCTGTGTGCTGGTCCCACGGCCCGAGAAGCTGCTGACAGCAGCCCTGGAGTCCCCAGCGCAGAGCCACTGCGCGGCGCCTGGGCCGGAGCTGGGCGGCGTCCCTGGCCCGGGGACAGCTGGCCGGCACGGAGGCCAGCCCAGGACACCGCTCGCCCAGGCCGGGAGGGGAGGCCGACGTGGGCCAGCGGAGTCGCCGGGCCGGAGCGCAGAGCCAGCAGCCCTTTCAAGTGGTCCCGGGCGCGCCGCCCGCCCCCGCCGGCTGGGGACCTGTGGGCGGCCGCCGCTGTGGAAGCCGAGTGTCGGGTTTCCTGACCTCTGAGCGGTTTTCAAAATGCTTCCACCCCAGCTGCTGCCGTCCAGTAAAAGGAGAGGAGCCCAGAGGACCTGGGCATTTCGCCTGGGGGTGCCCCCCAGCGGGTAGCCGTTCAGACACCTCCCACCCTCCGCAGTCACTTCTGCGAACTTCAGCCCTTCCGGGGGCCTCAGGAGTTTCCAAGCGGCCCCTGAGAAACGGGGTGATGGCTTGTCTGTGGTCCGGGGAGGCCCGAGGGAGGCCACGTCCGCCTGCCCTCCCGCTCCTTCCCACCGAGTCAGGGCCCGAGGGCCGTGGCCCCGGCTGAGAGCCACAGCCCACAGGAGCTGGGCCGTCGGGTCCCCATGGCGCACGGAGAAAAGCAGCTCTTAGGAAGGGGTGTGTGATTAAACCGCGCAGGTGACAGTTCTAAGTTCACTTGAAGATCCTCGTGGCCTTCGTTGCCCGAGGGACAGATCGTGACACCACCTGGGTGTCCGGATTAGACCCTTGTGACCCAGGTCCCGTCACCTCCCTTGGGCCTCCTCACGGCCACAAGCCTGGCCGGACCCAGGAGCCTTCCATTCGGTGAGGGATTTCACAAGCGCTGACACGGGAACTATTTTTGCTTTGGGTTGCTAATTTTACCATTTGCAGTAACCTTTTTTTTTTTCCCCAGAGCTCATTTTCCCCTCCTTGCATAGTCTGTGCTGCGCGAGCCAGATACTCAAACGCTGGCGTTTGTTTTCTGTTTGTTCTCTTGGCCACAAGTAAATATGTGTTTAAGCAGCCACTTTCTACAGCTCTCGAGTTGCGCAAGACGAAAATACCAGAGTGTTTTGTTTTCATCAAGACCAGCGTCGTTTCATTTTAGTTTTGCGGGTCCTGTCGTTGGAAAATGGCTTCGGATACCGTTTCAGAAGTGAGATCGTCTTGGGTCTATCACGTGAGGAGTAGAAAGCTGTTTCTCTCCCACCCCACCCCACCCCACCCCACCCCACGCCTGCGGGCAGCCACTCTCCTGCTGGCTCATACGTGAGCAGCACCCCACACACAATCCACAGCACAATCCCGAGAGGTAGAGCCTTTTATTTGCAAATCTCATCCGAGGCTTTACGGGTATTTATCAACTCTAGGGATTGAAGGAGAGCTGCCCCTTGGCCCCCTGCTCCGCCGTCCACAGGAGCCCCCCAGTCCCTGCCCCGCCCCCCACCCGGTGGCTGCAGAGACCCCGTGCACCCTGGCTGAGGTGTCCTATCCCACCTGGTTCTCGCGGGCCATCTCCTTCCATTTCCATGTGCCAGCCGCCAGCTGCACTCTGCAGTTCCCCCCTGTCCCCTTTGCGGGGGTGGGAAGGGCCCTGCCTCTGTGGCAGCGGAGGGTCTGCTGGGGCCTGAGCTGGGTGGGGAGCAGGTCCTGGGGGTTAGCTGCCTCCAGCCTGCGGCCCGAGGGCCTGTCTTGTTTCCTCCGCCCTCTATCCCGTCCAGCTCTTCTGCTGGCTTTTTGTGAAAACGGGGGCAGGAAACAGCTCACAAGAGAAAGGTCACGTATGGAGGCGGGCACGGACAGGGTCCCCTTCCCGCTGGACCCCCGCTGCTGTGCGGGCCAGACCCCCTCATGGTCGCCATGCTCCCAGCCCCCCTGGGCCTGGGGCTGTCTGCTGGCCCGGAGGTCACACCCCGCCCCTGCCAGCCTCTCCTCACCCCACGTGGCCTCTCCTTTCTAGTCCCACCCGCCCCAGCTGCACCGGGTTTCTCCTCTGGACACGTGCCTCCCACTCCTTTCCCGGGCTGTGCCCTCCCTCCCAGGGCCCCCACCGCCCACCCCGGGGTCTCCCTCCTCCCACGGGCCCTGGATGTGGTTTCAGGGCAGATCCTCCCGTCCCCGTCCGTGACCTGAGCCCTCAGCTCTGCCAACCAGAGCAGCCTGGGTTCCGTGTGGTCTCCCCGGCCCGATCACATTTCAGACTCACATGTAATTTGCTGGCTTCCCTGCGTTCCCCTGGGGCCGCGCTTTTGGGTCTTGCGGAGGCTTCATCTCCCTGCCGCTCCTCCCCGTGTTTTCCGCGTCGGGCCTCCTCTGCAGCGAGGCTCACGGAGCTTCAGGGGTGGCAGCAGCCCCCACAGCGGTGCCGCGGGGAGTTCTCTTCCCGACGGCTGTCCCCCGGGCCCCAATGCGAACACAGGAGAACTGGGGTGCAGATGGGGAGCGGGAGGAGAGACCCGCTGAGTTCTCCTGGGGGGAGGGGTCGTGCCATCAGGGGCCAGGTGAGCTCTGTTCACCAGTTCTTGCTGTGCCGTAAGCGGGCCGCGCTGGGAAAAGGCATTCGTTCAGGTTTGATAGTTAATCCCGAGAGAATGGCGTGGGGCCTGGGGGACCGACAGACATTTCCCCGGGGCCGGGGGCTGTCCTTCTGATCCCCAGAAATACCACAGGGACCGTCTGTGGTCCAGAGGGGATCAAGTCCAACCTTCGTGAAATGAGACCCTTCATACGTTTAGACTCTGTCAACCACCCCCACCCCACCCCCAGCTTGGGGTGCAGCCCTTTGGACGGCCGTCTCCGTGGCCCCCCTTCCTTCCCGTCTGCATTCGCCCCTTCGCCCCGTATCTTCGGGGTCTGTTGCATTATGAGCAGGCCATTAACTGCAAATGAGAGGCATTTTTAAAAATACTTTTTTATTGGCTTTAGAGCGAGAGGAAGGCAGGGGAAGAGGGAGAGACGCTGGGGTGCTGCTGCACCCGTGGAGGCACTTCCCCGCCTGCTCCTTGGGTGCACCCCCAAACCCTGGCCCCGCGCAGGGTGACGCGGTCACCACCCGAGCTCCCGGCCGGGGCGCAGCGGGCAGCCTGGGGCCCGGAAACTTGGTTGAGCTCCACACGCCTCGTCTCAGACAACAAGGCCTTTCCTGGGGTCACCTGCGAGGAATCACGTGCCGTGAGACCATCACGGGAAACGTGCCGGCAGGTGCGGGGCTGGGAGGGGCGTGCGGCCTGCCTCCCCCGTGGCCCGCGAGGGCCCAGGTGCGGGCGGGCGCCCCGCTGACTATAAATAGGTGTGGTCAGGCACACCCCGCGCCGCGCTGGTCGGGCACAGCTATTTCTGTCTCGAGAAGAGTTCTTAACGCCAGCAAGGAAGATCAAAAGGAAGGAACCTCTGTCTTGGTACAAAACACTAATTGAAACCTGCTTCAGAGAACCACCCATGGTTCCGCCAAGAGGGGTTCAGCGGGTCAGCTGAAAACTCAAGTCTCCGGGGGGGCTCACTGGAAAGCAGCCATAAATCTCACTCGCGCGGATGGGGGTGGAGGGGGCGCGGGGAGGGGGGCCTGCAACGCGGTGTGAACCAGTGCCCGCTGCTGCCGGCTTGACTCCGAGGGACTAAATCTTAGACTCTCGCTCCAGGTCTCGCTGGCATTTTTAAAATATATATTTTTTTAATTTTTGTATCTTTAAAAACTTTTCAAGATTTATTTTTTAGAGGGAGGGGAAAGAAGAGAGGCAGAGAGGGAGAGAAGCATCCATGTACGGTTGCCTTTCACCTGCCTCCAGCTACAGACCTGGCTGGAGACCCGGCTTGCAACCTGGTTATGTGCCCTGGCTGGGGATCGAACCAGCGACCCCTGGGCTCACAGGCCGGGGCCTCACTGACATTTCTTAGCTGCGATAATGACCAAGTGATCAACGTAAGCTCTTTACGTACCTGCATTTACATAGCCATTATCTTCTCAGTTAAAATGGGATGAGTGGGCAGGTTCAGGATGGCAAGGAGCAGAGAGAGGAGACCTTACTCGTGGTAACGACAAGAAAGCGCTCAGACCCCCCTGTTAGAACCTCCTGAGCCCTGAGCTGCCCGCACCTGTCAGCCCGCCCGCCTGGTGGGCTGGTGTGCGGTGGGTGCGGAAGGGGAAGAAGTGACAGTCCCTCCCTAGGGACCCCAGTGTCCCTCAACACCGCAGGCTCACTCGCGGAGAGACGATGATGGTGCCACTTTCAAATAACCCGTTTTTCCCCCCCGAGAAGCTCCAAGTCCCTCTGAGTAACCACGGCTTGTGCTCGCCCCCTCGGGGAGGCCGGGAGGGGCAGGGCAAGGGGCTAGGGGCCGGGGAATGTGCCGTGACCAGGGCTGCTCCGTGGCAGGTTTTTTCCTTTCTGTCCACCCGCTGCAGGAAAACACCCCACAGCCTCCACACATACAACCTTCTTTTCCCTCCTGCCCTCTCTGTGCCTTAAAATGAAAGGGAAGAAGAGATGGTAATAAAACCTTGATACTGCCGCGTCCCCAGTAGCTCAAGGCATTTTCTGTAGCCGGGGGGCGTGTTGAGAACTAGCACAGGGTCACGCGAAGCAACCGGGGTCTCACGCCTGCGGCCGGCCGGGTTCCCCGGGCCCGAGGGAGGCCCTCCCGTGACATCCTCCCTGCGCGTGCAGAGCGTATACCAGGTAACCGTTTTATTCACAGATAAAAAAGGCATGACAAAACGACTCGTACAAGAAAGGTCCAGGAGGCAGGGCCGTCATGACGACACCTGCGAAGGGTCCAGCGGACTAACTCGAAGCGATGGGAGGGAAGTGTTTTCCCTTTATTTTTCTGTTTGAACAGCACAGACAGGAAGCGGTGCTGAACCTGGGTAACGGCCACCTGGGCCCTGATCGCAGCAAAGTTTGTACTTGAAAACTACAGACACAAAACGGGACAGCCCGCGCCTCGACGCGGTTGCTTTTTAAGTCCTCGCCGCCTCCTGGCCGATGAGGTTCTGCAGCTCGGAAAGTCGCCAGCCTGCGTGTCAGCCCCGCGACCGCTCGGTGGCCCCCGGGGCCCAGCACCGAGCTGCAGGGAAAGGCCGTTCCAGCAACGTGGAATGCAGAATGTTTCTCTCTCGAGTGTTTACAAAGAGCGTAGGACATATAACACTGTATGTTTCCATAGTAAGGGGGGTGGGGTGGGTATAGTGTCTTCATCTTGATTTAAAAAAACAAAACAGGAGTTTTCAAGTGCCGTATCCCATCAACGTGACTTTCGACCCGAAGTATTTCTCCCCCGATCAAAAGGGATGGTTCAGGATTTCTGGCGAAAGCCCCCTTACCCATCCCGCTCCCTCCGCACGGGGGCCCCGCACGTGGAGACACTCAGGTTGCGGACAAGCACGCAGCCCTGGCCGGCTTTGATCTTCCTGCCATAACCATCAGACCGATGGCATCCACCTGCGTTCCCATAAACATTCGCGGTCAAACCCTGAAGACTCCACCTGAGTCTCCCGAAGGCCCTTCTAAACGCTGATGAGCAGGGAAGTTTCAGAACTTGAGCACAGGACACGGAGAGAGGAGAACCTGAAGCTGGAGGCGGAGAAGCCGTCCCAGCCGCAGGAGGGGGCCCATGGGGGGTTTGCTAACGCCCCTCGGAGAGAGGGGGGTGGGGGCAGAAGGTAAACATGTCCGCGGAAGGACGGGCGCTTCATGTTTAGTTTGGGCCAGAGACACTGACTTGCGTGGGGTCATTCTGAACCAGAACATGTCAAGGTCCTTTTCTTTTGTTAGTGAGAATGGGACAGAGCGAATGTAATCAGTTAAAAGGCAAAGGGCAGATCTGGGCATGCAGGTTCCCGTAGGGAAAAAACGGAGTCCTGCTCAGGTCGCCCCTCTCCCAGGCCGTGAAGGTGGAGGGATCTAAGCCACCCGGTTCACTGCTTCCCTTACGGCTCTCGGCGTATTTCTAGGGTGAGAGGGGATGATGGGGTGAGCACCCCAAGAGAAGCACCGCACTCCAAAGTCAGCATCATCTGGGTGGAGGCGTCACTCTGGTCCTAACCCAGCCGACAGGTCAGAGGGCTCACTGTCCTATCCTGGTCAGACTGCATGTGACAGGTCGCTCCTCCCGGTTCCAACCACAGAGTGGTCTCCCGTGTCTGCTCACAGGCGGGTGACACGTTCCAGGAGGAGGGGTCCTGATGCGCTGTGATTTCTAAATGCCTTCGTATGGCATGCAAAAAATTATATATATCAAACCGAGCCTACGGGCACCGAGAATAGACGGTTGGTGGCTGGAGGAGGGGGCAGGGGTGAGGGAAAGGGAAGAAAGCCGCTGTCCTCGTAAACACCACTGTTCCGTAAAGGAGAAATTCTGCATCCTGTAAGCTCAGTCGTAGGAACAGAGGAACAGGTACTTCCGGTACCATCTGACTTTCACAGGACTGTGCTCATCGCCGGGATGCGAGTATCTAGAACGTGCGTGGGAAGTGGTTTCAGCCTCGGGGTGCTGGGTAGCTTCTTCCCCAGTCCCCTCGTTACCAGGTGTCTGTCAGGAGGTGGCTGACAGGAGGAGTGTCGCTTCTTTGAAAGTCTTGCCAGGCCAGTTGACTTCCGTGGGTGAACCCCAGATGGGGGCAGGCAGAACGAAGTCAGTTAGTCTGGACGACAGAAACGGGACCTTCCTCAAACACCGAATTTTTGAACCCCACTGTACACGAAAACTCAGGTACCTAACCTAACATCGACTGTTAGTGGGATCATCGGCTACGTGCAGTTATTTCGGGGAGAAAACATGAAAATGCAGACCCTGGGTCTTCAGTCTTGTAAAGCCACGTTCACCACGAAAATCCGCGCGACGCCGGTTCTGTCTCTTGTCAGAGGCCCGCGCTGTCGTGGTCGCCAGCTCCACGCACCGGCCTTGGGAGCCGCCGTCGGTTGCCTCGGGTCTGCTTTTCTCCCCAGAAGCCACGCCAGGTCCGTGGGCTCCGCACGGTCGCTCCTATTCCTGAAACAGAGCAGAAGGCGAGCTTTAAACACCAGAACTGGGCGAGTGAACTAGCAACACACGGAATCTGATCCCGTGCACACAAGAGGCTCACGTGCCAGGAGGCAAGTCCCCCAGAGGGCCCGGCATTTGTGGGTGAGGGTCACTGCCGCCTTCGGACCCTCATTGTAAAGACTGAGGACGATCACGAAACAGAGCCACTCTTGGTCTCTGAATTGGAAACTCGAGTTCAGCGTCCCTCGTGGTCCCCCGGAATGCTGACGCAATTCACAGGGCGAACGTCCTCTGAAGACGGTGCCCTTAGAAGTGTCCTCATCACACAGGGGCAGTGACCTCCCTCCTGGAGGGGCGAGGTGGTGGCCAGCCGCACGGGACTGTCACTACGTAAGGAAGACCTTTGCCTGAGGCACCCATGTCCCACTAATGTGGCATTGGTGATGGATCAAAAAAGTTGACAGAGAAAATTGTTCTCCTAGGTCCAGGGAGATGGTCAGAAAATGGAAACTTGTGAAGTGTTCTGCATAACCAGCCATAGTTGAGTCCGTATGCCCAATGGATACAGCAATGGCCACGATCACGCAAATGATACTCATTTTGCCAGAAAGGCAAGGGAGATGTTAATAGGTTAAAATACTGGAACCCACGTAATTTCACATTGCTTCCACCACTCCTTGCATGGTTTTCTGTTGTCCCTTAAACACACACACACACCCCGAGACAAACCTTTTCTGTAAGTGAAGAGTCTGGCTTCATTCTCCCAAACATCTCAGTGAATGATGCCCCACACACCTGAGGCGCGTCCCCTCCCGGGAAGGGGTTAAAATGGGCTTGATGCTCATTTGCTTTATCCTGAACCCTAACTGTCGTCATCAAATGCTGAGGGGTCCCAAGCCAGGCCCAGGAAAACTGCACACACACACGTTACACCAAGTAAACTCCAAAGTGCTGGAGTGCCGCCTGCAACACGCATGTGTAGCTGATCACACGGTGAATCCCTGACCCACACGACATTTTACGTCAACTTATCTCGGCAAACCCAGGGGAAAGAGCGAACCGAAAACGTAAGGGAATGTCAAGTCTTCCTTAAAATAAATCAATCACCTTTAGAAATTGAGAAAGGCTGTGACAGGATGGCTTACGCATCCCCCAAACGGGATACAGGCCTTTCCTGCACCACGAACGAGCCCCGTGACTGAACTTGACCTTGGGAAACTGGATGTCCTTTGCTTCGATTCGTAACAGATTTTCCTGAGAAGTACATGCTCTACCTGAAGGAAGTCCGAACTGCTTTTTGGAATCGAATGGATTGACAAACATAGAACAAGTCAAGTGCTCCGCTGACCCTTGTCACGGAGGAGAAGGGTCAGGTCCCCGAAGATGGGCCGCTGCCACTCTGTTACAGGGTAAACCTCAGCCACGAAGTTTCCCACATTCGGAAAATGCAACCAAAGAGGAAAAAAAAAAACAACATACTTTTCAGAATCTGGAAAAGATTATCTCTTAGAATGGGCTCAAAATATCATTTGCTGGTTTCAATTTTAGGGCAAAAATGGAAATGATTTACATTTTAACAGTTCCTTTGCTGAATTCGAAGTGTCTTATTTAGAGTTACCAAAATCATGTCATAATGATCAGCTGGCACATCTGGGAAAGCCAACAAACCCCTTTCACTTAATAAATGACACTGCAACATGAAGGTAAACCTTTCACACCGGCTTTACGTGTCCTGAGAACGTCCCATAATAATTGGTGTGGCGAATCCCTTTACGCAGATCGTAAGCCCCTTGAGAACGCGCTCTGAAAAGGAACTGCTGTCATTACATGTCACTCTAAGATACTAAACGCCGCTTCTAAATCCTCACTTTCGTGTCCCTGGGATGCTGCCTCTCCACCCTTGGCCCACCCACCAGCACCATCAACAGAAAAAGGTGGAGGACGAGTTGGTTTTTGGGTGACGTGGGGTGGAAACGTTTCATTCTCTGCATCACAGAACTGGAGACAACCCAGGTCGGCCACTCAGACTTCCCCACGGGAGGGTGGGCGCGTGTGACAGATGCTGGGGAAGGCAGCGCCAGCAACTTTGATATCAGTGCCAGCTCACTTGATACAAAAGAAAGGCTCACCATCTTGTAATGAAAATGGAACTTGCATTAAAGGTGAAGAGCCCTCAGGCTTCTACTGTGGGGTGCCCGGCAAGGCATCTGATTGGGATGTTGGGGTTATTTGGCAGGGAAGAGGGGCCCCCCCACCCTGCTTCCTGCAGCTCCAGCCTGCGGTCCGGGCCAGTCGCCTTCGGAGCCCCGAAGGGGTGGGGACCACGAGCCATGCTTGAGACCTACACTCAGCTAGCTGGGCCAACTCTGGCCTTTCACTATTACCGTGAAAGTTGTAAAAAGCGCGGACGACTGAAAGGAAGGTCAGTAAGCACTTCCCCAGATAGAGAGGCATGCTTTTCACACCAGTGTTTGTTCTTCCTCCCTTATCTCTCCCTTCACTTCCTTCTTTTGTGAGAAAGCCCATATTTTTAATCCAAAGTCAACACGTTTTTAGTAAATTCCCTATAAACGACCTATAGAAGCGTTTTGCAGTCTGCACAGGGACGGAGGATTTAGGTCGCTGTGAACACAGGGTAGCTGGTGAAAGGAACACTGCGCGTCCGCCCTGGGGCATCGGCGTGGTCCTGACAAAAGCGGATGAGGGCACAGGCTGGGGCCCTAGGTCGGTTCCCAGGATGGGGGCGGGGGGGCCACGCTGGTCTTGGGGGGTCCCCTTTCGTAGGCAAGCCCGGCCTCGTTCTTCCCGAAGAACGTGAACCAACAACGCCTGTGCTTACAGTCAGCAAACATTTATAAAAATCAAGTCAAACCCAGGCAAGGCCACATCTCCGCCCGAAGGACAGGCAGGGTGGGGGCCCAGATGTCCCTAGTGCCACTCTGCCTCCAGGCTGGCAGCGTGCCAGAATGACCCGTCGGCCTGCTGTCACCTCCCCCCACCCCTACCCCCGCCTTATCGGAAACCCTTTGATCTGGAAGGTTCTGATGCCGCATCAAGTCCCAGACCCCCAAGCGACAATCGATTTCCAACCAAACTGACCCACCAGAGCAAGCAGAATGCTCCAGGAAACAGCAGCACAAGAGAGAGGCGGGAAAGGTGCTCGTGAACTTGACGCTGAACGGCTGCCTTGCACAGGGGCACACGGGGGCGAGGAATGGAGTTGGGGGCCGCTGGCTGGGGGTGCTGACCCTTGAACTGCACAGGCTCACGTACTGGTGGGTTTTGTTTTCAGGGACTGTGGACAGCACTGGAAGTGTATTTGCTCTTGCTTATGGTTTTCTTCTTTTTTGTGTATTTGATTGATTATGCTGTTCCAGTTGTCCCAGTTTCTCTTCCCTTTGCCCTTCCTAGTTACCCCCTACCCTCCAGCAACCCCACCCCCCTTAGCTCATGTCCAGGCATCATGCATAGACCCTCTCCTGTCCTATTCTTAACATCCCCCTGTCTACTCTGCTCCTGCCAATCAGGCTGCTTAATCCCAGCCTTTCACCCTCCTGGCTGATAGCCCTTCACATAATCCCCATACCTACGATGCTGTTCCTGTCCTGGTTGTTTGCTATGTTGGCTCTTGTTTTTATTTTTTAGATTCTGTTGCTGATAGTTGTGAGTTTGTTGTCATTTTAACGTTCGTAGTTTTGATCCTCTTCTTCTTAAATAAGTCCCTTTAACATTTCACCTAATAGTGTGGTGATGGTGAACTCCTTTAGCTTTACCTTGTCTGGGAAGCACTTTATCGGCCCTTCCATTCTGAATGATGGCTTTGCTGGGTAGAGTCATCTTGGGCACAAAGAGTCCCAGACTAGCTGGACCCAAAGAGGACCACATCAAGACACATCATAATTAAAAGGCCAAAGGTGAAACATAAAGAGAGAATCTTAAAAGCAGCAAGAGAAAAAAGAGAGTTACCTACACAGGAGTTCCTGTAAGACTAACAGCTGATTCTCAAAAGAAACTTTGCAGGCAAGAAGGGGCTGGCAAGAAGTATTCCCAGTGATGAAAAGCAAGGACCTGCAACCAAAAATACTCTATCCAGCAAAGCTTACGATGTTCTTAATAACATTTTCTCTGGCTTGCTTTATTATAAGAATACAGCATACAATCCATCAAACATACAAAATACACATTCACCTACTTGTTATGGTATCAATAAGGCTCTTCTGGTCAAGGCAGGGGTGGGTGAAAGTAGGTTTCCAGTTGGGAGTACAGGAAACAAAGTTTATTCTTCTATTATGTATCATTTATTTCCTATACAACCACCATAAACCTACTTCTGCCCACCCCTGTAGTAGGCTGTGTTAGTAATTAAGACTTTGGAGAGTCGAAAGTTACACTTGGAATAACTCCCACGTTGTTCAAGGTCAGCTGCAGCTGGACTTACAAAGAATTTAAAAATGCTGCAAGGTTGCAAGCTCAGTGCGTGGTCAAGGGCACAGACAAGAATTAACCAACGGGTGCATAAATAAGTGGAACAACAAATCAATGTTTCTCCCTCTCTAAATAGCAATCATTTTTTAAGATTGTTTTAAATGCAGCTCCCTTTGTAGCCTGATACATCACCTGCTAGGTTCTTTACATCTTGAAATGCCGTTGAAAATATCTTCTACAACACACAAAATGTTACGAGAGATGGGAAACCCCTCGTAGGTTCCCCCGCGGGTTGTGTTCGGAACAGAATTCCGTTCGCTCTGGTCTTCGCACAGGACCGGGTCGCTGGCTTACCTGGGCGGGTGTCTGAGTGGGTGGGTCCCGCTGGCTTCTGGTGGCCAGTGCGTCCCGAGCGCGTGCCGGCTCTGTCGCAGAGTCGCCGCTGAAGAAATCGGTAGTTTCCGTACGGCTCTCCGAAGGAGTCTGAGTTGCACCAGTGCCACCAACCAAATCCTGACTCTTGCCGGAAGCCAGGGATTCGTTTTCTGGGCTGAGAGACGGGATCTCTTCTCCAGCAAGCTCGGGGTAGGAGTCACAAGAGGAGACGTCATCGCCAGAAACGGGATTCTGCATTAGAGGCCAGGCGTCCGAGAACTCGCCGCAGACGGACCGGGAAAGGGACCCGAAGAGGCCCGGCACGGTCTCCCCCGCTGCACCTGCGTTTCTGAAGACACGTTCCAAACAGCGTGAAGCAGGGAACCACACACACCCCACAGCAAAGCAACATTATCTCTACTTTGACGTTTTCTAGAGGAAGCAGCGATTTATTCGGTCAGAATTCCAGTTGTTACAAACTGGCTTCACTATGGCAATTCCTCCATTTACTTTAAAAGGAGGTATGTTCATTCCGTTTCCATCAATGTCCTTACACACTGAATACAATGTCGAAACCACGTGGCTTCTTGGCTTTGAACTGAATTTCAAGGCTGTTCCCAAATTCTATGAGTATACACGACACGTAAAGAATTACTTGCCGACGACAGAAGTGTCGCAAATCATGACTCAAAGACAAAAATAAAACTGAGTGTGACATACAGAAGGTTGCCCTGGGGATTGGTAACCCTGAGGGACGTACCCAACGACCAGAACGTCCTGAGTGATACCGGCAAAGGGAAACCCTCGTGAAGTAGCCCCAAGTCGCACAAGGGGTCACCCGTGCGAAGGAGCCCAGTTACCTCTCGCGAAGTGTGGCCTTGGAATGCGCCCTGCACCCGAGAGCCACCTGGCGGGCGCTGCAGGAGTCCTCGCAGCACAGGGACGGGATCAGGTGGACAGGCCCTGGGAAAGCCAGCGGAGTGTGAGGCGCTGTTCTCTCTGGTGCCGGTCCCACCTCGTTCTCGAAACCTGAGCTAGCCCCCCCTCTGGGTAGCACTTTAGGGAAAGGGGAATAGGACACTTAACGTTTTTCTCTATTTTATCTTTAAAAAATACGATGACCCACGTATAGGATGCACCTGGAGCCGTCGAATTCGTGGAGACAGAGGAAGGGTGGAGGTGTGAGGGGCTGGGGAGGGGAGGGGAGGGGAGGGCATGGGGGCTCAGCTCGGGGAGCAGGGGAAGCTCCAGAGGGGGTGGAGGCCGGTGCACAATCGTGTCAATGTCCTCGATCCACCGAGCTGCGCGTTTACATTGGTCGAAGAAAAATTTAGAAAGAGAGGGATTAGCTAAATTTAAAAATAAATTTTGGCCCTGGTGGTGGCTCAGTGGATTGAGCACCGGCCCTGTCAACACAAGGGTCGCTGGTTCGATTCCCAGCCAGGGCACACAGCCAGGTCTCCAGCCAGGTCCCCAGCTGGAGGCAGGTGAAAGGCAACCACACATGGATGTCTCTCTCCCTCTCTGCCTCTGTCCCTTCCCCTCTCTCTAAAAATAATAAGATCTTTAAAAATCTTAAATAAATAAGATTTAAATAAATAAATTCCCCCCAGCCCTATAAATGAGAAATAAACACAATCAATACTTGGTGAACAGCTTTCTAGACTCCCCTGTATGTATCAATATATAAACATATAATTCCAATCTGATAAAAGCTGTAAACACACTAAAGCACGCAGCTTAATTCAAAGACACGTATACAGAGAAAAAGATTTGAGGTAATTGTACACTTACGTGTACATATACGTTTGTGTACAGTCAAACTTAACACGAGGATTACCTCGTTTCTAAACAGGAAAATATTCACCTGAAACTAGTATTTCACTTTCTGAAAAATGCGTGTTGTACACTGAGATGCAATTGCAAATCAGGTCATCGGATGGACCCCAACACACTTTCAGGTGACCCTCTCGGTCGGTGACACTACTCCACTGACCTGGGTCCCCTGCCAATGAACCCTCACGCTCACTGTGGGATTTCTCAAAACTGTTGACAGGCAAAGGCCCCGCCGCTCTTTACAGAAATGACTGGTTCTAGGGTCCCGCCCTGGGGGAACGGCAAGGCGAGCCTGGTCCTTCTTTCCGTACCAGGGAGAAAGAAAGAACAGGGCGGACCACGTCATGAGCCACCCAAAGGGCCCCGCACTGTACACATCAGGGACCTCTGAGCATCAAAATGAACGATGAGAGCCAAGAACCGTAACCCAGCAAACAAGACCCAGGAGTCCCCGCTAATGAAAGGAAATACGTCAACGCGGAAGAGGGGGACATCCTTTCGGACCTGCGGGAACTGGGGAGCCAGTGAGAGCCGGTCGCCACCGGCCACGCTGACCCCGGCGAGTCACCGGGGGAGGCTAATCTACGGGCAAAGCCGCTGGGCGTTCACATAATCTCAAGCAAGCCCCTGCGAGGTTTCATGAACGACAGCAGGGACAGCCCGCAGAGCCCCACAAAGTGACCCGAGGCGACCCGTGTGCCACCGCACGGGCCCTCAGAAGGACACAGGCCCGCCGCTGCTATTCTGAGTCTAGACCCAGGGGAACCGCGGGGGCCCACATGGGGGTTGAGGGCTGTGACTGTTTTAGCCGGGTTGGTGGTCCGTGGAAACCAGGCGGAGCTACCGCGTGGCTGTGGGACAGACAGACCCCGGTCACCGCAGCCTCACGGTCACGCCTCTGCCCCCTCCCCCGGGACTCACCACAGGTCGGCGCCGAGTCCCCATGGCGCAAGCAGCACGCGCGGTGAGCAGGCCCGTCCAGCTGAGGTCTGTCAAAGCAGGACAGCTCGGAGCCGCTGTACGGGGCGTCCTGGGCCCTCAGGGACCCTGAAGGAGAGGGGACAGTGGCGTCAGTGAAGACAACACCCTCTAGCACCGGGCAGACCAGGCCATCTCATCCCAGCCGTGCTGCAGTATGACGGTCACTTTAAAATAATTCTCCTTCCACGGAGACCCAGACATGAAATCACTTGTCAGGCGCTCAACAAGGACCGTCGTGATGTTGCGGGAACTTGGAACGATGGGTAGTCTCGCCTGGTGGCCCGGGCACGTCCCTGCCTTGTCAATGTCCCTGTGAAGAGGTGCCACCCACCCGTGCCCTCCCTCGGTGCCCTGCAGGGACAGGGGACACTGAGACCTATCTTCCTGGGCTCTCCGACCCCGTGGCAGCTGCTTGACTCCCATCCCGTCCAAGTCTCTGATGGCAGCGGTAGGTGGCCACAGGGACAGACGCGCGTCACCGACTTACAGCTGGGTTTCTTCTCCATCAGCTGCCTCTTGCAGTACATGGAGCAGAGGATGAGCAGGGCCAGCAGGACGGTGGCCAGGGCGCTGCAGATGACCGCGGCCAGGGCCGTGTCACGCGGGCTGGAGGCCGGGGACAGCACCTTCACGAGGTTCACCTTGCTGGTGCCTGGAAAGCCAAGCGAAAGCAGTCAGCACGCACTCCGCCCCCTGGGACACTCGGGCAGAGGCCGGCCCTGACCTGGGCCAACACCGTCAGCCGTGGCCTCTGGGCACAGAAACAGGTCCTGGGGGACAGTCGGGGGACAGGTTCAGACGGCTGGGGCTCACCCTCCTCCTGGAGGATTTCCGGAAGGCGACCCCTCCACCCTGAACCCCCAAACGTGTGGGTGTGCCGCTCCCCCGTTCCCGCGCTACTAGGCACGGGAACCGGAGCCATTTGTGAATTCAGGTGTTTGTCATCTCTATCTGTGTCCTTCGGCAGATGTGTCTGTGGCACGTGGCCGGTACTCAGTATTTACTGACTTGGACTCAAACCACCTAACTTTTGAAGCTTGACCGAGAATGGTTGCTTTGAGTGAGACCAGGTGGTGACGACGCGGAAAACGGTATCAGGGACGGTCCCACTCGATCAGCAAACCCAACGGCAAACACTGAGCCGCGTGTTACAGGAACCTGGTCTCCCCAAGGGGGGGTTGAAGCAGCAAACGCGGGGGACCCGGGCCAGGCAGCCGCCGTGGGAGGTGGGAGGTGGGAGCGATGCGTCCAGGTCAGTGGGAGCTGTTTGCCCCCGAAGGCCGACGGATGAACCTGAGACAGGCGCCCTGAAGGGCTGGAAAGAAAGCCCTCCGGTTCTGCCGCCAGGACCCAGCCTCGCCTGATCACAAACCACGGCACAACGTGGGACCAGTGACGTGGACGATGACAATTGTCTCTGAGGACGAGTTCCTTTGACCTGACTCCCGAAGAGCCGACCTGGGAGCAGAGCGTCCGTAACCAAGACGACACATCGCGCCATGAAAGTTTCTCTCCGCGGCCGGTGATCCCAGGTTGCTTCTCCTCTCTGCCCGGCGTGGCCTTTCCGGTTTCACTTGGTCAGAGTCAAACTCTCCCCCAACGCCGGGCCCCGGTCGGCAACCAGGGACGTCTGTGGTAGCCTCCTGTCACCCAGAGGCTGGCAGGTCAGGGAAATCGACAGTCTCCCGTTCTCACCAAGCCTGCAGCGTTTCCTTGTCTGAATGACTAACCTGTGTGGCTGCGAACTCTGGTTCAGGAAAATCAGGCAGAAGTCACCCCGTCACCCCATGGCGCACACAGAGACAGGGGCCTGATTCCTGTCCAGCCACGGCCGTGACAAACCGAATGCCGTTGCCCAGTGCGTTGTATCGGCATCTGGGAGACCGCGCGGCCGGTGAATCAGGCCTCTGTAAACACCCACTGCAAAGGAGGGGCCTTAGCAACTTCAGTACAAAGCACGGCTGGCCCGCCAGCTCACTGTGGTTGGGTTCCTTGGCCTCAACCCCGCAGGACCATCCTTCATCCTGACTGCAATAGTGAGGACTTTGTGTTTCGGTTGCTGGAACCAGAACTCCAGCGAATCCTGTCGCCTCCAGCTGGGCTCTCTCCCCGCTCCCTCCCCTCAGTGGCCGGCCACCTGGCTCTGGCCCGTCACCTCCTGCCAGCAGCCAGGCCTCCTCCCCGGCCCGGGTCCCACCAGGCCAGGCCACGCGGGCACAGGAGCTGTTTGTCTGGCCCGCACGGAGGGGGCGGAGCCGCAGCCTGTGAGATGAAGACCAGGCGTGACCTCGGAGAGCCACGCTGGCCACAGCTTGCAGGGCACCTCCAGGGCCCAGGGTGGGACACATCTGCCCCGGGGAGCACAGACGCGCTGCTGGGTTGCGGGGACAAGAGGGGGGCTGCAAAGGGCACCCGTGTCCCACCAGCCAAGTGCCTAAATTTAGTCTCTGCTGTCCAGAGTCTTGCTGCCAGGTCATCTGGCCTAGTAACCTATTTTCCACCAGACCGTGTAGGTCAAATGTTATCAGTACGTCTTTAAGGGAAATAAGAAGGAAAGAGCCCTGGCTGGTGGCTCAGTGGATAAGGCGCCGGCCTGTGAACCCAAAGGTGGCTGGTTCGATTCCCAGCCAGGGCACATAACCGGGTTGCAAGCCAGGTCTGCAGCCAGGTCCGTAGCTGGAGGCAGGTGAAAGGCAGCCACACATGGATGTTTCCCTCCCTCTCTGCCTCCCTCCCTTCCCCTGTCTCTAACAATAATAAGTAAAATCTTTAAAAACGAAAGAAAGAAAGAAGACAGGGAAGGCAGCCATCACAGGACAGTGCTAGCCAGGCAGGGAGGCGAATGGCAGGCCGGCCCTGCCCACAGTGGGGCCGCGGGACCGGCTGGCACCGTGCCCCCAGGTGCTGCTCAGAGAAAGCCTCTCACGCCCAGGGCGCGCTCGTCACTTGAGATCTCTCTCTGGCACGTGGTGGAGTCCGAGTGTAGCTGGGTGGCATGTCAATTGAGATAAACACCATCATTAACAGTGGGGGAAGATTATAAGCCACAACATGGCAGCAGATTGGCTCCGGCATTTCTCCGCCAACACGATAAAGTGGCATTTTTTTTTTCCTTCCCCTGCTTTCAAGGCTGTTTTTCCTCCTTTTATTATCCCGCGACCTCTCAGGTCTCGCCGGGCTTATTTGACCGAGGAAACAATGAAGCTTTCACGCGCCCGCACCAAGAGGCAGAAGAGACGCCATAAAAGCAGCGGTTGGGGCCGTGAACACCTGTGCCAAAGGAGCCAGGAGCTCGGAAGGAGTGTTGCTTCAATGGGGCCGGGAGGCAACGCTGCCATCTGGGGACTGAAACAAAGATAGGGGACTTGGGCGGCTGCCCTCCCGGGTTCCTGTGGGGACTCCGCTTAACCCCGCGGGTGCCAGGCTCCGCGGAGCGCCGGGGGGGTGGGTGGGGGGCAGCTGGCTCGCTGATCCTGTCTTCGGAGGAGGGACGGCTGAGACCCTCGCTGTGGTTAGCAAAGCGGATCATTCTTATTTACCTCCCTGCAGCATTAAACGTACTCTTCTGTGAAACGATCCTAAGATGATGAAACGCAAAGGATTTCCACCCACTGACGTCCTTGGAAGGGGGAAAAAATGAAATTGGTTTCACACGACTGGGTCCAAACGGAAGAGAAAAATCAGGGTTTAGACGGTGCTTCCTGCCCTCTTCCATTCCTGCAGACTTGATGCCGCGACTGTCACCTGCACTTTTACAGAACTTCGGGCGAAAAAGCAGAGCTCTGTGTTAGGTCGGAATGAACACACCTGTTCGGAGGTTTAGAAGGTGGAGATTCAGGCATTCGACCAAAGCTTTGTTCCTGTTTTATTTTTCAAATCCTCACCCAAAAATCTGCTCATGGATTTCAGAGCGAGAGGAAGGGAGGGAGAGAGACACCAATGAGACAGAGAGAAACAGTGATCTGGGTTGCCTCCCGCACACACCCCAGCTGGGGATCGAACCCGCAACTTTCTGGTGTACGGGAGACACGCCAACCAACCGAGCGCCCTATCCGAGGCCATTTGTCTACGAAATGATTAAACCTCCATTTGGCGCACGGTAACAGAAACCATGTATGATGATGTAAAATGGATGTCAAATCTTAAGGGCACCTCTCTGAAAAGTTGTGCTTTTTCTCGCGTTTAGGAAAAAAAGACCAACCAGACGCTACGCTCCTGTCCTTTTCTTAGGCATCCCGCAGAGCAGGCACAGCCTCACTCACTGACGTTCTATGGCTATGACTAGTGATTAACTACATTAAATTAACGAAACTAATCATCAGCCCTGGAGACGAGGGTGGAAAGCCCGGTCTTCAAAGTGCGTACGTTTGCTGGGTCGGCTACAAAGGCTGCTCCCCTGAAATCCGGTCTCCGTGGCGGCCCCAGGACCTTTGTCCGGGCTCGGCTTACTTAGGCCTTACCCGGCCCCCGGATTTTAGGTCACCCCCAACTTTGGAGCGTTAGCATGTCGACTCCCCAAGGAGCAGGCATGTAGTCTGGGTTTGCCACTGTGGGTCCCCAGGGCCACATGGCTGCTCGCAGATGAGGAGGGAGATTCGGGTCAGAGAACGAGGGGCCAGACCACCTGCAGGTAACGGGCGCCCCGGGAGAAACGTCTTGGTGGCGCATCTTCCCGTTACAGAAAGGTCACAGTTTGACCCCCCGTCAGGGCACGTGCCTAGGTGGCTGGTTCGACCCCTGGTTCCAGCACAAACGGGAAGCAGGTGATCAGTGCTTCTCTCTCGCATTGATGTTTCTCTCCCTCTCTCCTCTCTCCCTTCGTCTCGCTCTCTAAGCAAGGAAAATAACATGTCCTGGGGTGTAGGTTACAAAAATGCTAAAGAAAATAGAAGTAAAACGTGGCCTCTAAGCTTAAGCAGAGGATGTCCACTACGGGTTTGGCATAAACTGTTAGATCGCGTTTCTCCACGTGTATGTACACGCACACATCACTGTTCCTTCTGTTCAAGTCCACAGCCTGATGAACAGGCCTGCCGGATTACGTATCATTAAAACAGCCGGTACCTAATCTAACAGTCACTTTCAACAAACCACGACCTGTTTCTTCGTGAGTAAATATTTAAACCAGCTCATGGACTCGGCATGTCAGAGACCGAAGATAAAGGCAGGGAAGTTAGGTGCAGAGCTGACCAAGTAGGGATCCACCGCCCCTGTTCTCCTGGGGTCCATCGGAGCCTCTGGGCTGCCCACCCGCAGCTCAGAAGGCTCCCACCCCCAGGCCACCCCGGCCTCCCGGAAGGTCCAGGCGAGCAGGAACCCCACAAAGCATGTCCGGATCCCAGGTACACAGTCACCTGGCTTGGTCAGGCATTTCCACTTTCCCTGGCTTCCCTTGGAACAAAGTTAATGAATGGCTCACAGGTGCCTGGCAATTCTGTACTGGGAGAAAGGAATGACTGCAGCCTGCATGACTCTAAGAGACTCTTGCAAGGCTGATCCTACTTCTGTGACTCCAATGCAACTCCAGCTAAGTGGAGGTACACGCTTGAACTCTATAATCTCCAAAGCAGCGGTGTTGCCAGCACATTTGTCCTCCGCGGGGCCACAGCACACAACGGCCCTGCGTGTTCCCACCACCCTTGGGAAAGCAGGACCTTGCTCTAACGGAGTTCCAACATATTGTTGGATAACAGTGCCTTCCCTTGATAACCAAGTAAGCGTTAAAGAAAGGATTCTGTCCAATGGAACTTCTGAAACGTGTTTTTCAAGAAAGTTTCCTGCTTTCTTAAAAAGACTGCCACAAATTTGCCATCTGATCATCCCGGGACCCCTTTCACGCCCAGGACAACAACGAGACCATAGTCACCGCACTCAGGGTCGGCGGTTGGGCCGCAAGGGTCCATTGCTCTACACCCAACGGCACAAATCACAGTGGTTGGGGTTCTCGGGGCTGTTTTAAGCCGGCCTTCTGGCTCCGCCCTGCGGCCCCCGGCTTCTTGCTGCGCCCCTCCCTCCGCCCCTGGTAGCCCCTCTTCACCCCTCACCCCCTGCGCCGGCTGCAGGCTGGGCAGAGCACATGGGTTCCAGGCTGGGGCTCTGTATCCCGCTTGGGAGAGCCCCCCACGGCCTGAGCCCTGCAGGAAGACCTGCTTCTCTGGTTGCCACAGAAGCTGCTTTGGACGAGTAGAACTATACATTTGTTTCTGGGTAAAATGAAGCGTTGACGCAAAGAAAGGGGGTATATGTAAAGCACAAGCAGGGAGCAAGAGAAAGAAGGAAGAAAGGGGCCACAGCACCCCAAAGCAACACATGAATTAGTGAAAACAGGGACCACCTGTCCCCACAAGCCAGGGCTGTTTTCCCGAGTTCTCTTCCATCCAGGGTCCTCCTGGTCCCACCCCGAACGGGACAGGGAAGACTGCGGGCTCACACTTGCCCTCCTGAAGCTCCTGTCTCTACCGCCTGGACCACCTGCGGGACCTGCTGCTCGGAGACCGTCCCCAGCGTGGCTCTACCAGCAGGAAAGCAGCCGTCCCTGCCCGACACCCAAGAGCCGTGGCCTGAAGACCACGGGTGACTCGAAAGCCTTCCGTGAGCTAAACCCTGATGAGTACACGTTGTTGGCTTTGCGGGTCCCCGGCGGAGGGCCTGGGAAGTCCCCCGAAGGCCGGGCCACCGCAGAAACACAAGGACGTGCACAGATACAAGGAAAACCGAATCCTTCTCCCAAAGCAAACGTCCAAGACGGGATTTCAGGAAGCCCTTCCGCGTCCCGTCCTACGGGCCCTGACCGGTCGGGTTGGCTGGGGGCCTCAGGGCGGCACGTGGCCTCAGGGCTGCCGCTCGCCAGTCTCCTGGGGAAGCGCCAGTCCACCCCGAACGCACCGCAGCCCTCTCCCTCCTCCTCAAAGAAAGCCAGATGCCTTCTGTTGGCATTGATTTCAAAATGCTCCCCGTGTATTTCCTCTTAGATTCGCTGTGTTGTCTTCTTTAAAAGAGGCACTTAGTGGGTATCCTTATTTTGAAATAACTCAGCATTGCCTGTCGAGAGAGAAAACACGAACACCTCCAGGCCCGTAAACACCCTTGTGGGCATCAACTCATCCTTGTGTGAGTGCGGGACACCCCCTGGTCCAAATACCTACATGGGAATTTGCTCAACAAATATCGATACCATTCAAATAAGGCTTACAAGAGGGGAACAAAAAACTTACGTCCCAAGTGTAATTATGCACAGCATCATTAACGTTGATTTTTAAAAATCGGAGGTAATGGCAGAAAAAAGAAAACCCTCACAAGGCTGTTTTTTGCTCTGACGTTAAGATGTTTTATATGCAGTGTTCCCCCCTCCTTCTTCATGCCAAACTTTAAAAATGATCTGGAACGAGCAGATATTTCTCTTCAAAACTTATCTTGAAATTACTTGGGTTCACCATTTAGAAGATACTTCACGTTTCCTTTGGGAGGGAATCCTTTTTAATCATGTGTGTGCTATAATCTTGGCACAGAGATCTGTGTTCTGTATTCTGTGTTTTAAGCCGGTGAAATTCCCAGATAGTTGCAGGGCGGCCTGTCTTCCTTTCTTCCTCCTGCTCAAAAGATTTATCTGATCCTTATCTCTGTGGCGTGGCAGGGCTCCTCTTACAAAGCCCCCAGGAACAAAGCAAACATCTCGCTGAAAACGCACTTAAATAAAGCCGGGCCTGCCCAAAACCTCTTTGAATTTTTCCAAAACCATTTGTTCCAACCGCAGCAGTAGGTTCCGCATGAAGTCAACTGCTGCTAAATGAAATCAGACAAAATCAGCCTTTCTTATCAGGCCCTGCGGAATGGAATGCAGCTCTTCTCAGACGTCTTGCGTGTTTGTGTCTGTTTCCCTGACCGGCTCCCACGGGCGCGTGTTAGGACAGAGGAGAGCCCAAAGCAGTGATTTCTACCGACAGGGACCCTTTCCTTCACCTGCGGTGCCACGAACCAGCCATCCCCACCAATTTGTGCCTAGCCAGCAGCAGTGAGCCCCCCGTCCTTCTCTGCGGGGTGGGGAGCTGAAAGTCCGGGCTGGTTGGCCACAGAGCGCAGGGCCTTGGGTCATGGAACAGAGAGAAAAGACGTCATGTCGCTGTGACCTCCGACTTTGGCTGGACCCTACTTACCGGAAATCCCAGGATTTTCACCTGCCTCCTGCTCCCTGGAATGAAGCTGCTGAGCTCTGGCCCCAGCCTACTGAGGGGAACACAGGGCCTCCTCCCGGGCACAGAGGCCCCTCTCCCCCGTCACTGAAGGGCAGGCCCACGGCAGGGATGTCCCCGCACCCGGAGAAGACCAACCTGGGCCTCCGATCCTTCTCCAGCCGGTGCCTGCCATGCCTGGTGATTTTGTTCTCTCTGCGTGAAAACATGTAGATGTGTCTACACCTAAAAGACTAGATGGAAAAACTCCCCTCCCTTCCCCGCACACAGCGCGGGTCACCCTCCCGGTCGCCTTACGGAGTCGTCTGTGGTGGTCTCCATGGTCCCCCTACGTGAACTTATTTCCTTTTACGTGGCTTCCATTCCCTTGGCTCGTTGAAAGGATTCTTGTCAACGTCATCAAGGGTCTCCAGGGCAGAAAGGTCATTTCCAACATGCGCGCGGCATCCAATGCTGCGGCCAGTCTCCCTGGGCCTCCCGGACCCTCCGCGTAGACTTGTCCTCCTCCAGTGTCTGTGCCGGCTGACACAGGCTGCAGCTGACCTCAGTCCCCAGGCCCCAGAGCGGCCTAGGGTCTCAAGCCAGGGCCACCCGTGGGGTCCAGGGAGCCCCCATTTCTCTCACCACAGCCTGTGTCCTTCCCATACACCCCATGACAGGAGACAGCCGGGGAGGTGTCCCTGGCTCCCAGCCGCCCAAGAGCCTCACCAGGACAGGAGCTCCTCACCCACTGAAGAAGCCGAGTTGCGTGACCAGAAGCCAGAGAAACAAAAACAGAGGGCATGTGGCATGAATTTCCTTCCCTACCGTGCAGATCTCCTCTGAGGAGAGGCGTCGTGTTCTGGGCGGGACCCCGGGGCGGCGCCAGGGGCAGTCAGGACCAGCACTCGCCGGAGACCCCAGCTCGCGGGTCACAGGGGAGTAGCTGACTTAGAAAAATCATTTCTGTCTTGGCTTTCTAAAAAGTGGCCTATATGGAGAAACACGCCTGCACGGATAAATTAAACTAGTTCACTTTCGTTTCAAATGATAACCTAAGGAGGGCTTTGCGGGACATCAAGCGTTAAGTGTAAAAATCTACCCTTCAAGGCTAATTTACGACGTCCAAAGTTAGCCAGATCCCCAAAGGCAAACAAGGTCAACGCCTGAGACCTGGGGCGAGGTTATTAAACAACAAAAATAAACCCAGTGCTTCCCGACGCAGCCCTGGGCGATGCTGATTTCTTCAGGAAATCTTTTTATAAGGTGCTTTGGGATGAGGAGCCCGACCTCGACGTTGGACGGAACGGAGGCTGAGCTGGCCCGGGGCACAGCCAGGTCGCCGCCCTGCGGCCAATGGCCAGGAAACACGTCGTTTTACGGAGGGGTTTAGCATAAAGAGGCTCCTTCCGGACCTCTACGTGGGAGGATTTTTACAGTTTGAAATTGTGAACATCAAAGCAAACGATGTAAGACAAAGGCAACACACAGCCGACTGCATCGGCCAAGAGCGGGCCGCTCAGCCTGTCTGGCTTTCTGGCGCGGGGCAGGGCCGTGCAGTGGAAAGGCCACGTGGAGGGCAGGCTCGGCCAAGGGCGAAAGGTCGTCCCCCTCTCTGGACTGGCACCCTGCTGGGGTGGTCTTGAGAAAACGCAGTAAAACAGACTGCTTCCCGGGGCCGACTGACACCTAGTAACAGGCTTCCAATACTGTCATCCTTACCCGCAGTGAAGTATTTGGTGACCGTCTGGGTGTTATAAAATGAGGGTCAATATACATGTCTACAAAAGTGAGAGTCCACCTTTTTGGTTTTGTTTTTGGCTTTTCTGTCACTTCCAATGAAGACTAAAAAGTAACGCATTTTGGTAAAGGACAGAATACCGTGGACTGCAGAGGTCCGTGACGTTAACGGGGGGACGCAAGTACTGTGTGAGCTTCCCGCAGAATGCAGTGACTTCCCATCCGTTCAGAGGAGGCTTTTGTCACACAGCCAGTGCTCCGAAAATGATCCAAACAGCCCCTCGCTATCCGCACTGATACCACCAAAGGCATGAGCGACCTGAGTGTGGGGACAGAGCCCTCCCACCTCCGCCACCTGCCTGGGCGGCCTCCAGTGTGTGCAGAAGCCCACCCAACGCCCTGACGCCCCGCTCATGCACACGAGCAGGAGCTGAGGACCCTCGGGCCACCTGCTGACTCCGCTCCTGGCCCCACACCTGCAGCTGTTCACCAGCCACCCCGAATCAACGCGGGTTCACAAAACTTGTAACACGTACCTTTTGTATCGAAGGAAAGAAAGGTATATTAACCTAGTAGGAAAAGGGCGCGGTTTTCCCATCTACAGTTCCACTCCCAGTACTTAGCGGGCTTATCTTTTTATTTGTTCACCACGGGAGGAAACTAGAGGAACGATGAAGCGAGTTCTGTTTAAGTACGTTCATCAGGGGCGTCTCCCGAACGGCAGCAAGGACACGGGGGTCAGCGTCCCGGGACCAAGACGGAATCTCAGCCGTCGGGGGCCCTGGCCCAGAGGCAGGACGCGTTGGTGCTCGGACCACCTGGTTCGCTGCCGCGGGCGGAGGTCTGTGCCCCACGGTGCCTGAGGCGCCCAGCAGAGGGGCTTTATGTCCCGCCGGAAGCTGATAAAAGCCCGCACCCCAGAAGCCCCCACGGTACAGAGAGATTTCGCTCCATTTGCCAACTGAACGAAGGTTTTTTAAAAATGAAGGGACCGAGAGCCCCGCGGCCCGTGCCCGTGGGACGGGGTTCACTCACAGTGCGGCTCGTAGGGGGGCGGAGGGTCTCCACAAGGCACACACTCCATGTCTTGAAAACCAACAAGTTTGGTCTTCCTATAAAATCTAGGAGAAAAGGGAAAAGAAGCCTTGTTAGCGCTTTCACCGACGCCCACCGGGGACCACGTGAATCCCGGGCAGCCTGCTTTTCCAGGTCTGTTGTAAGAAAAACGGTTCTCAAAGCCTCCGGGAGGGCAGCACCTAAGACAGACAGACCTGAAAAGCCCGGGCATGCGGTACATACTTGAGAAATAGCCACTCCACTCAACCTAACTTTGTAGAATTTGCTCAGCCGCAGTTGTTTTCACACCGCGGGGAGGGGGGCTGGTGAGGGAATATGAAATCAATTGAAGTGATAAACACCTTCTAGATAACGTGCCAGTTGTTCCTGTTTGACCTTCAGAGTCCAAACTAGTCAAGCCATCCGTAAAAGCGATGGAAACATGCAGGGAGCGGCTTATGTAATTTTGATATGGGGACAGCTGTCCGGGCAGGACAGGAGACCAGGAGCTACATGGGAGGGAGTATCAGCTCTGAACACACACACACACATTGAAGAGCAAAAAGAAACAAAGCGTCACCAACCTAGTTAAGGGGCAAAAGGAAACTGAAAAGTAGCTCAGATCGCAGCATTTCTACAACAAGTCTGACAAAGGTCAGACTCTGGGTAACGACCCTCACAGGTATCCAGGAGTTCTGGGATTTCGCTCATCCCTTTAATATGAGAACAGTGTACCGAAATATAATTTACCAACTATCGAATCCGGTCAGTTCAAGGATACAGTGAAAGCGTCTTCACGTATTCACCGATCTGTGCAGTCATCAGTACAATCAATTTTAGAACATTTTCGTCATGCCAAAAAATGAGCTCTGTCCCCATACTTTCAACACCACCCTTCATCCCCAGCCCTAGACACTCCCTCACTTCCTGTCTTTATAAATTTGTCTGTTCTGGGTATTTCATGCAATGGGATCATCCATAGGTGGTCTGTGGGGACTGGCTTCTTCTACCTGATATTTCAAGGCTCATCCGTGTGGTAGCATGTGTGTCAGGAATTCACCCTTTTTTATTGCTGAGTAAAATTTCAAAGTTTGACTACACTGGATTTTGCTTACACGTTCACTTGTTGATAGACAGTATCATCGATAGATAGATAACCCGAATGGGTTATTTCTACTTCTGGCTTTACGTATAATGCTGCTGGGAACATTGTTGATGGGTTTTCAGTTATCTTTGGTTGTGCATCGAGGAGCAGAATTGTTGGGTCCCACGGTAACTACTGAACTAAGTGGCCGCTCCATTTTACCTCCCCTCCAAGGGCGGGTGAGGGTGCCGGTTTCTCTGCATCCTCACCAACACCTGTTATTGTTTACCTTTCTTGTAACAGCCACGCTGAGGGGCAGTATGCACTTTGAATGTGCATCTCCCGGATGGCTAATAACATTGAGCATTTTTTTAAAGTGCTCATTGACCATTTCTGTATCTTCTTTGGAGAAATGTCTCATCACATCCTTTGGCCATATTCTAATAGGGTTATTTGCCTTTTTACTGTTGAGTTGTGAGAGTTCTTTATATACTATATATTCTAGGTAAGACAATCTCTTATCCCATACATGATATACAAATAATCTCTCTATGTCTTTTCATTTTCCGAGTGGTGTCCTGGGAAGCCCAAACGGGTTTCATTTTATGAACCCAAATCAGCTCTTTTCTATTCGGCTGCTTCTGCGTTGGGTGTCGCTCCGCACGAGAAGCGCCCTTCGCTCCCGACCTGGTCCATGCGTAGCTTTACTGAAGCGAAGCCTCCTGCCTGCTGGGCCCATATCTGTTGCAATGGCTCAATAGTCATGATTTGCATCTCTGTGGTCCCCAGTGAGGATGAGCCATAGGGTCACAGGCCACATGTGTTTCCTCTTTCGTCCACTTACCCAAGTTACTTTTATAGATTTATAGGAACTCTTTAGAGGTCTGTGGCTCTAGCCCATTGCTGGCATGTTTACCCATGTAGTTGGTAACCAGCTCCGGGCACGGCCCACCGCATGGCTCCGAGAACCTGAGGTGAACCGCGGTCATGGCCACGCAGCCCACCGAGGCCTTCAGGGGACCCCCGGTGCGCACGACGCTGGGAAAGGCGAGGTGCCTGTCTAAAAGGGAGATGACCCGGGCAGGAAGCCGCCCCACCTACCCTGGCAGGCAGTCCCCGCAGAGGGCGTCGCTGGTGGCCGAGCAGTTGGCCTTCTGG
Source organism: Noctilio leporinus (assembly GCA_004026585.1). Classification (NCBI taxonomy): domain Eukaryota; kingdom Metazoa; phylum Chordata; class Mammalia; order Chiroptera; family Noctilionidae; genus Noctilio; species Noctilio leporinus. Next base: position 495,619 of record PVIW01000017.1, read on the forward strand.
AAGCGGTTGACCCCGGCACAGTCCAGGCACGGCTTGCACTTCTGAAAGCCCCAGTCGTCCTTGAACCTGTGCGGCCGGCACGCCACGCACTGGGCATCCTCCCCAAAGCCGAAACCACATTCCTGCGGGGACAAACGCGACAGAAAGCGGCTCAGATGCTGCAAGCGTGGAGGCAAGAAGCGGACGTCTGGTCGGACCGTGACCGGGGGCCAGCCTCTGAGACAAAGGCAGCTGTCTGCGATTTCCTCCCATCATCCCTGTACTGGGACACGCGTCCTTGGTCATCCGCTTTGTCCAAGCCGCCGCTGAGGGCATCTGAATGACAAAGGACCCCCAGTGCCAAGAGCTCACAGTGTAGCAGTCAGGGGACTTGCCTCCTTCCTCATGAAGCCCGTCTTGGGGACGTTCAGAACCTGAAGTCGGGGAGATGGTCATCTATAGTTACCTACACAGTCAACGAAGCAAGACTTACTGGCCCAAAATGGAAACGAACACAAAGAAAAGTCTTTCTTGCACTCAGTAAATTACCCAATAAAGAATACGGATAATAACCCTTCAGTATAGATATGACCCTGACCCTGGCCTTGACCTTGCTCCTTAGTTCCAAAGCCCCCTTGTCCACGTGGTTCTACACGAGGTCTGTTCCCCCGTGGCAGTGCTTCCTGAATAAAACATGCTTTCGTTGCTTTAACCTCTGCCCTGCTTTGTGACACTTTCCCGGTGGCCCGAGGGTCCCCCTCCCATCATTTCGTGAGGAGGACCCGGGGTGGGGTGGGGTGGGGTGGGGTGTGCTTGGCAGGTGTGGCAGGGAGAATGAGGAGGGTAGGGAAGAGCAGGCCCGTCATTGCCCTGGGCTTCAGAAAGACACGCACGTGCTCCTCGTTGGGGACGTGGTCTGCCTCACCGTCATGGGGAGGGACCCCACTGCCCTTAGTTCCCACCTTAGCTCCTGCTGCCTGCGGAGCCGGAGGGCAAGGCCTTCTTCAGTCCCCGAGGACTTTTTCACCCATCAGCTTCAAGGTGGGAAAACAGACGCCTTCTTTTTTAAAAATGCAATTTGGAAAAAAAGCTTTGCTGTTGGGTTTCTACTTCTGAAAATCGTAAGTTCGCCGCCCCTTCCCCAGAGCCTGGTGGACGGAGCCTTTGCTGGATCAGGTGACCCCGGGCCCCTCCCTCGGAAACCCCGGTGTCGGCAAATCCCTCACTGGGTCAGTGAGCCAGAAGCCCGCCCTCCACACGGGACAGGGGTCCTCACCCTCCTAACCCCCAGGGGGATGTTGGGTCACCGTGTTGGGCCAGCTTCAGCCAGAAGCCCCCGACCCCTGGTGTTCGCTCTGTGTTGGTCTCCCTGCCCGTGTCCACGCCGGGTTGCACTGGCCCAGCCTCTCTCCCTCCGGTAACCCTGCGCCGGTGCCTCGACCTGTGGTGACAGGCCGGCCAAGCAGGCCTGACCATCTCGAGTGTCGTTGATGGCAGGGTGGCCCAACGTGGTTCTTCTTCCATCCCAGGGAGCAAAACCGTGGGACGTCCACCGCGGTGTCGCCCACTTGGTAAGACCCTCCCAGGCTGGGGGCATGGGGTGTGTGTGTTTGTGTGTGTGTGTATGTGTGTATGCGTGTTGGGGGGAGAGTGAGCAGCCTGCCCTACGGGTGGGTTGAAGCCAAAGAGCAACGTTCAAGTCTGGACAAAGGAGAAACTACGTGTGGACAAAATCCAGGGCACTCGGGTGGAGGTGACAAATCAGACTCACGTGGCTGGTGTTTGGAACCCAGCTTTTCAAACTTCCTTTCAAAAAACACCAAAGACACCGTTCCCCACAGCCTCCAGCTTTATGAAAATCTTTAGCAGCAGTTTTTCAAAGGAAAAAAAAAAAAAAAAAAGTACAAGCTAGAGCGTGTTAATATCTGCCACACATCACAGGGCTCGATTAGGTATAATTAAACATAAATAAAGTGAGCAACACTGTAATTAAGTGGCAGAAATGGGTCTTTCGGATGCTGGCAAAGGACGTTAATTTTTGCGTGTGTGGGACCCTCTCCTTCGGGTGAAAACAGTTTTCCAGAAGGCAGATGCCTTTAAGAAGGCGAAGCCGGCCCGGCCTGCGTGGGGGGAGAGGGACGCTGTTACAAGAATTCATTTTCTCACATCCACCAAAGTCACCCCAATAATTGGTTGGAAACGCGCACTTTGAACATCGTGCCAGGGACCTGAAGCCCGTTTCAAGTGGTTCATGCGAAAACGAGTTTCCTGATTTACTGCTGGGAGGCGATCATCTTAAAAGCACATTGTTGGCACGCGGGCTCCCTTTGCAGGCGCAGCTGCGGCCGGGCTCAGCTGGGACAGAGGGAAGCCAGGTCGCATGTGGCCCCTTCAGGAAGACAGCCCCCCCATCCCGCAGCCCCCCGGTGTCGGCTCTGCTGGGCCGGAGGGGCGGCTGCGTGACCCGCATCCTCACACCCCGCGTGCGCTTCTTCCACAGCAACGTAAAAGGCGTTTTATTGTTTTGGCTTCAGGACTGGGAAAACGACACGATCAATTATCTTTCTCCTACGCTTTCAAAAATCAAACCCTGCGGTGGAAGAGAGAAAAACCAAACACGGCTCAGTGGGTGAAACCCCAAAGGCACCAGGCAACGACTTCTGAGGCTCAATAAGATAAAAGGGTGCTTGGGACTTTCAGGGGGGAAGCTGGAAACCAAAGAGGCAATGAGATGAGGCGGCTCAGGATGGCACAGGAGGAGGTGGGACAGACGCCCCCTGTATGAGCAGCCCCAGGGTGTGCTCCCACTGGGCGAGACCAGGAGGAGCTGAGGGGCAAGAGGACCAGGTGGGAGCCGGGACCCCAGTGGCCAGGACAGGACTGACCGGGGAGGTGGCTCGGGCACAGTCACGGTCACGTGTGCTGGGTCAGTAACACCAGGACGGCTGTCAGCATCACGACAGCCGTAACTTTAGGTGGCGAAACTTAAATTTAATGAATTAAAAGGAAATGAAATAGCCAACCAAGTTCCTTGGTGACGCAAGTCACATTCCAACATGCCTTGAATAGGGAGTGGAGTAATAATAATACATATTATTATATCTAGCATTCCAAGCTAAAAACACAATTAGGTTATTTATCAGTGTAGTCATCCGACAATCAAGTCGAGTCCCAGTCAAAAAGGCTACATTTTCCCTTGATTTGCAAAGCGGGAAGTGATAACTAACCAGTTAACTATGTTTGTTCATGTATCTGATAATATATTCAAAAGTTACTTTTCTTTCCTAGGAAAGATAGACGTTATGGCTAAAAGCTTCATAAAGGCAGTCCAAAAAGAAGAAACTGACAACTTATGATTGGACAGTTTAGAAATTTTAGGTCAAGAGTAATTTCTCATAAACACTCCAGTTCCTTGCATTGATTAGTTGACTGGGAAGTAAAAATATATGTGCATTCCCATTGGCATGGTCCTTTGCCTCTCTGACGGTTTGCATCTTAGACCAGGGGCAAGGCTCGGTACTAATTTTATGTGCTGCGAGCTAAAACCAGGATAAAAGAGCTGGTGAAGTGTATTATTTATAACACACACAAATTTGTTAACTTTTATGCAACTAGATTTAATGGTCATTCTTCCCTCACCAAAACTACCCGTGGTTGGCTGGTTCTGTCACTCCTGTAGGAAAGCTGTGTTCGGTGTCTGCTGGCATCTGGGTGCTCTAGGCAGACCAGACAGCAAGAATGCGGGTGAACAGCTCACCTGCCCCCCCACTTCGTCACCTTGGGGCACACGGGGACACAGTGGACATCTGCAACGTTTGTGCACCCAACTGGGCCTCAACCATCTACTGTTTCCGTGACACCCTGACCTTTTCTTGGATTCTTTCTCACTCACTTTGCCCTGGTCTTTTCTTTCAGTGATGCAAGTGACAATAAACATTGAAGTGAAAATTAATACATAACATAAGTACATAAAGAAGAATTAGGTGACCTGCTTCCCTCTGGCTGCTCCCAATGGGATGGGGTTGGCCAGCTCAGGGAAAACGGCTTCCTAGAGAAAAACATTTCTCCCAGACGTGGAGGCAGGCTGTGAAATACGGAAGCTGCTACAGGTAATCTCAGTAGATGATGTTTTTTTAATCAAAAAAATACATATGAGAGCCGATAGTGCCTTCAGGCTCTGGTTTGATTCTCCAGAACTTACTTTGAGGGTATATTCTTTGGATTCAAAGGATAAAGGTTAGGCGCAATTTCTTAGCAACGATGCACTCGTCTTGGCCTCTGCAAAGTTTCATTTAGATTTTCGCAGAGATTGGGGGAAAGAACTTCTAAAGGGTAAGAACCGTCATGGTCTATTCTCCTCTTGGGCACTACTGCGTTTTTAACTGTTTTTACGGGGCCCCGCTAGGCAGGTCCTCCCACGCAGCCAAACCTTAGTCTGAAAATGCGCGTTCCCACCACCCACAGGCTGCACCATCAGGCTGCAAGGCTCCAGTTAACTGCCCCCCACACAGAGAGTTTGAGGTCAGCAAGCTTCGGCCCAAAGGGATAGCCCAGGGCACCAAAGACCACCAGTGAGGCAGCACAGCCACCAGAGAGGGGCCTGAGCCAGGAATGACCTCTGGAATGCAGAAATCTTAGTGTCCTGCTGTTTGTAGACCATTGATCCAAAAATGCATGAATGACACGGCTCCCCTTGAAATAACAGCAGTCCGTGGGGGCAAAGGACGTCTAAGAGTCACTTTAAATAAAAAGAAGAATCCTTCGTTCCCTTTCTAACAGGAAGACTTGGATGCTTTATTTAGAACCAAAGAGGAGACATCAATTCTCCGCAACCAGTAACATCTTCAAAAGGTCAGAAAATAAAGCAGATAAGAGGCAGAGCCCTGGGCACGCTCACCAAGAAGACAGGACCCAAGAATCTCCAAGACTCGGAAATGTGCTAGAACACAGTTGCCTTAGCAAACAGTGATCAAAATGAATATATTTTAAAATGATCCTGGGAGTAACACAGGCTCAACCTGGGGAGACCGATAATCCCTTTGTTGTCAAAGAGGCGTCAGATCCCTGGTTCGGAAAACAACTGCTTCTTGACGGGCAACGAGAACATTCATTTGAAGAAAACGGTCTCCGCCAATGGCGGCACTTTCTTGATTTTTCCATCTTTAGTGGCTTATCTATTCTTTCCCACTAACGCGCATACACCTTCACTGAGTCCATTCTTTCCATAAAATACGATCGACACCGAGTTACATGAAACACCGTACCTTGGACAACTCCATGCCCGGCCCACACTGCTTGCAGGGAGCGCAGTTTCCGGACCGATCCCTGAATTCTTGCTGTCGGCAGTCCCCTGTTTCACAGGTCACCTCGCACACCTGAAAAAAAACGTTTCACAAACATGACCTCAAAGCAGGTCAACTGCCTTTTTCAAACAAACAAACTGCCTCATCAGTATAGTTCCCACAATCACTGCATGTAAACATTAAGAGTGAGGCCAATTTCATTTGCACCTTAGAAGGAAAATACCACTTTATTGACTAAGTCAGAGGAACAAATAAATCAATGTGCCTGATGTTTCCCTGTGTCCCCTGACTGAGGGCTCCCTTTTTTCTTAGAATCCACCACAATCTTCCTCTGACACATTTCTGAGGACCCAGGGAGAGACTTAGAAAGAAAGTGCTCTCTTTCCTAAGAGGATGTATAAAAGAACAGTCATGGAGACAACCCAGGTCCTGTTGCAATCCAAAAAATTCTGATTTCCATAACTATATTTTTTGATCATCAAGAAATATAAGCAATAGGAAAGGGAGAAGCCAAAGAATTTACATGCACAGCCCATAGATAGTGAATGAAGGTGGGGGATTGCTGGAGGGAGTGGGTACTGGGCAGAGGGGGCCAAAGGGAAAAAACTGCAACAAGTGTAATGGCATAATCAATAAAATATACTTTAAAAATATTAGAATAAAAGAGAAAAAATATATAAACATATTTAAGAATGAATTCGTAAATGAAATAAATTAGTATAACTAGAGAAACTTTGCTATTATCCATCAGTTCTCCCAATTGCCATCAGCTGCCCCATCATACTTTCCTAAATCTCATCGATGGTCTAAAATCTCTTCCCTTTTAAAGGTGATTTCAGTTTTAGGGAAAACCAGAAAGTCACAGGGTGCCAAATCTGGGCTGGCCGTGGGGCTGAGTCACCTGGGTGATCGATATTTTTGCAAAGAACTCCACATGAGATGTGAAGCTGCTGATCAATCACCAGCTGCCCACAACTATGCCTTCTGAATCATCCCAATAGTTTCTGTGGGGCAATGTTCGAGCTTAACCCAAAATCTGATGCAGATTCGTTGCTCTATTTGCTCAGTCATTTTGAATGTGACGGTGACACAGTCCACATGCTCCCTCAACAGCGTCTACCGCCACCACTAACTAGTACAGTGAAGTCGCCATTGTTCACACATGTGCATTCCAGTCCCCTCTCCTTGGCTGCCAGGTTCCATCGACATCATGCAAAACCATTCTTTATATTAACAATGGCTGGACTTTTTCCAGACAGACCTTGGATCTGCCACCCTGTTCTGACGTAGAAGTTTCAGCCTTCTTGAGGGGAGCTGCCTTTATTTAGAGATTGTCTTTTAAAAACTTCTGACAATTCGTGAGATCAGAAGTCTTGACGATGATGAATGATGAAGATGACAACAGCGGCCAGGCTCTCTGGATCATTCAAAGCAAAAGGGCTATGCCGATATGCAGACATTCTTATTGAGGACCATTCAGCCATTTCCATGGGGCCTAACGATGCACTTTGGTTCATAGCATAGGACTTAAATAGCAAGATGATCTCTTTTGGCAAAAAAAAAAAAAAAAAAAAAGCTTTCTTTTCTTATTTCATCTAAAAAACAGTAAACCCACTCTCTATATACTATCATCCTACCAAAGTGTGTCCATCTGCTACTTAACAGTATTTTGTAAAAAGAGTCCTAAATAATAGACTTTCAGGTGAGGGACAACATTCATTTCAACCCTTCACTCTTAGTAGACATGCCCTCAATCACATTTCCGACGACAATTTTGTTTTCTGAAATAAAAGCTGAAAACCTTAGAAGTACCAGGAGAACTGAGACATTGTTATGGGTGAAACCTATCCTATCTATCAAACAGAGATGCCTGGGAAATTATTTTGGATGGTTGTAGTAATAAGCAGTTATTCAGTACAAACTACTTCCATCTTGAAGCAGAAATATCTATCATTACAGGATGTCCACCGACTTCCTTATATAAAACCAAAGCCTGACCCTCCATGGCAGGCAGGAGAGAGTTCAAGGTTTTAGGACTGGAACATAATTTGGGCTAAAAGTCTAATCATCTCCTCCTGCCTCTCTTAACAGCTCTTGATTTCCAATCTTAGAGGAGTCTTTGGCTCTCATTCCAATGCTTCACAACCTCACATCAAAGAAAGGAATCTGTCTGAATCTGAGTCCAAAGGGACACCATGTCATCTTGTTCTGTCTTCCACAAAGCCTTCGGGTCCTGCCTTTGCTGTCAATAATTCTATAGACCATGAGTCTCTTCAAACTAAATAAGCTTCAATTCCTTTGAACACCTCTATAGATCTTTCACGTCACATCACACTTTCACACGGGAAAATTCTCCATCTGTCCTTCATGTGTTTTAGAACAAAGGATATAAATAACAATCTAAATTTCATAGAACTTTAGTCCTGGCTGGTGGCACAGTGAATAAGGCACCAGCCTGCGAACCCAAAGGTCGCTGGTTCGATTCCCAGCCAGGGCACAGAACCAGGTTGCAAGCCAGGTCTCCAGCCAGGTCCGTAGCTGGAGGCAGGTGAAAGGCAACCACACATGGATGCTTCTCTCCCTCTCTGCCTCTCTTCCTTCCACTTTCTCTTGAAATAATAAATACAATATTTAAAAATACATATATAAAAAATAAAAATCATAGAACTTTAAAAAATTAATTATTAATAGTTCACAAACTGCGTGGGTCATGGGCTCCCAGCCAGAGTCTATGGTCTTGTTAGGATCTCAAATGTGCTGTGGGCCATCCTCATCACCCGGCTGCAAGTAATGCTGGTTTTGACTCCACCGAGGTTTAAATAAAATAATGTCAACAATTGTTGCAAATGTCCAGACCCAGGAGCAATCTTTGACTGATGTATCAATTACATGTAACAATTATAAAGTGCAATTTGAAAGAACACTTTAAAACTGACACAGCAAGAAGTTTCGGTGCTACTTCGATGAATTCATTCACCACCGTCTCATGAAAGCAGAGCTGACTTACCAAGTAGGCTAGGAGAACCGCCACGGTGAAAAACGGTTTCTCTTGCTCCAGGAGTACTTTGAAAGCCATGGTTCTTGTTAAACGTACTTGTTGTTGAAGAGTTCTGAAAGATAAGAAGAGCACCGCTACCATTAATAACAGTTAGTGCCCGTGCTTTGTATTTACTGGATCATGTTTACTATTTGCTTATACCTACTGGATAATACTATTTATGTTTTAAAAGCAACTCCCTTTAAAAAGATGCAACAGGTACATAATACGTGATCTTTTAAAACGTAGGTGACACGAGTGAAAGCTCCGCCTACTTGCGTTTCCAGCTTCTCGGGCATCGCCTTTTCCTGCCCCATGCATATCTCAAAACCACCCAGCCATCACCCAGCACGGGGGCCGCAAGATAAAATCACATTCCATGAGCGGTATGCTGCAGGTTACCCTTCTCCACATGGCCCTCCAGCCTCTTAAATGTGCTAATGATTAAAGGTAAAAGAAGGAAAAGGCACCGTAAAATCCGTATGGAATTAAACCACTATGAAGAAGAAGGTCGACATAGCAAAGCATTTACACAAACATAGGAGAATAGAGAGCAGGACGGAGCCGGTGCACACCGCAGTGGAGCCGCAGGTTTGGGCGGGGCTCTCCCGGGGACCCCGCGGTACCACCCGTGGGAGGCGGGCCCACACTGCAGCGATCCGTCAAAGGCTGTCCCCCTGTGCCCCCTCTCAAGGTCAGAAGTCATGCAGTAGGATTTTGGCCTCATCAGTACATGATTCTATGTCATGTACCGACGCGTGCAATAGGAACCACCTGGTCGTGCTTTGTGTTCTCCATGACTGCTGGGGTGCCCGACACAGGAAGGTGCCCAGGGAATGTTTGGGAATTCGGTGAAGGAGCACAAAAGCGGGGAGAATACGTTGTGGAAAACAAGTGAGAGACGGTTGCACGTCACGGACTTTAACAGACTTAAGTATGTTGTGGGGAACAGAATCAATGTTCATGTATATATATATATATATATATATCTTATTACATCTTCAAGGCATTAAATAATACAGTGATATACTTTTTAAAATCCAAATGTGCTTTTAAAGATGTTTCCTGTGCCTCCCCTTTCACGCTGGCTCTCCGCACCGGGAGGCTGGGGGCCAGGCAGACCGGGCAGGTGGTCCCGCCAGCAGCCAGCGCGGGCGCTCAAGACCAGGCGTACCAGCTCGGGGACGCAGCCGAAGTGGCAATGAGCACAGCTGGGTCCTTGGTCCCATGTCACCCGGAGACTAAGGAGAGCCTGCGTCCCGGGGGGCAGGATGAGGCTGAGGGGAGAGCGCACACCTACAAGAAGTGTCCAGAACAAAATCAACGTGCAAGTGATGGTCCCCAATGTTGTTACTGGAGCTGCAATTCGTGAGAACAGCACTCGTTAGCGGTGGGACAAGCTGCCTACGTCAAGTCTCAGTTTCCCCACCTCTAGCCTGGGCGTGTGACAGCACCCGGCGCCTGCCATGGCCGTGAGCATGTGACAGCACTGTTCACCGGTACAAACGGCATCAGGCCTGCGAGAAGTGCTAAGTACACGTTAGCAAGAATGACTGTCGTTATTAATGGCACTTCCACAGGATCAAAGGATCCCACGTACGGGACAGTCCTTTGAGGCTGTAACCTGCTAGATGAATGGGAGATGTTATTTTAAACGTGCAGACCCGCAGAGCCCATGGGAGGATGAAGAACCACCCGAAATTCGAACCACGCCTTCCTAACGCCAAGTATTGTGTGAAGGCTTCCGAAAAATACAAGTTTTCCCCTTCCCACCACACTCCACAGCGAACACTTATCCCTACACCGTGGGAGGGAAAACGGGGGGGTCAAGGGACACCTGTCCCGGGAAGGGTGGAAATGAACCTGGTTCACGTTGACGCCAAGCGAAACAGGCTGGGGGCCAACCGGCCAGGTTGGCTTCTGGTTGTGCCCTAAGCTGCAGCCATCCGGTGAGCCCTTGTGTTTGGCATCAGGGCACCCTATTAACCACACGGGTCCGCGGAAAGGAAGTCATGTAACAGGACACGACCCTTCATGACACCCATTGGTTCATCCGCCCTGATCACAGAGTCACTGGCGGCATGAACGGAGGCAGCGTCAGGTGGGGAAGGACAGGGACAGAGGTGGGCTCTGGGGGTGCTCACAGCTCCTCCAAGGTGGCAGGAGCTCCTCAACACCCCTCAATGCAGCCTGGCTTGTGAACTGTTTATTTACATAGAAACACACCGTCTCTGTGTTATGAGTGTGACCTCGAACTTCTTGGAATAAAACGAAATGCCCTAAGACCTGCCCTGGCATTCATCAGAGGGAGGAAGGAAATTTTCATAAAGAGCAGGTGTTTAGGTGCTAGAATTTGAAATTAAAATAAGGCACTAAAAAAGTATTTATTGAAAGTGGTTTTCGTTTCTGGAATTTGGGGTCCGACCCAAATAGAACAATGCTTTCATATACTTTGGTATTCTATTTATTCGGGGCTACTTATCAAACGTGGGACATACAAATTACGGACAGGTGCCAAAATACAGACTCGACCACATCGACTAAACACCTGGCACCTGTTTTGGTGAAATGGGTGCACAGTCACTGGCCCTGGCTAAGCCACAGGAAGGTGCCCCGCCCGGCCAGCCTCCGGGGGACAGCAACCCAACAGGGGCGGACATGCACACCTTTCCCGCTTCCTCGTCCCCACCAAGAAATCCTGCACGGCTGGGTCACCTGGCAGAGAGGGGGTGCCTCAGGGTGGCAGTTTCCAGCAGCCGGGCAGGGACTGAGCCGTCCCAGGCCACATCTGTCATTGGCTGAACAAACCACTGTGGTTATTCCAACCTGCACCCTCCACTGCCTGCACCCCCTCCTGCCCGGGGCTGTCTATATGCTGCACCTGCGTCTACCATGTGGGCCCCCAATTTGCCCAAGTTCTTTGGGCATCTCTCAAATGGGGCGCCTCTCTTCCGTCCTTCCACAGCCCCCTGGACGGACCTCCACCCACGGCAGGATCATCTGCTGACTCTCGGTCCCAGTCCCTTATGGTGCCAGCAGCAGCATTGCTTCTGCAGTCACCACAGCGCTGGATGTTCACAGTGAGTTTTCGGCATTCAACATGGAAATTGTTCTTGAAAAATTAGAGAATTTGGTCGCTGCACGTCCTACAGCCAAGCAGCGTGAGCTAGAGGGGACCGTCAGCTGTCGCTTACAGAGATGAACCTACACTCTCCTGGCCCAGTTTCCACTGTGCCCTGTGGGGCCGTGGGGCTCCCGTCCTTCATTTCATGGAGTTGACCAGCGAGAAGGGTTAGAGGACTTAATGACAGGAAAGGTGATCTTGCTCTAGAACTGTAATTCGCCCCAAAAAGTGCCCAATGCATGTTGAGTGAATGAAAACCAGTCATTAATTAGGGATAATATTTTACCTCATAGGGTTCCTAATAAGGACTAACAGTATATTTGGGAAATACGTGCCCCTATAACATGGCACTGAAATACAAGTGACCATGATAGAAGACAACTCAGGGCAGGCAGGGTCCCATTCTTGACCACAGTGCTATAATATTGATGATAACCATGGAAGAGGGCGATCTGGTGATCACCTTTCTAATTTTACAAGTCAGTAAACTTTCTGAGAAGGATATTGATTTTTGACCTTATAAGTGACCCAAATACATGACTTAAGAGTAATTCCAATCACCTGGATAATTTTTTCAGAATAAATTAATTTTCTTTATTTTTCCATCCTTTAAAAGCTGTTTGATTTATTATCGAACATGCAGTACATGCATGTTTTTATTTTAGTAACAGTTTTTCTAGTAAAAGTGTATTAACATTACGTAATGAAATATACTCAACTCCTACATTTTTCCAATATGCAATAAGCTGAAATACTTTTTTTAAAAAAATCAACATTAAAGTAAACTGGCAGGCTTACAATGTATAAAACCAGCATTGAAATAAAGCCCTGCTATACGCACAGAATTTTACATTTTAATGGTGGAGCATAATAATAAATAGCTTAGAAACAATGGCAGCCCCATATGCTAAGAGAAGAAAAAATTAATTAGACATTCAGGGCACTGCTGTTTCCACACAGGACAGGAATCCCTGTAACTTCTAGTTATCCTGCACCTTCGTCTTCAATTTCACCGTGTCCTGATAATTATTCTTCTTCACATCACGGAGCGGGCAGCCTTTTCTGCAGCTTCGGAAGCTCACAAAGGTAGGCCGTAATAAATATATACATCCTGTGGTTGGCTAAGCAACGTGAATGATTTTTCCTGTCTCACATCACGAAATATTTTCTACTAACAACGCAATAAGCGCTAAAATGTTCTGTTGCCAAATGCATTCTCTTCAACTCCCCCAAAGTACAAGCATGAGGGACTACTCACTGTCAGGCTCTGATCATTCTTTCAACAGAGTATAAACTAGGGTTGGGTTTTCGGGGCGAATTCCTTCTCTTTCTCTGAGTTGTGGGCTCAAACATTTTTGCCTTAGGAAAAGAACAGTCACACAGCGTTCTCAATTTGTTTGGTGAGCAAGCATATAACTAAGGTATTTTTCTCCAAATTCATACATGTTTATCCTAAAATGCAAAGAGAACAATTGCAGCATTAAGGACCAAGGGGACCTCAACCATTGACCGAGTCTCTTCTAAGAGAATTATGCATAACCGTTTCTAAAACACAGCTGTTTAAATTTTTATTTTAGAAGTGAGTCTGGACAGGCTCCAAAACCACTCTCTGTAACATTTGTAATGTTCGCCAGCATAAGTAGCTCCCATTCTTTCAGAATGTCCTCACGTTAGACCCAGCCAAGCCGGCTCAAAACTGGATAAATAACATTATATCTTCACATATGCAAGTTCCTTTGTCTCCTGTAATGGTTGATAGGGGGTGGTTCTCTTTTTAAAACTCAGGATTTAACGCTGTGGTTTAAAAGGTCCGCATTCTGTGATGTGTGGACTAGAAGATAACCCAACACTGTTTAAACATCTTACTTTTAAAGGCAAACACTTAAGATAAAATACGGTGAAGGAACCCGTGGCTCAACCAGCAGGGCAAGAAAAGAAATGGTGTTCATACTGCCTGGAGGTTCTTTTCCTTCCGCTAGAAAGTTACTTTTAAAAAGCTGTGACCATTTAATAATTAGCTGCCATGAGACAACCATGTTTAACTGTTTCACTGTGCCTGGTCCTCCTACCACAGGAGCAGGCTGTCTGTTTATCTGGTGTATTCGAGGTGGGTATTCTTATTCAACCTGCAGTCAGCACGGAGGTTGTCGGCCTTCTGCAGAATTCGAAATGCTTGATTTTACGTACTGATTCATCAGATTTTAAAGGAGTTGGCTTTTTTTTCGGCATTAAAATGCCTGCCGTTTTTCACTTGTGTTATGTTCACTTTCCAATGGTAGGACTGACCGGATGCAAGAGACTGGGTTCAGAGGTTGAACCAGGTGCCAAGGGAGAATCACATAAGTCTTAACAGGGTTCCTCACTGATGTTGCAGAACACCTCACTAAATTCATCTATCCGAGCTGTGACTGGTCTTAAGGGAAAACATGAAGCGCAGCATGTGACTGATACATGTCTCCATCCTTTCCCCCTCTGGATGGGGAAGGGCCTATACTCTCCAGTTTCAAATGCAACAAAACCTTCATATGTCCTGAACTTCACACTCAAGATCACACCTGGTCTCTGAGTCAGAAGACACTCCCATCCAAGAAACAACAACTAACTTCCGTGCATGTCCCAGAAAATACTAACAACAGCCCAGAGTTAGCACTTCCTACAGGAAAAAGTCAATGAAGTCCTGTGTCTTCAGTGATGAAGTCAACGTCATAAGCCACTTTCATGGGTCAAAAAGTAAAGAACTTACAGAGCTCATGATAAGGGGCACCTGCATTGATGTAAAGGCAGTATTTAAAATATAAAATGGCATCTCTATATTTTGGAGTATTTTCAGAACAACTTGATATAGATTATAAAAAAAGACATTTATTTTTAAGTACCCACATCTCTGTGAATAATGTCAAAAACTGTCTTCCATACTAGGACTCAACTCTCACCTTCACTAGTTACATATCTTTAACTCAGACAATAAACAGTGTTTGAAATGAAATACGTTTTTAAACTAAAGTAACATTGGCAAAAAACGCCTCAGGTAAAACTGCACGACAGAAAACATACTGAGTAAATCCTAAACTAATGCCCTATAATCCTTCCTCTTGCATAAAGATCATGGAAAAAAAAAACACACACACACACACATTAAAATAAATTTCTCTGTTTGCCTAAAACACGTTTAACGACAAATGTTTCCTGTTTACATTTTTCAAAAATCATCTGCTAGCAAAGGGAAAACTCACTGGGGTCAAAACCACAACTCCATAAATATTTTGAGTTCAATTGTTTCAGTTAAAGAAAGACCGAACAGTGTTTATGCTTTTGTTTGCAAACTGAGTCCTTTCACACACACACACACACACACACACACACAGTGACATGGGTTTCTGACCATGGTCAACCGCCCCCTGCCATCAGAACATCACTGAAGAGGGTATTAGCAGAATGTCCCCTCCCTGAAATGGCACCAGAGGCGCGCAGACCCACCTCCACCGCCCGCTGGCCCGCCGAGGTCCGGTTCACACGACCCCGCAGAGGAAGGCTGCGTCGGGCCGCTCCGCACCCTCTGATCCTTCCAGCAGCCGCAACCCCAGCGCCCCAGGTCGCCCCTCCTTCCCGGGGGCCGCCCCCGCCCCCCCGACTCTGCCCAACAGCAGCCCCGGCGCCCCCTCCCTCGCCCGGGCAGCTGCGCTCTCTTCCGGCCGCTTTCCCTCGGGGATCCCCGGGGGCCAAGGGCTGGGGACTCCGCGCCCCACGCACGGCCCCTGGGGGCGAGGCACCCACCTTCCCTGCCACCTGAGCGGCTCCACCCGCCGCGTCGCGCCCTGCAGGTCCGGGCTGGCGCCGGGGGCGCGGGGTCCGGGGCGCGCGGCGGAGCTGGGGGTCCTCTGCTCGCGCGCCGATCGCCGACGCGGGCCACCCGACCGGCGCTCCCGGTCGCCCGGCAACGGCCGCCGCCTCCTGGGCCCCGCCCCCCGCTGCCCCGCCCCCAGGACCGCGGCCTCGGCGGCGGGACCCCCGCCCCGCAGCGCGAAGACTGTGCGGCGCGGTCGCTCTGGGCCCTGGAGCCCACGTTGCTCCCAGCCGCCCCCAGCGGCCTCATCCGTCCTCGGAGGAGTTTCCCTGCAGCTCTCAGCCGCGCCCTCGGGGGGCGGGGGGGCAGGGCTCGTGGCGCCCCCCCCCCCTCCCGCGTCCCGCGAGGTCCCTCCGTCAGCGCAGAGCCCCGGGGCTGCGGCAGCCCGAGCCCCGCCTTCGTTAGGACGTCGGGCAAGTGTGGACGCGGCTTTGCTGGAAGAGGGGAGAGGATCACGTATGTAACAGGGGTGCTTCGGTGGCGGTACAACGCTCTAGATACGTGAGCAATTGCCCAGCGCGTGAATAACTGGGCAAATACCTTGAAACCCAAGATACGGGGCAAGGTTGGGACAAAGACGCACGCCCACCGCGCGCGTGCTGGTTTCCTCGTCCCTACCCAACTGCACGGCCTCTGGATGGAGCCAAATCCTGTGTTTCATATACCCCAAGGCCCACGCTGGCCTCTCAGTAAATATTTGTTAAGCGAATGAGTAGGTTACATTGGACTTAATTTCTGATAAACACATCACCTGACTCCTTCTGAGAACACTGCTAGGGTTCTGCTAGTTACTTGTGAAATGTGTGCTGAAATATCATCACCCAGGTTGTCCACTCCAACTCTAACCTGGTCAGAATGTGAATCAACGACTCAGTACATGGTCTACAGGTGACGTGCACTAGATTATCTGAACCTCAAAGCCCACTTTCCCGGGGCCCAGCCACTGTCACCTACTGCTGCCCGGGACTCCGCGTGCTGCAGGAACACGCTCATTGCTGTGTTGAAGTTATGTTTGTCAGGGCTCCTTCCCACAACCAGGTTTCTATCTCCCGAGGGCACATCTGATTTGCTTAATGTCCCCATGCCTAGTTCGCGTACAGGACACACAGCGGTTAAGATCATCGACAAGGAAGCATCTTCCTTCCTAAGGGTGCACGCCGGTGCCCCTTGTCCTTCCCTCACGCACAGGCCCTGCCACCCTGCACTGGACTATGGCCCCCACCCCTTGCTTTGTCCAGTGGGCCAGTTTCCTCCCGCCTGTCATCACGGTCACTGTCCCATTGAAAGATGAACCTTCCTCATCGTAAAGAATGCTTCCATGCTCCCTGAACACTCTGAGGTTCCCAAGTTTGGGCTCCACCCGTGTTTTCAGCTTTACCTTGGTTGCCCCTAGACCGTGTCCTCTGTATTCTGGCCCCAGTGGTCGGTGTGCTTGGCCTTGAAGTGTCCTGAACTTGCGCGTCCCTTTGCCCTCTAAGCTCTTCTTCACCAGTGTCTCCCTAACCTCTCTGAGGCCCTCTTGGTTCCTCTGACTCCTACCTACTTCAGGACCCAGTTAAAAGCCACAGACCCAGGAGCCTCTCCAAGGTTTGTGGCCTTCCTGGAATGGCCGCAGTTGCCACATTCTTTCATGCGTCACAGCCGCACTGAGATTTTTTTTCCCTCGAGGACTTAGGAGTTCATCTTTCAGAGAAGGGGCATAGTTTGTTCAAACTTGTATCTCATAAAATCAGAGGCTCGCATAAGGGTTCAGTTAATGTTTTCTGAGTGAGATTTATTCTGCCCACTCAGGAACTTTGACTTTAGCCGCCTGTGCTTTTCCCGCTGGCCACCTTTTGTCGGTAGACAGGGACACATGATGCAGTTGATTAGTTCCTGCATCGTTTCCCGTGGGTGTGACTGACCTTCCCTGTGAGTCTGGCGGCTGGCTGTGGAAAGACAGCCAACTGTGAACACACACAGTATTGACGTCCGATAATCTGGTCCTAGATGCCAACTTGCCTTCCCTGGTTGCACGCCCTTGGGAAAGCTACCTAACCTCCTTAGATTTCCATTTCTTCTACTGTGACGCGAGGTGTTTCATTGGTGGTTATGACAAAAGATAAGGTATTCCAATCACTCAGCCCGACGTCCGGCACGTAGCAAGTGGGCACCGCAGGGCACGGCTATCAGCAGCACACCCTTCGCAGGGCAGGCCACGCTCAGCGTCTGTGCGGAGGTGGTAATCAGAGTGATATCTGACAGCAAGAACAAGGAGCATTGAACTTCTGTGCTCTCGCTATTAAAGAAACCTTATTCTCCAAGGAAGAGGCATGTTAAATTAATCAGCACTCCCCACTTTACCTCCCTTTGAACATATATATGATCTGAAGATGATATCTTAAGACTCAGGCCCACAATGAAGCAACAGCAGGGGTACCAGAAGAAGTGCATGGTCCCTAAGCTCATTCGAAAGGAAACTGAGGCTTAGAATGAGGGCTTACAGGCATTTTTCTCCCTTTCCTACTACTATTGACTATTACTAATGGGTTGACGTTTTTGCTCTAAAAGCCAAATTGTTATAAGGCGCTTGGGAGAGGGGTTGGTTAGGTGTTGGTTTTTCTGAAGCTGGTTTTAGCAACATCTAAGCTGATACCAAATGTATTTGTTTAGCATATTACCCCCCAAAAGTTGAACTAATGAGGTAGCAAACTTCCTGGAAAACAGTGGCAGTGATGAGCTAGCTTATTGCAGGAAAAGTTCATGGAAAGCTATTTGACCTCCCAACAACTCCTCGTGCACATCACTATTCCCCGGAGGAATGGGGCAGAACGCAAACTCCATGAAAGTCCTGAATTTCGTCTCCTAGTTTACAGTTCCTATGCAGAGTAGGTATTCAAACGTTTGATGAATGAATTAACGGATGGGGTAGGAATCTCAGAGAATAATAAGGTTTGTCGGATGTGATCCAGAAACATAGGGGGGGGGAAATAACCAGACCCCAGCAATGTAAGTAATTCCCAATAGCCATTGCTGCCCAGTATAGATGCCAGTGTGGGGTTGGGGCCAGACACCGAGTGACTGGCCCAAAGTCACACACCAAGTTAATCACAAAGCTAGAATCAAAATCCAGCCTCCCCGATTGCTAATAGAAACTTCAGCGTACCGTTGCTGCATAAACCAATATACACGAGAAGGCCAAGGAGGTTATTTAGTTAGTTTATAGAATGTCGAACGCATGACATTTATAGAGCAAAGTTATTATAAGTTGTAGCCCTTGCACTGATCTGTGCGAGTTTACGACACCCTTGTTGGCCTGACTCTTCCCAGGCGTTTAATGAAAGGAGAGACGCGCCATGGACTCTCCCCCTCTCCTTCCAGATAAACATGGGGGCTCCTCTGCAGGTGGCTGGATTGGGGAACAGGCTTGCGGGGCAGCAGCTTGCGGTGCTAGGCCATGGGCTGCCAAAGTCTCGGGACACCTAACAGAACAGAGTGGCGAGAGCCGGGCGTGGCGGAACTGGCCTCAGAAAGAGGTGTTTCACGTTGGACAGGATGGTTTGGTCCAGGTGCCCGACCCCCCCTGCCTTGCCCTGCTCACTTCAGAGCAAAGTGAAGTCCCGTGAATGGTGTTGAAATACTTTTCAATCTCACCTGTCACTTCTGAAACCTGGTCACCTCTGAGGAGTGACTTCAGAGAGTCGGTGGACAGGAGCCAGGGCTGAATGACTTGGGACAGTCGAGGAGAAATCGGGCGCACCCACCAGGGAGATTTCTTCTGCCCTCCCTGCGTTGCCCAGCCTTCTCAACTGGGCTGACAGAGCTGTAAAAAATCACTCTTTCAAGGGGCCCCAAATTATTAGTGTTTCCAGGGTTTCTTGGCCTGGCCCTGCCCCAAAGGATGCTTGCGTTTTCGCCAGTCCTGAAGCAGAGGAGGAATGGACAATGTCTTAAGGCCCTTTATAGCTGAAGATTCTAGGCCAACTGATGGGAAACCCTACCCAGAACTTCTAATAGCCCTCATAAACTCTATCAAAACAAAAGGTAAAAAAAAGGACCCATTTTTTTAGCCAAAATTTTGGTGACAATGCTTGCTAACAGTCAAGTTCTGCTCTGCATAATTCTTAACAGAAACAATTAGCAGCCCACTGGTCAAGATAGAGGCACAGGTAGACATGCTTTGCCTCCTTGCACAACCATGGAAATTATAACTAAACATCAAAACAGGTAACACCCAGAATCATCAGAAAATCGAGCTGGATAGAAATCCATCCGACAACCAAGGATTTAAGGAAGCCAGATTCATTCAGAAGGGAAGGAGGGGCAGAGATGCAGGGACGGGTGGAGAGGTGCCCAGAGACACCGTGTAGCAGAGTGTGGTGGAAAGGGTGGTCCCAAATGCATGTGTGGTGGGTAAAAATTGGGAGGGATACTTTGGGAGTGAGTGATTCCAGCCTCAGGCCAGACCACATGGCCAGGAAGATAAATCCCCAAAACTTCCAGCTGTAAAAACCAGCGGGGAGTTGGGGTGATGGGAGAAACTCCCGGATTTTCAAAAGACTCCGTTTAAAGGGCTGGCACAGACTTAAAGCTACACAAACCCACCCACTCTGGGATTCACCTCCAAGGCAACAGTTGCATAAGGAAGTGGATGGAGTGACTAGAAATTGGGCAAGTGTCACGCAAACCTCCAGAAGCCGGGCAGCAGCCTGTCTGCTCTCCAAGCCCTCGCCCCACAGAGCCATACAAGTCCAGGAATCACAGAGTCCCAAACAAGTAGGAACCAAGAAGGAACACACCAAGACACGACATAATTAAAATGGTAAAGATTAAAGATAAAGAAAGAATCTTAAAAGCAGAACGAGAAAAGCAGGTAGTTACCTACAAAGGACTTCCCATAAGACTGTCAGCTGATTTCTCAAAAGAAACTTTGCAGGCAAGAAGGGACTGGTGAGAAGTATGCAGAGTCATGAAAAGCAAGGACCTGCAACCTAGATGACTCTATCCGGCAAAGCCATCATTCAGAACGGAAGGGCAGGTAAAGTGCTTCTCAGACAAGGTAAAGCTAAAGGAGTTCATCGTCACAAAACCCTTGTTACCTGAAATGTCAAAGGGACTTATTTAAGAAAAAGAAGATCAAAACTACGAACATTAAAATGACAACAAACACTACTATCAACAACTGAATCTAAAAAACAGGAGCTAAGCAAACACCCAGAACAGGAACGGAATCATAGTGTGGAGATCATTTGGAGGGTTATCAGCAGGGAGGGGGGAGAGGGGGGGTTGGGGGTAAAGGTGCAGGGGTCAAGAAGCACAATTGGTAGGTATAACAGAGGGATGTTAAGAATAATATGGGAAATGGAGAAGCCAAAGAACTTCTGTGCACGAACCGTGGACATGAACTAAAGCAGGGGACAGGGGACAGAGGGTATTGCTGGAGGGAAGGTGGGCACCAGATGGAGGGGAGCAAAGGGGGCAAAGCTGATACAACTATAATAGCATAAGCAATAAAATACATTTTTAAACATTTTAAGAAAGGAAAGAATGAACAGCCTATCCCTAGAAGAAAAAATAAATGCTGCCATGTAATTAGCCCTGTGACCTGCACAAGTCATTTGACCCCTTGGAGACTCACTTTCCTCATCTGTGTAATGGGCATGAGAAATGTACATGTAAACAGATGCAGTATGGAACGCAGATCATGGGCAAACCCACACTGAATCTGCAAATAGAAATCTCACACAATCCCACTGGGAACCTCCCTGGAGGAGTAGCAACCTTCAATGAGCAATTACACTTCTCCTGGGCCCCAGTGACATTGGCTTTTCCTTGGAAACACACGAAGATGTGCTTATAGAATGCCAAACTGGCTTATACACGTACACACAGGCACAAAAATACATATAATTCCACATTACATGGCATATTAAATTTGGTATATTACATGGCATATTAAATTTAAAACATTATTTTAAATTGTATGGTAAATTATGTGTAGCAGTAATTGTGTTTAGACTGCTAAGAAATACAGCAGCAAAAGGACCAGTCGGGAAATAAGCAGACTAATCCAGTTGGCTAACACGTCTATTGTGGAAAGGACAAAACATGTATTGCGACAGGAAGTGGCTCTCTCTATGATTTAAACTAACACTGTTCTCTGACCAGCTACCCGGTGCCTTTGTTTTAGCAGTTGTTGGAAAATGGAATACGCATGGTGACCTAGAAGGAATGCTGGAGTTGCAAAACTAGTTATGTGACCTTCGGTAAGATAATCAAGTTGCTTTCCTCTGGTCTCAGTTTCCTCATCTGTACAATGGCTATAACAGTTCCACCCCGCTTGTTTCATGAGGATGAGCGGTTGATTCCTTCATTTTGCACTTGAGAAAACTGAGTGGTGAAGTGACTCTCTGAAGGTCACAGGGCTGATCAGTGACAGCAACACAACTATAAATAAAAGTCTTTTGAGGAATTGGACTCTCAGCAGTAACAAAGCTGCCATTGAAGCAACAGATAGGAAAGTGCTTTGAAAAATGTAATATAAAGGTTTCGTTCAGTAGAAGGACCATGGGGTGTGTATGTCTACTTAAACTATCATCAAGAGCCTCGTGTGTCAATTAAGAAATGTCTTTTGAAAGAGTACCTGTACATTCAGCAAGAGCTAACTTTCTCTTTTAAATCAAATAGAGCCTGTTTCATTTCTCACAGCACACACAAGCAAGAGGTACACAATTAACTGAATTAATTCAGACACTGAAGTGGATTTTCAAGGACTTAACTTGCCTGAGCTAGTTTTCGACACAGGCTAAATTAATCAGATAATTGCTAATTCTCCCTTTTGTTTTGTGCTGAGTAGAGGCTGCATTTGTTGATACGAACCTAGTAACAGAATAAACAGTCATTTGAAAAAAATGTTAAATCCCAACTCTGACCTAAATGTTTGAGTTTCCCAAGCACACTATTCCTTTAGGCATCTTCTCCAGGCATCGCTTTCAAAGCCTACTTTTCTTAACCTGGGAACATGAAAGAATACTTCTTTCATGATTTAAAGGTAATGTTTACAAGTCAACAAATGAGAAAACTCAACCGACACGGATAATCCAGGATTGTCGTGAACATGCTTTGTTATACGGTCAATAAAATAAAAACGTAAATGCCTCTCCTGGAATGACTACAAGCAACAGGTCAGTCTTTTGGATTCAATGCTTACTGACACATTGGGAAAAAGATATAGGTGGTTTAGTATGGTTTAAAACAATCTCCACTTCGCAGCTATCAAAGGTTTAAAATGAAGCAAACACTGCGAATGGCTCTCCTTCTAATATCAGGAGAGTTTAGAAAGTCACTGAATTAATTGGCTCCGAAAAATGAATTGGATCTGAAAGGAGCCTCATTAGATCTTTCTTGTTTCATCAGAATTTCAGGCTAAAAGATGACTGGCCTTTGCCCTGATCATTTCTTTGTGGTTCACAGAGCATAAAATAGACTGTTGGTGGTGATGATAATTAAACACTTAAGCCAAACAAATTCAGGGCTAGAACATCCAAAGGAACTGGCCTGAACATGGAACCCTCACCTTTGCACTGTATTAAGTTTTTGCATCTTAATGTAAAGATTCTACTCTCTGTGTATGAGTGTGTGTGTGTGTGTGTGTTGGGGAAAAAAAAAAAAAAAAGCAAACTTTTCCATGTAGCACACCAATATATTTTGGTTCTACCACGTTGAGTATAAAACCACAGCGAAAACGTGAGTAAAAGCTTTGTCACTTCATAACTGTTGACTGCTCGGATAGTTTTCATAAACAGTCGGCCAACTGTGACTAACCACAGCTGTCACTATGCATTTGAAGGCAGCGTTCCTTCAGGAACACTAACCCTCGGAAACGGTCGCGTAAATAAGGCTGGCGCTGTTTTCCAAGGGTGCGGAGCAGCACCGGGGTGTTGGTAAACCCCACTCACCCCCGCTCACCCTCACCCTTTCTTAAAACCCCTCGGTTTTACACCTAGCAAGCTGTAATCGGACTTGAAGGACTTTCCAAGGGCTCCCTTGCGTCCACACGCCGCACGGAGGAAAGCCTTTGCGAGGCTAGAAGTAAAGGACACAAACAGTGTTGGCACAGAGGCTCGGCTCCCTTTTAGAGAAGAAAACAGGGGCATGAAATGAAGTGCCCGCCGCCCGTTTGCTGCATAAAGGAACCTGCGAGCAGCCCGAGCAACGCGTTCCAGCCCCCAGAGGCCGGGCTCGGAGCTGGGTGGTGCGCGCCACTCGTTTCCAAGGAAAACGTGCACGGCGGACGGCAAAGCCTTTGTACAAACGACTAACAGGGCATCCCGGTCCCATGGCCGCCGGT
This sequence comes from Noctilio leporinus, assembly GCA_004026585.1. Lineage (NCBI taxonomy): Eukaryota > Metazoa > Chordata > Mammalia > Chiroptera > Noctilionidae > Noctilio > Noctilio leporinus. Next base: position 519,235 of record PVIW01000017.1, read on the forward strand.
GCAGACGCAGCACAGCATGGTGGCCAAAGGGAGCAGCGCTCGTCCTTCGGGGAGTCCCCCTCTGTTCCTGGGGACCCACGGAAGGGGAACGTGAAGCGAAAGCGACCGCGGAACGTCCCCGGCGGTACCTGCAACGAGCTGAACGCCTTCCAGCTCCCGCCCTTCCGGAGCCCGGCTTCTCCTGGCAGCGCGCGGGTGCCAAACGCTTCCAGCGCCCCAAGCCGAGGGGCAGCGCGGGCCGGGACGCAACTCGCCGTCCAGAGAAACGCAATTACCCACGCAGATCAAAGGCGGGAGCAGCGCGCCGACAGGCCTGTAATCCGATCGCTGATCGGTGGCGGAACATCAAAGGCCGGGCCCGGCGCGGAGCTCAGCCCGCGCGGCCGGAAAGGGTACTTCCCGCAGGTAGGCGCTCAGCCTCCCGCCCCGGAGCCCGCGGGGGTCCGCGGGGTCTTTTGTTCAACGTGGATCACGCTGTCTTCCTCCCACCCGCTTTGTGTGCAGGCAGGCGGCCCGCCGTGCTCGGCGGCCGGGCGCAGGGGTCCGCACCGCAGCCCCGCCGGTGCCCAGGCTGCGCGCCGCTGCGCGCCGGGCGCCGCCTCGTGCCAGCCGGCTGCGCGCTCCCCCTTTCATCTCGCCGCGGCGGATCCCATGACCTCATCCGCGCCCCGGGACTGGGAGGAAAGCTGTAATTCGGCCTGCCGGGGAGGGAGCGCCGCCGCAGCCCGCGTCTTCCCGGTTTCCAATCGCGTTGGACGCGGGCGCCTGGGGCTGGGCGGTTTCTGTTATCTGCTTCCCAGCGGGAACGCCGGGGCGCTGGCGGCGGGATGATTTCGGGGCGATAAGGGCCCTCCCCGCTCGGCCGGGTTCCCGGCGACAGCGTTTCATGGGCTCTTCGCAGATAAAAATCGCAGGCTTTGACAAACACTCCGAATAGTCAGGGAGCGCCCCGGGACCATGCCAGGAAACAGGGACACTGCCAGTTGGAAGGGTCGGCATCCCCCACCCCCCGTGTGTTTTTGTTTTACATGGGACACGTCTTGAAGGATTTTTAAAAAACATTCATTTTATTTTTAAGATGTTGTTTATTATTTTGAGAGAGAAGGATAGAGAGGAAGAGAGGGAAAGAAATATCCATGTGTGGTTGCCTTTCACCTGCCTCCAGCTGCAGACCTGGCTTGCAACCTGGTTCTGTGCCCTGGCTGGGAATCGAACCAGCGGCACTTGTGTTTGCAGGCTGGTGCTCCATCCACTGAGCCACACCAGCCAGGGCCTCCTGAAAGATTTTTAAGCGAACTGCCTTTTTCCTTGAAACAGAAATTGTTAGAATTGGCTACCAATTAAACAGTGGTGTTTTCATGAAAGTAGTTAATGAGCAGATAAACAACAGTTCATTGGTGACTGATTATCTGCCACTTGGTCACGTAAGGCCTTGGGCAGAGATGTCATCTTAGTCTAGGTCTTAGTTTGGGATTCTGAAAATTATATTTTAAATATATATCGTTAGGAGGGATAGAGAATTCATTAACACCAATTGAGCATTTTAAAGGTTACAGAAGAGCCCTGGCTGATGGCTCAGTGGATAAGGCGCCAGCCTGCACACCGAAGCATCGCTGGTTCAATCCCTAGTCAGGGCACATGACCAGGTTGCAAGCCAGGTCCCCAGCTGGAGGCAGATGAAAGGCGACCCTACGTGGATGCTGCTCTTCCTTTCTTCCTCCCTCCCTTCCCCTCTATTTAAAAATAATAAAATCTTTCTATAAATAAATTAAGTGTGCAGAAGGAAAGAATTATGCACAGAAAAGCCTCTGCTTTCCCCAGGTTGTGCCTCTCGCCTGTTAGGTCTGTTTCTTCTAACGCCACAGCTTGAACTCTTAATTCACTGAAATCCATCCCGTCAGCCCAACTCTCCATGATTTCACGTTCAACCTATTACACGTTACTTAGGATTTTCATACCATGGTTTCTTAACGATGGCAGCTTCCATTAAACAGACGATTTTACTTTCCGCAGTTACCAAAGTAGAAGATAATAAGACACTTCACCCTCGTTACGTTCCAGGATGCAGCGCGTTTCTGAATGCCAGGCCCCTCTTCCATGGAGGGTGGGAAACTTTCCGTTTCATCATGGATGCCTGCCAACTTTGGGGAGGCCAGTGAGCTCTGGCCAGTGTGGCTCCCTTGGTTGGCGTATCCTTCCGTGACTGAAAGGTTGTTGGTCCAACGGAGGTTCTCCCAATCGATGTTTCTAGTCTTCTTTTCCTCCCTTCCTTCACCCCGCTCTAGAGTAAATAACTAAAATCTTCTCTTGAAGTTCAAAGTATTTTTTTAAACAGAAGGCAGTAGAATTTCACCTTTTTTTTTCCTATAATTCCTCTCTCCTATTGGTTTCATCTCATTTTTCTGATATGATGTTTAAAAATGTAGTTTATGATGGGTTTATTTCCAGACTCTGAGGGTTCTTGAACAGATTTTAATAACAAAATATTTGCTCTGAACCGTTCATGAGTTCAGCACAACATTTATTTTTTTTAAGATTAAAAATTTTTTTATTGTTTTTAGAGAGAAGGGAAGGAAGAGAGAGAGAGAAATATCCATGTATGGTTGCCTTTCACCTGACTCCAGCTACGGACCTGGCTGGAGACCTGGCTTGCAACCTGGTTATGTGCCCTGGCTGGGAATCGAACCGGCGACCTTTGGGTTCACAGGCCAGTGCTCAACATTTCTTTTATATAGTTTTTTCATTTCTCCCGTATCATTTCTCAAAGATGCCCTGAGCTCAGCTCATCCCCGCAGTGCAGATCTGCTTCTCTGTGACACCTGGCCTCCACACAATGTTTCTGGGCTCCTCTGAATACAAAGAAAATATGTAAAAGGACAAAACATTTTCAAGTAGGCATTTGCCCATGTCTTCCCTGAGGTTGTCAACATGAAATCCTTATACCTTCCAACTGCAGTAGCAATCAAGTTTCCTGATAACACTGACATATGCCTCATAGCAACTAGATGCTGTGTGAGGGTTGCTGGATAAGCAAGAAAATCCTAATGTCCCGATAGAGTTCAATACTCATAGAAGTAGGTGAGGGGATGACCTAAGAATCTTCAAGTCCCCTGGAAGCTTACACGACACATTTGGAAGCAGGGGTTTAAATGAGGACAACTCCAATGACCCTCAATGGATACAAATCTCACAAGAAAGATTTGGAGTTAAAACTATGTCCAGCAACGCAACATTATCTTCAATGGAGGAGGTTTTCACCAAGTGATGGCTATTTTGAATGGATCCCCCTGAGGCCACGCACCCCCTCGTGTGACAGGAAAGGACTAAGGGGAGGTCCCCATCTGTGGCCAGGAGCAGTGTGGCTAAAGGCCCACTGGAGTGACAGTGGCCTCCCGCCCCGGGCCCGTCGGTGCTGTGCTCCAGCCCACCGGCCTGCCTTCATCGAGGCTGCTGGCAGGGACCGCTGGGACCGTGGACAGCAGCAAGAAAATGCAGGACCTTCTCTTTCCTCCCAGAAGCTGAGATTGGTGACTCCGTGTGATGCGGTGACCATGAGAAATGATGGTTTTAAGTACATGAGGTTAACAGTATTTTACTCCAAAAGGCACAACATACATGGTTTTTTAACTCTTTCCAGCGAGTTGCCTTTCAGTCATGTGTGTGTAACAGGGTTCAAGGCTGCGTTTCATTGCACATGAGACCAAGGGAACGTTGATTGTCCTTGTCAAAGGCTGGAGGGCGTTACTGGAGATTCCGGAGGGGTGTCTCATGTACCCCTGATTGCCACCGAGTGCTATTCCTCTATGACACCTGAAACATGCTCCCTTGACAGGCAACTGACATAAATTACGATGATTGTGAGATACGGATTCAGGTAAACCCATCGTATTTTTTTCCATTGTGTGTCAAAGTTCTTGGAGTTACATGGAACTCTTTGGTTACAGCATCTTTTCTGAAGTTTCTATCGAGAGAATACCTCCTGGGTTATATCAGCTCAGCTCAGCTTTATCTATAAGTTGGGGAACCATTTTGACATTTATTTTATTGGTGAGAGAGAGAGAGAGAGGCAGCTCCGTGTCATGGAAGGGGCAGAGGCACTAGAGTCAGAATGTCTGGGTTTAAATCCCTCTCATTACCTGCAAAGTAGTAGCAGCGTGGACAACTGGGACAGGCTACTTAATCTCACTGAGCCTTGTGTCCCCAAACTGTAAGAAGGGAGCAGCACATCCCCGGCTCATGTTGAGACAGCAAAGGCACAAAGAGAGCTTCAAGCAACCCACTCCTGGGTGCTTGTTCAAAGAAAATGCAATCCCTCCTTCTTTAAGAGACCCCTATCCACTGCAGTCTTATTCACAACAGCCAAGGGGAAGAAGCCACCTAAGCGCCCCCAGAGGGATGAGTGGATAAAGGAAATCCTGACGGTAGTGACAACGTATATGAACCTGGAGGACACACAGAAACATTCCAATTGTTTTCCAAAATGGGTGTACGATGTTGCATTCCTGTCTACAGCGTATGAGATTTCCATTTGCCCTACTTCCTTGACAGCACTTGGTTTGGTCATTATCATTTTAGCCATTCAAGTGGAATTTAAGGGGCTTGGGGCCAGGTGCACATGGGACACTGGCAGGAGAGGTTCTACGACCAGAGACAGGACCTTGTCCAGCCGTCCTTTGACTGCCATAAGGATCCAGCGGTTCATGTGGGGTCTCCAAGAGATTAGGCAGACCTCAGAATTCTCAATTTTACACACCGGCTGCGGCGCTGGTCTCATTGCTCCTGGCTAACAATCTCTCTTCAGCCTGGAGCTCCACTCCCTTTGCCATCAACCAGTTCCCAGGCTCGGAGACAAAGGGTCATAAAGTGACATCACTTGCCAAGGTCACATGGCTAAAATCAACCTCAAGAGCGTAGGGCTCCAGAGGTACGTTCTTTTACAAGCTCACACTATTTCACTGCTAGTTTCTGTTCATTACGTGTCTTTCTGAAAAGCGGTTTCAGTTTCCGTGAGCTGGAAGCTCTGCCAGCTTCAGTGTTACCCGCGGCCTCCCTGAGTTATGAGCTTCTTGGGCCCCCGGACTCCCCATGGAGGGCGCTTACGGTCCCCCGGCTAGAAAATGTTAAGTTCCAATGACTGGGTCTTTGTCTTATTACTAAAGCGGCGTCTGTATATTACAGAGAAGAAGGTCAAGGCAGAAAAAGTCAAAAAGGCAACCATATCACCCATAATTCTACTTTCTTCTTCTTTTGAAAAGAACATCGTTTTATTTTTTTAATATTTTATTTATTATTTTTAGAGACAGGGGAATGGAGAGAGGTAGAGAGGGAGAGAGACATCCATGTATGGTTGCCTTTCACCTGCCTCCAGCTACAGACCTGGCTGGAGACCTGGCTTGCAACCTGGTGATGTGCCCAGGCTGGGAATCGAACCAGTGATCTTAAGGTCTGAAAGCCGGCGCCTTATCCTTTGAGCTACCAGCCAGGGTTAGAACATCGTTTTAAATAACGAAAGCAGCAGCCTGTCTCTGCCCCGGAAGGCACAGCCCTTCAGAGGGACAGCTGTGGCGATAGGGCCTGGACCCCTTGGAGCAAGTGCTATTTCCCCCAGGGCAGCTCAGAGGGCCCGGAAGAGTGTACAGGGACCCACAACGAACGCCTTTCCTCCTCATTTCTATTCCAGTCTCAGGACACAAGCCCACCGTACACATACATCTCACACACACACACCCCCCAAGTACACGCCTGTCATTTTTTAAACAAAAAGGTGGCCCTGCTCTGCTCTGCTGTATTATTTTAGGTTACTTTTGTACACTAAATAATATCCCCTTATAAGCTTCCAATTATTTTGTTATTGTAAATAATACCATAGTTCATATTTTTGCCAGCGCGTGCTAATGTGTCTTTAAGAAAGATTAGTGGAAGATTGCTGGGTCCAATAATATGCATTTAGAATTTTACAGTAGGCCCTGGCTGGTGGCTCAGTGGATAAGGCACCGACCTGCGAACCCAAAGGTCGCTGGTTCGATTCCCAGTCAGGACACAACCAGGTTGCAAGCCAGGTCTCTAGCCAGGTCCGTAGCTGGAGGCAGGTGAAAGGCAACTATACATGGATGCTTCTCTCCCTTTCTGCCTCCCTCCCTTCCCCTCTCTCTAAAAGTAATAAATAAAATCTTAAAGAAATGAATAAATAAAATTTTATGGCAATGCCACAGTATTCTAAAAAATGTGTGCCAATTAATACTATTGGCAGGAATATGTGCAAATGAACTGTTTTCGCCAACCTTCCTGTTTGCCTCGTACTGAATTTTATCAGCATTTGCCATATTTTTTGTCGAAGGGATGAAAAATATTATTGTTTTAATTTGCATTCCTCGTGAGTTTATAAGTGATGTGGTGAGGAAGTTTTTCACACGTTTGTATTTTCACTGTCGTGATTTCCTCGGTCATCCAGATTATGCGAGTAATCAGTAAAAATTAGAAACATAATCATCGTAAAAGGAGCAATGGCTCAATACAGGGTGGGGATACACACCTCTGGCTACCTGAACAAAGGAGGCAGGTATGTAGGAAAGGGTGGCTCTGTCGGGATGATTGTGGATAATTGTGGACACGTAGAGAGAAGTAGAGCGGGGAGGGTGTGTAACAATAAAACAGCCCTTTTCAGGAGCTGCCCTGACCACCCCCAACCTCGGGCGGTTCCCACCTCTGCGTTGCTGCCACCACCCCCTCACAGAGCAGCCTGTGCCCCACCTTGGGCCTGAGCTCCTGAGGAGGGGGCCCAGTTCTCATCCTTTGTCCTCAGCCTGGCTCGGAGTTGAGGCCCAAACTGGTGAACTTTGAAGGCAAAAAGGAATAGCCATCGCCCTGGCCGTAAAATACTTATTTGATAATGTTGTCCCGGGCCTTGGTGAGGATGCTGATGGCTCCCGCCCCGAGGGTCTGGGTGGAGAGGCGTGTGGAGAGAACCCTCCCAGCTCACCTTCAAGTACCCCCAGGCGGTCGGACCCACGGCCCAGGTGGGACCCACGGCCCAGGTGGGACCCACGGCCCAGGAGGCCCCGCTGCAAAGTCCTCTTCACATCAGGGTAAGAGCTGGCTTGTCGATGATCCTAACTTGCCATTTTAATGAAACCCATTCTCAGCGATGGTAAAAGTCTTCATAGTCTACGGCTGATGAAGCAAAAAATTCCTAAAACGTGCTCACCCTGGCTTCAAGAAAAAAGCAAATGGAGACTGTCACCCGGAGCCCCAGAGCACAGCATTTTGGGCAAGGAAAATGTATTTTGCTGCATGACGGGTGTGAGGCCCCGATGGGGCACAGTCCCCGGACTCGTGCAGCCTCCGGGAGGGCAGGTCCCAGCAGCTTGCTTCTGGGTCCCACGTCTGTGACATTCAACTCTGCATCCCTGACTGACGTAGGTGCCACATGTGGAGCACATACAGAATTGCAGACATGCACATGTAGAAAGCCACCAAGCCTCAATACATAAATCATATTCTGCCTTAGAGTAGGTACAGTGTCATTGATGGGACCTAGGAGGGAATGGAAGAATTTGGGTCACAGGTAGAAGGTGGGGATTATTTAAGAATTAAGGGATGGGTCACCGAGGCAAGGAAGACAGCGAGATGCAGCAATTCGCAAGCAAGGGACGCTATTCACGGTGAGTTTCTGTTGTGGGCAGAGCCAATGGAAGGCTCCCCCGTGGTCTACTTTTGCAAAAACCACAATTGTTTGTTTGCTGGAAGCATCCTCTGATATTCTGCGTGCGTGGCTCTTTCCTTACGTTGACCTTCATTGGCCCACATGGCTTCCTATCCAAGCGAGCCAAATGGAGACTTGCCCTCTCTGGTGCTGACACCTTTTAAATATTTGTAGACTTTTATCAAGGACGCAGGTATCTCCTCTGCTCCACTCCGCCGCCAGTTGACACGCTGCCAGCCCTTTTGATCTGAATTCACAGTCGTTCCTTTGATCATCCGGACCCGCTGGCTGTATCAGCTTACCCCTAGCAAGTACCGCTCCGCACAACGCGACCGCCTGCCGTCCTTGGAGACGCAGGTTGCAGAGGGAACATTCCTTTATTGTTCCATGCTGTGCACCCCTGGAGTGCGTGACCAAGCTCAAGACTTCCCTTATGACTGGAAGAGAAGGGATTTCAAGCCGGCCGTTCAGCAGGCTGGCCTTTCAAGGTCTCCACAATAATAAAATGTGGGAGAGCTTCATCCAGCTGGGGGGAGAAAGGGCTCTCTGTTGGCATCTTGGGCTGATGAATGTGGCTCCCCCTTCTTCTGACTTGTTTTTACTAAAGTCAGTCAAGACTTTCAGTTGAAATGGGTAAGCTTTAAAATAAGAATATTGTTGGGAGAAATGCATTGACCTACACTTCCGCTGAGGTGTAACTACACTTCCTAGAGTAAGTTTCTGATGCTTAGGACTAAAAAAATAATAACTCCAGGGAGGGGAAGGGGCTGGGAGAAGTTTGCAAAGAATAGGAGAGCTGAAGGTAACTGTTGTGTTGAATGTTTCATAAATTAATTGGTGCAGAGTCCATCGTGTCCTTCGGGGACCGGGTCCGTGCCTTATATAAATAAGTTGGTCGCCATTCTTGGCATCTAACACAGGGTGTGGCCCAGAAGATGCCCAAGAAAGGCCGGTTAAATAAACGAATGACTCATTTCCGTGTGGAATGATCTGTTTCTCAAATTTGACCTCCTTGGTTCTGTTACTCTTTCAATGGCGGATTAGCATGTATTCTCTTTTTTAAGTGATGCCTTAGTTTGGAATATGTTATCTTTGTTTTTTCTGATATAACTTCTTCATCCTCCTCCAAATCAATGTTTTAAATAATGTTTCTCAATGTCATGTGAAGATTGTACTAGCCTACGGGGTCCTATTTTCCTTCACCCAAACAAGACAGGTTGGATGCTGTTCCGCATTGTGCCTGTTTGATCTAAGGTGAATTACTATGAGGACTATTCAGAGAATGCTATCTCTTCAAGACCAAATTGCAGAGTCCCCAAAAGGCGGACCTTTGTATTTTCAGTGGCAGCAGAGCCCCGTGTCTTAATTACCGTGTCAGTGTGCAAGGGAAGGCAGAAAACTCCAAGGAATTTTTACCTAGACAACAGAGCTTTGTAGATGAAAACCAGCCCTTTTGTGATACCTTAGGAAGTAAAATAGAAACCTTCTGTTAGAGGCCAGAGAATGCAGAATTCCTCAGGGCTGGCTTTCCAAAGCTGACCTAGCTACTCAAGGCAGTTGTTGGCGAGGGACACGCAGAAAAGGTCCCAAAGGAACTTGTCTGCTGGGAACTACACAGGGACAGTTGCCCTGGTGCCCCGACAGTCAAAGTTGTAGACGGCTCACACTTCAGAGAGTTTTCAGGTTGGCTACCTGCGTCTCTTTCGTAGCGTGTTTACTCCGCCATGTCATCCGCTGTGCCTGGAAAACGAAACATTTGTCAACAAGAACTGCTCCTTGTCTTTACAGCGGTAGGAAATGTTCTTCACATCTAAAAGGTTTAGGAAGGGACTTTTGTCCTGGTTTCCTAGGCGACCCAAATATTGTATTATTACAGTTTTTCAACATGAGCAAAATACCGTGGTTGACATGGAGGGCGTGAAACCTAGCCCTGACGTTGAGGAAACTTCTCTCTGGTGACAGAGACAGACGTGCCCCTAATAATGCGGACACGGGGTGCCGGGAGAAAGCACGTCCGGGAAGGCTCAGGCTGCAGTAAACTGGGGTTCAGATTCCAAACTGAAAGGCTGAGGTTTAGCCCCCACTTCTGCGGTGGAGGTGCCCAGCAGCTGAAGATAATTCTGTCCCCTTTGTGGTGCTTTCCCTGGGTCCCTCTCTCTCTCCTCCTCCCAGCCCAGCAGCCATGGGCATCGTAAATCTGGCTGAACGTGAGGTTGATCCCCCAACTCCTTCCCTGCCTTTTCCTTCTGCAGGAGCCCGGGCTTCTCAGCTCCCTTGTCCCCTGGCTCCTCCCGGAGTGGCCCAGGCAGGATCAGGACTCTTTACCCTGGAGCATGGGTGACCCGCCCCGGGTCTGGTCGGGTGGACTCGTCAGACACCCCATGAAGCAGGGGCCTCGGGAACCTTTGCCCCCTGCTGTGCGGCTCCCACACACCTGCTGCCGACCGGGCACCCTTCCCTCCAGGTGTGCCCGCTCCTTCCCACCTGCTGGCAGGTGCCCTGCGGAAGGAAGGCTCGTACGGGAAGGGCGGGCATCAAGGAGGCTTGGAGGACTAGATCCTGCCCATCCGAACATCACCCCATGTCGATCTTGGAGTTCGATGCAAGCTGATATAATATACAGCAAGTAAGGGAAGAGGAAAGGGAAATGAAGAAAGAGGGAAGGAAGGAAGGAAGGAAGGAAGGAAGGAAGGGGAGCTCAGTAAATAGGAAGGAAGGATGGAAGGAAGGAAGGAAGGGGAGTTCAGTAAATAGGAAGGAAGGAAGGAAGGGGAGCTCAGTAAATAGGAAGGAAGGAAGGAAGGAAGGAAGGAAGGAAGGTGAGCTCAGTAAATAGGAAGGAAGGAAGGAAGGAAGGCAGGGGAGCTCAGTAAATAGGAAGGAAGGAAGGAAGGAAAGGGAAAAAGGATTATTCCATGTTCTATCTAACTGGGAGGGAAAGGCAAATGCCCTACACCCTCTAACTTTTCTTTTTCCAAGTAAAACTTAATTACTAAATAGTTTAAGTATCCGAAAGCATGCGGGTGGATCCACCAAGACGTTGCATGTCTATTCACCAAAACACTACTCAGAGAGTGGAAAACAAGCCCTGGAAAGGAGAAGCTGTTCCCTACATGTTCGCCTAAAGAACACTTACCCAGGACGGATGACGCGTTCTTGCCGGTGATGAGCAGAGGAAAGCAACCGACTTTTTAAATCGGGCATTCCTCAAAGGACAACACGCACATGACCAACAGTGAAGGGAAGTCATGTAATGGTATTACTCACAAAGAAAATGCAAATTGGAGCCTTAAAGAGGGGCCACCACATGCCACAGAATAGCTAGAATGGTAGGTAAGAGACTGACCCTAACCGGTGTCAATGAGGGTTAGGGCAACAGAAACTTGTACTCATGGTGTGATCACTGGAGAAAACTAGTTCAGTTTTGACTCCATCTAAGCGTCGGCAGAGCCTCAGACTCAAAAGTTTTAGTTCTAGGATATATGCAAGACCCCTGAGTGTCTCTGTTCACAAATATGTTCAAGAAGTTGACAGGTGCTTTATGCGTTATGGCCAAAAGCTGGGGTAGGACTCAAAGGCCCACTGTGGGAGGTTAAATAAGGGATGTGGTCTAGCCACACAATGGGCCATAGTTGTCCCCCAGTATCCTGGAGGGCTGGACTCCAGTCCCTCCATAAAGTGGCACAGGGTTTGCGTACAAACTGCATGTGCAGGGACTGCCAGCGTATCTCGTCACTTCGTCGGATTCAGGCGAGGGCTCCACGCATGGCAACTTCAAGTTCTACCTTTTGAAACTTTCTGGGATTTTCCCCCCCGAATACTTGTGACCTGTGGTTGGTTGCACCTGCAGACCTGAAACCCACCGGTATGGAAGGCCGGCTGTACTACCCGGCGTTTTAAAAAGGGACCTACTGGCCCACACGGCAGCCTGGGTGGATCTCAGTGATGGCGTGTCGCGTGAAATAAGCCAGACCCCTAAGAGTATATGTATTTTGTGTGAGTCCCTACACATGAAATTTGGGAGCAGACACCTGCTCTCGAGTCCTGGCTTCCACAGCGGCAGGCAATGGGGCCTACGTTGGGCCACGTCAAATTAGCCAGGGGTCACATGGGTGTGCGTGTATATAGACACGCATGAAGTCATCAAGTTATACCTTACGATGAATGCACTTTATTATACAGACGTTATTCATCCATTTGAACAGTATGAAAACTAAGATCATGTATGTTAGATTTATTTAATGCTTTTTAAAGCATTTGTTACATTTGCTTCCCTTTGATGTTGATTAAAATAGAAAATGATACAACCTGTATTTGGAGCCTTCCCCACCCCCGACCTGCACGGCTCCGCCCCCAGAGGCCATCCCCGTCCTGACAGAGGTCAGCATCCTGACCACTGTGCCTTCGCACGGCGTCCCGAGCCTGCTCTGCGCCAGGCCGTGTTCTGGTCCCCGGGCACCCAGCAGCGATTGGAACAGAGGAGCACCCCCACACTCCTGCCGCGGCCCTGGACAGGATGCAGGACAGACGATGAGCAAACACTAAGCAAAGGACACGGCATGTTGGCCGAGAGGATGTGCTGTGGGGGAAAGTGAAGCAGGAAAGAGGAGCAGGGAAACTGCTGGTGGGGGTGGGATGAGTCGGCAGGATAATAGTGGAGGGAGATCTGAAGAAGGCGGAGGCACACAGACACCAGGGGACTCCCTCGAGGCCAGGGGAGCACGGGTTCAGGAAGGAGGAAGTGGGATGAATAGTGACGGACGGAGACTTGACTTGGGGTGGTGACCACACCATTCCTTGCACAGAGCATGTGTCGTAGAATTGAGCACCTCAAACCTGTATTATTTTGTTCACCAGTGTCCCCCCGGTCAGCTCAATAAAAAGGAAAAAACAGTTTAAAATCAAATAAAAGGGTAAAAAACAAGGTGAGACTTGATGCTCGTAGCAGCCATCTCCAAAGGGCCACCTGGAACGAGCGCCCCTCGGTCCCCTCTGTCTGAAGCTTCCACAGCTGCCTTCCCCACCCAGGGCGGGCGTGCTGGCGGGAACTGTGGCTTGGCACCTGAAGGATTTCCAAGTTCCTCCCCCTGTTGACCAATTAAGTGACAAACTAAACCCATCCAGCGTGGTGAGGAACCTGGACCCCGTAGCATATAATTAATCTTCGAAGCTGTTAGAAGAAAAGCTTTTAGATGTATTTATGGAAAAACCGAGGGCAGGGGTTTGATGAAAGAGTTCCAGGATGTGAAGCGTTTTCAGGTAGAATGTTGGAGCTGCAGTGAACGTGGAAATCACACCATCCATCATTAGGCAGCTCGCCTGCCCGCACATACCACGGGCGTGAATCACTGAGGCAGTGATTATAGATTTTTACTATCATAGGTGTGATCAGTGTTCTGTTTTGAATGTTATTACTATTGAAACTTGTCCTCTTTCCTCCCTTGATACTCCTTTTTCATTTTACAGCAAACTAGAACAAAAAAAAAAGGTTAATTTGTGAAATCATAATCATAATTAAAGCCAAACAAAATGTCGTATCCCTTGCTAGAAGGAAAAGCCAACAACAAAAATGAGTGAAATAATTGGTGCTTCGTCGCTCCACTAAAAAGCTGGAGCCTTGAAATCTAAAATGTCTAAGGGAATTCCTTGTAAACTTAACAAGTCTTCTTTCATATTCAGGATCATTGGTTCAGTAATCCAATTCATGGGATTTATCCTGAAATGATCATTATAAAGACGTACAAAGACATTTAAAAATACCAAAAAATTGTTGAAAAGAACCTGAAAGATGCAGCAGCCCATGCTCATAGTCTTTTTGGTGTTTAAGTCACGTGGCCAAAGGGGTGAGGGATCTCTCTGAGGGCTCTTCTAAAAGGGCACTAATCCTCATCACATGGGCTCCACCCTCATGACCTAATCACCCCTCAGAGGCCCACTTCTAACACCATCACCTTGGGGTTTAGGATCACCTCTGGCCCTCACCCGGCTCCCTGCCCTTGGTGGAATTATCCGACAGGAGGCAGGTCTTTCTGGGGGGCCCCCAAAAGCAGGGGGTTGCCACCAGCAGCTCCCGCTGCAGCAAACAGTGCTTTGAACACACAAGCCTTGCATTTGAACAAACTTGCACCTGCGTCCCCTCCAGCGCACCCATCCTCTGTTTAGTATACATTATGTTTAACTTGATTCTGCTCTGTTCCTAGGTATTCCTTGTATGTGTGTGGTGTCCTAATCCCGTGATTCCCTTCTGGCAGACTGGCCGCCGTGATTGCCTGTGACAGGTAGTTTTTTAAAGCCTAAGAATGGCGAGGATGGGCACAGCAATCAAGTAATCATAGTCTTTAGACAGAAATGATGACAAAATAAACAAATCCTGCTTTAAAGCAATGGAAAAGATGAAACATTAAATGAACCAACCATGCATTAAGAAAGGACTTCAGAAACCCCACGTGGGCCCTGGCTGGCGTGGTGCAGGGGACTGAGCACCGGCCTGGGAGCCGAAAGGTCGCTGGTTCGATTCCCCGCCAGGGCACATGCCTGGGTTGCGGGCCAGGTAGTACAAAAGGTGGGCCAGGCAGGACAAAAGGCGACCAATTTCCCTCACACATTGATGTTTCCCTCTCTTCCCCGCTCTCTAAAAATAAATCAATAAAACCTTTGACAAAAGAGGAGAACTCCTAAGCTGTACTTGGCACTTCAGGAAAGTGAGAATTGTTACTGTGGGTTAAAGGAAGCCCGAAGCAACATGCTCCATTATTTAGCTTCAACCCGCAGCTACTAAATGACCCTTTGTTGCTTTTGAGTGCAGCGGAATGGCCCTGGACTGTTCCAAGGGATTCTGAAGTAACTTTCCAGAAGTGCCCACTGAAACAAGATATGCTTACTGGAGTTTTCCAATAAGAGACCTCGGGATCTTTAAATAGCACTGTCTTTGAACGGCAACAATTCGGAAGGTCTCCAATGAGAGGAGGAATGCAGCTGTAAAAGCCTGTTGGAGGTGTGTCCTCTGGCGTCGGTCTGTGTTGTAATTTGGAGATAATGGACTGGAAAAGAGAAGATAAATCTCAGCTTTTCTTTTATTTTTTTCTCCCTTGCGACGGGAGCTCTCCATCACACACACACACACACACACACACACACACACACGCACCACACGTATTATGCACTGAATTTCACGGGGCACAGCGATAAATGCAGAAAGCCTCCTGGATGGGGTGTCTTAGTCTTGTTACCATCATTTCCACTGTACGGAAGGAATAGCCAAACTCTAGACGAGATAAACCATGTCCCCCAGTGTCTCAGTCTTCAGCGGGAACTGGTACCCGGGTGACCCCAGCTAACAAAGGTGCTCTGATGTGAAAGTCGGGGTGGCCCTCGCTGAGCAGGTCCGGCTGAGGGTCCTTTCATCACAAATATTTGCTGAGCGGCGGCCGTGGCCCGGCCTGCATGCTGTGCCCGCAGCCTCCCAGGGTCTCCTTCCCGCACCCCCGCCAAACACAAATCACGGCAGGGTTTGAAAGAACCTTCCTGGGTGACCTGTCTGGTTTGGTGAATCAATGTCACCCTGCTAAATTCGATTTAAAAAATAAAAACAAAGGAAGGAAGGAAGGAAGGAAAAGAGAGAGGGAGACGAAGAAAGGAAGAAAAATAGAAAAGGAAAGAGAAAAGAAAAGGGGAGAAATCCGCCTGGAGCCTGTGGAGCCCGGAAAGAACCCATAGGCAGGCCAGGGCGTTTTGGGTGCTAAGGGACCTGGACTGAAGAGATCTTCGCTCAGGGCCCCTGCAGGCATTTTATGGAGTAAGGCTCTTCCGGAGACAGTAACTTTGATTGTCCCTCTGCCCTGAGCTTGCCGTTACTGGGTGAATGGAACTACCTGGGGTCTTCTGAGCAGGAGAGTCCTGTCCTGTGTCCTGCAGGCAGGCTGCCCCCCAGAGGGTCCCCATCATGATCGGGGAGCCTGAGACCAGCAGGGGATGTGCTTTCCCGGTGTGGGCCTCCACTTGCGCCTCATGCCTCCCCGCGTAGCAATGCGCAATGTCACATCTGTCCTGTCTTATCTCGGGGACCACGAATCACTTACCACCATTTCTGACGTCTGTCCTCTCCAGCCTCATCACTGGTGCCCGGACGTCCTCAACCGGCTGCCTCTTCATGGGCTGCTTCCAGGATTTGTGGGACCCAACTGGTGTGGGCCATCCTAGCTTGGTTTTTAAAACTTGATTGAGTGGTTAACGGTTCCATGGTTACTTGTCTGGCCCTGGCTGGTGGGGCTCAGTGGGTTGAGTGCCGGCCTGCAAACCAAAGGGTTGCAGGTTCGATTCCCAGTCAGGGCAGATGCCTGGCATCCTGAGAGCTGCCTCTGGAAGCCTGAGCGGCATTGTACCACGGGAACAAGGGTAAAGGGTAAACGTTGCTGATGTTTTTGTTTCCTGTGTCTGAGGAAGCGTTCCAAACTCCTTGCCACCCACCTGCACTTGGATGTTCCTCAGACTGAGCGCACCCACCTCTGATCTGTTGTCCCCACCGCTTCCCGCTCGTTCTAGTTCTTCCTCCCCCTTCCTGTACCCACTGCTTCCTTCCCCATGTGCCTGGGCATCTGACCTTAGAACGTCACCCTTGACTCTTTTGCCCCAAACTCAGTCATGTCACAGCCTGGGGTCCTCCCTTCCAAGGCCTCCTGGTGAGGCCATCAGTGTGCCAACTCAGCAGGTGCTCCCGGTGGCCCCGTGAAGTGTGGGCACACGCTCGCCATCTCTGCCCTTTCTGAAATAATGAGCCCCCCCGAGACTCCAGAGCCTCGCCTTTTCATTTTCTTCTTCCCCGGGGTGAGGCTCATTGCTTTGTATTTTTTATACTTAGTAAATATGTGCTGAATAATTTGGGTCATAGGAAAAAAAATGACAGGGGAACTCTGCCATCCCCTGGGTCATGTGTTTGATGATTTAACGCAAAAGTGGAGTAGAAAAATTAAGCACAGGTAAGCTTAGCAGTGAAAGGGAGAAAATGTATATCAAGCATTGATTGACATTTTGAGTGGGACATAAGAATATATTGGGATTAGGCCCTGGCTGGTGGCACAGTGGATAAGGTGCTGGCCTGTGAACCCAAAGGTCGCTGGTTCGATTCCCAGCCAGGGCACATAACCAGGATGCAAGCCAGGTCTCCAGCCAGGTTCGTAGCTGGTGGCAGGTGAAAGGCAACCAAACATTGATGTTTCTCTCCCTTTCTTCCTTCCTCCTGGCTTTTCTCTCTAAAAATAATCAATAAAACCTTTTTAAAAATTTGAAAAAAAAGAATGCATTGGGATTAAAATGGGTCTTAAGGCATGACATCTGCAAATAAAATGACAGTCAATGGGGTGAAGTGAACCAGTATAAAATATAGTGCATCCAATACTAGTTGACAAGGTTATATAAAGCATCTATATTGACACTACAGGTACATAAAACACCTTGCACTGATGGAGCATATCAAGTTCTCCGGTCAGAATTGGTTGGAAAAGCTAGCTTTAGGGAGGAACCTGAGCTGCCCTGAACCCTTTGTTAATTGCTCATAAACACAAAAATAACGAAGAACAGTGGGGCTTTGTCTGCAGACCTAGGGGTCTGGGGGAGGGAGGTTGTTCAGGTCCCCAGAGTGTGAAGGTGCTCACAGGTCAGGAGTGGCAGTGTGGGGAGCAAATGGGCAGGCTGGGCCAGGGAGCCAGCCAGCTGGGGACATGACACAGGAATGCAGGTGCCATAAGAGCTAGGAGGTGGGGGAGGGCGGATGAGCTCCAGCTTTGAAGCTCAAGAGGTGGGTCTTGGAAACGTCCAGTGGGCAGTAGATCAGGGGAGGCTTGAGCAGGTTACCCTCTGACTGTCACAGCGAGTGGGGACTGAGGGAGTACGGGGCCACCCTTCCACCTGAGCATAAGCGCCCAGCCCCAGGTTGATGCAAGTTGGAAGGAAGCAGAACCCCAAGGACAAGGCAGCCAGCTGTCTCTGGGACATAGGACAGGAGGCCAGTCTTTCTAGGACCATTCTATCATTTATAAAATTAGAGTGAATTTTAAAGTGAAATTAAATGCATTTGAGTACATTTTAAAGTGCGTTTTCAACAGCGTGTGTGTGTGTCTAGGAGGGGCCTTCTCCGATCTGCACCCCCGGAACGGTGGCCTCCCCAGTGGCTAAGGAAGGCCATAGTCCCCAACGACTGGCACTTGTAACTTGGGGACACACTTGGATCTGAAGCTAGAGCCCTTGACCTAGGACCGAATCAGCATTTCTGCATCCGTGTATGAAGAGACACACACTGGGAGACCCAAGACTTGAATGCGGGTCCTGGAACCATCTCTGTAGACGGTTCACCAGAGTTTGTGCAGCTCTGCAGGGCAGGGAAAGAGAATTCAGTTTGGGTCCAGTTTATCCTTCCCTGGTGCTCACAGGTCAGGAGTCCCTATCCCCCATGCCCTCCCTTGTCAGCTGGCAAAAACAAAAACAAAAAAAATGATGAAGGAAATAAATGGAGGCACAGAAGAGCTAAGGACTTGAAGGAGAGCATCTAGGACATAATCAAGCAGATTTTCAACTATTCAACATTACTATGATCATTTTAATGTACAAAGTGCTTGACATTTTGTTTATTGTCCACAACATACCCCTGGTTCATTATTTCTGTCACTACATATAAATAATAACATGTCGTAAATCTTTTTTAGCCTTATATTTGCTCTTTCGCTTTCTTCATGGTTTCTTTTGTTGAACAGCAATTTTTAATTTTGATAAAGTCTAGTTTATCATTTTTTAATTATTATTGGTATTTGCACCTGCCTAGGAAATGTTTGCCTATCTCTAGGATATAAAGCTTTTTTCGTGTTTTCCTAGAAGCTTGATATTTTTTAGCTTCTAGAGGTAGGTTTGTAAGCCATCTAGAATTTTGTGTATAGCATTAGGTATGAATCAAGTTTTCATTTTTTCTTTATTTAGTTTCAGATATAGAGTAGTTATTGGCTTCTGTTTGCTATTAAATAGCAATTAGTACGTTGCTTTTAATCCGTTTTGGTTGCATGGGGTCTCACCTGCGACCGGAAATGCAGAGGGAGACAGATAAAGGGATACGGAAACTTAGTAGAGAGGGTCCATTAGATCTGGGGGCCCCGATCCAGTCCTGAGACCTATGAGGTGGGGTGAGAGGAACAGAGTGGAGATCACAGAGTCACATCACAGACGACTTCTCCCTCACTGAAGTGGCGAGAGACCCTGAAGGGGTCTGGAGTCCTCTTCAAAAATCTGGGGAAAGCGTAGACAATGAGGTGAGAGCTAACAAATGTGAAATTTGTCCTAACGGCTAACGGTCCAACCGACTGCGTGGAACTAGCGAGGCGGTTGGGGCAGGGAGGGGCAAACCGCTGTGGGTGCACACGGATAGCAAATGACAGGCTGGGCCATCGCTCCTTGCACAAGCGTGTCCTGTGTGTCCGGAGCACCCAAGTTGGGGCAGTGGGTTGGTTTCAGCCACCGCTTCCTACAACATGGTGTTTGCACCACCTGCTGGCAAGGATCATGGACACCAAGTCTCGGATTTCAAGTGCGGCTACGAAAGGGCTGAGGGGGTAAGAATCAACTTTGCTGTGGGAACTACGCAGCTTCTACTGCTAAGCAGCGTCCAATTCCTTGTCATCACCTTGCTGACAGGCTTTCAGTGGGGCCAGGTGATACGCACAGGTGTTTTCTTTCTGGAGGGGCCATAATAATATGCGAAGATTACCCTGGATTAAGTTAGTGGGAGAGAGAACGCGATTTCCAGCGGTTAAGAGAGGCCGTCTACTTAGTAACCTGCCTACCGTCCGGACTAATCTTTTTCTTGGAAAGCACCTCCGGGCTACCCCTCCTTTAAAATGCTGAAACAACATTATTTACGTACTTATTTGGGTATTGCCAAAAACGCACTCAGCTCTCGGGGACTGAGCCACACTTCGGCAGCCACCAGGAGTGTCACGTTCCACCCCAGTGTGTGAAGTTCCCGGGCCAGCTCTCGGGAACGGCACTCGGGGGCTTCCGCCATGGTCTTTTCGCCACTTCGGAAGGAATTTAGCTTTTCTTCTCTCTTTTGACAGTAGGCATGATGAGTCTGGGCTAAGAGGCTGAAGACTTACCCATCATCCTCAGCACTGGTTTTGACATTGGGCTGTGGGAAAGCTGGGTTGGGGCAGGGGAGGCCAATGGCGTTACGGGTGTACCTGGAGTTCAGCACCGGCAGGTCCCCTGCCCCCCGGCCGCCGTGGGCGACCCCCCTTTTATGGAGGGGAGAAGTGGCCCTGAGCAGGCGGGATGCAACGTGCGTACTTGTCATGAAACGGCCACTCCATCCCCTGTTGCGTTGCACCAAGTCACCAAACACGCTTCTCTGTGGCCCTTTTTTGACGGTGAATGTTTTCAATCTCTTTCATCTTCATTCTTCAGTCTCTCTTGGATCCATTCCACCCATTCTACTGCCTGGCGCACTGAGGCAGCCGCGACCAGCAATTTCCCTGTAAAGAAAGGATCTGCATTGGGAAGACCCTCAGTGGATGCAAACGTGAAACTGTAGTAGGTGGAGAACTGGTGCTTCCTTCTGGAGAGAAGGCAAGTGCCTGACCTCCTAAGGACATGGATCTCATTCTCCCAAGACGGACACGGAAGTCCAACGTCATGGCAATGCTGGGGAGAAGCAGATTACTAGGGCTGAGTGAACTAGAGCCGTGCCTAGAAAAAGAACCAAGCAGAAATGTTGAAAGGGGAACTCCATACCATGTATCCTCATCTTTTCTTTTACCTGACTTCCTTTCATCCCTACTTTTTTTCCCTAATAAAAGACACTTTTCCAGGCTAGATCCTTATCTGTTCTCATCGCTAGCTTCCTTCTCCTGAAGCACAGGCAGAGAGAAGGTCAGAGAGACGGGTCACCTCTCACGATAGATGCCAAATTCAACAGAAACCGGACCCACTCGCGATTGGCATTGTTCCAAACGGGGCTGCCTCAGGGCGGGAGACGCCGAAGCTCTGTTGGTTTCAAAGTGGCATCTGGAAAAACACTCCTGCCCCGGTACTGAGGGACTTGAAAGGCCTAAGCTGTTCCACATGAACCCACAGGCGGAGGATGTGTCTTGAGAGACTATTTCAAAGATGGAGGAATGGAATTCGTGTTTGGGGGGCAACACCGATGTCTTCCAGACTCTCGTAACCCTTTTGTTGTCCAAATAAATCCACGAAACAGATGTGACCGGAGGATATTGAAAAGCTGCCAGCCTGACGTGACCTCGCCACGTTGAAAACAGGAGTGGCTTCCTTTAGACACGTGCGATGCCTCGTTGGGTAGTTTTCCATCTTGTGTGGGACGACTGGGACTCATCAGAAGGAAACGGGTCACACGGAGTGTCTTTCAAGACGAAGGAGCTAACACGAAAGGCGTGGTGGTGTTTTGAAATAGTTCAGGCACATCTGGACAATGCAAGGTGACGGACAATCTCAACAGCTTTCCGACAGAGAAGGTAAATACTTGCAAGGAGCAAACCTTCTCTCAAAATACAGTTTATATTCTAGTCCGTTAGAAAGTCTCTGATTAAATAGAATATATTTGCTTGAGGCATATAAGAAGATGGTCATGTTTTAAAATACTGAGATTCCAAATAACTCATCATGAGAGAATAAATATGCAGTTAATTGATAAAGGGCTCATTAGCCTAAGAAGTAAGATTATGAAATTGGGTGATTTTTTTTATACATGCTTAAAGGAAGCCAATATCCTTGTCTAAAAGGGGTGCTTCGAGGTGCAGTTGGGTTTTGGTTCAAGTATCGATTTGCTCAGCATTTTTCCTTCAAAGTGGGCTTCTTATCCAACAAATGTTGGGCTGGTCCTTTCATGTTAGACGTGGGATTGCCACGCACCCCTTCTCCGGGGAAGCCTCTGGCTGCGTTGGTGCCTGGAAGCACATTCTTGGGGCCCTTTTCAATCCCACAGGGAAATTTGCAAAGCCGGGCATGCCAGCAAACAGACCGGCTTTCTCCACCCCTCTGCCTCCAAGTCGTAATTCGAAGCCATGGCTCTTCTATTCAACATGATGGCTCCTGTGTGGCTATTTTGGGATGGCCCGAATCCTCAGGGCCGGGCACAGGGCCACCCCCATGGAGGGTCCCCGAGAACTCCTGCCTGAGGGAACCGGGCCACCCCACTCTGCTACTCAGCCTTCCGCCCGCCTGGGCCTCCAGCCATAACCATCAGTGAAAAAGGTATGGGCTCCTGGAGTTGGTGATACCAGCATTTAAGGCCTTGATTATTAACGCTCAACTTCCGGTGTCTGTAACTTAAATGATAAAAAAAAATGGCTCCAGAAGAAGAAGTGGCCGCGTGTGGCCCTGTGGCAGAGCAACTGTATTTTATCACGCTTTTACGAGGGAAAAGTCAGCCGCCTGCCAGAATTTGGACATACGTCTTCTTGCTTCGCAACTTGAAACGGTACCGTTTCTTGGTCGCCTTGGAGCGGCTTGGTGAGGCCTGGTGTTCGCGTAGCTGGTAGCGATGGAGGGCCCAACAAGACACTTGGTTTACTTTCTTCAGGCAGGACAGGCCACCAGCCAGAGACACAGGAAGCTGAAGACGGGGAGAACGCTCGTGATGAGTCCAGATATTTTTATCACAGCCTCCACAGTTTGAAAAACGCAAAATAATGTGCAGAAGGTCGCCCGCCTTCCTCCTTTCCGTAGAGACTCCGCCCTCTGTCTCCCCGAATCAGCGAAGCTCAAGGAAAAGTCTACCTGGGTTGAGGGCCCAAGACACCAAGCTGGGGGTGGCTCAGGATGTGACGTGGAGGCTTAGGTCGCGTGGATTGATTGTGTTGATCAGATGGCTAAGGGTTACTGACCGAAAGGACTCTTAAAGATCCTGAAGGTGCGAGGTGTTGCCGAAATTCCACCCGACGCGAAGGGATACCCGTGTGTGTGGGAGACTCTGATTTAACCCGAGGGTGCCGGGGAAGCTGTGGCTGAGTGGGTGTCAGTGATGTCCGTGTCCTCCGGAGGGTCCCCACCCTCCGGGGGAGCGCTTCCTCCACGTGCAGAGCGCCGGCACGGACACCCTCTGCCTCCAGGGCCCAGGTAAACCCTGGCCTCTTGGGGGATCCAAGGAGGGCCCACTGCCATGCGGGGTGCAGGGACATTCTCGGGGCCCCAGGTGCCTCAGGGAGGGGAAGAAACTGAGTTTCCAGGCTCCAGAGGAGGACCACCTTCCTGACCTCCTGGCCTCCAGGGCTCCCTGTTGTCACTTGCTCATTGAACGAGGACTATCTTCCCCCATCGGAGGCAGCCTGGAGTAAAATTAAGTTCAACAACATGTTTAATGGACCTACATCAGGAGAGAAAACACTTACCGGGCCTGAGCATGGTGTTTGGTCCCGCGGGGCAGCCAGGGAAAGAGTGAAGCTGGCGGGCCGAGTCACGGTGAAGTAGGAGCTGACAAGTACCTGCCAGGAGTCAGCACCTGCCTGGGGGCAAATTCTGAGGCCACCACTTTAGACTCTACCCAAGGCGCCTTGGGGGACCAAATGTTGATTCCTGCGATGCATGTTCGTGGTTCATCAGGCTGGTGCTGTGCTAGAAATGGGAATGAAAAGCCTAGGAACTTGCCATCAGCTCATTCAGAGAAACCTCTCCAGGGTTCATGCTGGGTCAGCAGCCCACCCAGCAAGGCAGCGGCAGGCGGAGCTGGGGTCCCCCGCCCCCTCCTAAG
Source organism: Noctilio leporinus (assembly GCA_004026585.1). NCBI lineage: Eukaryota > Metazoa > Chordata > Mammalia > Chiroptera > Noctilionidae > Noctilio > Noctilio leporinus. Next base: position 542,679 of record PVIW01000017.1, read on the forward strand.
GTCAACTTTGAATTCACCCCACAGCCTCCACCAGGCTCGTGTGAGCCTGTGAACTCCCTGCCGTGGTGTGTGGCCAAGGCCACAGCCACGCTCCGTCACCACGGGGCGACGCTGAGCTCCAGGCCAATTAGCTGTGGGTGTCCGTGTGTCTGTGTGTCGTCCACGGAGAGACGAAGGCAGCGCTTCAGAGGATCCCACTTGCGGTCAGAGGAATCAGCCAGCGTAGTGGAGAAAGGGTTTTCACCCCAAGATTCAAGTCCGCCTCTTGGCTAGGGGAAGAGTCCATCTTTTGGTGAGAATGGACCAGAACTGAGACCTACAGGCTGCCCTACGACAGCCGCTAAACCACGCTGGCTTCTTGACGGCGAATTGGTACTTTCGGAAGAGGAGGTCTGGTCCTCTCCCCCTAACTTCCCCTTTCTGTCCTTCAACACCACCCACCCGAAGGCCTTAGAGAGAAACAGCCGCTGTGACCAGAGCTTACCACTTGTTCCGTGGGACCCCAGGAAGTAGGTAGGTGTCCTTTCGCCCCACAAACCCCTTTCCAACCCACAAGACACACCCAGAAAATACCTAGCTTAGCAAATCTCCTTTCCTCTGGCACGCAGAGAATTATTAGCGTTCTAAGGGGAGAAAGGTTCTCCCCAGACAAATTCTCCCCAGCTAGAACTATCCCGATCAGTTCCTGGGCTCCGGGCGGAGGTGTGGAAAGGCATGTGCTTGTTATCACCACTATGTGTTCAGGACCTGGAGACCCACGGAGGGAAAAAAGAGGCCCATGGACATGCTTGAGCACGGAGGTGTCCGTCCCCAACATAGGAACTTAGCATCTATCTGATACCTGACTTTTTCATGGTACCTCAACTTACCGCAGTAATTGCTTCCTACTTCAACTTTGAAAGATGATTTTTTTTGTGTGTACACGTCTGTCCAAACCTCTTTTCCCCTCAGAGAGGGAAGTTTCCCAAGGACCGACCGTACAAAATTTATTGTGGAAGCAGATGATTATCTCCAAGAGCTTCTGGAATGTCTCCCGGGGAGAATTTGTCGGTGATCCTGTCATCAATAACTCACGGTGTGTATTTTTAGTTCAAGGGAAATTTCAGAAATTTTGCATGAGCTCCTTCCAGTCCCCTTTTGGCGTAAGTAAGGGGACGCAGATGGAAGTTGCTTCTCGCTTCCTGCTTCCCGGAGGATGAGCTGCTTCTAATTCAGCAGCCAAGGGGAACAGCCAGATGTTCACCGCGCATAAAATGAGGCAGCCCGGCGCCCATCGGTGTTTGTAGTACTAGTTTCTCCCCCCAAATTTGTAATTCAATGAAGTCACGGCTCGAGACCACGTTTGTTTTGAATGCTTTGCTTTAGGTATTATAGAAACGACCCACGGTTGCTCTCAAAATGGGATCTTTGACGGGGTTGCCACGAAACCCCAGACTGGATGCAAATGCCAACGTGTTTTCCCGTCAACATCTTCTTCCTGTTCCACGACCCCATCCCAAACACCACCTTCTCTGCCAGGCCTCCCTGGCCCCTCCGGGCTGCAATGATCTCCCAGCCTTTCCGTACTTTGCGTAGCCTTGACAGTTCACCTACCTTCGGTGCACTCGGCCAGGAAACGTGTCCTGATAAGGAACCCGGCAGGAGCTGGACCAGGTGTGTTTCCAGGGAACACGTACCCCTCTGGCGAAGCTGTTAAAGGTTTGACTCCCATGACCTTCAGGGTCCGCAGACAGGGTTGGGAAAAAGGGGATGCGCTGTGAGAAGAGAGCTATTCCTGTCCTTCCCTCCCTGAGTTGACATTTAAGGTGGTCGGCGTGATCAGCACACGCTCCGACACCCCATAGGCGCGTGGGCAGCTCCCATCGCCACCCCCAGAGGGACACGGAACAGAACTCGACCTTGACACCATGTGGGATGACCTGTATGCTAGCCTTTGTTGGTATGTATTGTGTTACTCATGCCTCCTGCCAACTAAACCATGGAGGGCAAAGTCATTGTTTCATGGCCCGCGAAGGGCTTCGCCTGGCCCGTTCCATGGACACGCCGTAAACACTGCAGTTGATGAGGCTCCAACCATACGCTTCCCCGCAAGTCTGAGAGGGAGACAGAAAGGGGGACTAGTGCCCAGTCTTGTGTCAACCAGATGTCCCAACAGTCGGTCACGAGGTGCAGAACCTGGTATCGAAAAGGAAATAAAAAAGCGCTCCTAGCTGGACACAGGCTGTTACAAAAATATCTTTTTAAAAATATAAATTTAACTTAATTTTAAAAACATATGTTTTATTGATTTTGCTATTACAGTGTCCCAATTTCCCCCCTTTGCCCCCCTCCACCTGGTCCCCCCCCATTCCCTCCGGCAATGCGCCCCGTAGCTCACGTCCATGTGTCACGCGTTAAGTTCTTTGAAAATCTTAATGTAGCGTTTTCTCTTGCATTTCTTCATTTCTAAATCTGCCCCCCACCCCCACCCCCAGCATTTCCTACTAGACTCTCACCAAGGAGTGAGTGTGCGGGGTAAACAACATGAGAGACGGATTATGTGAAGCCTGCCCTCTGGAAAGTTAAATAAGGATAAAAAGTGATGGGGGGAGGGGCTTTGAGGGAGGGTTGGGGTGACAGCAAAAGCCAGTGGGGGGTTGATTGTCAGGTTGGTGACAGTGGCAGATGCGGCCTGCATTCCAGCGCTGGGTCTGAGGCCCTGGAGGGCCCTGTGTGTCCAGTTCCCCCCCCCACGCAGGGGGCAGCACCCCACCCCCGTGTTCATGAACAGACCCCTGGGGAACGCAGGCTCCAACTTCGCTGGCTCCTGCTCAGCCTTCCCCCATAATTCCATGTCAAACGGGTTGAAGGACCATTTTAAATAGAAACAGGATTCTAAACACATAAACGAGGAAGACTGTCATTGGGGGCCACTGTGCGTCCCACGGAATCCCATTCTTGAATTCGAATGGTCTCCTTATCAAAGTTCTGGTATTTCACTCGAACCCCTCTGCAATGGTCCTCTTTTCTTCCCTCCTCAGGAAATGAGCATTTTCAAAAGTAGCTTAAAAACACAATGACCATTCTCACGGCCACGCTCCGTGTGAGAAAGATCACAGCACGACACCCCAGGTTTCAGGGCCAAGGGAAGGGGGGCCATGCGTGTGGAACGCTGACCCTGCAGGGCCAGTGGGCACGGAGCCGGCACCTCGGCGTTGGGGTCTCCACAACCCCTTCACGTTTGCTGTTGCTTTTTCCATGTTTCAGGGTTGGGGTGACATCACGAGGCCATGTGATTAGAAAGTGGGAACTTTCAATCCCATCCCCCCACTCCAGCATCCGGGAAGGGGAGAGGGGCTGAAGGTTGACTTGATGGCACCCAAACGGCCGATCAGTGATGCCTGGGTACTGTAGCCTCTAAAAACAATCCACCTCTTAAGGTGGGGAGGCCAGCCTCGTGAGACCGAGTCCACGGCCGAGGGGGCCTGACGCCGTGTCCCCGAAGACAGTGTCGGAGCTGGGACACCCACACAGGAGGTGAGGAGGAAGGTTTGGGCACCATTTGGTCTGTAAGCACGACTCTTGCCGCCGCCCGCATGCTTGTGCTCACTGGTCCCTCGAGCAGGGGCCTGAGGACACGGTGGCCACACGTGCAGCCCTACGCTGTCCCCAGTGCCTGCTGGGCTCCCCTGGCACAGCCAGGTGATGAGCTGGTCCTGGGTTCCCGCCTGCAGGCGCCCAGGAAAGAGGCAGGCGCTCCAGGCCGGCTTCACCTTCACAGGAGGGATGTTGGGGGCTGAGTTCACGGAAGGCATGTGCCATGTCCTGCTCGCTCGTGCTTAGAACAACCGTGTGAGCCGTGTGTCTGCCTGGCTGCACGTGATCATTCTGGTTGATTCATTATTATCACCGCCCGTCACGTGGCACTTAATTGATGGGGAAGCCCATGTCTGAAGTTTCTAGTTTTGCTGAAAAAATTAAACCTGTGTGTTAGCAAAGTCCATGCGCCTGATGCTTCCGGAGACCAGGCCCCATACTGTCAGAGTCTGGAGGAAGAAGAGGTTTATTCACGGGGAAGGTGCTGGCTGTGAGGATAGGAGACCCTGCTGGCTCCTCCAACCCACCTTGAGGGAGTGTAGAGCTCAGGCCTCTGCCATGGTCACCGCGTGACCCTGCGTGTCAGACTGTCTTCATACTTGGTTCCCGAGCCCCAGCCAGGCTCCGCCGCCATCAAGGTTCCCCCAGGTACAGAGGCTCCCGCGAGGCTCCGTGCCCAAGTCCCTAGATGGTGGCTTTGGGCGCGTTCTTACGTAAACAGACAAAGGCAGCTGACAACACGGGCCGCTTCACCTGTCATCCTGCTTTCCTAGGGCACTCGCGGCCCTGAAAATTATTTGTGTTTGATCCACGAACCCATGGCGACCGCTTCGCACAGCTGCACCAGCGGGTGCCTCCGGGATGGTCAGTTGCTCGCTGTCCTTGACGCTGTGCTATTTTGGGAGCAGGGTGGTCTTTTGACTCCGCTTCGTTGAGCTCCTGCCTCCCTCAAGTTACCGGTGGCGGCTTGACCTTCGTCTTCAGGAGAAAAAGGAAACCATTTCTGCTGATTTGCCAGACTGCATCACTCCTCATAGTTCAACTCTAAATCGCCAAAAGTGGGAACCTTTAACAACATATTGGCGCAAGATACATGTTCAGTAAACCTCCAAATAGCACAGAAAAGCACGAGCAAGAAACACAAGACTCCCACTCTTCCTTACCCTGTCCAGCGGCCCCTGGACAACTCTGGAAAGCATTTCTGTTTCCCCGCTTGATGGTTAAGGAATTGTATTATGCTTTTGCTTTCGTTATTTTTATCAGCTTTTCTCTTAAGCACAGCTTTATGGAAGTATAAAGTACATGCTATAAAATCCAGTCATTTTTAAGTAAACAGTGAAATACATTTTAGTAAATTTAGAGAGTGTCGTATGTGCCACATTGGTTGAATTTTAGACATTTATATCACTCCAAAAAGATCCTTCCTGGGCATTCGCAGTCACCCTACATTGTCAGTCCCGGCCCCGGGCAACCCCTGTTCATCTTTTTTTTTTTTTTTTTTTTTTTTGTATTTATAAAATTCCCTATTCTGGCCATTTCACAAAAGTGCAAGTGGCTAGTCCATTTAAGGCCATATTTATGGACCTTCGGATATGAAAAATAAAGCCCTTTTTGCACTTGTAGAACTGCCTTTCCCCACTCCTGGGTTGGGACACAGATAAAGGAAAAATAAAAGGAAAGACTCAGCGGTTTATAAAACTTGTGCCAGATCTAACCTTTTCTGATTTTGTCCATAATTGGTCCAGCTGTAAATACAGATTCATCTATAATCTGCTTGCTACCAGCTCGCTGATGGGGTCTAGCAGGCGTATCAATGACAGTAGTACCAAAAGCCGGTTTCCCTGCCTTTATCCTTCATCTTACACCAAACTAGTAAGGCAAAGCCCATTTATACAATAGCTGTGTTAAAAGCAGAGTAAAGGGACACTTTGGAAGGTGAAGTGATAGAGACTCTTTAACTCCCATCATTCTGTTATTTCCACCACTAATAGAGTCTAAAGACCAAGCAGGAAGACAATGGGGAACAGACAAGAAAAAGAAACACGAACTGATTAACTAATCAGGTCTTATTTCCAAAGAGTAAATCTGATTACATTGCGGCCTGTTTAAAACCCTTCAGTGGATTCCTTATGCCTGGAGGGAAAAAATCCGAGTTCCCTTGTGTAGCACAAGTGGCCTTTGTGGGCACCAGGACCTGCCCCTCTTTACCTCCCCAGCCCAGTTTCTCAGACGCGCCCCTCGAGTTCCTGTTCTGCCCTCATCGGTGCAGAATGACTCGAGGTTCTTCGTGTCCCCTGGCTCCATCCAGCTGTTTGCGTTTTCAGAAAGGTCCATCTTCCTCCAAACCCTCTTTTCCCTCTTTGTCCGAAGCACAGTCCAGGAACTTATCTTTAAAGACTGACTCAGTTCAGGGCCCTGGCTGGTGGCACATTGGATAAGGCGCTGGCCTGCGCACCCAGAGGTCGCTGGTTCGATTCCCAGCCAGGTCCCCAGCTGGAGGCAGATGAAAGGCAACCATACATGGATGCTTCTCTCCCTCTCTGCCTCTCTCCCTTTCCCTCTCTCTAAAAAGAATAAAATCAAATCTTAAAAAAATCAATAGACTCAGTTTAAAGGCCACCCCTCCCTGAGACCTCCCTTCCCTTCTTCCTGCTTCCAGAGCTCCCCTATAAAACAAGGATCCCCCCCCCCCACCAACAAAAGGCCGCGATCATTGGTTAATCAGCCTATCCACGTGGCCTAGAACAGGCCACAGTTGAGTTTTTGGGGTTTGTTGTTGTTGTTGTTAGCCTCCACATAAGAATATTTTTTAATTGATGATGCTGTTACATTGGTCCCAATTTCTTTTCCCTTTGCTCCCCTCCACCCAGCACCCCTCTTCCTCCAGCAACCCCTCCTCTGTTCATGCCCATGAGTGGTGCATGTGAGTTCTTTGGCTTTACCTTTTCCTGTGCTCTTCTTAACATCCCCTGTCTATTCTGCACCCACAGTTGCAGTTTAGTGTTTGTCAAATAAACGAAGGACAGTCATTGCCAGTCCTTGAAATATGTAAAACTTACAAAGTAAAGTATATTATAATTCCACATGGGGACTGATACTAGGCACTATGGTGAATGTGTCTCCTGAACCCAAGGTCTGTCTGTTGAAGACCACGCTGCTACCTGGTCTTTGTCCCCCGGATTGTCAAGGGGCCCCCGTGGAACAAGGAGGCTAATAAGGCTGGTGACCACATTGCCATCGACGTGCTGTTTTCATATCTTACGAACGTACTCTTTTCCTCAATAGCGATCCTAAAAAATCGAGAAATTCAAAACACTCTCCACTCAGCGGGGAAAGAAGAGATTTCTTCTTGAGCTGGTTGTTAGATGTTTGAGGAGTTGAAAGTTCCCACCAGATCGTCACTGTGGTGGCTCTAACTGTCCTTTCATGGCCGGCCAGCTTGACGGCTCATGGCACGTATGTCTTGGGCACGTGTGTGGTGTTCTGCCCTCAGCGGTGCAAAATGAATCTCCTCCCGTGGCCACGTGCCCTGCGCTTACACACTCAGCTGGGGACGGGATGAACGCTGATGAGGAACGTGCCCATTTCGTGCCGGCGGCCGCGAGGATCAAAAGCAGGAACGCGAGAACGTGCCCAGGAACCTGCGCCGGCACGGATGCCGGGCCGGGCCCAGTGTCTCATTCACGTGCGAGACTTCCGCGCTTTAAACACATATTTAAGACAAACCAAAAAAGATCTAACAGGAAACAAGGCGCTGCAGTGAAAGCTGAGGAGCCCACGTGGACCTGGATAAACACTTGGCAGATGGGAAGAGCCACGCACAGTCGGACACGCGGGTGCTTCTCAGTCTACCAGGCGTGCGGGGTGACGGCGACCATAGAGACCGTGAATTTCCTCCCGTCGCTCCGCCTTCTCTGCTTACGCACTGGGGACTTGGACTCATCCGCACCTACCCGTCCCTCAACGGTAACATGTTTTTCAGTTTCTTCTCCAACAAGGCTGTGAATAGAAGAAACGCGAGTCCGCAATCCTTTTGTGTCCAGCACCGGGCTGGGCCTGTTAGCACAGGTTAGCACAGGTGTGGATGGATTTATTATAAATGCTCAAAACTAAGTAAACCTAGCCGGGAAGAACTTCTCTTTTTTGGTTGGTGGAGCTGTTCCACGGATGTATGGTTTTTCTAGGAGCTGGGAGGCGGTGGGTAGGCTGTGTTTTCAATGCAACGTTTTGCTGCCAGGAGAACCACTGGGTCTGAGAAAAGACAAAACCTGAAGCCAAACAAAGCTGATATTTTTAAAGTGCTCATTTAATTTAAAAAAAATTTTATATATGAATGTAGTATTTCATTTTTATTTTTAGTTTATTATTTTTAGAAAGAAGGGAAAGGAGAGAGGCAGAGAGGGAGAGAGACATCCATGTATGGTTGCCTTTCACCAGCCTCCAGCCATGGACCTGGCTGGAGACCTGGTTATGTGCCCTGGCTGGGAATCGAACCAGTGACCTTTGGGTTCACAGGCAAGTGTCTTATCCATTGTGTCATTTAAAACCACGGCGTTTTCATTGCTTTTTACCTTTAAGAGAGAGCGAGCAATGGACATCTGCTCAGAATGCAATCCAGAAACAAGATTAGGAGCTGAAACTGGGTTCCACAGGCCCCGGCCCTTCTGTGCCTGCCCAGCTGCCGCGGGATAGGCTCACACAGCCTGGTGTCTGCACCCCAGGGGCCGGCCAAGAGCCCAGACTCGTGGCAGATAGAAATCATTCATAATTTCAAGTCCCAGCGGCTGAATTCTTGCAGACTCCTGTGCTAAACAATTCCATTTGGGCTTCTATGGAACAAGCTATCTTCCGATCTACTCCTGGCCCCGGGCACAGCGAGCAATGGGGGCGATTGGATGGATTTCATCCCACGGCTCCATCAGCGGGAATTCTGAGTTTTCCTTCGGAAGGTTGCCTGTGTTAGCCTAGAATTAACTTGGCTGAGTTGGGCTTTCGTGTCAGTTCTAATCTCCCTCGGTGTGGGCAAGAGGTCTCACGGAGTGTATTGCTTGTCTTTCCTTAAGCCGGGCATCGGAATTTGTACATACCCGCACAATTCCTTTGAGATGTGGCCTCTTAGGGAAAACAGCATTTAAAAATCCACCTCCTTATTTTCTGCCTGCTGATGCTGTTACACATTCCCCTTGTTTCCACTTTTTTAAATGAAATGTATCGGGGCGACATCGATTACGAGGGACAAATTGGTTTCAAGTGAACATTTCTGTGACACAGGATCTCGCATGTTGCATTGTGTGCCCACCTACCAAAGTCAAGTCTTCCTCTGTCACCAAATGTTTGGTCCCTTTCACCCCACCCCAGCCTCCTCCTCCCTCCCCTCTGGGAATCACCATTCTGCTGGCTGTGTCTACGAGTTTTCAGTTTCATCTTCCACATGTGAGTGAAATCACATGGTTCTTAGCTTTTCCTCCTGACTTATTCTCAAAGTCTATCCACGTTCTCCCAAAATGGCAGTATGGCTGAGTGGCATTCCATGACGTCTTTATCCAAACCCTATCAAAGGACACTGTGGTTGTCCCTAAGTCTTGGCCACCATAAACCATGCTGCAATGAACATAGGGGTGTACACATCTCTTTGTGAATGAACGTTTCTGAGTTTCTCTGGTAGCTACGTAGGAGAGGGATTGCTGGGTCAGATGGGAACTCTGTTATTAAATTTTTGAGGGACTGCCAGGCTGCTTTCCATAGCGGCTGTACCAGTTTACATTCCCGCCAGCAGAGAATGAGGGTCCCTTTTCTCCACGACCTGCCCCCCCACTTGTGTTGATAACAGCCATTCTAAGAGGCATGAGTGGTATCTCCTTGGAGTTTCGATTTGCATTTCACTGACAGCTGGTGAAGTTGAACCTTTTCATGTGGCCGTTGGCCATTTGTATGTCTTCTTGGCGGAAGTAGTGTCTGTTCAGGTCTTCTGCCCATTTTTTAACTGGACTGTTTATTTGTTGGTATGAGTTCCTTATATATTTTGGATATTAACCCCCTGTCAGACAAGCTGTTGTTTGCAAACATCATCTTCCATGCGATTGAATACTTTATTTTGTTGTTGGTTTCTTTTGCTGTGCCAGGTTCTGGCACTAGGTTATGTTAATTCTGGAAAATGTGATAGGAAGTATTGCCTCCTCTTCAATTTTTTGGAAGAGGTTGAGATGGACAGGCATCAGATTTTCTCTGGATGTTTGGAAGAATTCACCAGTGAAGCCATTTGACCCTGGACTTTTTATTCGTTGGGAGGTTTTTGATGGTTGCTTCAATGACCTCACTATTGATTGGTTTATTTCAATTTTTCAGTTCTTTGTGATTCAGTCTAGGAAGGTTATATATTTCCAGGAACTTATCTGTTGGCTCTAGGTTATTGAATTTGGTAGCATATAGTCGTCTTTCATAGTATTCCGGTAAGATCCTCTGTATATCTGTGATGTTTGTGGTAACTTCTCTTTTATTTCTGGTTTTTAAACTATGACTCCTTTCTGCCTTTTCTTTAGTGAGTCTAGCCAGGGTTTGGTTAATTTTACTAATCTTTTCAGAGGAGCAGCTCTTCATTGTATCCATTTTTTTTGTAGTCTTTTTGTTCTGTATTTCATTGAATTCTGTTCTAATTTTGTTTTATTAATTCCTTTCTCCTACTGACTTCGAATGTCTTTTGTTCTTCATTTTTGAGTTCTTAAAGATGTCATGTTGGTTGTTCAGTTGGGATTTCTCTTGTTTCTTGAGATAGGCCCATAATGATGAAAACTTCACTCATATTCCTCTATTTTACTTACCCAAGAGCTTTGATATGTCGCACTGTCATTTTCATTTGTCTCTGTACGTCTTTTGATCTCAGCTTTTATTTCTTCTTTAACCCAATCATTTTTTAGTAGTATGTTGTTCAATCTCCAGTTATCTGTGGGTTTCTTTACTTGCTTTTTGCAATTGATTTCTCATTTCAAAGCATCCACCAGCTCTCATGACCCTCTCAGGGTTTAATAATCACTTTAATTGCATCTTTTATCCAACACCCAAGAGCAGTGGACCCACATCATCCCACGTCAACTATGAGTGGAGGCCAAGGAGCCACCCAGGCAAAGGAAAGCAGCGGGGTGAACCTGACCGCCCTCTGGGGGTGACCCCTGCGGGCACCAACACTCTGCCAGCTCAGCCCACCGGGTCCAGGTGTGTCTGCGACCTGTTGTTTCCTATCCTTTCCATTGCGTCCCGTTTTCCGTTCCCGAGTCTAGAAGCATCCTAGGCTGGCTTTCTCTCAGCAACTCCGGCCGCGCGGCGGGGCCCCTGTGCCCGGTCCGCCTGTGTCCTCTGTGAGCCGTGCGGGGCCACCAGCCTGCCGGTCCCGGGAGATTCTCTGGACAGCCCTGGGGTGACACCGGTGGCCCCCGACCCGCTGGGCTCTGGCCTTAGCCTTCTCATCGGCCAAAGGAGGGGATTGAAAGGGGCTCCTGCAAGGCTCATTCCCATCTGGGTTTACAGCAGAACAACCCGCCATCAAACCAGAAAGCAACCCCAGCGCTCCGCACCCGTAGGGCAGCCTCCACGCGCGGGTCTCAGGTGTGACACGTGGGGCAATTTTAAAAGTGATGCTGGGGCGCCCTCTGGCGGCTGCCTGGAGAGGCGCGCCCAGATCCCTCGGTGACCCGAGACACCGGCCTGTCGCTGGGTGTACGGGAGACGTTCCTCTAGGCCACTTTTGCCTGGTTAACAGGGAACGGGGTGTTTGGGGTCACTTCCCAGAGTCACAGCCTGCAGAGGACCCTGCGAGTCCCTTTCCTTCCTCGCCGAGCGGTGCAGGTGGAGCCCGCGCCAGGCGGGGGTGTGCAGAGGTGGGAAGTCACCTGCTCCCGCCCGGTTCAACCGCGTTTGCTGCCTCCAGGTGCTCGGGCACCGTATTGCGGGACTCGGACCTGGTGCCCAGCCCAGCACTGAACCAGGCTGCGGGCGGGGCGAGGACTCAAGACTCCCTTGGGTCCTAATCCTCACAATTGAGGGACACTCACTGATCACTCCACGTAGGGCGCTAACAGATGCTGGGGGATGTGAAGGAGAGCAAGTAAGCGACCCCGGATTCCGGAGCTCCCTGTGGGGTTTCCCTTAGGCGTGTGGGGGCCGCCCAGCTCCTGGGCCCTGGCGTTTCGGTCCGGAAAGAGGCTATGGGTTTAAGACACGTTTTCTGCCTCCCAGAGATTTGTAGTCTACGTAAGAAGAAAAGGCAGCCGTGGAAAGAGAGAAGAACTAGCCAAGATACCTTTTTAAACATTTTTTAAATTGTGCTAAAATAGACATCATGTCATAAACACGTGTCATCTTACTCAGCGTGGTTAGGAACTGTTGGCGTGGTTGTGCAAGGGCCGGAACACCTTCCATCTGGGAAAGCCGAAACTCCGCATTTAAGAAACGACCACTCCTCATTCCCTCCCTCTGCGGTGGGCAGCCAGACCGCCCTGAGCCGAGTTGGGAGATGACAGGCCGGGCATGGCAGGTCCCCGGGTGGAAAACCGGGTGCCTAGCAACAAGCACCACTGGGACAAGGACCTCACCCCCAGGGTGACCTTTCCTCCCCTCGCACTTGGCTGGGGCTGCAGACCCGCAAGCTTCCGTGTAGCTGGCCATGTGGTTTCCACCCTCCCCTGACCTTTGATCCCTGGCACGCAGCTGGCCATGTGGTTTGAGACCCCCTTAAGGGAGGAACAAGGGGGCCAGAGAAGACTCACAGGACCCACATACAAGCCCTTGCACAACCACTTCCTTGTACAAAATGTCAGCACAGCGACCTTCTGCTGTGTGTCAGGTCAGCACCGCCTCAGGTCTGTTGACACGGAGACAGAGCTTCGGTCAAAGGACAGACAGCACGGAGGCCTGCGCTCCAGGCCCAGGGAAGCAGCACAACTGGCCTGGGAGGTGCCCCGGGACCCCCCCTAAGATCCCCACCTTTGGAGGGTGAATGAAGACCCTCAGGAGGGAGGGCAGGGGTGGGCCCTCTCCCCGGACTCACCCACCCGTTTCCCCTTCTCCCCCCGCCCAGCTGCGTTCACCTCGCGCTTCTCTTTCCCGAACTGCAAGGGCTCCTGTTTCCCGTTCTTGTCCGCTGAGCCCACACAAGCCAGCGGCTCGCCACTCGTGGCTTCTCCCTCTGGGGCTTTTCTAAAGTAATTTGATTTGGCTCTGAAATCTGCCTCAGCCGGAACTCGAGCACTGAGGTCGCTTGCTGTGGTCCCATCCCCAGGTGTGTGCGGGTGCCGGGTGGCCGGTGACACCTGCAGACCCTGACAGCCTCTGTTCTCATGCGCCTTGTAAATGAAAACTCATTTTCTTATGTCGAAAACTGAGCCTCACAGTAAAGGTGGCGATCTTGGTGGCTTTACGAGTTGATTCATCCATCGGGCAGCATCCCGCCCAGCACTGAGGTGTTGTGCAAGTTGGAAGGCTTTACGGAAGGGAGGTGGGACAAGGGGGCTATTGCAAAAGGTGTTAGAAGGATTATATATGTAGGGGGCTCAGGAAAAAAACAAAGACTCGTGGCCGCAAGCAGCAGTGCGGCCATGGGGGACATGAAGAGGGTGGGTGGAAGGGAGCATAGGAGAGATGAGTGGTAATGGGAAATGTAGAATAAGAAATTAACTATTAAAAAAAAGAATCGGACACTCGAATAGTCCTGGTGGTCTCCAGCGGTCCAGAACCTGGGTTGGGCGTGTGAGTTGTGTCAAGGAGGCAGCTGGGGTAGGAGTAGGGCTGGCTGGTTGGTGTGCCTGTGATAGGCACACTCTCAGGCAAGCGGCTTGCTGTTTATAGGAATTACCTAACCCTGGGGGGCAGTGTGTCCCCCAACCAACCAGCGAGGCCCCCAAGCCGTCAAGGCATCAAAAAGCACAGGAAATAAAAGCCATGGTGGATACCGCCCCCAGCCAAGGAGAGCTCTGACGCAGGCCCGCAGGGAAGGGTCGGCATTCGACCTTTTCCACCAAGGAGTCGCCTCTGTGTTTCCGCACGGCCCCCAGCTCACGTTGGCCTTTTCCCAAAGAGATCGGTTATCTTGTGGAACATTCGTGGCCTGGAATGGCGAGAAGCAACCCGCCCTGGTTCCCCTGAAGCCACACAGGCTCTGGCTACTTGACTCAATACTTTCCACTTTCACGATCCACGGAAAAATGCTGTCACCGTGCACCAGGACGCCTTCCAGAACTCAAGAGGGCACATGGGACTCTGCATGTCATCCTGATGGATGAGGAGCAGGTGGATGGCAGGCTGGGCAAGCTCGCGCCTCCCATGGGGGGTTCAGATTTAGGCTGGCCCAGGCCAGACCTGGTCCCTGATGACCTTCCAAAGGTCGCCGGGGGCGCCCATGCTTCCCTCCTGGTTCACACGAGAGGAGCCAGCGAATAAACCATTCAGAGTGACGTCTGCATTCTCCGCAAATCAGACGGTTTCACGTGGCACGGTGCCACTTGCCTGATTCCCCTTTCAAAGGCTGCCGTTCCGTGGAAATGCCACCACCGATAATGTTCTCTTTTGCAAAAATTTCTCATTGTTGGCCTGAATCGGAACACACCACCGTTCTGATTTCCAATACTCTTTTTAAAAGTTGCTCTTACGAGAGGAAGAGCCAAGGGGCAATTCCCAAGCCAACCACTTGCTTTGTGTGAATGAGGCTGAACTCGGTGCTACTAGGCCCGAATTCCGCGGGCAGCGGCTGTGAGCAAGGCAGGGCATCGATGCCCCTCATTTTAGTATCTTATTTGCAGATGCCTCCGCTCACCTAATGCACACAACAACCTGCTGAGGCTGGTGGGTAGGTATTGGTTTCCTTTGACCAATCACCCTTCTTATTCTGCGAATAACGGAAAACTCACGGAAACCATCTCCTTGTTTCCTGGATGTGAGCAGAGCATGAAGAGGAAGGAACCATCGGCCCCGGTCCGCTGCGCCGTGATCTCTCTCTGTACCCAGCTCCTTCCAGCTTTCTGCTCTGCTGTCCTGGGTGGGTTGGCTCCTGTCCCCAGGCTGACTGCCACCAACTTGCCACCTCTCGTTGGTCCAAATCCTCCACCAAGAGCCCTGGCAGGAATTAGCTCTGTCTGACCCCTTCCGATTGGGCAACAACTCTTTATTTTTAGCCCTGAAATAAAAATGTGATGTTGTCCATGAGCCCAGGGTGTCTGGCCACAGGTGTCCCGTCCTGTTAGAGGGACGAGAGAGGATCAGTGACCTCCCCCTCCTGTCATTGAAGTGTCCACTCTTGGGGAGGGTGGAAGGACCACAGGTTGTTTCCAAGTTCACTTTTCAGTGCACCTTTTTGTTAATGTCTCTTTTCCTTTTAAAGATTTTATTGATTTATTTGTAGGCAGAGGGGAAGGGAGGGAAGAAGAGAGGGAGAGAAACATCAATGGATGGTGGCCTCTCATGTGCACCCAACTGGGGACCTGGCCCGCAATCCAGGCATGTGCCCGGACTGGGAATGGAACCGGTGACCCTTTGGTTCACAGGCCAATCGCTGCTCAAGCCATTGAGCCACACCAGCCAGGGCTGGTTAGATGCCTGTTGATGCACCATATCCATTCTGAGCCAAGTTTTGTCCCAGGTTGCAC
This sequence comes from Noctilio leporinus, assembly GCA_004026585.1. Classification (NCBI taxonomy): domain Eukaryota; kingdom Metazoa; phylum Chordata; class Mammalia; order Chiroptera; family Noctilionidae; genus Noctilio; species Noctilio leporinus. The sequence goes on from PVIW01000017.1 coordinate 557,885, forward strand.
TCGATGGGGACAGCGAATGAGAGGTTACAGTCAGAGCTTGGGGTGGAAGCAGTGACTTCTAGACAGGAAGCCAGAAGACAGCCTGGGGCCTGATCAGGGCTCCCCAGCCCAGAATCCGTAGCTAGGGGATGATGTGTTTGTTTGTTTCTTCATGGTCAACTCGATGAGATTTCTGTCTCCTGTGACTCAATCCAACGCTGATCTGGGAAACGCTGGGAAGGTGTTCTGAAGACGTCACTCAAGTCCAAAGCCAGTTGCCTCTAAATAAGGAGATGATCCTAGAGAAAACCTGGGTGGGCCCGATCCAAACAACGGAAAGGCCTTTGTGTCCCCAACGGTTTACCTTTTCGTTTATTTTGTACATATTTTATTTTTAAAATTTATTTCCAATTACCGCTCACTTTCGACATTCTTTTGGGTTCGTTTCAGGGGAGGCAGTTACACGCTTGACAAAGTGCTGCCCCATATTTGCAGGACCCGCCTGGCGCCGGGTCCCGTTATGACGGCACCGCTGACCGCACTCCCCCGTGCGGCGCTGCTGTGACAAGGCCACAGCCGCTGCGGTGGGACGTCCCCCAGCAAGAAGAGGGGCCACCTGAGGGCAGCAGCCCTGTGAACCAGGTCCTTCCGTCACGTCCCAGCATCGTGAGCTGGGAGTCATGACGTAGGGAATCTGGTTAGAGCTTTGTGGGTCCTCGTTACCTTCCGCACTAACTGCCTGTCCATGGGGAGATAGGGGGACAGGGTCCCTTAGCCTCTCTGCGCCTTGTTTCTAGGTATGTGAAATTAAGAGATTTGCGGTTCTGGGATTCTACAGTAGTGCTCCTGAAGCAGCCTCAGGTGAGATTGACAGAGAGTTTCCAATAACGTGTGACAGTTACCCCGTTTCTGCTTTGGCAGTTCCTTAGAGAAAGACGGAAAAATCCAACCCATGTGGCTTTGGACCCAACCAAGAACGAAGTGGACAGTGTTGACAACGTGGCTGTGAGACCGGGAAGTGGTTCCCGTGAACGGTCGCCCGGGGGGCCGGGGAGGACACCCACGTGCTACAGGACAGGACGCTAGAGGAAAGAGGCCTGCTGGGGGGTGGGGAGGTGGCTGGGTCCTCGGTCGTGTGCTGGCAGCTGCAAGGTAGGTGCTTAGATAGGTCTTCGGTGTCGCCCTGAAACGGGGAGCCCGGGGCAGGGACAGAGAAGAGGAATGTTCCGTCACCTGTCACCGGAGAAGGACGCGAGGCTGTGGGCTGACAGGTGAGGCTGCGTCCAGCATCCGGTGGGCAGGGCTGCGATCCTGGGGGGGCGCGTCACAGAGCTTAGGTCAGGGCTCTGGCTGCGCCAGTTGTCCGTGCGACCTTGGCTACGTGTGACAGCCGGACACCGTCAGGAAGAAGCTGGCTGGGTGGGTCCCCGCCATCGTGCGAGGTTCACCCCATGAAGTGCCACATGATAAAAATCAAACCACCCACAATGTCCAGGTGGTGCCACTGGGCAGCTGTGGGCAGTGGCTACGTTGACAGGTTCTTCCCAAAGCCCGGGAAGGTCGTGGGCCGCAGTGGGCCATCCGCAGGATGCTCTAGGGAAGGCTGGTCCGCCAGAGACTCTGACCCCACTCGCCAGCCTTGGTTCCCCTCCCCCCAGCCCGGGACCCATCACTGCACCCCGATACTGTCAGCTCCGTGCAGCTGAGGACGTCACAAGGTCAACCAAGTGCCCTCTGGTGGTGAGACAGGCCCGGGGAAGCCTGGGGACCAGTGAGTGATGCAGGGCACAGAGCCCCAAGGCGGTTGCCTTGAACTGTTGAGTTTACATCTTGCTACGGACAACTTGGTTGATTTCTTGGTTCTGCCTTACCGTTCCCGACCAGTCCTTCCGGTGTCTTACTGCACCGAGTGGGGAACCCTGCGAGGAGCCTTCCAAGGAAGTGCCCAGGCTACGGAGGATCTCGACGACCAACAGTGCAGGGTGCCCGTGGGTACCACCACGGCGGCCAGACACGGTCACCTCCTGTGGCCGCTGGCCACACTGGGGCCCCCTCAGGTGGGGTAGCAGGGGTGCTAGCCCAGGGGACAGTCAGTTTGGCAGAGCCTCTGTCTCTGCCTCATCACGGAATCTACAGACGTGGATTCCCACCCTCCGAGTTATACAGTGAAACTATTACGGGAGATGTTGCTGAAACTCTATGATCTCACCACCTTAACACCTGTCTGATTATCTGGAGTTCATTCCCAAACTTTTGGCACGTGCATGTAGGCTCTATGCATTGATGATCACAGCACATTTACATCATGTGTTCTCTGTCCCATGTAACAGATTGTAAACATTTCCCATGTCTCTATCAGGGCTGGCTTCAGGAAATCCCATCTGATCTCATGCTCAGAAGGGCCCCACATCTGGCTTAATGCTCTGTTGTTACCATCTTGAAGTTCCTGGTAATTTTTTTTAGATTTTATTTATTATTTCCAGAGAGGGGAAGAAAGAGAGAGAGAGAGAGAGAGAGAGAGAGAGAGACATCCATGTATGGTTGCTTTTCACTTGCCTCCAGCTACAGACCTGGCTGGAGACCTGGCTTGCAACCTGGTTATGTGCCCTGGCTGGGAATCAAACCAGCGACCTTTGGGTTCTCAGGCCAGCTTGAAGTTCCTGGTAATTTTGACATGATGCCCAACATTTTCATTTGGCACTGGGACCTGCAAATTATGTAGCTGGCATGGAACTACAAGGATATTTACTGAGACATTATTAGATGAGAAAAGCAAGCTGCAGAGAAGAAAATAAAACTTGTGATCTTTGGAAGCCTCAGTGCAACATATGGCTGTGTTTGATGAGTATGCATTATTGAAAAGACCCAGATTGAGCCCAGAAGGAAACACGTATGACAATGGCTACTTATCCTGAGATAAGAAATACAGGATGTGGCGGTTTTATAAAGGAAGGCTTATCTAAGCCGAAGTCCTTGAATTATTTACAAGAGGAATGCATTTATACCATCCTTGTGTAGATGACAATGAACTAACATTTTAAGTGTTAAAGAAAAAAGAAATATAAGTTGAGTGGCTGTCTTTGTATTTGATTTTTTCCCCTTTGATTATATTGGCTTTAAGGCCATTAAATTAAGAATTATAGCTCTGGTTCTCAAATTCTGTATTTGCCAAAGGTCACTGGTTCAATTGCCAGCCAGGGCACAGAACGAGGTTGCAAGCCAGGTCTCCAGCCAGGTCCGTAGCTGGAGGCAGGTGAAAGGCAGCCACACATGGATGTCTCTCTCCCTCTCTGCCTCTCTCTTCTTTCTAAAAATAATAAATAAAATCTTTTTTTAATGGTTTAAAATAAATAAAAGTCCATATTTGATAACCCTTGCATATGATACATGTCCAGTAAGTAAACATTGACTGAACCTCTGTAAACTAGAACCTCCCCAGTGCCTTTGCTATCTCCTTACACGGCTTCACTTCCTTAGAAACGTGTGTGTGTGTGTGTGTGTTTCCCGCTTGGCACATAGGCTGGTTTGCATGTCATGGAAGTGCCCACGACACAGCGCCTCCTGCTGGTTTGCTGCAGCGTGTGCAAGGAGGGCTTCCCTCGAGGACACAGGGTAACAGTTGTTGCGCACGTAGGCCTAGGAGACAACCGGGAACCAGTTACATGCACTAACATACCAACAGCCTCACTGAGAGGCACGAGTATGGCTGATTGTTATATGTTTTAAGTGAATGGCTTTTCCAATGTTTCTTTCTGAATGCGGGACCTGGGAGGCACGTGTGGCCACAGCTCCTGACTGCTTACCTCTGCTTTGTTCTGTCGCCTCCAGGAACGTAGTAGGGCTACTGACGGCGGCGTGCCTTTTCGGTGAGATGGCGACCCTGCAAAATGGCGGGCGTTTTTTTCAGCCGATAGGGTAGCTTCATGCATCACCTTCAAATTCATTATAGTTTCTAAGATGAACAAAGGGTGTGATTCCTCATTGCACAGCTGCTACATTGTGAAGTGGGGACCAAAGAAGTATGGTTTTGGCTTTGTCACTCGGTGCAGTGACAGGTCTTTGGTCTTTGTCTATAAGCTTGTGTGAGGAGGCCTTGGAAGGCCCAGGTAATATATACTACATAATATATAACATATAACATAATAGTATGTATAATGTGATGTAATAATAGACTAGAATACAGCTGAACCCGTGGATCAAGAATGGGAGGAAGGCGGCATGAGATTTGGTGCCTACATAGGGCCACACCTGAGAGAGGCGGGTGACTCTGCTTCTGAAGGGAAGGGTGACCTTTGGAATCCGCTTGCATCTTCCCCAGAAAAAAATCAGTTGAGCCTTTTCGGGTCTGGAGTTGGCTGAGCTGAGTTAGGGGTCCTTCTCAGAGATAAAGCGAGTGGGGGGCAGCCCTGGAGGTCTAGGTGAGCCCCAATCCTGGGTGGGTTTCCGCAGATGAGGGAGGAGTTGTACAGGGGTCCCTCAGGAGGAAGGCACATAAATCACCCAAGGGGCGGAGGAGGTGGCTTGCTTGGTTACTCCACACCCCTGTTTGTAGGTAGAGAGAGATCTATCCGATTCCTTGTTACAGCAGTTTTACTTACGGAATTGGCAGTAATAATGGCAAATCAGAACACGTTACAACCGCCTAGCATTTCACAGTTGACAAAGCATTTTGGAGCGAATGCCTTTTTTTTTTTTTTTTTTTTTTAAACCTTTGGAATCCCGTACCCAAATCCCCATAAAATACAAAAAGCGCTTCGTGAGCTGGAACCTGCAATGCAAACAACGAAGGTGTGGCTAATATTTTTCTATTTAATTTTGGTAAAGTATATGATATCCAGACTGGACGGGGCCTGATCACGACTCTTTATTTTCCAGAAGGTAAATGAGACCCATGCGTGACTTGCCTAAGGTCGCTGGGCTAGGGTTTCCTAGAACCAGTCTCTCTTAGCCGTGCCTGCCTCCTAAAATTAATCTCCCCAGTGTGATGAGAACAGGTCATACCCTGACAGTTATGTCGCAGCGCCGGCTTTGAGCGCCAAAGCTGCAGTTAGGCAGCGCCATTGAAAGCGAAGGTTGAGAGTGGTCCTGTCTCTTTAAAAAGAAAAAAACCTGCTGCTGAGTTGGGGGGGCGGTGCCGCTGGCTGCTGACTGCTGCAGCGTCCAGTCCCCCTGGACCCGGTGCAGTGCGGTGGCCGTCGCGCTGCTGGGTCCTGCTGCTGGGACAAAGGAAACCAAAGCGCAGCGCGGGGACAGCTGCGTGTGTGAGGATCCGGCTCGACCGCAAACTCCGAGGGGAGCGAGGAAACTGAGCGACCTCGATGGCGCGGCAACTGGATGCAATTTGATCGGCCGTTCAGTCCGGTGGCAGCTGGGCGGCCACCGGCTCGGCGGGTCACTGCAGTTGTTGGTGGAGACGGTGACCCCTTTCCTTTGTAAGAGGACAGAGAATCTGCTGGGACTGCTGTGCAGCTGTGAGTGATGGGTCCTTGGTGAAATCTATCATCTGGGAGGGCGGGCGCGGGATTGCGGATGCGGCGACAGCGACGGTGTTACGAGCGAGGTCCGCGCTGGCTACAATGTTACAAAGTGAGATCCCGTGTTGGCTACAATGTTACCAGTTAGATCAGGGTCGGCTACAATGTTACCAGTGAGATCCGCTTTGGCCACATTGTTACCAGTGAGATCCGCAGTAGCTACAATGTTACTATTCTAGTGAGGTTGTGGGGTGGGTCACGATGCTCAGACACCGGCTTTATCATTTTAATTTCCGCTCTGGAGCGCCGGATTTGCTCCCGGCAGGGGGTCCCAGCTGTGATGGGGAGCATGGGGGTCCAGAGTCGGGTTGAGGAAGAAAGTGTCTTCTCAAGGAGCTTATATAATTGAAAGCAATCGCTCTCATTTCAGTCCTTACATGATTCCCATGTTAGCTAGTTCTCTCCTGTAATGAATGATATGATTTGGAAGTCCCACTTTTAGTCAAACCCATTTCCCTTAATTAATTTTGATAAGTGATCAGGAAATTCTTCGAAAGGGTAGTCCAATTGTAATAACAAAAACTCCTGCTGTGTTTCCCCCCCCTCCTCTGAAAACAAAGTTGACACCTCTTTGTTTCTGACAAGTTTGCTTCAGTTGCTTGGCTCTGATTTTATCCTTTCTACAGCACGAAAGCCTGCTCTGTTTAAGTAGAAGGTGAAAGCAGGTTAATTCCTTGAGGTTCCCAGCGCACCTACCAGAAGTTGTGTCCAAGGGGAGCTGTTAATTTCTGCACCAATGCAGATAGAACCGTTGGCACTTACCCGCATCTTCCAGGTCACAGGATGAGGGAATTTTCCACATCGTGGTGTTAAGCTACTGATGATAACCGCACACAGGCTAGGAAAATGCGTGGCTATCAAGTCCCAGTGGTTTTACTTAGGAGTAACCAGCTTTCTTCCCCTCACCTTGCCTGAAAGTCGTACTTCCTGCGCTGGACCAATGCCATCCCATTTCCCCCTTTTCCTCTGTGGCCATGCCCTTCATCCTTTCCCCTTTCTTGGCTTTAGGGCTGGCCAATAGCACCCCTCCTTTTCTCTCTAGATCAAGAGTCCCTCAGTTTCCCTTTCAAGCAAACCCAGCTAGATTTTTTCCGTATCCACACGTTCTCCTGGTACCTCACTCCATCGGTGAGACCTTTGTCATGATTAGTGTCTTCTATCCTTCACATCATTGGAAGAAAAGCCCGGTGACAGCTTTTTAAGACCATGGTGAGCTCACAACAGAGACATCGGGTGCGTTGCTGGCTTTGGCTGGATCCTCTCAAGGGAGGGAAGGCCACCTCCCCTCACAGGGCTCCTCGGAGGCCGTTTATAGTGGGGTGACCATACTGACGCCCCTGCCGGGAGTCCACGCCAGGACCCCTCAATGTGATGGGTGCAGAGGCCGCCAGGTTGGGAATCAGGACAAGCTCCATTGCTGCTGGGATTGTGGACGACTTGGGTGGCACTGTGCTCTCTGTACAGCTGATCCTGTTGGCATAGTAGTTTCTTTGCATCCGCCTTTCTCCTTGCTACCTGTGCTTCCCTTACACTCCGCGTGTAGCGAGCGCGTTGGGTCAGGTTTAAAGGTCTGGGACAGACCTAAGGGGACTGTCCTGAGGATGGAAGGAACCTGGGCTGGGAATCCAGGGAGGGGCTTGGCTGTGCCTTATCAAAAGCTCACTTAATAACCTCATCCCTGGGATACGAGGTATGGAGTAGAAATCCTTAAATGTCCTTCCTGTCCTGGGTCCACGATGCATATCCTTCTCTTGGGGGTGTACTTACTTTGTAACAAGTATTTGATAGAACACACTTTCATGTGTGTTGTCTATTTTCATCCTCGAAGTAGCTGTCAGCAACAGGCAACCCCAGTAAGCAGATTATAAGGTACCAGATTGGGAGATGGTAGAACCCCAACTGTTTCTTGTTTGTGAAAAGAGGGGGTTGACCAGATAGATGATCTTGAAGTTTGCCTTTTGGCTGAACGTGGCTGGGTCCTCCCATGGAAAGCCCCGCACTCTGCTCCCCGTGCCTGTGTCCCCACCGTGGCCTCCGTTCCGTGAGGAGAGATCTGTCCCATTTACAGCACCTCCATATCCAGGCAGACCCTGGTTTTAAAACATCCTGCCCTGGATTAGACGTGAGTCTGTGGTCCTGTCAGGAAAATATGGGCTGGGCAGCCCACATAACCTTTCCGCATGTTCTGAAACTACAACATGTTAAAGTAAGGCAAAGCGACTCAGATATTTTGATAGGTAAGCATTGAAACTCTGGAGACCCCATTTCGTTAAAGTACTAAGTGCTAGAGTACGTATTCGAATTTTTAGGCATCCGAAGTCTGTGCACAACTTTACATAGTAGTAGATGTTTAGCCTTTCTCCTGGTTTTTAATGTAGTGATGCATTTAGCTGCTAGAAAAGTTTTTAAAAGGTTTTATTTATTGTTTTTTAGAGAGAGAGGAAGGAAGAGAGAGAGAGAAACATCCATGTATGGTTGCCTTTCACCTGCCTCCAGCTGGGGACCTGGCTGGAGACCTGGCTTGCAACCTAGTTATGTGCCCTGGCTGGGAATTGAACCAGCGACCCTTTGGTTCAAAGGACACTGCTCAATCCATTGAGCCACAATAGCTAGGGTTAGAAAAGTTTTAATAGGATTATCAAACAAAACCCAGGAATTACTGCATGATGTGTGTATATATATATATATATATACACACACATATATATGTATATATATATATATACACACTAAAAAAAGTCATTTATTTACATGGAAAAATACAATAACATAGTAAAATAATAATAAAGAAAATAAAATTCAAACTTTACTAAGTCTATTTTTATTGGTTAATTCTGGCAACCCAACAAAACAGAACCTTAATCAGTGAATTGAATCATAGTTATTCTGAGTGGAAGGATATTAATTTTTTTGGATTTTAAGCTTGAAACATGAATTACATTCCATCTTTATCAATTTTCTATGATATGCCAAATACTGTTTTATTTATTGATGCTTTTGTTTATTACATTAAGTGACTATCCTAAGTTCTGATCCTGAAGAACATAGCAGTATGCCTGACCTACCTTCATATTTCCCAGAGTCCTTCCTGCTAATGAAAAAAAAAAAAAAAATACGGAAGGTTTTTTTTTTTTTTAATAGAATGGGTTTTTTTCTGTTTGTTTTTAAAGATTTTATTTATTATTTTCAGAGAGAGGGGAAGGGAGAGAGGCAGAAAGGGAAAGAGACATCCATGTGCAGTTTCCTTTCACCTGCCTCCAACTGCAGACCTGGCTGGAGACCTGGCTGCAGACCTGGCTGGAGACCTGGCTGGAGACCTGGCTGGAGACCTGGCCAAGAGTTTATTTTGGGGTCATACACACTTGGTTGTGAAACTGACTCCATATCATACTAGCTCTGATACTTCACCTATTGGAAGCTCGGTCTCCTCCTCAGGTTAGACTGATAGCAGGTTCATAATCCACATGGCAGAAGTCAGCGGGCACGAGTGGACATCCCGGGGTGTGACTTGGCATGGCAGTTCCCCAAAGACACGTCGGTTTTGAAATGAATGAAAGAATATTCTTTTTCCCTTCAAAAAACCAGCTAGTAGTATGAGTCGTATAGAATCCAATGAGGCCTATTTTTAATATGGTATTTTGACAAAGATGCATTTGAGTGTATTCGATGTACCACACCATTTGTCCCCTATGGTGTATTATTTTTATGTCGCATTTCCCCTTTGGACATACATGTTGAACTTTTAAGGGCAACCCTAAGGCTGAGGACCTTCCATCCTGGCGCTCGCCTGCTCCCCACGTTGGCCCTGCTCATTGGCCAGCTGCAAGCTGGGGCTGGATCCACTCGAGTCACGATAAAAGCAGATGTGTATTTTTATCACTTGGAAACCGGCCAGGGGAGCTGAATTATTCACTCTTTATTGAATACACTCTAAATCGACGGCCCCGGGCCTGACCAAGAGCCGAGCCAAAGATGAACAGGATGTCCTTGAAGGCCTTCGGTGGGCCAGGAAGATCCAGAGGCCGTTTGGAATGTTATTAGGTTTTCTCTTTCATGCGACATCATTGGTAAGGATTTAGTATTGAAGCCCTCAAAAATAAACTCATGACATCACCCCAAGGAGGTAAAGTACAGCATAGGGAACATAATCAATAATGTTGCAATAGCTCTGTGCAGCGTAGGGTGGGCATGAGGCTCCCCAGGGCGACCGTGGGCCCCTTGAAAATTATCGTGCGCTTATAATTATGAAATTTTTATGAATGGGCAGAAAATGCATCTTATTTGCTCCCCCTGGTTGATCGTTACTGTAAGGGTATCATTTTCCCCCCCGTTTATTTCTTAAAATGTTAGACCGTAGCAGGCATTGGTGATTGTTGAGTCAATTACCAGAAAAATGAAGACTTTCTGATAGACACATTTTCTCTTCTTTTTCTAGCAGATGTTTCGCTCTCAGAGTGGAGTTACATTACACGTAACGTCATAGGTTTGGGGTTAAGGGTATTGCTCCTGAAAAAAGGGGACCCATTTCCACCTGGAAGAAGCCAGTGAGAACGGAGAAATGCGTAGGGAGTAAGACCGTGAACCCCAGTTGAGCTGTGTGCTTTTGTTGACAGCGGCCACCAGGGCCTGGTCCGCGTGACCTGCCGTGGTGCAGATGGCAGGTGTAAGTAGGTCGCCGGTGTGGAGGACCAGGGTGGGGCTCCACCAGGAATGACATGTTCAGTGCCTGTGTCTCCGGCACTGTCCTTACTCCTTCCTTTACCCTCTGGTTTTTCTTTCAGAGGAACCGAAGTGATGCCGGCACGCAAGGACCCCCAGAGCCAGGAGGGTGTCCACCCATGAGGAGCTGACATCTGCTGACGTGAGGGGCAGAAGCGCCTTCCCCGAGAACGTCTGCGGTGTCCCCAACCACCTTCAGAAAGAGAGGCAGGACATTGTCCCATGAAAACCGCGTACTTCCGTGTGGGAGCGGGGCCCGAAGTCCTTGGCCTTCGGAACTTTGCGGGGTCAGGAGGCGCAACTCAAGGAGGAACCCCTTTCAGACCGGAGGGTCACGCTTACCGGGGACCACCCGACAACGCGCAGCCAGGTTTCAGGACACCAGATGGTGCAGGGGCCCGCCGCTGGCCTCGCAGAGCTGGACCTGGCGCACACATTTAAAGGAAGCACCAAAGGAAGACGGACAGAAGGCAGAACCACTTTTTCATGGTTTTCACCGACCAGCATTCCAGGCGAGGAGACCATGGAGACCAAGGATAACCGGTAAATGAGTTCACGTTTTCAAGGAGAGCGAATTGCAGTGAGGTGTTAGGCTTGGACGGGTTTTTCCAAAGGGGGCGGAAGGCGACTGAAACAAATGGAAGGTTTCTAGGGGTGAATGAGCTAGACGGGCTTTAGGTCTAAGAGGATTGGGTGGCATTTCAAGACAAGGGTGGATCTCCAGCCCTTGCCTGTGACCAGGTGGTTGGGATTTTCTGCCTCCCATGTGACTGGACTCATGGCCAGTTGACTAGGTGTGTCACATGTTGGTCTTCACCACACGTATGTGTTAGCACCTCTCATTGGCCATTGATTACTGGGCAAGTATTAACAAAGCAAGTGGGAAGTGCTTAGAGCTGAATCCAATAACCTGGGAAGAGAGAGAGAGAGCAGAGCACCTGCTGTTCCTTCTTTAACTGTGATGGAAGGCCTCACACTTGCTCCTTTCCTTGAGTTCGTTGCTATTTTATAAGGACATAGTCCTATTTCATAAATGGGAGGATTTGTGGGCCACCATAGTATATCTTTATTATTAACTCTTAAATTTCTATGTGCCCTTCTCTTTCCCTTAAGCGTATGACGGAATACATTTTGGTTGATTTTTGTCTGCCATAGTTGAGTAAAATGTGCAAGAATTGAAATTTTGGTGCCGTAGACTTTAGGGAGGGTTTCACATCTGGTAGCCTAATGATAGCAACTGAAAAGCCTTTTCTTTCCAACTCTGGAACACGGAAAACGCTCAGTATCCGTTCATCTCTTAGTCTGCAAAAGGTGTCCATTAGGCAGAGGAAGCAAGTGTAACTTTTTATTTCTTTTTTAACTAATTTATTGTTGTTATATTACATTTGTCCCATTTCCCCCCCATTGCTCTCTCCTGCCCCGTCCCACCCCCACCCCTATTTCCTCTCCCACAGTCAATCCCACATGTCCATGTCCATGTCCATGGGTCATTTATACTCGTAACTTAGCTAAACTCTTCCCTTCTTTGCCTCTTTCTCCTCCCTCCCCTCCCCTCTGCACACTGAAGGTCTGTTTCTTGTTTCCATGTCTCTGGTTCTATTTTGCTTATTCGTTTAACGTTTCTCTATAGAACTTGCCTCTTAACAAATCAGAATTAACTTTGTGACTGTTATTTAAATAAGTGACTGCACACAGGGATTGAGATGACATGTGTCCAATTTTTCTTGACAAATTGAAGTAGTTGGTTGTTTTCTGAATTTTCTAATGTTATGAGGAGCCATCTGAGATGGATCACCTTCCTGTCACTGATGCGAAATTGTTTTAACATGAGAAAAATATATTTATGTATCATCATGTATGTTATACCACAGTATCTCTGTGGATTTTTCTTTTTACCTTCTAAAGTGCTTCTTTAGAGCGTTTTTCCTCTTAGTTTTGAAAGTAGATACTGTTTTCAAATTAAAGTTAAACTCATTTGCCTTTATGTTACCAGTAGGCTGATTTGTTAGAAATAGTTTCATGTATAATTTATTTTATTTTATTTACTTATTTTTTTTAGAAAGAGGGGAAGGGAGAGAGGTAGAGAGAGACATCCATGTACGGTTACCTTTCACCTGCCCCCAGCTACGGACCTGGCTGGAGACCTGGCTTGCAACCTGGTTAGGTGCCTTGGCTGGGGAACCAAACCAGCGACCTTTGGGTTCACAGGCTGGCGCCTTATCCACTGAGCCACCAGCCAGACATGTATAATTTATTTTAAAGAGCAGTGATTATATAGAATCATTGATGTGTACACTAACCATAAATTTTTTAAAAAATTAGGATTGATTTGATGCATCTGACAGCTGTAGAAAAAACAGATGAGATTATCTTTGCAACCGCTAGGTGGGACATTCTCTTTATAGCTGGAAAATATATAAATTACCTGAAAGCATCTTTACAGATATTTACATTACGGAGGTTGGGCACTTTAGGATTTCCTCGAACCTTATAATTTGCTTAAAGCGAAAATGTCAGGAACTGGATATAACCGTATTGATGGATACATAGAATCAAGTGCATGGATTGAGAATCAAACCATCAACTTAGATTATTTTTATAAACATGCTTTTGTGAAGACACTTAAAGCTGGTCTTTTCAAGACAGTAATCTTGGGATTCTTGGTTGCCTGGCCCCTGGGGCAAGGCATGAATTCTTTTTAAGGAGCGCGCTCCCTGGTCTCAGGGGTGCTGGGCCCTGCACCCTCCGTGGCGTGTGGGGTGTGGGCATTTGCTGTCTCAGCATGAACCCTCAGGGTCGTCCCAGGGCGCTGGCTTCCTGTTAGTTTTTTTTTTTTTTAAGGCAAAAGAAGAAAAAAAAAAAAGATCTATGGGATAATCAATATAAAATGTTGCTGAAATCAAAGCAGATATATTATTGAGTACACCATCTGGATACGCAAGGTAAACGTTGAGGCGCTCTTGTGGAGCTCCGCTCCAGGAACTTCAGGAAGGTTCCGGAACACCAGGATGTGACAGGTAGAGGTCAAATGCCAGCCTACGGAGGCTGGGGTCCAATTTGGGAACCTGCCCTTTGGGGGGCCAGGGAAACAGTTCTAGGTACAGTGCGCAGCAGGGCCTGGTGCATTTGGGAGGGTGCCAGCCGGTGACGGCACCTATGAGCACAGGCCACAGGTCTCATTCAAGAGCTGAGAAAACTAAACCTACATGACTTACTCAGACTCATCGGGTGACCGAAGGGAACCGTTGCTCCGGCCCCTGGAAATGGGCAGGAAGATGTGACTTAGGACACCTGCAGCAGGCGTGGGGACCATGGCAGCAGGGGAGGGGGTGCCTATGGCCAAACACAGCAAAGGCGGCTGGATTCCAAGCCAACAAGCAGGGGGAGGGGACCACGGGGCAGCAACTTAATAGCAGGACACACTGAGGGCGGATGCCGTCCCGTGATATTAGAAAGTAATCGAATATTCCAACTGCCCATAAAAATCAAGCACCTCACATCCTCAATACCGGTGTGCGTTCACGTATTTAAATCACAACCAGTTGCAAGATTAATCCCGCTTTGTTCGGAGGCAAGTTCCGTCTTACAAGTTACCCTGGCCCTGTGGAAAGAGTGAACGTTGTTGGAAAAGTAAAGAGAAACCCGCACGCTGACGTTGCCCAGTGTTTCCAACGTGGGCACTGTTCCCAGTGTCTAGGCAGACCTCTGGCTGAAGGCAGGGCGGGGGGCCCGGTGTCCACGGCCAGGGACACGCGTCGGGAGGTGCCAGGGGCGAGCGGATGATGCTGACTTGGCTTAGCAGGCCGCTTGCTCACCGGGGCCAGGTGGGCCAAGACAGGGCCTCAGGACCAGGCGCAGCGGAAAACATGGCTCGGAGCAGCCTTCTCGGGCGTCTTTGTCTTAGGAGTCAGGCCTGGTCAGGACGGGACCTGCAGCTCCTGCCCCTGTCTAGGGTCCATGTGTCTGACTAACCTGGGATCTCAGCACAGCACTTCCCCTCGGGATTCCCCAAATTGTGTGCTGTGTGTGTGCTGTGTGTGTATGTTGGGTCACCTAGGACTAGAGCCAACGCGACAGGGATCCGAAGGGAGAAATGACTCCACGCCGCCCAAGTGTCCGTAGCTCACAAGATCCGTCAGTATTTGCAGCCAGAGTTTGTGGCTCCAAACCTCACCTGCTCCTCTTCTGCTTCAGTCTCCCACCCCACCCCACCCCCATGGTTATTTCTGGGCACCCGCAGGGCAGCGATGTGTCCTATGGGCTCCGAAAGGAATTTGCTCCTGTTCTTTCCACTTCAGCCTCTCAGTCAAGAGCACCTGTCCTCCGTTAGCCCCTGCACCCAGCCCAACAGACCCTTGAGCCCGAGCAGACCGGCAGCTGGGGTGGGGCGGGGCAGGGGGCAGCTGCCCTGCTGTTGTTTTGTTGGACTGACACAGCGATGCCCAGGGCGGGCCTGTGCCCTATTTCACGGGTACTGTGGTGTCACCTTCCGCCTGGTAGGCTCCATGCGGCTCTCCCGTGTGTGACCGGGGAGGGCAGGGTGGGTCCTGTCCTGTCCTGTCCCTTCTGTGTCTTCTGTCTGCCTTCTCCTGTCCTTGGTTGTCTCTGGAGCCGAACAGAAGACAAACTCTCAGTCCCTCCAAGAGAAAATAAATGATGTAACAGAAAGCATAGCCACTCTCAAGTCCTACATATTTGGTCTGAATCTCAGCTTTGCTATTTGCCCGTCATGTGGCTTTGAATGAGTTGCTTTTTGCGTACTATAGGAAAAAAAAATGCCTATTATTATGTGAGATTAGTGATCATGAATGTAATACACTTAGCATAGTACTGACACATAATACCCTCCCCCGCTCACCCCACCCCCACCCCCCGGCGCCAAAGGACATCATGGTCATAACCGCATTCTTCAAAAACTAGCACACAGCCTGGCCACCTTTAGTAACTTTCACTGTCACCTCCCAATGTTTCCTAAACTATACTCATTTGCTCTAAATCGGTTTCTAGTTCTTGAGTTTTTCATGTACATTGCTTACCCATTATATTTATAAAGATTATAGAAATAATGAACAATCCAACCATGTGTTTGGATTTAAATGTGGGTGAATTCCGAAAACAATGTACGTTTGAATATTATATGCTTCCTCTACTTAAGAATTTTAACCTTGGTTAAAATTTTAACCTTGGTGCTTCAGAAGTGTTCATTTTTATAAACAGCAGGTAAACAGACATCGTCTTCATTTTATCGCTAAGTTATCCACTGAAAGCCTATCAAGAGAAAATTTGAAATGGTTTGGGACATTAGCAAAATGTAGGAATTTAACAGATGAAGTTTGTATTGAATTGTAACACTCACATAAAATCCAGGGGTTGGTTGGTTGGTTTTTTAATGGATTCATTCCCAACTTTCCATAAAAAAACTTTCTTGACCAATTTCCAACTAGTGTTTCCTTGGTGTCCCTCCAGAAGAGGTCACCTGCCAACTGCTGTCACTGTCCTCACAGCCAGCCAATGCGTGCAGCCGTTCATAAACACCTCCATGAGAGGAAGGCTGAAACAGGCTCCTTTTCTAATATAAAGTGAAATTGAAAAGGCGCTGTTTCCCACAAATTCCCAGACCTGTAATTTTGTGGATATGGTTTCTGTGATTACCATTTCCAAGTTCCTGTGACTTTGGCCCTGCACAGATAAAATAATGATCCTCCTTTGAACTCTTCATTGACGATACCACTCCAAGTCTGGGTATTTAGAAATGGGATGCATACGAGTATGTTGCTTTATTTACTTTTAAAATTTTTAGGGGCTCTAAGCAAGACATTTAAAAATAAAATACGACATAAATAAGATTCCATGTGCCTTGCTTGTTATAAATAAGCTCATATTTCACAAATACTTCTGGCCAGAGGACGTTTGTTTAATCAAATGATGGTCTAGAGATTCTATCGAGACACCATTTCAAAGCCAAATAAAGGGAGAGGGTATTTTTAAACAAGTCACTCAGTTGGCTGTAATTAGCTGAATAGAAGTAGTTAATTGTACAATCCCCTCTTTTGCGTTGAATGTCTGTATCTGTGTTCCGTAATTCATACGTGTGTGTTTACACAAGCGTGTGATTAGCTCTTAGGTAGGAAAGTAGGACACTATTTCCCTGGGCGGGCTGACCAGGCATGATTTCAAGAATCTCAAGCCAAGTGAAGTTGAATGGAAACCTGGGGGCCAATTTTGACACCTCCGTTTGCAAGGAAACCTCAGACAAATTACCTTTCTCTCTGGGTCCGTATCCTGGCTTATCATGGTGGCCGGTGACGTCTCCTTTACAGAATTAAAAATAACAGTGGACATGAAGGACTGGACCTGTGGTTGATGCAGGAAGGTATTAAGGTGTGAAAGGAAAACTTATGCTACGGGTAAACCCATGAGAGACGCATGAAAATGCAAAAGAAAGAGTACCAGGGCGACTTTTGAAGGGTATGGAGGAATTGCAGTGGGGCCCACAGGGGAAGCAGAATCGATGTCAGCACGAAAGACAAGAAGCCCAGCTGTCGGAAGGCAGGGTCTCCCCCACCCCGGAAACCCTGGAGATGGAAGACAATACGTTGGCATTTGTAGTAACTAATGACTTGGGGAGGTTTCCTTTCTGCCGGCACTTCCTTCCCTGTGCCTGCTGAAGTTCTGTCTGTGTATCGTTCCATTCTTCGAGCTCCTCACGGACATCGGGGTTGCTACCTCTTACAGCTGCCGCAGGTTTCGGAGCAGCCAGCTGAGGGCTGCACGCAGAACACGCACCGTTCACGTGACTGAACTCGGCAGCGCTGGGGACGTGGTGGAGAAAGGGTTAAATCCCATCAGGAAAAGGAGGTGCAGTTGCTGTGAAGGGGTTTAGAGGACCCAACACACCCTTTGCCTGGTTCTCATTTTTCTCCTGGCTTTGATCTTGACTATTCAGATGCCAGAGTAAGATGTGTGAACGCAGAGGTTGAGGGGGACAGAAAGGAGTATGGGGCTCCTCTCTTGTAATCCTAGTAACGAATAAAAGGCCACCAACCCTGGTCGGTGACAGGCCAGCTTCACCTGACAATGCTAGGAGGAAGATGTCATCAGTCCAGTGGAACAGGGGAGAAAGTGAGCTTGGAGCAGTGACCCCCCACATCCCCCCATTGGCAGGCGTGAGAGCCAGGGGTGGGGTCATATTCTAAACTCACTATCACGCCAGGAACAGAAGGGCGGGAAGTGAAGAACAACTCAGGAAAGTAAAGGACAAAACAGAAAAATTAACTGAAGGGAACGGTAGCGCCCATCAAAAGAAACAACCAAACAAAAACACCACAAAGAGTTTTGTAGAATCTGTTGCTCGTACTATTCCCATTTTATGTGCAATGCAATCCGCTTTATGATACAGAGCTTTATCCATTTTCATCATCAGTTTCCTACTGTGGGTCTAGGGCTGAAACTCCACCCGAATGCTCTCATTATTGTCATGCAATACATTTATTTTAATGCGCGTACTGCTATGGCCAGCCCGCGCGATCTCTGTGTTTTCTAGAAAATGTTGCAAGAGACCATGCTTAATTCAAGATCATTATAAAAGGGAAAAAAATGTAAAAACCACATGTGGTTTTCTTATTCCCCGAAATGGCTAATACAGCTCAGGATGTGTCACCTTTGCAACGTCCGAGGGCCTGAATCACATTTTTCCCTTCCCAATGCAAAGTCCTTTTGGGTTCCCCCGTTGTTATTTGACAGCAGGATCGCACAAAGGCCCATACTGCGTAATTTTCTTTGCCAAAGCTGTTTCTGAATAATCTGGGATTTTTTTTTTTTGGCGACCAAACAACCCGTTCTCGTTGCAATTAACAATAGATTCCAAAAGCTCCTGTGGATGTTGTACAATCCTATCTTCTCCTAAGTTCCACAGTGCTTGAGGGAATTCGTAATTCCCTCTTTGGTAGAAAAGGCAGCATGTTATTTCAGGAACATGACGTCGGTCCCCGAAGCATGCTGCCTGGAACTAAAAATAAAAGTGAAGCCATTTTTGTCTACATTAGCATCAAGGAAGGAAAGCTGTGTCATTGTCTGATTGCTCATTGAACGTGGGTGGCTGGTGGAGGAATCCTGCCTGGGCCACCACCATCTTGGGTGGAAGGGCTAGTCCTTTCTTCTTCTTTTTTTTTTTTTTCAATGTGTGGTTGCCTTTCACCTGCCTCCAGCCACAGACCTGACTGGAGACCTGGTTTGCAACCTGGTTATGTGCCCTGGCTGGGGAATCGAACCAAGGGCTAGTCCTTTATCAGGATTCATTTGTATGAGTCTTTGCCGGTAGAGCCCAGGACCCATGTGCCTCTCTACGCGGGAGGCAGGAGGCTCTATGGGGCAAACAAAACAAGTCGCAGTTCCAGCTACGATTTTGTGGCAGGTTAGGAAATGGAGAGGGGATCAGTGAGGATGGAGAACAAGGTGGAGGCAGCAGCACCAGGTCCAGGGCAGAGATTATGGAAGCATGAATTACTCCAGTTGCTCTGCTCTGTTCTTTCTGGGTCACTTCACCTTCCTGCTTCATTCAGGCCTCTGCTCAAATGTAACTTCTTAAAAAGGAGTTCTAGTTCCTTTTCTCCCTTACCTTGCCCTGCCCAGCAACCCCACCCTGTTAAGTGGAGGAAACTGATGTAATGTTGGTCTATTTGTTTATAGTTGTCTTTCTTTCCTAGAGTATCAGCATGAGCTGGGGACTTTGCCTTGTTTGTTGCTGTAATCCTACCATTTAGAAATGTGTCCCCATCTGGGACCTAGGAACGCTTTAATACAATAAATATTATTGGAAGGACTAAACACACGCATGCTGAATCTGTATCTTGAGCTTTGACATGTCTCCGGAACTCCGGGTTTGTAGGTCCCATGCTGACTAATCCTTTCAAGTGAGTCCTGAGTGTACTTTGAATGCCAGATGTTCAAGTTTCTTATGATCAACCTCCTTCCCTACTCAAATACGGCTCCTGTGAAATCCTCCCCATTCAGACATTTATTGGGTCTCTCAAGTCTTCCGCTCATCACACATGTTCCTCTGGCACCACTTCTAGGAGCGAGTAGGGAAGCAGGCAGATACCAGGGGTGTTAAAGGCGTTAGTTTTGTCCTGCGGTAGATGTGTGTAGCAAACGGTGACAGCTCATATTCTTATCGGTATTTTTAAAAGATTTTATTTACTTTTAGGAAGACAGGAAGGGAGGGAGAAAGGGGGATTAAGCATCAATGTTTGTTTGGTTGATTCTTGTACGCCCCCCGCTTGGAACCTGGCCCACAAACGAGGCAGGTGCCCTGA
Organism: Noctilio leporinus; assembly: GCA_004026585.1. Taxonomy (NCBI): domain Eukaryota; kingdom Metazoa; phylum Chordata; class Mammalia; order Chiroptera; family Noctilionidae; genus Noctilio; species Noctilio leporinus. Next base: position 577,431 of record PVIW01000017.1, read on the forward strand.
CTGGGAATCAAACCGGTGACTCTTTGGTTGACAGGCGGGTGCTCAGTCCACTGAGCCACACCAGCCAGGGCTCTTGTTGGTAATCCAATGCATTTGCTTGTGTAAGCTCGTCTGTTTGAGGGGTTTCTGGCCTGATATTTATATTAAAATGGTATATTCTCTTCCGATTGATTGTACGTGCTTACTTGTTCTAAGTAGGAAGGACCTGGGTGACTTAAAGCTTTCTCTCTTAAATATGGTTAAAAGAAAAAGGGATTAAACAACTATAAGGGCATTCTGTGTATTTATTACTGACCGTGAGTTCTCAGTACGTTTTCTTCTTTGTGAAGGAGGAGGGAGAAGGGGTCATTGAAAAACAGTGATACAATCTGGGGAGGGTCAACACCGAAGGTTAATTCTATTCAGGGCACTTAAACGGGAAACACAAGGTTACTTATTCACAGCATAACCGCTGAATTAATAGACGTTGCCATGCTTTTTTGCTTTGCAACGTGTCGCATTCATACCTGTGAGAAGCCAGGGGAAAGGACATCCTCTGAAGCTTTATCAAACCACATCCACTTTCAAATGACAAGGCCGGGCCAGTTCCTCCGGGTGGTCCCACAAACTCTAAAACTCGAGTGTCTGGTTTGAAGGAGATTGCAGGCGTGATGGGAAAACGTAGGGAACCAAGAACATAAGGTAACATTGCTGAACGAGAGCGCGGCCCAGCCAGCTGCACCGCCCGCCGACTTCCGAACACCCCAGGAAAGGAGGCGCGGAAGGCACTGCTCCGCCACCCCCGCTGCCCCTCTGCGCCAAGAGGGCACCGTAAATCTGACTTGGGGATGCTTCCCCAGATTAAGTCATTGGAGCTCCGGAGCCGTCGGTGTGCGTGTCCGTAGCTGTGGAACTCCACCCCGGAAACGCACTTCTAACGCTCCGGAGGTTTAGTGTCCAAGGTGCAGACTCCGCGGGCCCGCGGGGTGGGCGGGTCCTGGCGGCGGGGCGGGCCCGCGGGGTGGGCGGGTCCTGGCGGCGGGCCGGGCCGCGGGAGTGGGCGGGGCCTTGCCGGGCCAGGTCCGGGAGGGTGGGCGGGTCCTGGCGGCGGGGCGGGTCCGCGGGAGTGGGCGGGTCCTGGCGGCGGGGCGGGTCCTGGCAGCGCTCCGCTAACGGTCCGCAGGCGGCGCGTGCCCGGCGGTGCCTCCAGCACCCTGGCCCCCGGGAACGCGCCGCCACCGCCCCTGCCGATCCTCCCGCGGCCTCGGCTTCCTCTCGCGTTTCCACCCCGGCGCCGGAGGCTGCGCGGGGCTGCGGCGGAGCGCGGCAGGCGGCGCCTGCGTGCGCCATGGGGACCCCGCCCTCCGGACCCGCGCCGGGCCTCTGGGTGCCGCAGGGCGGGCTGTGACCGGCGCCGGGCGCGGGGGGCCGCGGGCCGCGGTGGGGACGCCGGCGATGGGGGACAGGTAACCCCGCGCGGGCCGGGCCCAGCGCCCCAGGGGTGGGGCGCAGGCTGGGCGGCGCGGCCCCCACGTGGCCCCACTGAGGGTCCCTTGGCCTCTCGCGCAGGTGGCTGCGGGTGACCGTCCTGCCCGGCTGCGTGGGCTGCAGGACCGTGGCTGTCCGGGAGTCGTGGACCGCGCGCGCCGTCAAGGAGCGCATCGGGGCGGAGACCGGCTTCCCGGCGTCGGAGCAGCGGCTGTGGCTCGGCGACAGGGAGGTAGGGCCGCCCCTCGGCCGGCGGGAGGCTGGCGGGGTTCTTCCCCGCCCTGGAGCGGCCGCGCTGGGGATGCGCTGCACGCCGCGCGAGCGCAGGGACACGGGCGTGGACCTGCCCTGTGAGGGGTGCTGGTGGCCCATCGCACCTTCGCAGCCCCCGCCCGTTTTGTCTGAATCTGCACTTCCTGAAATGAAGACACTTTAAAAAAAAAGATTTTATTTATCACTTTCAGAGAGAGAGGAAGGAAGAGGGGCAGAGAGGGAGAGAGACGTCCTTGTATGGTTGCCCTTCACCTGCCTCCAGCCACAGACTTGGCTGGGGACCTGGCTGGCCACCTGGTTACGTGCCCTGGCTGGGAATCGTACCAGCGACCTTTGGGTTCACAGGCTGGCGCCTTAATCCACTGAGCCACCAGCCAGGGCCTAAGATGCTTTTTTTTATATAGGCATTATAGCTGGAGGGTTTTGGTTTTGTCTTGTTTTGTTTCCTTGTTTAGAACATCATCATCAAAGTGACTGAATCATTATTCGTATTTTTCTAATGGTTATACATTGAACACTGTTAATGTCTTAGTTCTCCCCCAGTTTTGAACCACAGAAATTGAAACTGAAAGCATCTTCAGACTTAGTGAAGAAGCTATTCGTTTGAGAAGTCAGTTTCTATTAAAATTTCTAAGGTATAAATGAATGACTTAGCAGATCAAAACTTTGGAAAATAGGAGTACTACCTTCTCTATTTATGTGGTGAAAGAACATCATTTCCAGGTTTAAAAGAGCACCCCCCCACCCAAAAAAAAAGAGTTGAACTAATACACAAGGAGTACTTGAGCCACACAGAATGATACCTTTAGTGTTAGATTTCCTTACTGTCCAGTGCAAATGTTGCTGAAGGACTTGGTACCTGTGATTTTTTTTTAAAGAATTTATTTATTATCCCCAGAGAGAGTGGAAGGGAGAGAGGCAGAGAGAGAGAGAAGCATCAATGTATGGTTGCCTTTCACCTGCCTCCAGCTAAGGACCTGGCTGGAGACCTGGCTTGCAACCTGGTTAGGTGCCCTGGCTGGGAATTGAACCAGCGACCTTTGGGTTTGCAGGCCAGCGCCTTATTCACTGTGCTACCAGCCAGGGCAGTGATTTTTTTAATCTCTCAATGTATCTTGACCCTCGGTGTACCTGGGTCTACTCTTTGGTCACTTGTTCCTTTAGACCCAGATTTCCCATTAATCTTTTCTTGTGCTCCTTCAGGGGTCAGTCCTTTTTACCAGTTTCCTAAGGTGCTTAGGCTGTTCCACATGAACTTTTCAAGTCCAGGATGGAGCTCCCCCAAACACATGCAGGGGATACTGTTGTCTCCTGACCCAGCGATGGCAGGCTGTGACTTCCCCTGCGCCGGTGAATTTAGCAATGCTGACACGTGTCACCGAAGGACACCCTATTTATATAAGGAGGTCTTCCACAGAGATGGCTGTCTTTTCCATGTAGATTTTAAGTATTGGTAAGAATTCTAGCTATTGTAAGGCGGGCAGGAAACAAGGGCTGTTTGAAAACTCCTTGTCCCTTGCTGGGCTTTGGTTGGTACTGAACATAGTTGACAGTAGGCACTTGGTCTTCAGTGATTCTAGGTCACTTTCCATGATCTGTCCACTCTTCCTCTTTCGCTCTTCTTGGCCCAGGGGTGGCATTTGCAAGTTCTTTACCTCCTGACTGAAGCTGTTGATTATAGCTGTGCATCTGATCCCTTTCCCTGATCTGTCCCAAAGCCAGCCGGGTGCGAAGTATCACTTCACTGTCTTGTCTTTAACTGATCAAAGAGGCCCTTCCTTCAGCCCTTGAATCCTGAGAACCTCCTTGCGTCCTTGGCAGGAGCGTTGGGAGACCCAGATTGCAGTTAATAGTGTGTTGTGTGCTGCGTAATTGGGAGTTCTTGTTTCATAGCAAGTGAAGATGAGCCCCTCTGAGGCTGTGAAGGGAGGCTGCGCTGGCACGGACCGAAGTCAAATTAGTTTATAGTCACTGTTTTGAAAACCAAATAAAAGACCAAAATGGACAACATTTACGATTTCATTGCCTCCAGAGGTGAGTGGGGCCAGTGTCCTTTGCGCGGTTGGAGTGACGTAAGGTCCAGGAAGGGGTGAGGCCTGAGCAGAGTCCCCCAGTCTTGGCGGTCGGCACTGCTGAGGACACCTGGGCTCCTGCTGACTCCCTGGGGACGCACGTCCCTGTAAGTAGGTCACTGGCCGCAGTCGGCCACAGGCGTGCCTGTCTGTCCGTCTGTCTCACTTCCGTGGTTCTCCCCTGGCTGCGGCCTCCCACCCCTCGTCCTCCTGCGTCAGGGGTTTCTTCCCTCCTCCCGCTCTGCCTCTTCCTTTAGATGCGCCCTGGCTGCACTGAGTCAGACCAGCGGTCCTCCTCCCCGGCTCTCTGTTAGTAGTTGATTGACTAGCGATAGAATCCACAGCCTTACTGACCTCATTAGAGAGAACTAGAACACAGTGAATAGTTTAGATTTACCTTTTGCTTCTCCCCTACAGCCTGTATACCTTGGTCTCTTCCCTTACTCTTCTGTGATTACTATTCTGTTGCCTTTTCTGTAGCTGTTTTAATAGTTTTATCATGTGTGTGCAAACAAATGCATGCTTATGTTTGTGTGTGTGTGTATAACCTAAATGTTATAACCTAGGCAACAAGTATACTGTTGACTTCTAGTTACTTATGAACTTTATAAGTTTATTCTATATGTAGTAACTCAGAATTAGCTTTTTACACTCCATATTATGTTATGAATATTCACCCAAATTTACCTGCACTTTATGTAGTTAATTCATTTTTTATTGCTGTGTAATACTCCATTTTATCATTCATAGAATTTTAATTGTTTTAAGATTTTTGTTATTAAAACAGTATTGCTATGATATATATTTTTTAATTTTAAAAATATGTTTATTGATTTTAAATAGAGAGGAAAGGAGAGGGCGGGAGAGAGAGGAGAATCAGCCAATGGCTGCCTTCCAGCCAGTCATCCCCGACTGGGGCCTGAACCTGCCAGCTGTCGCCGTGTGGGACAGTGCCCCGGCCAGCGGAGCCGCGCTGACCAGGGCGTGATTTGGCGTAGGCACGTCTCCTGTGCGTGCAGTGCCCGCAGGCTCTCTAGGAGTCGTTGGGGACATGTGTAGCAGGTGCGTTGTAAACTGGGCACTGGAACAGGTTAGGTCTGTGTGTTAGGAATGGGGACTAGGATGAGGATTGTACACAGAAAGCAAGGACACTGGGTGGAGATTGTTCCGGAAGTCGCAGAGGACACGCGAGAGCTCTGGGAGAAGTTTGGGGGCACCTGCTGGGACCCGGAGACCAGGCGGCCGGGTGGCTGGGAGCCGGGGAGGACTCTCCCCAACTTTGCCAAGGAGGTGATGAGACAGAAGGCACCACCAGCACTGAGGCCGAGGAAGCGACAAGAGGCGGGTGACGGCAGGACAGCTGGTGATGCCACCGTCGGTGGGGTGACCGTTCTGGGAAACCCAGAGGGTGCGTGTGACACAGGCAGCAGATGCTGAGTCCTTGATGAAGACTCAGCCGCAGGCCCGGTCGTGGCTCTGCAGGGCCTGGGCCGCGTTTCTCAGACTTGACGCTAGTGGCTCTGTAGCAGCGCTTAGAGTGCACTGCTTGGGAAGGGTTGGTCCAGCTTTGGATGACTCGCCTTAGTTTTCAAAAAGCACTCCGTGTGCCACTCCAGTGGGTGATGGTCACACGTATTGTGCCCTCGGGAGAAGCAGCCTTCACCAGAAGGAAAATGAGTGGCAGGGTATTGCCCGGGAGACCCACCGCGGCATCCGAGGCCAGAGTCCCTGTGTGTCCCTTCCCGCCATGTCACACCTTCCTTGTAGCAACGCCTCTCCCAGTGTTTACCGGACTGTATTTCTAGGAACAAAATCCTAGAAGTGTGTAATGCTCTTTGAAAATGAATAAAAACACCTGGCTGGTGGCTCAGTGGATAAGGCGCCAGCCTGCAAACCCAAAGGTCGCTGGTTCGATTCCCAGCCAGGGCACATAACCAGGTTGCAGGCCAGGTCTCCAGCCAGGTCCATAGCTGGATGCAGGTGAAAGGCAACCATACATTGATATTTCTCTTCCTCTCTTCCTCTCTTCCTTCCCCTCTCTCCAAAAATAAATAAATTTTTAAAAGAATGGAAAAAAATCACTGCTAAAATTTGTGGAATACTGTTTAATCCTTTTGTAATCCAAAAAGTTATAATACATATTAATATATTAAATGTCCTAAAACCCAAAGTATTCTAAATTAATTTAAAACTGTTTTTTTTTGTCCTGTCGACATCTCATAGAGTGGTTCTTTGACTATACACTTTGAAAATGCTGCTGATCAAAAGAATGATTTTGTTTATTTTGATGATCCTGATTCATTGTAAAAAATTTCAAGTATTTTAAAGCAGAAGTCATGCATTTTTGTAATTAAGGAAAAATATAATTTTAAGTAAAATTCTTGATTAAATTTCTGTTCCTTGAAACATTCATTTCTAGCAAGTTATTTCTTATTAACAAGCATTGTTTCTTAAGTGAAAAAAATTACGGTAATGTTTTGAATTTGCTTTTCATACATTTTATTTATTTTTTTCAGTTACCTGACTGGATCAAGATTGGAGAGCTGACTTCCAAAAACTGTCATCTATTTGTAAACCTTCAATCAAAAGGCTTACAAGGGGGAGGTACAACACTGGCTTTCCCAGGAGATTATGCCAGTTTTAGTTGATAAAGACTGTCTAAAAGTGAAGTGAACGTACCTGTCAGTGGATGTGGGGGTGCTCAGGCCAGAGGGAAGCTAGGCCGGGGGAGCCAGGCTGCTCTGAAAGAGGGGACTGTCATCACTTGTGGGCCAGCTGGGGTGTGGTCTTGGTGGAAGGTTGTGCCGATAGGATGCAAATAAACTTATGGTGATGCTGTTGTTTTTTAAGGACAGATTTATTTTTACTTTTATCCAGATGTCTTTTTTTTTATTCTGCGCATCTGAGAAATTACCTCCCTTACCCCGTTCTCCGTATACATTCCTGTCCCGTGTCTGAAGGAGACCTGGTCAGGCATGTCTCAGAACCTCTAGTTTGGACCGGACACGGAGCCCGGGACTGTGGGGTGTTCCGACAGTCAGAATGTCAGCTGAGGGGGGGTATTAACAGTGTCCTGACTGGCACCGCTCTCACTGAGCGCCATTTATTTATTTATTTCAGGTGCCCTGGAAAATAGCATCCCCACCATGCTCTTTATTTTTTTGAATTAAGGATCTTTTGTGACATTTAGTATATTTTTGGACATATTTTAAAAAGCAGATTGGCTGCTTAATGAGAAACGTTGAGATTTGATCTTTGACCTGAGTAGGTCGCGCTCCATGCCTGAGAGCCGCAGTGACACATGAGGTTGTGATGTGTAGAATTTTCATGTCTGGGACCAAGTCACACACCGGTAACAGGCCATGGGATTTGTATTTTAGGTCGATTTGGTCAAACAACTCCACCACTTGTGGATTTCCTCAAGGACATCTTAAGAAGATACCCGGAAGGAGGACAGATTCTTAAGGTAGGGCGTGGGCTGTGTTCGCATACGAATTTGCGTTGATGAAATGAGGCGAGGAAAAGTTCCTACCTGGAGGGTTGTTGGTGTTAACATTTGAACGGCTGCGTGGATTCCCCTGCGCACCTGCCGCTTGCTGTCCTCAGGTGCAGGTGGGGACAGGTGGGGACAGCCGGGGCGCCCACCCAGCTGCTGGTGTCAAGCGGGGTGGATCCAGGAGCACTTCTGCCACTTTTCTGTAGTTCTGTAGCGTCATTTCATGAAGCACGTGTGGCTTTACGAATCTTGTGCTGACCACACGGACAGAATAATGCAAAACCCACATTAAGGGGCCCTGAACAGATGCTCTGAACTTACAGGTTTGCTTTTGGGGAGGAGAATGAAAGCTGTTTCTGGTGTCTTCTTTGAGTTTGAATACACTTACAACAAACTGGACAACCGTAAAAGAAGATATTGCAAAGATTAGGTTTTATGCTTAAGCTTAATAAGAACCCCCTTAATTATGAAAGTAGATCAGTTATTTTGCTTCTCACTAATTTAGTTTTCATCACCTCCCAGATCTTAGTCCTCTTTGTATTTTCTGGTCTAGATGGTACACTTAGAAAACGCGGACCGGCTCCTGCTTCGGGCTGGGTGAAGCTGCTGCGCGTCCCTGGTGTTGGTGGCAGCAGCGTGTGCTGGCAGGACACACGTGCATTTGCAAACTGTTTAGACTGCGACACTAGGAATGTGGGTGTGGGAAGAGTGGGGTTATTGGGTTGCAGTAGGTACAGTTTAAAATGAAGATTGTTTAGTGATAATAGGAGTAGAGCATTCATGATTCAAAGGGGAGCGATAGAGCCCACGGGTGAGCCGCTTGCGTGTGCTTTTTGCACTTGGTTGGCAAGCAGCACGTCCCTCGCCTTCCTCCTGACAGTGTACATTCACGCGCCGGCTGCTGAGAACACTGTTCCCTGGACGTTTTGCCAGAATTTTACTGTCTTAGATTTAACGGGATTCTTAGGGACCACCTAGACCCAGCCTGCCACCTATTGTGATGTTTGCTGAATGAAGGTCAGAGATACTTGAATGACTTGCCCAGATCATGTGTAGATCGGCACATTTACTGCCTCCTTTTGGGATCAGTTGGAAAGAGATCCTGTTCTGTTTTCTGTTCAGCTGGGGCCTGGGGCTGGGGACTTGATCTCCAGTTTTCTTCATCTCTGCCCCTAAAATACACTTAAATCAAACATAGATACGCAAATGACAGCAAGAGCCAACCTCTAAAGTGCTGTCATTTTGTGAGTTAACATTGCAGTTTGCTTCCTCTTGGTTCTTATTTCTACCTTTTATATCATAATATCCTAATGGAACTAGGGTTGCTAACGCTTAGACTCTGTTAGACTAAACAGGGTAGTAGGAACTAGGTGTTAAAAGTCCCGTGAGAAATAGGCAGTTGTCTGAACAGGAGGGACTTGTAGTCTCCAGGGAGGTAGCCCAGGGCATGCTGGGGCGGGACAGGCGGTTAAGACACCCCAACCTTTTGGGGCACACCCAGAGGCTTAGCGGGTCTCAGGGCTGGCTCTTCAGACCTTACCCTCACTCAGCCACAGAGTGTCCCCTTCCGGGGGGCGCGGTGTCACCTTTGTGCTCTCACGGAGGCTGTGCTGTGGACACTGCTCTCCTTAGTCCGTGCCTGCCCCCAACCCCCACCCCCGCCCTGGTTCAGTGCCGCCAGGATGCTGGGACAGTTGAAATCCAGCTCTCCCCAGCATCAGACGTTCACGAGTGGAGCAATACGGGCGAGTTACCATGTTTCTAGAGACCTCTCCCTTTAAAGTAGAGCCACCGGTGGCTGCCCCGAGTCATAGCTGCGCCAGCCACCTGTCGGTGCTTCCTCCCTGCAGACAGGGCCTGGCACACACGAGGGAGGGCACCTCTGGGGCTTGTTTCAAGTTCTGATGACCAGGGGGGGGCTGTGGGAGCAGGCCTGTCATTTCAGAGTCTGGAGCTCCAGCATGATTTGGGAGTGGTGCCCAAGCGACCGGCTGCTGAGACAAGGGGTTTTCTTGAGGCTGCTGATGGCTGTAAACCATGTAGTTTGTCCTTTCCTTCTGACGTTACAGAGCTACGCACTCCCCTGTCACACACCTGCCACTCACCCCCCGCTGCCCCGTCACTCCCCACTCACTCCCCCATCCCCTCACTTAGCAGCCAAACAGCATTGCTGCCTTGTTAGTGAAGGAAGAAATGTCCATCTTAGTGCAGGAGAAAGACATGTTCAAGTTCTTGGGAACGCAGCGCACTGTACACTAGACATGTACATGCTTTTCTAAGAGGAAGGTAAGCATATGACAACTACAGGTCTTTGTCGATAACTGCTGGAGAATGGGTTCTTGTCCTGGGTGACAGGCCTCCGTGCAGCTTTTGGAACTGGAGCAGGTCTTTTGTAGGCTTTGGGGGATTGTAAGTAAGAGGCAGAGTTGTAAATAGTCTCAGGACTTGTATTCTTGGCAAAGAGAAGCAAGTTTGAAAGAACACGTTGTGGACACGTATACTTGAAGAAGGACTCACCTTTCCAACCATACTCATAACAACGTATGGAACATTTACCTTCAGATCTTAAAGATACTGGTGTAAAGAGTGGGCTTCCTTTACTTAAATGTACTTACTTTTTAACTATTATAGGTAAGTGTGAAGGTGGGCAGTAGATGATTATATCATGAAATATTATTTTTTGTGTATTTCTTAATTAGGAATTAATTCAGAATGCAGAAGATGCCGGAGCCACAGAAGTTAAATTTGTATACGATGAAACTCAGTATGGAACAGAGACTCTTAAGTCAAAGGATATGGCACAGTACCAGGGTAAGTGTCAATATTTAGGATCAAGTTCTATGTACTAACAGGGGACTTTTAGTGGTTTACAATATTCTGTTTAATGAATAGGCAAATTACCACTTATACTTCTTGGTGTGTTTCACTCCACTTCTTCAGATGTTTTCCTCTGCTTCTGGTGGGTGAGTGTCTCTGGTAGTTTTAGAGAACAAAGGAAAAAATTTCCACGCAGAGGGGCAAGCAATGCAAATCCCGCTGACCCTTGAACAGTGTAGGTCTAGACTGGCGGTCTACTTGTACGCAGATTAGTAATGCAGAACTCAGTCATTCCGTTCGCTCCTCTGCATTTTCCCATCAAATAAGCAACCGTGTGTGGACCGAGTTGTTGTAAGAACCGAGAGGCGTAGTGTGCGCCCCGCACATGCGTTCTGCCCGCAGGTGCAGCTCTGTACGCGTACAACAATGCGACCTTCACCCCAGAGGACTGGCACGGCATTCAGGAAATCGCCAGGAGCAGGAAGAAGGACGACCCGCTGAAGGTTGGAAGATTTGGAATTGGGTTCAACTCTGTCTACCACATAACAGGTATAGTCTTTGGTTTCAGCTTTATATTGAAAATTATTTTAGCCTGTAGTTGGTCATTTTTGTGGTTAACTTCAAAGATGATATTGTTCTAAAAGGCATCTTTTTCAAAGTTTTTGTCAGTGGCAAGAAGTATGTCAATGAAATACTGGTGTGTCTTGAGTTTTCAGAAGTTACCATGGTAACTACGCCAGAGTTTCATCATGTGATACATGCTGAAAGTTAATGTTATTATGATGCAGTGTAATCAGTGTAATATATGAGGGGGACCCCTAAAAACCTGGAATTATCTTCTGGAGGGTGACCCCTTGCATTACAGGCTCTCCCCACTAGGTAAGTATCAGTGACCAGCTGGCGTTGTGACAGGCTGTGTTCTGCTTCAGTGAATGTTTTGTGTAGACGCTTTTATGATGGTGATTTAGGAGTGCACCTGCCCACTCCTTGCTGAGTGTTCAGTAGTTTTTGACCAAAAACAGCACAACCCCAAACCCCACCCTCTCTATTTACCCAACCTCATCCTGAGTGACTGTTTTTGTTTCCTTGGATGAGAAAAGTCCTCAAAGTGAAACATTTTGCCAATGTAGAGGAGGTAAAACAAAAAACTGCAGAAGCACTTAAAGGCATGTAGCCCTGGCTGGTAAGTGGATAAGGCGCCAGCCTACAAACCCAAAGGTCACTGGTTCGATTCCCAGCCAGGGCACATAACCAGGTTGCAAGCCAGGTCTCCAGCCAGGACCGTAGCTGGAGGCAGGTGAAAGGCAACCATATATGGATGTCTGTCTCCCTCTCTGCCTCTCTCACTTCCCCTCTCTAAAAATAAAAAATTTTTAAAAATGCTTAAAAAAAAATCCGAATTGATGAATTCGAACACTGTTCTGAGCAGTGGGGGAAATGTCTCCATAGGTGCACTGCATCAAATGGAGAGTAATTTGAAGGTGGCTGAGGTTCAAACATGTAAGAGTAAATACATAATTTTTTAATAATAAATTATGAGTTTTGGGGGTTGCCCCTTGTATGAAGTCATTTTATGCAGAGTGTGAAATGTAGCTCTTGAAATGCCTACACAAAATTGTTAGTCTACAGTATTTTACACTGGAAATATTTGAGTCAGGCCAACTTAGTCTCCAAGTTTCTTGTACGTATTTTTTAAATATTAGATGGTTAAAGGGAAAACTATAATATCCAGTGGTATCAAATAACTGACAAACTGAAGACCTTTTGAGGTGATTCTGGTTTCTCTACATTTTTCTCAAAAATGTTGCTCTTATACTTTAGGAGCATTAAACTGGGACACTCAGGAACCTGTATTATCCTGATAAGTGACCTAAATTGGGACGTAGGGCCACCCTCTAGCCCAGTTTAGTAAGCCTATTTTTTCATGTTGCATTTGTATTCATGTATATTGTACGACCTTGTATTAAGTAGTAAAATCTTAATTTACAAGTTACAATATTACATAACCGTTATACACGAACATTGAGAGTCATGCGTTGAGCTGTCGCCAGGTAGGCTCAGGTCAGCCTTCAAAGCTCGCAGGGGCATGTCCGTGAGCGGCACAGGCCAGACGGCTGTGCAGGGCAGGAGGCGCCTGGCGGTCGTGTCTGGCTGGCACCCGGCTGCCCGACCCCGCAGGGTTTGCCCGGGGTCAGGGGACGAGCACGAGGGGCCGCAGCGGCAGTCATGCAGCAAGTCAGGAAGACCCACACGCGGTCACTTCACTTGGTGTGGAGTCTAGGAAACTAAAGAAATGAGCAAACAAAACAAAGCAACCTACAGATGCAGAAAAACATGAAATTACCAGAGGACTGGGCAGCAGGGGAATGGTCAGATAGGTTAAGGGGACTAAGGGGGACCAACCTTAACCTAATCACATTCCGCTAACTTTGTACGGGGGCAGCTGGATAGTGGGCTTTCTGTGGTGATCACTTTGTAAGGTATATAAATGTGCAATCTCGCTTTGTTATGCACCTGAAACTAATATAATATTGCCTGTCAACTGTACTTTAACTTAAAAGAGCTTTACATTGCCAAATAAAAGACATGGGGAAGAAAGATCACCTTGGGGAAGAAAGATCACCTTCGGGAAGTCCTTAAAGGCGTGTGCCCAAGGGCCTCTCACAAGACAGCACTGGACATGCCTGGTTTCTCTGTGAGCATTAACGTGACTCTTGGTCTTTGGCTGAAGCACAGGGGGAGCAGGACAGGTGTCCTGCTGTCCAAAAACCGAGTCCCCTGAGCCCAGTGAGGTGAGCTGCTCCCAGCCTGCAGGCACCCCCACTGTGGGGGGCCCGGGGATGCACCCCACTGCAGCCAGTCCGTATCCCCGGGCAGGTGCAGGGATACCCATCCCCTGCCTCCGGGGATCTGCCCTGAAGTTCTGTGGAGCCCAAGATGAGCTTCCTTGAGCCTCCATGCACGTCCTGATGGAATCAAATGAGAAGTCATTAGCCTTCTCAGGTTCAAATAGTCATATTTTCTGAGCTAAATCAGGGTTGTTTTTTTCTAGATAACTCTGCTTTGGAGTGATTTTATGGGTTACTCTTTTGCGTGTGTAATATTTTGGTAGTAATTATGAATTGTCATTATAACTGTCCCTTAAGCTGCAGAACGGTCGGTGACTTGCATTTCTCTTCCCAGACGTTCCTTGCATATTTAGTGGCGACCAGATTGGGATGCTGGATCCGCATCAGACCCTTTTCGGTCCCCATGAATCGGGTCAGTGTTGGAACCTCAAACATGACAGCAAAGAAATCAGCGAGCTCGCCGACCAGTTCGCGCCTTTCATGGGCATTTTCGGAAGCACCGAGGACACGTTTCTTCAGGGCAGCTTTCCAGGGACGTTGTTCCGTTTCCCGCTGCGCCGGCAGCCTTCCCAGCTGAGCAGCAACCTCTACGACAAGCAGAAGGTCCTGGAGCTGTTCGCGTCCTTCCAGGCGGACGCGGACACGGTGCTGCTCTTCCTCAGGAGCGTGCAGGCCGTGTCCTTGCACGTGCGCGAGGCCGATGGCGCCGAGCGGCTGCTGTTCCGGGTGGCGGCGGGCGAGGCCGGGGCCACGGCCCCGGAGCGGCCGGCGGCGGTGGAGGTGCTGGGCGCCGCCACCCGCGACTATTGTAGGAAGATCCCACGCGAGGGCGTCACCTGCGTCACGTACCCGTTGAACATCGAGGTGGGCGGCGCGAGCGCGCAGGACGCCCGCCGGGCGGCGTGGCTGGTGTGCAACGCGGTGGGCGGGCGCGGCGGCAGCAGCGAGCTCGACTCGCTGGCCGACGAGCTCAAGTTCGTCCCCGCCATCGGGATCGCCATGCCGCTGCCCGGCGCGGGCGAGGGGCGGGGGGCCGCGTCCGGGTTCTGCGGGAAAGCCTTCTGCTTCCTGCCGCTGCCGCCGGGCGAGGAGAGCCAGACGGGCCTCCCCGTGCACGTCAGCGGCTTCTTCGGCCTGACCGACAACCGCCGCAGCATCAAGTGGCGCGAGCTGGACCAGTGGCGGGACCCGGCCGCGCGGTGGAACGAGCTCCTGGTCGCGACCGTGGTGCCCAAAGCCTACGCCGCCCTGATCCTGGACGCCATCCGGCGCCTGGAGTCGCAGGGCGGCCGGGCCGGCCCGCTGTCGCTGGACGCCGTCTACCAGCTGTGGCCCGACGTGGACCGGGCCCGCGCGCCCTGGCAGCCGGCGCTGCGGCCGCTGCTCCGCGAGCTGTGCGGGGCCCCGGTGCTGCGCTGCGGCGTCAGCGGCTGCTGGGTGCGCCCGGACCAGGCGTGCTTCTGCGACCCCGACGGCGGCCGCCAGCCCGCGCCCAGCGTGCTGCGCTACCTGCACGGCGCCGGGCAGCCCGTGGTGCAGGTGCCCGCGCACCTGGCCGCCGCCCTGCAGCTGGCGGCGCCGCGCGAGCAGCCCCTGCGCCGCCTGACGCCCGCCCTGGTGCGCCAGGCGCTGCGGAGGAGCCCGCACGCCGGCCCCGCCGCCGAGAAGCTGCGCCTGCTGGAGTTCGCGCTGGCCGACCGGGCCTACGGCGAGCTGCTGGGGCTGGAGCTGCTGCCGCTGCAGAGCGGGGCCTTCGTGCCCTTCTCCTGCTCCGTGGCCGACCAGGACGCCGTCTACATCCCCTCGGAGGACTACCCGAGGTACGCGGCCCCTTCCCGGTGGGGCGCCCCGCCCGCCCCGCTTCGGGTCTGGGTCCCGCGGTGAGGAAGGCTGGGCCGAAACGGGCCCGGGTGAAGTAGGAGTGCGGAGTTTCCCCCCGGGGGGCGGGGGGAGCGGGGGGGGGGCATTCAGGGGTACGCTGGAAAGTTATCCAAGCAGGAATTTTGCGGGGTTTTGGGAATTTTAGTAGCAAAACACCGAAAACAGTGATTGTTAAGTGCAAACAGTTACTCACTCAGATTTGCCAGTGAATTGTTTTATGAGATTCCGTTTAAATGAATTAGAGAAGTAAGTCATTCTCTATAACTAAGGATGCGTGTTGACAATTCAGGAAACACGATTAACTTGACCCTGAGATGTTCAGACTGTGGGCGCCTGGCCGCCTCGTGGTTTACGGGCTCAGGACGGTTGATCAAAACCTACTGCGATGCGTAAATAGTGCGTTTAACCGGCTCGACGTGGTTCAGTTGCCTACGTCTGACCTGCGAGAAGTCATTGCTGTGGTCCCCTCCCTCTCCAGGTCGCTCTTCCCGGGCCTTGAAGGAAGATTCCTTTTGGATGACTTGGAGCCTCACCTTCTGGCTGCTCTAAAGGAAGCCGCTCAAACCCGAGGTATTGTCCTGGTTTTGTTTTCTAGCCCTCCCCCGGGGTGTGTTTTTATTGGCTTTTGGAGGGAGGGAGGGAGGGAGGAAGAGAAGCCCTGCTGCGAGAGAGAGAAGCGAGAGAGAAGCAAGATCAGTTGCCTCCTCCACCGCCGCAGCCTCAGCGCGTGCCCTGATGGGGGATCGAACCTGCAGCTTTTTGGTGTATGGGTGGTGTTCCAACCAACTGAGCCACCTGACTGTGGCAGTACTGTTTAAATAAGTCTATCTATAAAAACATGAACCGTTTTTAAAGTTTTCGTTTAGGTTGAGCCAATATGAAGTTGCCCATAGTTATCCATTTTAGACCTGCAAGCTGGTGATTTCCTATGGCTCGGCCTGATATAATTGTTACATTTGCAGATGTTTCAATACTGGGTTCTGACATCTAAAAGAGTGCGAAGTCGTATTGATATTTAAGAATCTCTCCTGTCACATTATGCTGGTGTATGTTTATGGAAATAAGCTCTTATGCCTACACATTGGTTCACCTCCCTGGCCTTCTTATATCTCCCCCTTGGAGCCCCCAGCTCAGGGCCCCGCCCATCAGCCTTGTCCCGTGGCCCACGCCACCCACCCTCTAGCTCTCTGCGGCTATGCTGGTGGCACTGGGACACGCAGACAGAGAAAAAAAACCAACCATATGTTGGGAAAGGGGCTTGAGGGGTCTCAGCGAAGGGTGGGGATTCTTCTTTGGGAATTCCTTTCAGGAAAAGACAGACGGAATTAGAGGGAAAGTTACTGGTTCTAAGTTTGATATTACCTTGCAGCTTTGCAAGTATCCTTTCCCTTATAAGACTATCGATCGCCTGATCTTTTTCTAAGTTACATATTGGCCTGAAAAAATCTGGATTTGTTCCACTGGTTAAGGTGGTAAGGACTGTTTTTTGTGATGTGTCTTTTATAGCATATACCATACTCTTTTCAGGGGTAACGACAGAAGAAAGTTGTAATGATTGTGTTGAGATGTACATTTAAATGCAAGTGAAAGAGCTTGGAAGGGGGGAGGCAGGTTAAGGGTGGAGTCAACATGAGGCTGAAGAAAAATAAATACATAAGTGCTGTTGACCTGTGCGGTAGTAACTGTGACATGGCTGGGGATTGTCATCTTCTAAGTAGACCTCTTGGGAGTCTACATGTGGGTTCCTGTAACTGCCATTGCTTGCTCCAAAGTTTTAGAAATCCTTATTTTTCAAATGCATTATTATATTCCGGTATAAAATCTTTACACGGAAATATGAAATACATACAGAAAATACACATATGTAATGTAAGCTTAATGACATTTGCAAACTGAAAACCCCTACGTCTAAGCCGGAAGTTCTCCAGCATACGGCAGGCACCCCGAGCCTGTTCCAGTCCCGCCCCGGTAACCGTGCCCCTGGTGGCATGGTGTTGACGGAGCCAGCCGGCTACTGTCTCCCACGCGGGACCGCCCCGCGGGCGCCGTGTCTGCCTCGTTTACTCCCTGACCTGCCTGAGCTCGTCGGGCGCGTCACGTGGAGTTGTAGGTCCTTCCCTCTCGCCTGCGTGGCATTCCGTTGGCGATGCGCTCCCTTCTTTTGAAGAGAATATTTGTATTCATCGCCAGCAGTTTCGGAGGTGGGCGGGGGGTTAGAAATCAGCCCAAAGTCACTCAGAACCAAATCAGGTAAAAGGGGCCAAGGTTAACAGAATAACATGGCTTTTACTCAAAAAATGGTTACACGCAGTGGCCCAGGGCGTGGCCACAACTGGCTGGGCGACCCGCAGGCGGCGGGAGGGACCCTGACCTTGCAGAGCCTGGTCTTCCCCTGCGTTTCCCCACCTAGTTTGGATTCTGATGTGTGATGGGGGTTAGACCTTACGCACTCTATTTTGTCTCTGGTTCTCAGTTACTTTTCTTTGAACTGCTACACTAGGTGGGATGTCATCCCTGTTTTTGTCTCACCCGATGCGTGCTCTCGTAGTCCCGAGAGCAGGGCCCTGGGGGTTTTGCCCCGTGTAGCTCCATGCCTGCTCTACCGTGGGTGCTCAGCAATTTTTTTTACCTGAATAAAAGTTTTTGTATCTGTAGTTTTGTGCATGCTGTTCCTTTGCTTAGCATACTCTCCATTCTCCACTTGCCCCTGCCGACTTCTACGCATCTTTTCTTGTTCGGCCGCAAGTCCCCTCCGAAGGCTTCTCCCATCTCTCCCAACCCCCACCCCGACGGGCCGGGCCGGGCAGGCCTGGGCTCCATGCCGCAGCTCCCCGGGGAGTCCAGTGTGCAGTCCTCCGAACCCTCTTGGCCTGAGCCTGACCCTGTCCCACTGGGCTGGGCGGTAAAACCCTCCCTCGCAGGGCAGTTGATCATCATTCTGTCCCCCGTGCCGGTTCACAGGCCTGGTGGGACATGTTCATGCTTCCGTATGGCCACGTTGGGGGACAGGGGACACGGCGAAAAGGCAGGTCTCTGGTCTTATCCTGCAGTGTAGTATTTCTTCTTCAGATCTCTTCTGCCATCTGTTCTGCACAGTCCTGACAGCACAGAGCCCATTTTATCATCTTCGCCTGAGAGGGAGACAGCGAAGCTTGTGGGAGCCTGAGGGTTTAAATGGATCGCTTGAGTGGCAGAGTTGGAACTCTGACTCTGGCTTTGTTTGGCTTTGTTTTTCCTAGTCCCAGGTCATTTCTGTACTGAGTTGAGGAAATGGGAGACTGTCAGCAGTCGGGGAATAGTCAGAAGGGCAGGGAAATGGGCTTCGAGGGAAGTGAGTAGAAAGGAAGCCATCAAGTCGCAAATGGCAGGAATGCATGACAGGTTGGTACCAAGGTTCTGTGCATAAAGTTTTCCCTCTGTATCTATTACAGAGGGACTCGTGCCTGCTCTGTTCCATGACCAAAGACTCTCCAGTAAGCTTCTGTTGGAAGTTCCTCCACGTGTCAGGCCTCAGGTGGAGAGAGCATGCAACGGAGGGCCAGCCGGAGGGACCTCGGAGCTGAGTGGGGACAGCAGCCGCTGGCACGCTGCCATTGAGTAGGGCTGGTCCTCCGTCAGACCTGGGAGGGGTCCGTGCAGGAGGGTGGCAGGCCAGGGGACCTCACAGGTGCGCCGACACGTCTTCTGTCTCCAGCGTTCAGGGGAAACCTGCGAGCTCCTTGCCTGAAGTGCAGCCGTAGTCACTGCCCACTTCCCCTCAGCTTTGTGACAGTTTACAGTGCTGTCTACAGAGGTGGTGGCCTGCAGGGATCTTTGGGAAAAGTTGCGGCTTTGGGTGCCAGCCTGGGGTGTGTGGATCGGCAATCTTCCAAAGATTTTGGTGCAAGATTTGTGCCATGAGGACGTTCCGGGTCCCTGCTTTCACTGCTGTGCGTCCGAACACAGGGCCTGATGCGCAGAGGCTGCCGCCCCTCCATCCACCCGGCCCTCGGGTGGGAAACCCACTGGGAATGCAGAAATCCCCTCCCAACCTCCCCACGCCCACTCTGGCCTCCCTGGCTGATGAAACAGCACTGCAAGGAGTATCTTCGGAAAGTACCGTTTCCCACCTTCTTTCTGGGAATCCCCCCAAGGCTTCCCCTTTTTCCTTGTGAGGCTCTTTGTTATGAGCTGCATTTTCTAGGGGTTACAAAATGCCAGGGGCTGCAGGGGCACCTGCGTGTTGTCAGATGGCTCTGAGTACCGGCCCTCCCTTAGGTCCTCTGCCTCCCCTGCTGGGCCTCCTGTTCGGAAGGCCCAGGTTCTGTCCGCTCTTTGGTGAGGAATTCTGTTTATACTTTTTCTTTTACATAAGGATGCAATAAGACAAACAGCATTAATACAAAACAGTGTTACCTGAAGGTGCAGAATGATTTCTGTAACCGTCATGTAAAAATGGTGACAATTCTGTCTCGTTCTAAGAAAAGGTTTAATTTTATTCTAGCACAACAACTTCTCTGGGGATATTCAGGTATGATAACTAACCGCTGTGTTTATCTGTGGCCTGATGTTTTTGTTCATTTAATCCTGTTTTTTCATTTACTTACATAGCTAGAAATTATGTCAATTATTTTTCTAGTGGTAATAACTAGTAAAGGAGAGAGGAAACTATGTTGATATAGGTATATATACGTGCTCGGTATACATAGAACGATAAAACCATATTTAAATAGCTTGGAAACATGCATTTCTATGAACGTTTAGTCTCTGGTGACAGGACGATGCTGAAACCTGTATTTGAGGCTGTAGCATTGAGTGGGAAAGTGAGAGTGAGCACAGCACACCTGTAGCAGAATAGCCGTGAACATTGAGGTCATTGATAGGAAGGGTAGCGGGGAACCGATGCTGGATCTGAAGTAGGAGGCCCTCGGCCTAGTGGGCTGCGGCTGGCCAGCAGAGCGCAGGTCCCGAAGCCAGCCCAGCCGCGGGGGGCCGGCCGGCCGGGTGTTCTTACAGACCTGCCGGTCCTTTTGTTGACATTTTTTAAATAAAAAGGGTTTGACTTGTATTATTTTCCCTTAGTGTATTTTCACGTGAAAATTAGAGGTTACAAGATTTGCTTTACAGAAATTTTTGGTAGACAATACTTTTGGAGTCAATCTATTCTTGCAGGAGGCTGCACTTAAAATTAATTGAGAAACGGAGCTATTGCTATACTGATAACTCATGTAAATATTCCATGTGTTTTCTAGCTTGTGTTAGAAGTAGCTTAGCATTATTACATCTATTGTTACTACATATTCTTACCTTAAATACTGTGTCTTCTGCGAAGGTGTAGTCACGGAGCAAAACAAAACTCGCAGCAGAGAGCTGAGCAGGTCCCGCCCGGCTCAGGGTGTGGGCGTGGTGCGTCTCCTGTTGGCAGGGAGGTGGGGAGGGACGGCAGTGCCACGGATGACACGGAGCTGCTGTCTCTGCTGCTGGCTCTGAAGCACCACGGGTGCTCCATCCGCGTTCCGATGGCCGATGCGCTGGGTGGAGGCCCCAGGGGCCTCTCAGCGGGCAGCCGGGCGGCCTGGCCTTTCCTTCCTTGTCCAGCCTTTCCGCTTCCTTTTTTCCTTTTTGTTCTTTGAAGGTTCCTATTTACCATTTAATTGGACCTTCACACAAATGCATTTAGAAAGGGACTTGGCTACCTGTACAGTGTGGTGCGTTGTTAGAGCTCATCAGCCACTCGTGTAGGAGAAAAGTGTGGAAACCGTTACTGTACCGACGGCTTCCCGCCACCAGGGCCTCCCCGGCTGCCACGCCCGGCTAGTTAATGACGCCACTGAGGAGAGTCTGGCTTAGGTCATTTGAAGTAGACTGTAATATTCTGTTCCGTGCACATTAAAATCCTTCTCGAACTAAGTAATGAATATAAAAGTAGAAGTGAATGTATGCCATGGAAAAAATGCAGCCCTTCAGCAGTGATTCTGTGTGTTGATGTTGTTACTTTGAGCTGATCTGTAGTAAAGCAGAACTTCTTTTAGAAGAGTTATTTCTAGATTAAATAATCATATTTAATAATAGTTTAGGAAAAAAGCTTTCTGTCTATTTCTGGGAACTTCAGTACTGTAGAGTTAACCAATTTTGACAATGCTGATCATTTTAAAGGCCAGGCCACAAAACACATACCACTTATCATGGTACTATAAATTATCTTGCTGATGTTATTAGAGGAGATTTACAATTTCAGTAACTTTCTAAACCAGGACAGGAAGACTTTTCTGTTGTCATTTATAATCGAAGGTTAAAAGCTTCATAAAGGCTTAAATAAAAAATAAATAGAAATGAAAACTTCAGATGAGTTGACTCAGGGACTTAGAATTTTGTATCACATTTTCTCTCTCCTTTATTGTCCATCATGTTTTTAGTAGGACACGGCTGGTGTGTTAGTTGCATGTTATGTGTGGTGTGTGTGTTTTATTGACATTTTATTCCTAATATTAGACGATTTTCCTGAAGGTAGGTGTGTGTTTTATAAGTTGCCAAATTTCATGAAGGATGCTGCGTGCATGGCGGGATTATCCACAAGAATGGACGCTACGTGGCAGTTACTAGCCCAGAGCCTGTCGTGGTGCATGTTTAATTTTTGCTTTCTACTTGCCGTGAACTTTCGTTTCTAACTTGCATCTCGTACCTTTGGTGTTATATCTTCGCATTTCTTAGGGTTGGATGTTCTATTGTAAAGTCAGCCATAAGCATTTGTTTAAAATGTTCAAAGTTAATTACAAAAAACATACTTTAATGGAACTCAGACTGAGAAGGCTGTGCTGATCAGACTCCTGACAAGACTGTGATTTCTTAAATATTCCTACTTGATTTATCCTAAACCACATGATGTAGAAGCTGAAAATACTCAGAATTGGGCTGTTGACAGCTTTCCAAGGTTGCAGAAGTATCCCCTTGCCTAAACCTCTATGGCAGACATTTTAAAATGTCTTTTGGGACATGAAAGATCATTTTTGGGCAAAGGTAAAGTGACCTTCCTGGCACGTAAGGCTCTTCCTTGGTTAGAATATAATGGTATGCAGGAACCTCAGGGGGCTGGAGCCGTGCCCTCTTTTATATCTTTTTTCAAAATTAGTCTTTCAAGAGTCCACAAATTAATTGTACATACTTCGGGAGAAAACTGGTGTCAGTGTTCCGAGGATGGAATTTGATAGGCTTTTCATTTCCCTACGTGGGCAAGTACATGCCAGTGGTAGAGACTGTTGTTCTAAAGTTTTGTTCTGGTGCTAAAAATACTCTGGAACACAAAATGCACTTAGAAACAAATGTTATTTTCCGGACCAGTGATTAACAGTCAGCAAAAACCTTTTCCCTAGACAGACTCTTTGTAGTTTCCGGGTTGTCCGAACCTGCAGAGGTGGCGCTCTTGTCACCCGCCAAGACACGCTGCGACAGGCGGTCAGTGGCGAGGTCGGAGCTGCGTCGGAGAAGCTGTGGAGGCCGCACACACCCTCCCGGGCACGAGGCAGAGCCGACCTGAGCCTTCTTTCCCCAGAGGCGCGCAGGTCCCAGAAAGTGACACGTGTTGGGAGCGGTTGGCAGGCAACGGCAGGCTGCCCGGAAGTCCCCGTGTGAATGATGCTCACTGCACGCGGTCCGCTTTTCTGTGCTTCTCTTACTTGTGGACAAATAAAGACATCTTTGTTCTGTGTCGATGGCATTTCTAGAACATTATAGGATAATTTTTTAAACACACGCAAATGCATTTTATATGTTTATTTAGAAGAAGCGCTTTCCAGAGAGAATTATTTCTCCCATAGGTTGTTATGAATATGGAGTTATGGGTAGTCTCTATGATGATTTCAGAATTACGTGAGTCCAGCGATGCCGCATTTTCGCACGTTTGCCGGTGTCCCCAGCGTGCAGGGGCAGAAAGCTAGGGCCGCGGCGGTAGACTTGGCGCCCCTCACGTGTCTGTGTGTGATTTGCAGGGAGGCCGTGCACCCAGCTGCAGCTCCTGAACCCCGAGCGGTTCGCGCGGCTCATCAAGGACGTCATGAACGCGCTCTGGCCCGGCCGGGACCTGCTCGTCCAGTGGCACCCGGGTGACCAAGACAAGCGCCATCCGCCCGTGTCATGGCTTAAACTGGTTTGGAAGAGCCTCTACCTGCACTTCTCGGAGGACCTGAGTCTGTTTGAGGAGCTGCCGCTGGTCCCCCGCGCGGCGCTGGAGGAGGGGCAGCCCCGCGTGGAGCTGGTCAGGCTCAGGCTCCCCTCCGTGGTCATGCTCGAGGTCGAGTCCGAAGCACAGCTGCCAGAATTCCTGCCTGACGTGGTGCACAAGCTCGGCGGGGTCGTCCTTAAAACGCTAGACGCCTCCATACAACACCCGCTTGTTAAAAAGTACATCCACTCGCCGTTGCCCACTGCCGTCCTGCAGATCATGGAGAAGATGCCGTTGCACAAGGTGTGCAGCCACGTAGAGTCCCTGCTGCCAGCGCACAAAGATGCCCTGAGGAAGTTCTTGGCCTGCCTGACGGAGAGCAGCGAGAAGGACAAAAGGATCATTCAGGAGTTGCCCATATTCAGACGAGTTAACCCCCCGGCGGGTCAGGGCGCTTCCTCGTACACAAAGCTGAAGGGGTGCAGAGTGCTGCACCCTTCCGCCCAGCTGCCCTCGGGACTGCAGCTGTCTGTCCCAGTGGTCGACAGCAGCGACGAAGCCACCATTCGCCTGGCAAACATGCTGAAGGTCGACAAGTTGAAGACCACTAGCTGCTTAGAGCTCGTTTTAAAAGATGTTGAAAATGCGTTTTACTCACACGAAGAAATAACACACTGTATGCTATGGATCCTGGGGAATCTGTCTTCCCTTAAAAATGAGAACCCAAGTGTGCTGGACTGGTTAATGCCATTAGAATGCATTCAGGTTTCCCCGGAACGGATGGTACCAGCCAGCGACCTCTTCGATCCCGATGTGCCAGTGCTCAAGGATCTCTTCCATTGCGAAGAAGAAACTCGCTTCCCACCTTCAGTTTTTACCTCGCCAGATATCCTTCACTCTCTAAGACAGATTGGCTTAAAAAATGAGGCCAGTCTCACGGAGAAAGATGTCGTACAAGTGGCAAAAACAATTGAAGCTTTGCAGGCCAGTGCGAGTCCAAATCAGGACATTCTTACGAAGAAGGCCAGAACACTCCTGCAGGTTTTAAATAAGAATCCCGCACTGCTGCAGTCGCCTGAAGGGAAGGCGGCCCTGAAGAAGATCGCGTGGGTCCCCGCCTGCAAGAACAGGCCTCCAAATTACCCAGCCTCCTTAGTGTGGAAGGGGGACCTCTGCAGCCTGTGTGCACCCCCAGGTATGTGTGACGTGGCCCAGGCCATTCTCGTGGGCTCGGCGCTTCCTCTTGTGGAAAGCGTCCACGTGGACCTGGAAGACGCTTTAGACATCTTCACAAAACCGAGCATCAGCGCTGTCCTGAAACACTTTAAAATTGTCGTCGATTGGTATACTTCGAAAACTTTTAGTGACGAAGACTACTACCAATTCCAGCATATTTTGCTTGAAATTTATGGCTTCATGCACGATCATTTAAATGAGGGAAAAGATGCTTTCAGAGCCTTAAAATTTCCATGGGTTTGGACCGGCAAAAAATTTTGTCCCCTCGCCCAAGCTGTGATCAAACCATTCCATGACCTTGACCTTCAGCCTTATTTGTACAGTGTGCCGAAAACCATGGCAAAGTTCCACGAGCTGTTTAAGGTCTGTGGGTCAGTAGAGGAGTTGACATCAGACCATATTTCCATGGTCATTCAGAAGGTGTATCTCCAGAGCAGTCAAGATCTCAGTGAACAGGAGAGCAGACAGAATCTCCATCTCATGCTGAATATCATCAGGTGGCTGTACAGCAACCAGATCCCAGCAAGCCCCAACACGCCAGTCCCTGTCCACCACAGCAGAGAACCTTCCAAGCTGGTCATGAGGCCAATCCACGAATGCTGTTACTGTGACATTAAGGTCGATGACCTGAACGACTTACTGGAAGATTCTGTGGAACCAATCATTCTGGTGCATGAGGACATCCCCATGAAAACGGCGGAGTGGCTGAAGGTCCCCTGCCTCAGCACCAGGCTGATCAACCCCGAGAACATGGGGTTCGAGCAATCAGGACAAAGAGAACCACTGACTGTCAGGATTAAAAATATTCTGGAAGAGTATCCTTCGGTGTCAGATATTTTCAAGGAACTGCTGCAAAATGCTGATGATGCTAATGCCACCGAATGCAGTTTCCTGATTGACATGAGGAGGAACATGGACATCAGAGAGAACCTCCTGGACCCAGGGATGGCGGCCTGTCATGGGCCAGCGTTGTGGTCGTTCAATAATTCCGAGTTCTCAGATTCCGATTTTGTGAACATAACGCGGCTAGGAGAATCTTTAAAAAGAGGAGAGGTCGACAAGGTCGGAAAGTTTGGGCTTGGGTTTAACTCCGTGTACCACATTACGGACATTCCCATCATCATGAGTCGAGAGTTCATGATC
This sequence comes from Noctilio leporinus, assembly GCA_004026585.1. Lineage (NCBI taxonomy): Eukaryota > Metazoa > Chordata > Mammalia > Chiroptera > Noctilionidae > Noctilio > Noctilio leporinus. Next base: position 602,802 of record PVIW01000017.1, read on the forward strand.
ATGTTCGACCCAAACATCAACCATATCAGCAAACACATCAAAGACAGATCCAACCCTGGGATCAAAATTAACTGGAGCAAACAACAGAAAAGACTTAGGAAATTTCCTAACCAGTTCAAACCGTTCATAGACGTGTTCGGCTGTCAGTTGCCCTTGACTGTGGAAACCCCCTACAGCTACCGTGGCACCCTCTTCCGCCTGTCCTTCAGAACGCAGCAGGAGGCAAAGGTAAGTGAAATTAGCGGCACCTGCTATAACACGGCGGACATTTATTCGCTGGTGGATGAGTTTAGCCTCTGCGGACACAGGCTGATCATCTTCACTCAGAGCGTCAACTCCATGTATCTCAAGTACTTGAAAATTGAGGAGAGCAACCCCAGCTTAGCACAAGACACAATAATAATTAAAAAGCAGCTCTGCTCTTCCAAAGCGCTGAGTGCCCCTGTCCTGAGCGTGTTGAAAGCAGCCGCCGAGCTCATGAAGGCCTGCAGCGGCGGCGGCAAGAAGAAGCCACCCTCCGATGCTCCGAAGTCATCGTGCATTCTCCAGATCACGGTCGAAGAATTTCACAACGTGTTCCGGAGGATTGCCGACCTGCAGTCGCCACTTTTTAGGGGTCCAGATGAGGACCCCGCCGCTCTCTTTGAAATGGCTAAGTCTGGCCAGTCGAAAAAGCCGTCAGACGAGTTGCCACAGAAGACCGTCGAGAGCACCACGTGGCTTCTGTGCAGCTGCATGGACACGGGAGAGGCCCTGAGGTTCTCCCTGAGTGACAGTGGGAGGAGGCTGGGGCTGGTCCCTTGTGGGGCAGTGGGGGTCCTGCTCTCGGAAGTCCAGGACCGGAAGTGGGCTGTGAAACCGCACGCCGGGGAGGTGTTTTGCTATTTGCCTTTACGAATAAAGACAGGGTTGCCAGTTCACATCAACGGGTGCTTTGCCGTCACTTGCAATAGGAAGGAGATCTGGAAGACGGATACCAAGGGACGCTGGAATACCGCCTTCATGAGACACGTGATTGTGAAGGCGTACCTGCAGGCGCTCAGTGTCCTGCGGGACCTGGCCACCAGCGGGGAGCTGATGGACTACACCTACTCTGCAGTGTGGCCTGATCCGGACTTAGTTCATGATGACTTTTCTGTAATTTGTCAAGGGTTTTATGAAGATGTAGCTCACGGAAAGGGGAAAGAGTTGACCAGAGTCTTCTCTGATGGGTCTACGTGGGTTTCCATGAAGAATGTAAGGTTTCTGGATGACTCTATACTGAAGAGAAGAGATGTTGGCCCGGCAGCCTTCAAGATATTTCTGAAATACCTCAAGAAGACTGGGTCCAAAAACCTCTGTGCTGTTGAACTTCCTTCTTCCGTAAAGTTAGGGTTTGAGGAAGCTGGCTGTAAGCAGATACTGCTTGAAAATACCTTTTCGGAGAAACAGTTCTTTTCAGAGGTGTTTTTCCCAAATATTCAAGAAATTGAGCCAGAACTCCGGGATCCTTTAATGAACTTTGTCCTAAATGAAAAAGTGGATGAATTCTCAGGGATTCTTCGTGTTACTCCGTGTATTCCTTGCTCCTTGGAGGGACATCCTTTGGTTTTGCCATCAAGATTAATCCACCCTGAAGGAAGAGTTGCAAAGTTGTTTGATACTAAAGATGGACGATTTCCTTACGGTTCCACTCAGGATTACCTGAATCCGATCATCTTGGTGAAACTAGTTCAGTTAGGGATGGCGAAGGACGGTATTCTGTGGGATGACATGCTGGAGCGGGCCGAGTCGGTCGCCGAAATGAACACGCGTGACCATGCTGCCGCCTGCCTTAGAAGTAGCATCCTGCTAAGTCTTATCGACGAAAAGCTCAAAGTAAGGGACCCTAGAGCAAAGGATTTTGCCGCAAAGTATCAGACAATCCCCTTCCTCCCATTTCTAACAAAACCAGCAGGTTTTTCTTTGAACTGGAAAGGTAACAGTTTTAAGCCTGAAACCATGTTTGCCGCCACCGACCTTTACACAGCTGAGCATCAAGATATTGTTTGTCTCCTGCAGCCGATTCTCAACGAAAACTCGCACTCCTTCAGGGGTTGCGGTGCAGTGCCCTTGGCCGTGAAGGAGTTTCTGGGGTTGCTGAAGAAGCCAACGGTTGAGCTGGTTGTCAACCAATTGAAAGAAGTTGCGAAATCAGTTGACGATGGAGTTACGTTATACCAGGAGAATATCACCAACGCTTGCTACAAATACCTCCACGAAGCTATGATGCAAAACGAGGTCACTAAGGTGTCAATTGTTGAAAAATTAAAATCCTTTCGCTTCATTCTAGTTGAGAATGCGTACGTTGACTCAGAAAAAGTTTCTTTCCATTTGAATTTTGAAGCTGCACCATACCTTTATCAGTTGCCTAACAAGTACAAAAATAGTTTCCGTGAGCTTTTTGAAAGTGTGGGTGTAAGGCAGTCATTCACTGTGGAAGATTTTGCCCTTGTTTTGGAATCCATTGATCAAGAAAGGGGGACAAAGCAAATGACTGAAGAGAATTTCCAGCTTTGTCGGCGAGTAATTAGTGAAGGCATATGGAGTCTCATTAGGGACAAGAAACAAGAATTTTGCGAGAAAAATTACGGCAAAATATTATTGCCAGATACTCATCTCAAGCTTCTCCCTGCTAAGTCTTTATGCTACAATGATTGTCCCTGGATAAAGGTAAAGGATTCCTCTGTAAAATATTGCCATGCTGACATACCCCGGGAAGTAGCTGTAAAACTAGGAGCAATTCCAAAGCGACACAAAGCCTTAGAAAGGTACGCATCCAACATCTGCTTTGCGACGCTGGGCACTGAATTCGGACAGAAGGAAAAGCTAACCAGCAGAATTAAGAGTATCCTTAATGCCTACCCTTCAGAGAAGGAAATGTTGAAAGAACTTCTTCAAAACGCTGACGATGCAAAGGCGACGGAAATCTGTTTCGTGTTTGATCCGAGGCAGCATCCGGTGGACAGGATATTTGATGATAAGTGGGCTCCGTTGCAGGGACCGGCTCTCTGTGTCTATAACAACCAGCCTTTCACAGAAGATGACGTCAGAGGAATCCAGAATCTTGGGAAAGGCACCAAAGAAGGAAATCCTTGTAAAACTGGGCAGTACGGAATAGGGTTCAATTCCGTGTATCATCTTACAGACTGCCCTTCTTTTATCTCTGGAAATGATATCCTGTGTATCTTTGACCCTCACGCCAGGTACGCGCCAGGGGCCACGTCCATTAGTCCTGGGCGCATGTTTAGAGATTTGGATGCAGATTTTAGGACGCAGTTCTCAGATGTTCTGGATCTTTATTTGGGAAACCACTTTAAACTGGATAACTGCACAATGTTCAGGTTTCCTCTTCGTAACGCAGAAATGGCAAAAGTTTCAGAAATTTCTTCAGTTCCATCATCAGACAGAATGGTCCAGAATCTTTTGGACAAATTGCGGTCAGATGGGGCAGAACTTTTAATGTTTCTTAATCACATGGAAAAAATTTCAATTTGCGAGATTGATAAAACTACCGGGGCTCTAAATGTGCTGTATTCTGTAAAGGGCAAGATCACCGACGGAGACAGGTTGAAAAGGAAACAATTCCATGCATCCGTCATTGACAGCGTTACTAAAAAGAGACAGCTCAAAGACATACCAGTTCAGCAGATCACCTATACTATGGACACTGAGGACTCGGAAGGAAATCTCACCACGTGGCTAATTTGTAATAGATCAGGTTTTTCAAGTATGGAGAAAGTATCGAAGAGTGTTATATCAGCGCACAAGAACCAAGATATCACTCTCTTCCCACGTGGCGGTGTCGCTGCCTGCACCACTCACAACTATAAAAAGCCCCACCGGGCCTTCTGTTTCTTGCCCCTGTCCCTAGAGACGGGGCTGCCATTTCATGTGAACGGCCACTTCGCCCTCGATTCAGCCAGAAGAAACCTGTGGCGCGATGATAATGGGGTTGGTGTTCGCAGCGACTGGAACAGCACCTTGATGACAGCGTTAATAGCCCCCGCCTACGTGGAATTGCTGATCCAGCTGAAAAAGCGGTACTTCCCTGGCTCTGACCCAACGTTGTCTGTTTTGCAGAACACACCTATTCATGTTGTAAAGGACTCTTTAAAGAAGTTCCTGTCATTCTTCCCAGTCAACAGGCTTGACCTACAGCCAGATTTATACTGCCTAGTGAAAGCACTTTATGGCTGCATTCACGAAGATATGAAACGCCTTCTCCCTGTCGTGCGCGCTCCAAATATCGATGGCTCTGATTTGCACTCTGCAGTTATAATTACTTGGATTAATATGTCTACTTCAAATAAAACCAGGCCATTTTTTGACAACTTACTGCAGGATGAACTGCAAAACCTTAAAAATGCAGACTATAACATCACAACACGGAAAACAGTGGCCGAGAACGTGTACAGACTGAAACACCTACTTTTAGAAATTGGGTTCAACTTGGTTTACAACTGTGACGAAACCGCCAATCTGTACCACTGCCTCGTAGACGCAGATATCCCTGTGAGTTACGTCACTCCTGCTGACGTCAGAGCCTTCTTGATGACGTTTTCCTCTCCCGATACGAATTGCCATATTGGGAAGCTGCCTTGCCGCCTCCAGCAGACGAACCTAAAACTTTTTCATAGTTTAAAGCTTTTAGTTGATTATTGTTTTAAGGATGCAGAGGAGAGTGAGATAGAGGTGGAAGGACTGCCCCTTCTCATTACACTGGACAGTGTTTTGCAAACTTTTGATGCAAAGCGACCCAAGTTCCTAACAACGTACCATGAATTGATTCCATCCCGCAAAGACTTGTTCATGAATACGTTATACCTGAAATACAGCAATATTTTACTGAACTGTCAGGTTGCCAAAGTGTTTGACATTTCCAGCTTTGCTGATTTGTTGCCCTCCGTATTACCTCGTGAATATAAGACCAAAAATTGTACCAAGTGGAAGGATAATTTTGCAAGCGAGTCCTGGCTAAAGAACGCGTGGCATTTTATCAGCGAATCCGTAAATGTGAAAGAAGATCAAGAAGCCAAGCCAACATTTGACGTTGTTGTTGATACCCTGAAAGACTGGGCGTTGCTTCCAGGAACCAAGTTCACGGTTTCAGCCAATCAGCTCGTAGTTCCTGAAGGGGATGTTCTGCTTCCGCTGAGCCTTATGCACATTGCAGTTTTCCCAAACGCCCAGAGTGATAAAGTGTTTCACGCTCTCATGAAAGCTGGCTGCATTCAGCTCGCTGTCAACAAAATCTGTTCCAAAGACAGTGCGTTTGTCCCTCTGCTGTCAGGTCACACGGCCAACATTGACAGCCCCGCGAGTATTTTGCGGGCTGTGCACTATATGGTTCAGACGTCAACCTTTAGGACTGAAAAACTGGTCGAAAATGATTTCGAAGCACTTTTGATGTACTTCAACTGCAATTTGAGTCACCTGATGTCCCAAGATGACGTAAAAATTTTAAAGTCCCTTCCATGCTACAAATCCATCAGCGGTCGCTACATGAGCATTGCAAGATTTGGAACCTGCTATGTGCTGACAAAAAGTATTCCTGCAGCTGAAGTGGAAAAGTGGACGCAGTCATCATCCTCTGCGTTTCTTGAGGAAAAAATACACTTAAAGGAGCTATATGAGGTGCTTGGTTGTGTGCCCGTAGATGACCTTGAGGTGTACTTGAAACACCTCCTCCCCAAAATTGAAAATCTCTCTTACGATGCAAAATTAGAGCATTTGATCTATCTTAAGAATAGGCTATCAAATATTGAGGAATTGTCAGAGATCAAGGAACAACTTTTTGAGAAGCTGGAAAGTTTGTTGATAATCTATGATGCTAACAATCGATTAAAGCAAGCAAAACATTTCTACGATAGGACGGTGAAGGTTTTTGAGGTTATGCTTCCCGAAAAGTTGTTTATTCCAAAAGACTTCTTTAAAAGATTGGAGCAACTTATAAAACCCAAAAATCAAGTTGTATTTATGACCTCCTGGGTGGGATTCTTGAGAAACATTGGACTGAAATACATCCTTTCTCAGCAGCAGCTCTTACAGTTTGCTAAGGAAATCAGCGTGAGGGCTAATACCGAAAACTGGTCTAAGGAAACCTTGCAAAGTACAGTCGATATCCTTCTCCATCATATATTCCAAGAACGAACGGACTTGTTATCTGGAAATTTTTTGAAAGAGCTGTCTTTAATACCATTCTTGTGTCCTGAGCGCGCCCCTGCTGAATTCGTCAGATTTCACCCTCAGTATCAGGAGGTAAATGGAACGCTTCCTCTTATAAAGTTCAGTGGGGCACAAGTGAACCCGAAATCCAAGCACTGCCACGTGCTGCAGTTGCTGTGGACGTCCTGCCCGATTCTCCCGGAGAAGGCCACGCCCTCGAGTATCAAGGAACAGGAAGGCAGCGACGCTGGTCCGCAGGAACAGCTCGAGCAAGTCTTGAGCATGCTGAACGTTAACCTGGATCCCCCTCTTGACAAGGTCATTAATAACTGCAGAAACATTTGCAACATTACAACTTTGGATGAAGAAATGGTGAAAACGAGAGCCAAGGTCTTACGGACTTTATATGAGTTTCTCAGTGCAGAGAAAAGGGAGTTTCGTTTTCAGTTGCGGGCAGTTGCTTTCGTGATGGTGGAAGATGGCTGGAAACTTCTGAAGCCCGAAGAGGTGGTGATCAATCTGGAATATGAGTCGGATTTTAAGCCTTACTTGTACAAACTGCCTTTAGAACTTGGCACCTTTCATCAGCTGTTCAAGCATTTGGGTACTGAAGATATTATTTCTACTAAGCAGTACGTTGAAGTGTTGAGCCGCATATTCAAAAGTTCCGAAGGAAAACAGTTGGATCCTAATGAAATGCGTACGGTGAAGAGAGTGGTTTCTGGCTTGTTCAAGAGCCTACAGAATGACTCCGTCAAGGTGAGGGCTGACCTTGAGAATATACGCGACCTTGCACTTTACCTTCCAAGCCAGGACGGCCAGTTGGTCAAGTCCAGCATCTTGGTGTTTGATGACGCCCCGCATTACAAAAGCAGGATCCAAGGGAACATCGGTGTGCAGATGCTGGTTGATCTGAGCCAGTGCTATCTAGGGAAGGACCACGGATTTCATACTAAGTTAATAATGCTTTTTCCTCAGAAACTCAGACCTCGCTTACTGAGCAGCATACTTGAAGAGCAGCTAGACGAAGAGATGCCCAAAGTGTGCCAGTTTGGAGCCTTGTGTTCTCTGCAGGGACGGTTACAGTTGCTCTTGTCTTCCGAGCAGTTCATCACGGGGCTCATTAGAATCATGAAGCACGAAAACGACAATGCCTTCCTGGCCAACGAAGAAAAGGCCATCAGACTTTGCAAAGCCCTGAGGGAAGGACTGAAAGTGTCCTGTTTTGAAAAGCTTCAAACAACATTAAGAGTTAAAGGTTTCAACCCTATTCCTCACAGTAGAAGTGAGACGTTTGCTTTCCTGAAGAGATTTGGCAACGCTGTTATCTTGCTGTACATTCAGCACTCAGACAGTAAAGACATCAACTTCCTGCTGGCCTTAGCCATGACGCTCAAGTCAGCCACCGACAATTTGATTTCCGACACCTCGTATTTAATTGCCATGCTGGGATGCAATGATATTTATAGAATCAATGAGAAACTTGACAGTTTAGGCGTGAAATATGACTCTTCGGAACCATCAAAACTTGAACTTCCGATGCCTGGCACTCCGATACCAGCTGAAATTCATTACACTCTGCTTATGGATCCAATGAACGTTTTCTACCCGGGAGAGTACGTGGGGTACCTAGTCGATGCTGAAGGCGGCGACATCTACGGATCGTACCAGCCAACGTACACGTACGCAATTATTGTTCAAGAAGTTGAGAGGGAAGATGCTGACAGCTCTAGTTTCCTGGGAAAGATCTATCAGATCGACATTGGTTATAGTGAGTATAAAATAGTCAGCTCTCTGGACCTGTATAAGTTCTCAAGGCCCGAGGAAAGCTCTCAAAACAGAGATAGCGCGCCTTCCACGCCCACCAGCCCCACCGAGTACCTCGTCCCTGGTGTCCGCAGCATTCCCCCTGCTTTCTCTGCGAAAGAGGGGCATAAGGCCTCATCCGCCAAACACCACCCCCCCAAGAAGCTTAAGGTGACTTCTTTACCCGAGATTCTAAAAGAAGTGACCGCAGTGGTGGAGCAGGCTTGGAAGCTGCCAGAATCTGAGAGGAAAAAGATTATCCGGCGGTTGTACTTGAAATGGCACCCTGACAAAAATCCGGAGACTCGTGACCTGGCTCATGAAGTTTTTAAGCATTTGCAGAACGAGATCAGCAGATTAGAAAAACAGGCCTTCCTGGATCAAAGTGCCGACAGAGGCGCCCGGCGGACCTTCCCCACCTCCGCGTCCCGGTTCCAGTCGGAGAAGTACTCGTTCCAGAGGTTTTATACTTCGTGGAATCAAGAAGCCACGAGCCACAAGTCTGAAAGGCAGCAGCAGAACAGGGAAAAAGGCCCCGCTTCGGCCGGGCAGACGTACTCGCAGCGGTTCTTCGTCCCCCCAACCTTCAAGTCCGTGGGTAACCCGGTGGAGGCGCGCCGGTGGTTGCGGCAGGCCAGAGCGAATTTCTCCGCCGCCCGCAATGACCTGCACAAAAACGCCAACGAGTGGGTCTGCTTCAAGTGCTACCTTTCCACCAAGCTGGCCTTGATCGCCGCCGACTACGCGGTGCGGGGCAAGTCCGATAAGGACGTGAAGCCCACCGCGCTGGCGCAGAAGATAGAGGAGTACAGCCAGCACCTCGAAGGGCTGACCAGCGACGTCCACACGCTGGAAGCGTACGGGGTCGACAGCCTGAAGACGAGGTACCCTGACCTGCTGCCGTTCCCGCAGATTCCCAACGACAGGTTCACCTCCGAGGTGGCGATGAGGGTCATGGAATGCACTGCCTGCATCATCATAAAACTCGAAAATTTCATACAGCAGAAAGTGTGAGCGGGCGGGGGAAAGCAGACGGAACCCTTGACTGTTGCAGCACAAGCGCGAACTGCTGTCTTCCTTGGCTTTGGTGCCACCCACAAAGGGACTGAAGCGCATCGCAGGTATTCGTGAACTCAGGCAGAGTTTCGGAGTATGAACATGAGAGGCCGTGAGAGACCGTGGCTGAAGGGAAAGAACATGGCTTTGAAGACAGGGTGGCTGCAGCAGTGCCGGTGGCACCGCACCGAACTGCATTTTATGTAACCAAAGCTTGGCTGTGTGGGGGGGGCCCATGTCGCTCCTGTTTGCATGAAGGCAATTTCATGTTTTTAACATGGTGTTTTTGAAGAAGCTAACAAAACACTGGAATATCATGGGTTTAAAAGAATAAGGGGAATTGGCCCTGGCTGGTCACCCAGTGGAAAGGCGCTGGCCTGAGAACCCAAAGGTCGCTGGTTCGATTCCCAGCCAGGGCACGTAATGAGGTTGCAAGCCAGGTCTCCAGCCAGGTCCATGGCTGGAGGCAGGTGAAAGGCAACCATACATTGCTGTTTCTCTCCCTCTCTGCCTCCCTCCCTTCCCCTCTCTAAAAATAATGAATAAAATCTTAAAAAAAAAAAAAAAAGAATAAGGGGAATTAAGTCCCGGAATTTTATCATTTCTTTCAGCAGACCCTGTTGAATGTGCTATTTTCTTACCGTCTGGATGTGATGACGAATTTGTGAACGTTGCACATCTCCAGTTCCCGCACGTGTGGAGCATGGTACCGTGTCCTCCTCCTGAGCGTTACTTGAGTTCATGTTGGCAGGTAGTGCTGCTTAGGGTGCACGGGGGCACTTCACCCCCGATGTTTACAGCTTGTCCCTCGTGAAGGTGGCGTCCACGAAACTCAGACTGGTGGCACTTCCTGCCACCAGGTGTTCATTCGTGTTGCTTCCGGGGGCTGCCCGCCAAGTGGCGTTTATCAGCGGTTAGGATGTTTGCCTCCCGTCTGTCTGTACGTGCTCTCCACAAGAGTCATAATGTGTCGTGTGCTTGAACAGAATGCCATCTTTTGTTACCTAAAGGTGCTGCAGTTACAGCTTTTGTCTTTCAACATGGCAGTTGGTGGAGCCTGGAGGGTCTTATTTGGAGAACATTGAAGCACTGTAACATCATTGTGACAATATCCAGTAGTTTATCAGATGAATTATCAGCTTGTGTTCTCCCCACGAAATGACTCAGAACCCACAGGTTGTTCCCGTTGAATTTGAATGTCCTGCCGGAGGTGTTGAACGCACCCCTTGTGCAGAATGTCAGAGAAATGTGATGGTGATTAGTTGAGACATGTGTGCTGGCTGTACATGATGCTAACTAACTATAATATGCAATTAAGGGCTTCTGGAACATGACAACGTTTTTACTTTTATTGGTAATAAGGAATGTTTGCACCTCCACAGTTCTATTGCTTCTGGATATGAAGCCATGTAATTATTTCTGCTGTTAAATTAAGTGCCATAATTTTAATAAAGCAAGTGTACAGATGGAATCATTGCAGCTGGTATTTCTTGAGTAATAGTTCATGGACAATCAGACTTAATCTCTTCCTGTAGTAAGTTTTGATATGTATGTATGTGTGTGTTTATTGGAAATATTACAGAGTTTTCCTTTATTTTAGTAGGAATTTTAGGGGTGTCAGTTTATCTACCCCATCAGTGTATATGTATAATCATGACCTTAGACCTTTAATTAAAATTTAAATTGCATAGTACAATGTCTTTAAGAAGGCAGATTTCAGGCCCTGGCTGGCAGCACAGTGGATAAGGTGCCAGCCTGCGAACCCAAAGGTCGCTGGTTCAATTCCCCAGCCAAGGCACATAATCAGGTTGCAAGCCAGGTTTCCAGCCAGGTCTGTGGCTGGAGGCAGGTGAAAGGCAACCACACATTGATTCTTCTCTCCCTCTCTGCCTCTTTCCCTTCCCCTCTCTCTGGAAGTAATAAATAAATTCTTTAAAAAAAAAAAAAAAAGAAGAAGAAGGCAGGTTTCTGTAATACACTTTAGAATGCAGCCTATCTAAAAGTTTTCATGCTAACCATTGAGAAATTCCTTATCCCTGGAGAATGCAGGTCCTTAACATAACTGCTTTCATGATGATGCCATACAGCAAAGGAGCAAAAAATGTAATTTATACCTTTTATTTAAAAGGTTCTAGTCTTTATACTTTTGCCTTGGTACTTCTTCTTGACCTCACTTTATCATTTAAGCACCATTTTCTTTTATCCTCACCCAAGGACAGGTTTTTTCATTGCTTTGAGAGAGAGAGGAAGGAAGGGAGAGGGAGAAACATCAGTTGGTTGCCTTCTCATATGCGCCCAATCGGAGTGAACTCGAAACCTGGTTATGTGTCCTGCAGGGGAATCAAACCCATGACCTTTTGGTCTGTGGGCTGACACTCCAACCAACTGAACCACACTGGCCAAGGCTAAGCACGTGTGTGTGTGTGTGTGTGTGTTTTGACCTGTACTGTGAGAACCAAGCTAATTTATAAATGTACCATGGTGACCCGTGTGTGTCAATCGGCCTTGAAGATACGTCTCTTGTTCAAACATTGAACTGGAGAGAAAACATGACCAAAAATGGGAACATTATTTACTGTGACAACAGGAATGTCCTAGCCAGAAAGTAGACATTGATTAAATCAGGACTTAAATGGAAAAGGTGAACAATTTGTAACTGGAAGGCCTCCAACCCTCGAGTGACTAGGAGCAGTTTAGAGCTGAGTTTGCTCTTACCTGCGCGGGAAGCACCGTGTTTTTATCGTGCAGTTTCAAGTCTCGATGCACACCGGCCACTTAAAATGGAGTTGTTGCAAGCGGACTGCACAATTTACGTGAACCCCGCGTTGGAGCAGCGTTAGACACCAGTTCCCTTTACGGCGTCCAGGCTAGAAACCGAACTGGAACTTGCGTTCCTAGTTACAAATCCTGTCATTGGGAGGCTGTGTTGTTTTGATCCCCTGCACCTTGTCCTGTTTGGTGATCGTAATTACAACAGCTGGTAAAACACAAAACCCAAACCCACCGCTGCCTGCGAGGAACGGCACGTCACACGATTTCAGGAGCTGCATGGGCAGTAAACCTGCTTCCGCAGCATCCAATTCTAGGAAGTCACACCGGCCCTCGTGTGTGACAACAGCCGTGTCGACTTAGGTTTCTTCACTTGTCCAAAGAGCATCATTCTATCTACACAGTCACCATGTTGATCGGTGTTCTGGATGGAATGAAACAACAGGTGAAGGTTTTCCCAAGGGCAAACAGCTGTTCGGAGCTAGTTTCCAGTAGAAACTGCATGACCCTGTGACTTGTTCTACCTGAACCATTTTGGTTTTTGTTTTTCAGTAGCCAGTAACTTGGGGAAAAAATAACACCTACCTCCAAAGAGTCGTGAGGACGAAAGAAACTCAGACGCTCAGCGGTGAAGTTGATGAAAAACGCAGGTTGATTTTTATTATTGCTCATTGACTCTACAGAAAGCGTGACTAATTTTGTGTGATTCCTTTGACTACGTGTTGAAAGTCAGACCAGCCTTAATTAAAGTCCCTGTGAAACCTGAGGCTTTTCTTGTGAAACGTGACACGCTTTGCACTCATGAAGAGAGGACTCAGCTTTGAGCGATGAGCGGGAAACACCACCGCACTTTGGGGCATTTTAGTGCAGAAGCCAATCTGCTCGGACGGGGCGCCGGATAGCCGCACTTGAACATCGGAAGTGAATTCCGCACAGCAGCTCAGCATTTCGCTATAGAGCGACACGGACGAGAAAGGAAAAGGCAGTTGACAGGGCTCGGGTGGAAACCGGTCTCGTGCGATGGACACCCTCCGGCCGACCGCCTTTCACATCTAACAGCCTGTGGGACACTTTCCTTCCTGACCTCCCTCTGAGAGCATCTGCCCCCCGCGCCCCCCGCCCCTCCAGTCGCTTGGGGTCAGCATGTCAAGTTGGCTGGAACCAGGCCGTGGTCTCCGGGAGCCGTGGGTGGTTAGAGACAGACGTGGCTGTTCTCCGGGCACGTGGTACCTGCGGCAGCCAGGGACAGGTACAGCTTCCCGTCCGGGCACACGCAGACTTCGTAGAGGCTCTGGGAGCCACCAGCCGGCCCCTGGCTGCCCTGGGCCAACTTGGGGAAACGCACTGTCTCCGCATTGAGCACCAGCTGTTGGGGAGAAAAGGCGAGAGCAGGTGGTCACGGAGGACCGTCTGCAAGAAGCATAAAATCCCTGTCCTGCAAACGTTCCAAACAAATTAGCTTTATTTTCTCTGCGTGGAAAATGAACGCACCCTGGTTTGACTTGCTCCATACGATTATCTGACTCTTCGAAAGCCTATTCTGTCTTACATGCAGGCGGGGTGTTACTAATTCCTCCTGCAGCCCGGAGGGCGGCCCCCCTACCGGCCCCCCGAGCCATGGCACTCACCCGGCCGTCACCGCTGTGAAGAAGGATGTCCTCCTGAGAACGGGCCTCCAGGGCCCCCGCACGCGCTCCCACGCGAACGCCCCCCGGGGCGTCCATGCTCAGACTCCGCGTGGGGGATTCTAATCTGAAATGAGGGCAAGAAACCAGGAGAAACGGGGTCGCCAAACGCCACCCCAGCCGCCCCGCAGCGAGCAGCCCAGCACAGAACATAGAAGGAATGTATCGCATCCTTTTTGCATGCTCGTATGTTGTGCACTGTTCATGGAAAAATCCGGAAATACTGTGCAGTAAAGACACGGACTCCCCATCCGTGAGAGTCGATGAAATGGGTATCGTCTAAAAGCAGGGAAGACATGGGCCAGCCCTCACCGTTCGCAGCCGTTGGGGACGCACCGGAGGAAACGCGGGCTGCGAACAACTTTGTGAAACGACATTTTAGTCCGAGGGCGGACTTGCTGGGAAAAGGACAAATTTAAGGGCAACACGTGCATTTGCTCCTAAACGAGGATGTGCCTTTGGCCTTTCGGTTTTGCTGGCATTTATTCATTTTTATTCACTTAGGAAGTATGCGGGGCAGGTACAGAGATCCCTGTTGGAAAAATACTGAACTGATGGAGTTACTGCCCAGAACGGAGCTGGCTCCGTTTTCGTAAAAGTGTAAAAGAGCCTCCCTGTGATTCGGTCCAACAAGTTCCAGGCAATTTTTTATTTGCCTTCGCCCGGGAAGCGCTGAGTTTCCACCAGATGGCGCATGGGATCCCTGGAATGATTGTTCAGTCCCTCCCGCCCAACCCCAGGGCCAAGTTGGCCTGGCTGAGGGGCTGGAAGGTTGAAGATCCCCGAGAACAGGGTGGAAGGGGAGTGCGAGCTCCCGTAGGGTGTGGTGAGTGTGGAGGTGGGTGGGAGAGAGGAAGGGGAGTGATTAAGAAGAGAAGCACCCTGGTCACGAATTTGCTTTGGAATTGATTAGACAGGAGTTTTAAATCGGGTTTGTTTTTTTTTTTGTCTACAATATTTGTTACAGAAAACAAAGCTTCATTTTCACCAGAACATCTCAGCATGCGAACTTTGATCAGCTACATATTTTAAAATCTTAGTTTGAGAAAACTTACAGACCTTCAGGGGGTTTATTGGTCAATTAGGCTGGGCTGCGGCTATGGGCAGACCCTGATATTCCTAAATGTGTTTGTTCCAGCAGAAGGTCCGTTTTGCTCTTTGAACTTTGCCAGCGGGTCACCTGCTTTCACCCTGCCTGCACTGATTGCCAGGAGGACAGGGAGGAAGGAAGGGAAGAAGACTGTGAAGATCTGCTGCCGTTCGGGCGATGCATTGGGAACTTGGAGGGTGACCCAGTTCAAGGGTCACTTGTCCACCGAATGGCCCCAATAGGGCCCATTGCTCATTTCCAATTATGATTATAAAATCAAATTATCATTCAGTCATTATTATAAAGTGATCAATGTGCTGCTAGAAGAGCACATTGTGGTTCTCATTTGCATCTCTGATAATTAGTGACGGGCTTTTTTTTATACGCCTATTGGCCATCTGCGTGTCCTCTTTGGAGAGGTGTCTATTGAGGTCCTTTGCCCATTTTTTAATTAGATTGGGTTTTGTTTTTTGTTTGTTTGGCGTTGAGTTGTGTGAGTTCTTTATAAATTTTGGATATTAACACTTTATCAGATGCATCATTAGTGAACATGTTCTCCCATGTAGGAGGCCGATTTTTCAGTTTGTTGATGGTTCCCTTTGCTGGGCAAAGACATTTTACTTTGATGTAGTCCCATTTGTAAATTTTTTGCTTTTGTTTCCTCTGCCTGAGGAGGTATGTCAGAAAAAATGCATTGCTACGAGAGCTGTCTGAAATTTTATTGCTTATGAACAATAAGGTTTGCTTGACCTAGGCAGATTATCACTCGAGTTCATATGGAAAAATAAGCAAGAATAGACAGGGAAATGTTGAAATAGGTAAGCTATGGGTGTGTGTGTGTGTGTGTGTGTGTGTGTGTGTGTGACTAGTCCTACCAGAGGTTAAAGTATCTTCTATCCCTGGCCGGTAGCACAGTGGATAAGGCGCTGGCCTGCGAACCCAAAGGTCGCTGGTTCGATTCCCAGCCAGGGCACATAACCAGGTTGCAAGCCAGGTCTCCAGCCAGGTCCATAGCTGGAGGCAGGTGAAAGGCAACCACACATTGATGTCTCTCTCCCTTTCTGCCTCTCTCCCTTCCCCTCTCTCTAAAAATAATACAAGCTTAGGGACATTTAATACATGATTAAAGTGGGATTTCATATTGTAGAGGCAAAGGTAGAATTTTTAATAAATAATCTAGTAAGTAATCTGAGTGTTGGCACCTCTGTTGGTCAGTTGGGAAAGTAAAACTAGGCCCAGACCTCATCCCTCATCCCTCATACCAAAATAAACAAAATGGATCAAGGATCTAAATGTAAAAAAATGCAGCCATACAAGAGACCTGGTTGTCAAAGTTGTCTTTCTGTAGGAAAAGTCTTTTTAAATAATGACTTAAACTCTAGATGCAATAAAAGAAATGATTACTAAACTTGAATGTGGAAACATTAAAAATAAACAATAGAAAAAGGTTAATAGTCCCAATATATAGTATCTTAATCCATACAAATTCATTTGTAAAAGTAAAGAAGGAAAGGAGATGAGTCAGGTCACAGAAGCAACTGTCTTGCCTTTTTTTCGTATTCAAGTTCTTTTCCTGTATGAGAATTCTATTCACACCTGTTTTGAAAATCTCTTCATTTTCCTCCACTACTTAGTTGTAGGGGTTAATTTGTAGTGGTTGCTAATTTTTAACAATGGCAGTTCAATTCTTTATCCATTTATCTTTTTTCTTCTTTTAATAAGCTCAACTTCATCAAAAATTGCTTTCCAAAGGTATTTTTATGTCATGAGTAACAGAATAATTTCTTTAATGTAGTTTTCTTTCTTTTTATTATTGTCCTTGGAGTTTTACAGACTTGTGTAGTTTTTAATGTCATTTTTCCATCTTGGAATTTCTTTACACTGAGGTAGTGTAGATTACCCCTCCTACCATGGCCAGAGAAGGCTTGTAGTTCCTGACTGCCTGTAACTTTTTCAACCCATGACCCAAGATAATAACCTTTCTTGCAGTACTCTTGGGCTGTAATGCAAACAAATGGCTTGCAATACTGTTCAGTGGGGGAGTGGGGCAGGATTTATGAGTCCGGGCTATACATACCTTGGACTCTCAGTCCCCATAATCTAGAGTAGCCCCAGCCTCCACTCTCTGCAGCACCCCACTTTCTCCATGAGCATCTTGAGCTCCATGAGCGTGGGGGCTTAGCTCCCACGCTGCTCTGCCCATACATTTGCTCTTTGTTACTGGGATCTGGGAATTAGTCTCTCTCAATTTCTACTTGGGCAATATTTATCAACTTTTAATAAGAAAACCAGTGTTTGAAATAGGGGAAATGTTTCCATGTCTGCTAATTTTACTTATTTAAGGAATACACATATATATTACTGACTACATACTAGGCATTGTTCCCACCAATGTACAAATAATAACTCATTATTATTATTATTATTATTATTATCAATCTTCACTGGAGGACATGTTTTTCATTGCTTTTTTTAGAAGTAATTAAAAATAATCTGTCATATCATGTCAGATTGCCCTGGGAATACTTTATATTCTTTCTTCAGGCCTTCATTATCATCGGTACTTTCATTGTGACAATGACTGATGTTGTCTGGGAAGCTCTTTTTTTCTCCTTCAATTTGAAATGATAACCTTGCTGGGTAGAGTAGCCCTGGTTTCACAGCTCCCAGAGATCTACCTCCACCTGCAGGGTGTCTGTTAGGCTTATCACTGAGAGTGCCTTCGGCTGACTCCTCAGCATTTCTGTGGGTGGGGCTATTGCTTCCCCTCAGGCTGACACCACATGGAGGGCACTACTCTGCCCAAGAAGGATGGCTTCTACAATGTGGGGAATGACAGAGCACAGGGATCCTGGTGGCTGACCTTTCAGGCCTCTCCCAGAGACACCAACCTCAGACTGTCCTCGTGTGTGTCAAGTCCCTCTGCCAGAGCCCAGGGTAAGTGGCTGCTAACGGAATTTTGTGTGTTAGCCCTTTAAGAGGCTCTCTGCATCTCTCTCCATCTCTCTCTGATGGAGAGCAACCCTGCTGCCTTTCACAGCCAGATGTTACTTGGGCTCCTCTGGCTCTGGTGCTCCAGGCTGGGGAGCCAGCTTGGGCTTTGGACCCCACACTTCTCAGTGAAATGCATACAGGCACGTGTAAAGAATAAATTTATACATGGAACTAGTTGAGTATATGTATTCTGGTTTTATGTATAGATGCGGCAAAGGTTGAGGACATGATGCTAAGTGATATGAGCTGGTCACAAAAGAACACGTACTGGGTGATTCCACTTGCATGAGGCCCCTAGAACACTTTCCTAGAGACAGAACAGAATGGTGTCTGCCGGCGGCCGGGAGAGGAGAGGAGACAGGGTTTCAGTGTCAGAAAGTGGGAAGGATTCTGGAGGTGGCTGGCGGTAATGACAGCCCAGCCATGTGAATGTGCTCAACACCCCCGAGCTGGACACATTTCAAAGCCGTTACAATGGTGAATGTTTTTGCTATGTGGATTTTACCACAATTAAACTATATGTACACCAAAAGGTTTCCAATATTTTTGTAAATATGGGCCGGTCATGAATGTGGTCTTATACTGCCCTTTCTCTACTTAACAGAGCACGTGGTTTATAGAACATTGTAAACTGGCATTTTCAAGGTCGCCCTTTGCAGGTCACCGTTCGCTTTCACCGAAAGGTGAGAAGCTTTGCCTTGCTTCCCGGTGTAATGGAGGCGGGTGGCGTAACATGAACACGCCAGTGTTTTGTGTTAAACATTGTGAACAATTTCAGGAAACCCCTGCTAATGCTTTTCAGGAGAAAACGATGGGTTTGTGAAATCCCCGAGTCGCAAGCCCGCAGCAAGTGAACACCTGAGGGGTAAGCAGATGTTCATGAGGTCGCCAAGGGGAGGAAGGGCTGTCCGGTCAGGCGGGACATCCTGGAAGGAGCCTGGTCGGGGCACCCCTTGGCCTTTCCTGTGCCCGGCCGGAGTCAGCGACACCTGACTGTAGTCGCATCTGGCAAAGTCCCCCTGATTTCAGTGTGGTGGGCAGCACAGAGGGGAGCAATGAGAGGCTACAGGAAAGCACAGGCCCGACCCGAAGCAGGCAGCAGGCGGGTGGGGGCCTGGCGCCCAGAGACACCGAGAGTGGGGACCCAGGACATTGCGCCGCCCTTGATCTTAGGACGTGATGACCAGTTATCTGCAGAGAGTCCTGCGAACCGAGACAGCTAGCGGGATAAAAAGCAATCTGGTAACAACTGCTAAAATATTATTCTAGCTCCTACGCTGGGGTCTTCCACAGGAGAGAGTGTGTTTCTATTTGAACACAAGGCGTGTACCTGAGCTCCGGAAATGTGTCGGCTGTGACGAGGGGTGTCTCCACTGAGTGCTCGAACAGAGCCCCTTCCGGCCCTAAACAGAAGACAGAGAGGCACCGCTTTACGGGAGGAAGGCAAGGGCCACCCGACAGAGCCAGCATGCAGGCTTGGCACGGAACCGCGAGCAGAATCCCATCTTGGTGGCTGAACCCGCGTCGGTGTTGGAGCTGGAGGAAAGGCGTTGTGTTGCTTTTCCAGCCCACCGCGGTCTCAGCAGGGCCTGAACGCCATCTCAAACAGGCGGGCTTATTTTACATCTAGAAGGCCATCGTAGCCCTCAAGATGAAAAAGAAGTCGTTTCAGTTGAAAATTGCACAAGTGCGTATCTTTTAGGTAACAGTAGCTTGACTCATTTTCTAGATTTTATAAGCAAAAAGTTGTATGCTGTGTCATTTGTTTCTTAAGGCACGTCAGGAAATTACAGAGACATAACAACAATTATTCTTCACTTCTGGGAATCTAGCCTAAGAATCCTGAGATACCAATTTGAACAAATATATGCACCCCTTTGTTCATAGCAGCCTTATCCAAAATAGCCAGGACTGGAAGCAGCCCAAGTGCCCACCAGTAGATGAGTGGGTGAAAAACCTGGGGTGCATTTACACAATGGAACACTACTTGGCCAGAAAAGAAAAAAGGGAACATCTTACCTTTTGCAACAACATGGATGGGCCTGGAGACCAATACGCTCAGTGAAACAAGTCAGACAGAGACAGACAAGTACCATATGATCTCCCTCATATG